>JAWNMD010000048.1:1232906-2465813 GCA_035044365.1 Drosophila neotestacea | reverse complement strand
TTAAATGTTTTTCTGTGGTAATCTTTTTTGTTTTATAAATATTTATGAATACACTAATACTTTTTACTTTAGAGTACAGAACAGGTTTATCAATCTTTGCGTTAATTTTCCTGTCAGAGTAATACTAAGTATTTGTTTACTCTATTAAAATTTTATTTAGTTGCCTTTTCATTTATAAGTACAATAGAAACTTGCTCTATAGAAAATAATGGATAAAATGTCTACTAATATTGATGGGTAAGTTGCAATATTACAAGCAAAGTTCTATCTACTACTGATTGCACTACAGTTTGGAATCTAATTATCATACTGGAATGATTAAAGACGCTGATAAGGATATGACTGTTGAGAGGGAAAGTGATATTCTTAAAACTGAACTCGTTGAAAAGATTAACAACTTTATTGAAGACGATCATCCTGGGGAAATTGATGTAATAAAAGAAAAGGATTTTATACAGAATGATAAACCTTGGTATGAGGAGGAGTATATGAATTTGGAACAAATGTATAAAGCTAATGACGCCAAGCAAATGGATTTGGAGATTTCAAGTATGAGACTGGAATTTCGTTATAATAAGGTCGAACAGAATAATGAAATTATTGGGGACTTTGTCAAAATTGATTATCCCATGACAAAAGATATTAATGTTGGTGCCGATATTGATCCGTCCAGACTTAAAAAATTGTTTGGATCTTCAGAGATCATTGAAATGCAAAAGTGCCTCGAAATGAATCGAAAAGAAAATGAATCTGATGACGATAGTAACAATGAATTCGAGCTGGAACCGGAACCAGAACCTGAAGCCCCCATAATACCAGACTTTGATATTAATTACGATGACATTTTTGAGGATATCGAGAAAGTGAGCGAGATTGAAAATCATCTACAGTTGCTATACAGACCTTTTACCTGTGTTGTGGATGCCAACTGTCGCTTTAATCTGATCGAGCTGGCGATTCTCTTGGAAAGTTCCCGTTACGATCCCGCCCATCATCCGGCTTTGTCAATACGTCTACGTAATCCCAGTGCAGAGATAAAAATATATTCTGGGGGTAAAATAACTTCTTCTGCTTTGACAGCAGATTCGGCTCGCAATGCTCTACTCAAAGTGATTCACATGGTCGAGGAACTGGACTACAAGACAGACATTACAAATTTTAGTAAGAACATTGTCCACGCCTCCTTTTGTCTGCCCTTTAAAATTGATCTGGAAATGCTCAGCGAGTTGCATAGCGAACAAGTTTCGGGCAATCGAGAGGTTCGACCTTTTATAACCTACAAAATTGAGGGAATTTTATTGACATTTGCAGTATTTCCGAATGGTTTCGTCCTTGTTCTACACTCTAAAGAACACAGTGAGACACGAGCAGCTATATCAGCCTTTCTGCCGATCTTGGTGCAGTTCCAGAATGGTTATCTAACACGCACTGAGAAAACTGGTTCTCTTTACGGCGATATATCGTTTAGACTTTTGTGGGAGCACAAGCTGGAGGAAGACAAGGAGGGTATTTTACTCTACTCTTGAAGCAATAATTTTTTAAAAGATACTTAAGAAATCAATATAATAAAATAGTAATTTAATGAAGGGTATACTTTGAGAGTAACAATTATATCAAAAATTCTGTACGCATTTGTGGAAGAAACTTGAAACAAAGAATACAGTAGAGTTGTAAAGAATCTTCTATTACACACACAACATTGATACTTCGCTTCGACCACTAGTTACAGGGTATTTTCAGCTCCCTCCTCGACTGTCGCATTAATGCTTGTTTCCTTTTTCGTTATTTGAAAATGCTGTGAACATTTGTCATAAACCAAACTCGTCGTGTACGTGCAGTGTTTACACTCTAAAGTTTTGGGTCCGCACTCGGCAGCTTGTTTAAATACGTGATTTATTTACCATCCAACTGCTGCAACAGGATCTAGCACAATATCTAGTCGTTCTAGTCGTTCCTTGGGTTTTGCTTGCCAGCTGCAAATAGGGCTATACACAACTTGAAAGCCACGCCAAAGTTGCCAAACACAAAAAAAAATAGCAACAGAAACAACAACTGCAGCAACAAACAAATTGTAACAGAAGTTGCAACAAACTGAAGCTGCAACAGGCGCATACATAAATAACAAAACATTCTGCACAACAAGTTAAAGAAGATGTCACATTATGCGGCCCACAAAACTTGCATCAAATACGTTTTAGACGTGCTAAAAGCACCTACAACATTTGGCCATGTCCAAAGAACGAGTACTCTTTTAAATCCATTTTCCTTTTATCTTATAAGCTTCATCAGGATAATATCTACAAGATGTAAGATTACGCCTTATAAGACATACTTAGAACTTAACCAGAGCTTAAGGGGTATTGGTAAAAAAAACTTTTCTTAATTTAATTACAACCAACAATTAAGCATCAGCAAGATTTAATTTAATTTTCGCATCTATAAATATTTTCAAATATTTTTTGATTTTAAGACAACTGATAGATACTTAAATTGTAATAAATACTTAATATTATGAACTTTACGTATACTTGATATCAAAATCAAAAAGACTTTTTATGGTACATTTTATGTGTAATTAACAATAATATATGAATAATGGAGCATATATAGTATTTATATTAATCCAATGCACGTTCCTATTAGGTAGACAGTGCCTTAGCCAAATAGAATAAATTTCTAATTCAAACATTTATTATTGTTTTTTGCAAAGCTAATGCGGCATAATGCGCTTTTGTTGCAACAAATAAATAAGCCTACATAAATGCGAGATAAGTTTCAATTTTAAAATGTCAAACAATTGTAATGTAATGTGAAGCGTTTTTGGTATTAGTTTTTGGTCATTAAATGTTGGCAAATTGCCAACTTGCCAGCGGGGCCAACAATACCAACAATTCAACAGTCGACGCCCATTTTAGCCGCATCATTTGGCGCCAGGCGTTACAAATAGAAATTGCAAAAAATTACAACAAAATGGAGGGAATAAAATTATTCTAGCATATCGGTTAAGCATTGTTGAACACGTACGGTTGATATTACGACTATGGCACATACGACAACAGAAAAAATAATTCCAACAATTTCAATACAATGTCCAAGCCATGTGGACTGTCATATGTGTTGTTTCTGTTTTAAACGTACTTTATACGCTTGGAATGTCTACAATAATGTTTAATGTGTATAATTAAGACAGGATATCGAATTTAATTTAATGTGTCGATACCTTTTGAAAGACTCAAGTAAATATATAGAAATTGATATAGATATCTTGATAAAACAATAATAATTTTATATATTCGATTACTCTACATTACTGGTATGTCTATTGCACAACTATCTTATCATTTTAAGAAATTCCACATGACGATAAACAAAATGTTATCATTCAAACGTCTTTATAATCTATGCATTTAATTGATCAATTACTTTTATCATGGTATCAAATCAATTTTTTTTTTAATTTAATATAGAACTTATTTAAACTTAAATTCAGAAATTTAAGCGATTCGAAGTTTTACATTTCAGTACAAAGAAAAGTTCTTTGTTTTTAAACATATACATAGTTCTTATATAGTTAGTAACAGAAATCAGCTGATTTCATTTTCAATAAATTAAAGAAGAAACAACACAAAGAACAGAACAACGATTAGTTCACTTTATATATACCATACAATAGTTTACACAAATATTTTTTACTTTCTTGGCCTTATTAACATAACGGCTCTTTTAAGGGAATACGAATACTTTACGCCTTTTTCATCGTTATTGTCTTTATATTTTCCCGCCAAGTTGCTGTAAGAATTCCAGTTTATAAACTAAACTTTGAAGTCAAAACTTTCCATCATACCTGGCATGACAATCATTATACCACCAGGCACCGAGATAGAGTTGAGCACAATGATCTTTGGCAGGATCATTGTCACGGTCAAAAGTAGAAAATTTCATGGTATGATGATTTGAGAGTGAATCGCCGGCGGTTCCAGTGGATTTTCCTAGTGTGTGTAAAGCATATTTTTCATCCTCGTCGCCAATTGCAAACTTCTCGTAGTTTTCAAACGTTTGATTTCCCTCAAAATCTTCGAGAACTACAAGCAACGCCTGACTGCTCTCTGCCGTCAATGCATGTATTTTGTCTAATCCCAAAAAAATTCGCCATCCAAATCTCCAAATCCCTTTTTGTAGACACTCCAGCTACGATAAAAGTCGACACTTCCATCCATTCGACTTAAAATGACAGTCCAACCTCCTCCTTGAGTCACTGCATCGCAAGCAACTTTAAAGGGGTGTTTACTGTAGGTAGGAATTAGTATCTCATAGATGCCACTATGTTTGGAATTGACCGTTGCTTCTGCACAATTATGTTCGTAGGATCTTGAGAGATGTATTTTTGTGCTCTTGATTAAATCATTGAGCAACTTTCCCTGTCGATCTTGCTCCAATCTGTGAATAATTTTTTATGTATTTAAAGTAGATCAAAATTATAGGGAAGTCACCTCAACTCCGTTAACTGGGAATTGATGGAAATAAATGCATTCGTTTCATTCAACTCGGCTATGTGAATAGAATCAGATAGTATTACATATGTATTTGTAACTAATAATAAACAAATAACTTTTAGCAACATTTTTGCGACCTTAACGAACAGAAAACCGTGGAAGACTGAACCAACCGACCTCTTTATATACTATATTTTCATTCTTATCATTTAAAGTAACGTTAAGCAAGATGTTATCATTAAGTCTTTGTAATCTACTTAATATTTTATATATCTACAATTGTTATCATATACCCCGTTTATACGGAGCTCAGTGCGTGAAATCATTTCACGAATTTGTTTCAAAAACGCGTTTATAAACACCATTACATGTATTTGACCAACTCAGTTTGTCCTTTTTTTGAACAATTAGATTTCAAAGAATTTAAGCGGTATGGAAACCCAACTTGGTGTTAAGGTTCTTCAGTACCTTGTTATGAGCAAGCCATGTTTTTTATTTGAGCTGCCATGTTTTTATTATCCCCTCATCTTAATAAAACATATCAATACTGTCGAGATTTCTTCACTGTAGCTTTATAGATCTATTTAATTCATACAAGCCGTTAAAAAATCCGTTAACGTTATTACCTGATTAAAATTGGTAACCGTAACTAAATCAGTAACCGAAGAAAACATTATGCCGAAAACTGAGATTTTCCCCAACAATATAACTGGTTTTCCAACCATTAATATAAATATAAAACGTAGGTTTAGCTAAACAAATGCAATTATTTATTTATTATTATTCATTTTTTGGAAAATTAATTTGTGATAATTGACTTCATGATTACATCTTTTAACTTTGATTCGCAACGATAGTTAAGTTAAGAATTAAGTTATAAAAATAAAGCACTTCTTACAAGTTAGAGCGCATCTTTTTCATAAATTAAGTCTTAAAATATTTATCTGATTCGTTACCGATAAGGGACTTCAGAATTATATTTTTTAAATTGATTGGCATTGTAATTAAGTTATAAAAATAAAGTATTTTTCACAAGTAAGCGCGCATCTTTTTCTTAAATTAAGTTTTTAACTTCAAGATTATATTTTTTAATTTTGATCCGCAACGATAGTTGTAATTAAGTTATAAAAATAAAGTACTTCTTACAAGTTAGAGCGCATCTTTTCATAAATAAAGTTTCAGAATATTTATTTGATGCGTGCCTGGCGACTTGATTTCGAAGAGATAATTTTCGGGTGAGTACCTTTGTGAGCCTTTAAGTGTCTCTTTAGATAATATGAAAGTCTAAATTTTTTCTCGCATTGTGAACACTTGTGAGGCCTTTCCTCACTGTGAACACTTTGGTGTATTTTTAGACTATATGATGATTTAAAAGCTTTCTGGCATTGTGAACAAACGTGGGGTCTCTCCGCACTGTGAACATTTTTGTGTGTTTTTAGGCAATTTGCGTATTTGAAGGCTTTCTGGCATTGTGAACAAACGTGGGGTCGCTCCTCACTGTGAACTTTTTGGTGTCTTTTTAGCAAACCTGGTGTGCTATAGGTTTTCTCGCAGTGCGGACAACTGAAAGGCCGATCACCAGGCCGAACTCGCACGTGAACCCTCAATGTGGACAAGTTTCTACATATTTTGGCACAGAAAACACAGATGTGTGTCTTCCTTTTCCAAATAGTTTTACCGGATTCAGTTTCATAGTCAGAACTTTCACTTTCTGGATCGCTCTCTTTGGTAGTATGCCCATCTGTTGCTACTTCATCGGCAGTACTTTTGCTCTTAGAGCTTGTGCTAGATTCACTTTTTAGATCGCTCTTTTTGGCACTATCCACTTCTGGAATACCGTGCTCTGTGGCTACTTCATCGACAGTACTTTTTCTCTTTAAACTTGTATTAGATTCACTTTCTGGATCGCTCTCTTCGGCACTATACCCATCTAAAATACCGCGTTCTGTGGCTTCTTCATCGACATTACTTTTGCCCTTCGAACTAGTATTTGATTCATTTCCTGGATCGCTCTCTTCGGCACTATCCCCATCTGGAATACCGTGCTCTGTGGCTACTTTATCGACAGTACTTTTGCTCTTTGAACTTGTAGTTGTTTCAATTTGTAGATGGCTCTCTTTGGCACTATCCTCACCTGAACATTTTTCGTGCTCTTCTTTAACGCAATCGCGAACAAAATCCCAATTTTCAGCTTCAAGACTATCAAGAAAGTCGTCGAGCGCGTTTTCTTTCAGGTTTACTTTTAGCTCGTAGTTCCTCCTGAATCGATTAGCTGCACGAATATCTGATGTACATAGCTCACATATTTTTTTGTGGTGTACGGTTTTGGCTGTTACGTTGAACTTGAAGGATGCATTTACCATATCCACCAGACTGGAATCTTTTGCAGATGGCTGTCTCTCAGGAACCTTTACAGTGTTGGTCTTACAAACTCTGCAAACTTTTTCCATGTCTTTGGAACTTTCCTTGTGATAAATGCACTTATTTCGTTCTTGTTTTGGTAAAATACAATAGGGATGTGCATCGATATCGATAACGTATCGATACAAGGAAACGATATTTAAGTTCCAAACGATATATGTACATAAAATGAAGCACGAGATATGTATAACATATCGTTACCGCACGTGATATTATAATTGATTAGTCGTTACTTATAAACCCCTTTTAATCGAACTTTATTGCATGAAAATATTTTACATATTTGTTTCAAAATTGAATGTATAAACACGATTACATGTGTTTGATCAACACACGATAGTTTTTTATGAGTTCGCTTGCACGAAATGGCTTGGCGCTGCCAACTTATCGTTTTTTTTTAAGTAGGTGGCAGCGTTTATTTAAAATTTTGAGCATCTAATTGCAAATTTACGTTTGCCGATTGGAAAAAAATTGTTTTGCTGCATTAAGTTTGTTCAAAGTAAATCAGCTAATGACAAAAAAAAAAACGTGGCATTTTTTATAAAAAGATTTCCTAATCTGGCAGCTCTACATCTATCATTTCGTGAATTTTTCGTGTGCTGCATAAACAGTGGGCAATTTTCATATCGCAAAACTAAAAATACATGAAATGGTCTTGATTCATTGTTCTAAGATATAAGGATTAAGCAACTTCTCTTTCTACGAACAATGCATAACTAAAACACAGAACGAGAGAATAAAACCGAAGGAAAGAGCCTACGACAATTAGTTCAATTTATTGTTAGCACAATACTTTGCATGAACTTGTGAGTACAATGCAATATGAACACTTGTTTGGCAACGATGTCACGTTTCAGATGAATGAACGATTCTTGGAAACAAGTGCGCAATATGAAAAGCACATGTTGTTAATATCAACTCCTCTCTCTTGCTTTATTTGTATGTATATGAAATATGTACAAATGTAGATATACGATATAGAATATTGCTGGAGGGCTAGAACGTCCAAAAGTTGTTTCAATTTAATTTGACTTTGATCGCCAGCTGACGCAAATGTTGTCATCGTCATGACATGTCCTCATCCTCATCCTCATCCTCATCCTCGTATATGGAAATCAGCAATATTAGAGAAAGCATATCGCATTTTGTTTATGGATTTTGCTTGTACCATATACTATACATACATCAACGCAAGCTGTGCGAGAGAATACTTGAGAACGAGTTTTATTTGTAATTTAAATCGATAAAATTTATGAAAATTGTATTAACAGTTGAAATGTTTTTATCACAAATATTTTTTATGGATCTCCTTCATATTTATCAAGTTGTTTTTATATCGCTCTTTTTTTTACTTTTCAGTTTGTTTATGGAAAATTCCATTTTTATTGCATTTTATTTTGTCACAAAGATGTTGTTCTTCTCTCAGCTTCAGTCTATAGCTGCCCCTCTTTTTTGAGTTCTCCCCCGGCTCAACTCGTGTCTTTAAAATGTAAATACATAAACAGAAAAAGTTGTATATCTCGTGTCGAATGTGTTTGGTTTTGTGTTTTATTGCCAAAGAAGCTACGAAGTAGCTGAAAACTTCATAAATCACAAAAGTTTGTTTGGCCATGAAAAGGCTTAAGGGTTTATCAAAATGAAAATTTATTGGTGCTCAAATACTTGGGAAATTTTAGATTTATGTGTTTCGCTTTTTCTCCTCTTCCTCCCCCTGTGGGATACATACATTAAATATCAACATATCGACATCGTAGCCCATAAAAATAAACAACAAGCAACCCAATCACAGTTTTGCACAGTTTCCTAAATTAGATTAACACATTCCATAGATATTTATCGTGTGAACAGAAGAAAATTGCTGTTAATTTCAAATTACGAGACAATTTCGATCTGGTAAACGTTTCCAATTAGTCTTATTCCTTGCAAATTGCCATTCCAATTGCGGTTCAACTATGCTGCACAAATACAAAGACAACTTTTAGTTAGTTTCATTTTTCAACATTTTCCAGCAGCTGACATTAATTTTCATTTAAATTCCGCTTTGTTAAATATGCAAAACTCTCTTTCGGATTGCGGTTGAACAGAGTTTCCTTCCTTTATTTTTCTGACAATATCAGGAGTTGCCATTTCGTGTTCTTATTAAAATTGCAATATGTATTCCATTTTCGACACCAAGTGTTGTGACGTACACGGAAAATCTTTGTGGTTTACCAACAACACACTCAACCTCTCACAAAGATGCAACACTTAATTGACTGTCGCATTCATGGGACGACATCATTTGTGGCTATAAACTGTTTATCTATTTATGTATGTGAAATGAAAATACTTAAGCCCATGCTCAGCTTTTCCTACAACTCCACAACTCGGTCAACTTAATCAGAACTTTTTTCTAGCATACCCTGTATGCTTTAGACTTACTTGAAATGCGTTTCAGGAAGATGAAATGTTGTAATCTAATTCTAATATAATAGTTATTGTTATCCTCTAGAGATATTTAAAACACACCTCTGTAAATATATTTCACAAACAGCTATCAAATACTCTTTTCCGCTGAGTAAAATATATATTTTTTTACACCTTTTAATTATAATTTTAACAAAAGACACTCTCGTAATCGATATAAATTATATTGTAAGATTTTAAATAATTCGAATTTGAACTAAACGAAATAATTGTTAAGTTAAGATATCGATAATAATAATTTTGTAACTCTGCGAAATGATGTTGATATATCGATACATCCATTTGGTATCACTCTTTAGATAAAAGTTAAGTTGTGCGGTTGTTTTTATTAAACGACTATTAAATAAAGCATATATTGGTGTTTTATAATATCTAGAAATATTTGATAGCCTATTTACAGCATATCTTCTAGTCGATAAGTTTCTGCTAAAACTAATTTCCATTTAGATATAAATTATACATAAATAGTTATTTGCAATTCTCGACAGTTATATATTTGTGAATTATGCATTTTGTGCGCACTTATAAATGCAAGAGGGGAAGTTGTGGAAAGTCCTGTGGCTGGCAGTGAGAAGGGGCTCTAAGCCACAGCAGCTCTACCAACCAACCAACCAACCAGTTCAGCCTAATCTTCAAAGTAACCACAACCCTTTTTAGTTGCCAGTCAAGTTGAGAAAAAAAAGCGGATAATTTTTAGCTTTGAACGCAAAAGTCTCCCTCCGGCTAGAATGCATAATTCATAAACCGGCAGCCATTTGAACTGCGCCCACATCGTTTCACTCCAGAGCGAAAGAGATGGAGAGAAAAAGCTTACAATTTTGTGTGTGAGTGAGCAAGAAAGAGTAGAAAGTTTGATGGTTCAAGTTTTTAATCGGATTCCAGAGCTCGATTGCCACCACATCAGCCACTCGCATCGTACTTTCTCCGTGGTTTTACTAAGAAATTTCGACAAAAAGCGCCTCGGGCTTATCCACAACTTGAAATGGATAAATTTTGTACTATTTACCCCCTAACATCATCGAAGATTCCACGACTTGTTCGTTGGGAGGCAACTAAAATTAACTATTAATAAGTAAGTACTTGGTTGTAAGACACTTAAGACAGTCACTTGACAATTTCTTGAATGCTCTCAGTTTTCGTAGAGATTAAAGATTCACATGCTTTTTTTTCCAGGTCATATTAGAACGGCGCCAAATGTGGGGAAGAATCTATTTGCTTTATATACTCTGTCTATAAGAAGGGACTAAAAGTAGTAAAGTAATTTTCTTGAATGCTTCGAATCCTATCTATGAGTAGTGGAGAAAAGTGGCCCAAACTTTTCCCTACTGCGAATCTGTGAAATATATTGAATATTGTTATATTTACTCTTTTGCAGGATATTTAAGATGCCAATACCAGCGTAAGTAAGAGAACACTACATTTTCTCTTTTCGATTTCATTAATGTTTAAAAATAACTTAAACTGTTATGAATTAATTTACAGATTTTGGTTTATACTATTTGAATTGATTGACACACTGAAAGACTGACTAATTTCTTATAGGAAACCCATACTATAATTCCATTACATTTGCTCAATCTATCAATGTTCCTGCATTTATATTATTCATTGACTGACTGGCATTTATGATGTATCGTTTTCTCTGTAGAATATAAAGTAGTTTCCTTCGTCCAAAAGGAATTTCTCGACACAGTTTCGATTGAGAGTCCTTTGGCAACGAAATGAATTCGCTCGAGTGTTTAACTGGACGCTGTCTATTGTGTGTCTACTGGCTGATGGGCCTGGTACCCTTGCCGCCTTTATCTCGGATATTTCGATTGTTATTCGCCTTGTTTGCCAGATGCATTTGGTCAGCCTACTTTCTGAAGATGCTTTGGACGGGTTTAAGTTTCTTGTGGAGGGAATCAGGCTTATCTATTAGTTACATCAGTGGTACGTCTTTGTTTATCTGCTACTCATTGCTGGCCTTACTTGTGCAACTCGAGAGTGCTCTCAAACATCGATCCTATGTACGCTTGAAGGACTTGCGTTTTCAATCCCAACTGCAGATGCAACGTTTGGGAATGTCACGCGGATGCAGAAAAGCAACACGTCTCTTGCTGTTAATTGGTACACAGTTGGCCTGCGATTCGGCCAAGTTCTGGGCCAATTCAAAAGCTGAGTTTTCTCCGGTTTTGATCAGAACCTTGCCACAAATATGGATATTGCGATTTCGCTACTTTCAACTGCTTGAACAGGTCATCGAAATGAATCAACGAGCTATACAACTGCGACACTCACTACTTGGCCTGGCCGATGGCATTGATATTTGGCAACCATTTGGCTTAAAGGAAGATATACAATTGCAAACGTTGCGTTTGACCTATGATTGCATCTTTGAGTGCTACGAAACCTTCAGCGATTGTTATGGCTGGGGAATGTTGGGTCTGCAGGTGATGTGTGGCTTTGAGTTTGTCTCCAATGCCTACTGGATTATCACGGAAGCCTATGAGGGTCAAAAGCTCTACATGTTTGTCTTTAACGGTGCCACCTGTTTTGCCCTGGGCAGCCTCATTACATCACTTTTCTGGTACGGCGATGCGAGCACCGAAAATGTGAGTAAACTAATCCATCTTTACTTAATTGCTCTTAATGACTTTTGAATGAAATTTAATCTAATTGGAATGTAGATAAAACTACTTACCATTTTTTATATGATTGCCAAAACATTGTCCAAATTTCAGAATTACTGCTGATTATTTCCACATTTTCTTCGTGGGCAGCACTTTTCTAGAAGGTATCCAGTTTGGCTCCTGCAACCGAATTTACTTTTCCAATTATGACAATGATGAATAGCTCTGATGATACTGCACTTTTAGCTTAATTTCATATTCCATTGAGTGTTTTCTACACATTTAGCCTTAATTTTACGTTCCTTTGATTGATTTTCCATTAGTCGTCATGCAGTGGTTGAGTGTTTCACGTCATTTGTTCCATTTCGTGCTCTATTTCTTTGGAGTTCGTTGGAATGTACAACTTCATCGTTTGCAATTGTTGATACTTTGTCTCTGGCTCTGTTGGTATCCTTTGATCTGGACGCGCACTGCAACAACACGTGCTTCAATCTCTGAAGAGTGTACACTCGACTGTTTAATTACACATACTTTGTTCCTTCTGCTGACTTTAGGACATGTCATCACTTTGCTAGACACCTTCTTGCAACGTCGCAATTATCAGCCACTTTGGGAGCAGGAAAGGAATCACTTTGATCATCATCGATCGGTGGCTATCTCAGTATGTGCTGTCTTTATTCCCACCACTGCAATCCAGGTTGCAATCTCCTTTTGTACAATGTGGCTGGATGATCAGGGACCCATGTCGCTTTATTGGATTACAGCACCAAGCGGAGTGGGAGTACAATTAAGACTCTTTGCCTTTCTCTCCGATATTTTGGTAGCCAATGTGCGTGTTATCAGTGCACGGGACAGTTTAAAGATATTGGCGAGGAAACAATCGATTCGCTTTCCTGTTCCAGATATTGAGCCTGTTATTCAATTAAAGCAGCGTTATAGCCAGCTGAGTTATATGTTTGCTCAGATCAATTTAAGTTATGGTAACAGTCTCTTAACAATATTCATAGTATTGTTTTTAAGCTTTGTCTTCAACTCCTATTGGCTGGCTAAGAACCTGTTGGTCAAGCCCGATTCTTTAGCTACGATTATCTTTCATTTGGGCATTATAGTTAGCTTGGGATTGGTTTTCTCGGTCATCTGTTGGCACTGTCAGCAGAGTTTTAATCATGTGAGGTTGCACACTCTTCCTGGTCTCTATAATCTTTTAAAATTGTATTCTTTTTAGAGCCGTCAAATCGGTTGCCTCATCTCCAAGCTTGTGAAACCTCTAGGCAGCAAACGTTACAACGATTTGGTTTGCGAATTTCTTTTACAGACTCTACATCAGCGTTTTGTACTGACGGCCAAGGACTTTTTCAACCTCAATCTGCATTTGTTGAGCAGTGTCAGTTAGTTGAAATTCTATAATAAAAGTATATTTAATTAATTCTCTTTATTATTAGATGTGTGCTGCGGTTGTAACTTACCTGGTCATCCTCATACAGTTTATGTTCGCCGAGAAGGGCTCTCAAGTTGCTCTCAAGACGCAGAAGTTGTCCGAGTTGGAAAAGCTGAAACAAACATTGTAAATGCTGCGTTAGCTTTTAGTGAAAAGCAGTAAGAATAAATTGATAACTTATCTTCAATTTAAAAGAATGTACAATATTTCCTTATATAATCCTACATTTTTGTTTAAATTCTCGAACAGTTGTAACAAAGAACAAGGTAAACATTCAACTGGGCAACATTCTTTTCCACGTTCTACATTTCTTTTGCAATTCTCAAATAGTTTAAACACCAAGCCAAGTAAACATTGGTCTGGGCAATATGTCTTTACATATTCTACATTTGCCTTAATTATTTATGCCGCCCACGAACTGGTTTCGGGTCTCGGTAAGTCTCAGTTTTCCCCACACACAGTTAGTGAGATGGAAAACTAAGACTATATGTATAAACTTTAGTTTTTCTTAAGCGCATTTTACAAGCAGACAAAACTACTTCACGCATATTAAACTGACATTTCACAAGCAGAAAACTTTTTCTAATATGCAAATTCATACCAAATACGAACCACATGCAGAAAAGGATAAAGTAGCGCCAACAGCAGCAGCAGGAGCACATCCTTGAATTAACACGTGCGAGTTCGCATTAATTTGTAAACTCCTTCAGGGTTTCAGACGAAGGGTTACAGCTGAGCTTGAGGTTATCATGGGTGTGTTTTATCAGCCCCAGAGACCTGGGATCGAGGTTGCGGTATGAGAATATAGAGCTTGCCCTGAGAACAGTTTTTGTCGTTAGCTATGCAAATGTCGAGATATGTAAATAATATTTACCACACGGCCAGATGCTCGAAATGAAACTCTTTTCTTAATTAACATAGAACAACTAAAACACTCGATTTGCAAATGCATATTTATGAAGCTTTCGTAGCTTAGAATTTATTACTCTATTTATTTTCCCCGATAGAATAAAGGGTTAAAAGTAAGAAGCAGATGGAGACATAAATCTAAAGATCAGCTTCCTATATTTGTTAACATTATTTAACAAATTTAAAAAAATTCGTATACTATATGGATATCGATACTGCAAAATATTACTGATAATAATTTGATGCATCCCTGTCTCCTGTCAATTCTCCTGTCAAAAAACCAAAATGTTGAAAGTCATTTCTGACAGTCCAATATTCACAAGTGTATTTGCATTTATTTAATTTACTCTCAAAATGAATCAAAGTTTTGAAGAAATGTGGAATGCTTCAACTTCAGTAAGTTAATATAAGATTTGTGAAACTAATACGTTTATGTTAATACCTCTTTTTAGCGGGAGACGACAGTTTCGGATAAAAAGAATATGTTGGCTTCCATGCAACCATATCCTGTGGCATTTGAGAAGCCTACTGGTAGTGATGCCCAAATGATGAAGGCCTTCAGGGCCGCACATACAATAAATATTATGGAAGCCCCCAACGATATGGAGATTGTTCGATCGAGGAGCGTTTGCAGAAGGTGCATGTTGTTCACAAAAGTCTGTCGACTTTATGGCCGTTATCTATACGAATACGATGCCGAATTGTATAGGGCCAAAAAACTGAATTACCAAATGCAACAAAAGAAGGGCAAAGAAAATTGAAGAATTATAATTAATAAAAAACTATAAGAAAATAAATAATCATATCAATTTGTAGAAAGTGCATTTGTAAAGACAAAACAAATTAAATTCAGTTTAAACCAAACGAATTAAAGGCAGACAGGCAGGTATTTATTAACTAAGTATATAATTAAACAATTGTGACTAGTTGGTTTTGAGACTGGAAGTTGGAGCATTATCTGTGGGATTATTGTCTTCAGGTTTAACCACATGCTGCTTCAGCTCAGCACTGGCTCCAACCTGACAATTTCGCCATGGTGGCAACAACAGGCCATTTGTATTCGAAGGAGTTGTAAGATGTTGTACAATCGGTTTGGTCATTTGTAATGTTCCCAACTCAAAATCATCAGTTTTTCCCATTTCTGTTTTAATTAAATCCTTGGCATCTATGGCAGTCTCATTAACCAAATTAGCAAAGAGACGCCCCTCAATGAGCTTATCCCGGGCGAGAGCTAAGAGGCGTTGGGGTTATTTATTTTACTTAGATAGGAGTATTATTTTAAGCTTACTGTAGGATATGTCCAAAACAAAAAGTTGTGTTTCTGGTGCGATTTCCATGTCCATGTTGTAATATTTGAACAGATTTTCTAGAAATAAGCGATCATTTTCGATGTCCAAATCATCCTCAGTTGGTTTGTTTTCCATTGTGAAGGCGAATAAATTGTGAAGTCTGACAGGCAACAAAGTGAGTGAAATTATCGATAAGTTTCACACACTTTTACACACTGTTAACATTGGACAACTCTGGTCAAAAGTAGTGCAAACAGCTAAAAAAAATAACTTTTACATTTGCAAACCAAAATCTATTCAAGTTCTTGTGGCATTAAAAGTTAGGACTAATTGCTTTTTTACAGCAAAAGGGGAAGAAGAGAGAAAGAGTGGTGGTGGAGTATTAGAGAGAATACGAGATTATAAGCCAATTCAACTTTTTTAGGACTAATAAAAAGTTGCATGCATGTATGAATATTTGATTCAATTTACAAACGATTCAACTTTTTTGATGAATTTTCAATTTTTGAAGAGGCTTTTGTCTTGCAACGTAACGAGACTCGAACCCAGAATCTAAACTGAACGATGAGGCGAATCATTTGGCTAAACTTTTTAAATATTCATAAAATTTCAACGACAACTTTACCCAAAAATTTAATTAGTCAAATGAACGAAAAGTTCACTTCACTTCAGCTGAGCTGAGCCCTTTTTCTCAGTCCAGAGTTTCCATTTTCAGTTTTTTACTTTCTGACAGACAATAGAGTTGAGTCTTTAGGCTCATAGATTTAGTATTTAGCTTGGAGTTTGGTCCAATTGAAAAGTTGAAATAGATTTCTAATTAATGCAAAAGTAACCAACTATTTTACAAGTGTTAAATCGTGTACGTTTCTGATAGTTATTCCCTGTAATGTTGAGTATATAAAGAGACATGTGAGACATAAGTATATGATCTTAGAACAACTTAAGATTTATTATATATTCTTACATTTTCTAGAACTTCAATAAAATATAGTGGCAATTAGAAAGATCTACACCAGACTCTTATTTTTATATAGTTTAAAGATATATTATTGCGAATAAGTATTTCGAAGAAATTTTCAAAGTTTATTTTTGATCATAAATAAATACTAGATATTGAATTTAATTTTTTTTTAAATATTCTGAATATTTTATAAGAATTCATTGAAGCTTCAAATCAAATCTCAAGGCAATTTTATTCTTAATTAAATAAATTATTGTCGTAAATATTTATATTTATAAAGATTTCATAAGAGTTTAAATAATAAAATTATAGAAATTGTAGGGTATATTCTAAACGATCCTCCTTTTATTAGATTTTGTTTTTGACTGCATTTACTTTATTTTTAATCTAGAAAATTGCTAAAATATGATTGAAAATGCTTTATATATGTAGGGTATCTTTTTGCCTACTTATTTCCACCTATGAACTAACTATGTAATTTTTGCCATTTACGTGCAATTCTCTTTCGTTCATATATATATGCCATATAGGTCCGTTTGGGTTTATCGTTTGCAATCTATTGCCATTTGTAGGCTGGCAAACACGTTTTTGCTTCTGATTCTGGCCCAGTTTGTCAGTTTGTCAGTTTGTTCATTGCCAGTTGCCATTTGCGATGGCCGCAATGTTCGCAAGCGAAATCGAAGTTTTATGCTAATTTCAGTCACAGCATACACTCTCATATACATATATCGTCCATCTGTTATCTCTTTCTCTTTGAATCATGCCATTTCTGTTTCACTCTCTCTCTCTCTCTCTCTCTTTGTCGGAGTGAATGGGCCTTATCTGTTTGTCGGACGCCTGTCAACACAAGGCATTACATGGCAATTACGAATTTGTTTATGGGACACTGAAATCTGTTCGCAGAGTTTGTACAAATCTGTGTTGAATGTGGTAAGAAAAAAAAGCTAGGACAACATTTTCACATGTAACCCGAAAAAATATAACACAAGAAAATTAAAGATGTTCCACTTGGGAAAAGTTTTGATGAACTTTTAAGCATGTGAAAATGAGTAGAAAAGCAAAAAGCTAATCAATAGCTCTATTTGTAATGCAATAAAAACTCAGACTCAAGCCTAATAAATTGTACATACGCCCAGTAATCCCTCTAAAGGGCAAGTCGGAGGGAAAAGTGAAAGATAGAGAGAGAGAATAAGTGCGTCACTTAAAAGTTTGCCACTCACTTGACCAGAAACTTTTATTTTCTGTTAGCAAATTTCCCACGGGGTTCCAGGAAAGCCAGTAACAATCTCAGTAGATATACATATAGACAAAGAGATAGAGAGGTTGGGGAAGTGAAAGTTTTCGTGTCCACAAATTGAAAATATTTCACAGTCATATTTAATTTTAGTACAAGTTGTGGACAATTCTCCGAGGTAATCAAACATTTTGAGAGCCGCATTTGCTACAATTTCATTTACAGCAATGTCAACTTGCGAGAAAATATACAACTGTAAATATAACATACCTATATAACATATAAATAGAGATACTTAATATATGTATATAAAAACATATATATATTTAATTAGATTTGAAACTGATCGCCCTTGTCATTTCAACCTTGTTGACTTTGTAGTCTGTAAGCTTAAAGCAGCAGAATAAATATATTAAAGTATGTGTAAAGAAAATGCACGACTAGCGGATATCTTGTATTTCTTATCTTTAAGCATGTTTGTCCCCTACTTTAGACAATTTACACTCAACAGGTAGATTTGAATTTGGCTGCGTATACCCTGTAATAAATTAATTGAGGAACCTATGATTGAACTGTCTTTTTTGATAGTCGATCTTATCTCTAGTTCATCCTACCCCTTTTGCACATTGCCAGCTTTTATAGTAATACAAGAAAAAGGAAGTAATGAGCACATAGAGAAAGCAAAACTAAATAAATAATTCAGTATAAAATGTCAGGAGCGTTGGCCATGGCGACTAACAACTAGAATGAGAACTGAGAACTCTGCAGAGACAGGGCGGGGGAAAGGACAGAGAATGTCTCACAATTTGAGCGGAAGTGAGAAACGACAGCGACAAGGACACCAGAGGGAAGACACAGAGGTAGAGAGAGATAGAGAAAAAGGAGAGACAGCACAGATGCATTCAAGGAAGCAATTGTATTGTCTGACTGCTGTTTTCCACTTTAGTTCTGTGCCACGCCCACTAAAAATCCCATCTTCTCCCCATTTCTCTCACTGTATTCTCAGCTTGCTGTCGTTGTGTGTAACTTGTTGACGTTGATAGTCGTACGTGCCGAAGGTGAATGGCATCTGTGGACGCGAAATTGAATTCGTGCCTGGCAAGTTTCACACAACTGAATTGAGTCACAGCGACAGCGACATCCCAGGACATGAGAGTCCTGCCCAGGTGCAGCACCATCTCCAACCAGTGTTGCCAAGATCTAAAATAGCTTATTTAAAAATAAAGCAAGAAAGACTGTAGCTAGATGAAGCTAAGAAACTTTTTTAATCGAGACTGCAAACCTCTACACATTTTGGATAGGGAACCACTTTTGTTCGTTTCGAAACTGATTTCTAGAAAGTAGGTTAGGTTAGGTTAGGTTTATTCTAGCATCTTTAGATATTTTAATTAAACCCATTTTCCTTATTAAAATGTTCCAATACCCCGAGTGCACTAATAATAATTTGTAGAAGCATTAAGTATGGTATATTAAATTCATCTGGCAATCTAAAAAAGCTTTCAAATCATTTTCTAAATAGCCAGATTTTAAGCTATCAACATATCTTTAAAGTAGCTTTTCTTTGGCTTACCAAAATGGCTAAATCTAGCTATTTAAAATCTTAATTGACAACACTGTTTTCAACTTCAACTCCAACTCAAACTTCAACTCCATCTCCAACTCCATCTCGTCCTGTCTAAGGCTCTGGCTTTAGCTGCTGACTTCGATATTTTGTCGCATTACATTGACAATTTAGATGTTTGTCTCGCGCATTCTCGCAGGATTCAATTTGGCGAAAATGCAGCCAGGAAAATTTGCACATTTTCTTCAACGTGTAAGCAGCTTTTCCTCCTGCCACACACAAACATAAATGCTCAGACAAAAATCATTTGCAGTTGCCGGGCTTAGAGTCAGACACAGCCTCATTCATTAAATATCAAAATTGCAATACTTTCTTTTACACTAAAAGAAAAAAAACGTCACATGCAGCAGGAGGGGGTGTGGTTTTCCGCCCCCTTAAGACAGCAACCCCAAAGCCCTTAAAAATGTAATGTGAATGTCGCTGGCAACCCAACTGACATTTTCATTGTTGTGCTTTTCTTTCGCATTCTATTTTATATAATGTCTCTCCAATGAGTGTGCGTGTGTGTGTGTGTGTGTGTGTGTGTGATGGGTGTGTGTGTTCTATCAAAGCGCAGGAAACACGTGCGGATAAAACATTTTTCAAGCTTTTAGCACTGCATACAAATCAACCCTCAAAAAAGAAACAACAACGAGCAGCAAAAATCCCATTCACAATAATTTGTTGAACTTTATAAGAGGAGGAAAAGTATAGCGAGAGGGAGTGTATAAAGGGGTGGTATAAGTAGTTTCCGTACTCAACAATCTGTTGCATTATGATTATACTAAGCTCGTTCATCTGTAAGAGTTTCACACAAATGTGATAATAGTAATCGCAATCACAGCAGGTGTAGATTTTATAGAAATACACATTATAGAGACCTAAGAAAACTGATTCTCCCACACATCATCAACTAAAGTCTCTTTCAAGCAGACCCTTTATTCAATTAATCCAATTGAAGCCAATTTAGCCAATGTCATTATCTTTGCTTTCCCCTTTGACAAATAAACTCTGTCTCTGATCACAAGTGAAATTAAATATACTTTATATTAAATATAATTCATCTTTTCATTGTTGTGATGTACACTAAACATGTATAGTTGCTGTTTAGTTAAATGAATATTCGCATTGGTTAACATTATAAGTAGTTTGCAATTTTGCTCACTGCCTTTCTAACTAATTTAGTTTAATAGCTTTCTTTAGTAAACGACTCACAGTGGCTCATTCACGAGACTCACGTGGCAAAAATCAAAACTCACGAGTCGGAATCTGGCAAAACGTGAAATGCAGTTAGGTAGAGTATTGTTTGAAATTTACTGACCTAACTTTCCTTTTTCGATTAGGTAATTGGCTTCGGTGGTAGAGCTCTTCAAACATGAACAATATTTTCTATTGGCATTTTTGAATATTTTTTGCAAAAATTGTTCATCTTTGGGATAGAATTATATCGAAATGGTTCATTTGAGTTAAAGTTTCTTAATTTTAACTTAAAGTTGTGACAATTCCATGGCGAGAAATATAAAAAATGTGTACATTTTGAGTATGAAAGTATTTTAAATAAATTTTTTACTAAACCTCTATTTTTGAAGCAGTTTTTCGACTTTACATAGACTTTCAACACCGAGTCCAGGCTAGTCCAGTCAAGCGACTTATACCACGTGATACTATGATTATTTTTAAAACGATTTTTCATAATTCCAGAGTGCGAAATTTTGCGTTTTCGGCGCAGTTTAACATTCGATTAATGCACCTAGCCTAAAAATGAGCAATTTGCTTAAGCAAAAATGCGCAATTGGCTTGGGCAAAAGCGTCGCGGCGAGCGCATGAAGTCATCAAAAGACTTCAAGTGATTTTAAATATCCTGAACTGCAAGGAAAGGGTGAATGGAACGATATTTAGAAAATATGCAATGGAAACTGCCACAATGTTGAAGGAGAAATATCCTCATAAACTATTGACTCCTACACTTCATAAAATTCTGGACCACGGAGGAGACCCTATCGAGTACCAAAGTCTTCCAATTGGAGAATTGTCAGAAGAGGCACAGGAATCAAAAAACAAAGAATACAAGAAATATATGTACTCGAATACTTGCAAGGTGTCACGGATGAGACAAAATGAAGATCTTTTTAACATGTTATCAGCTTCTACAAATCCACTACTACCAACGAAAAGAATTGTAAAAAGTTACAAAGAACTGGAGGAGGTTTATACAAAAGATATGGTAGATTTAATGTATTTAGGCTATGAACTTAAAGATATTGTTGAGGAAAGTTAAAGTAAACAGAAACATTTACTATGATTAAATGTAGCTATTAATCTAAATAACAATAAAATTAATTTTAAACAATTATAAAAGACTTTTATTTTATTTACCTTTTGTTTTTATAAGAATTGACACGATAAAAATGTACTGGAAACTTGAATTAAATTAAATATGCTCGCTACAGTATATGGAACTTAAATATTGATTTAAATTCATTTATAAGTATTAAAATGCTTAAGGATATATTGCTATAGATATATATATGTATATGTATATATGTTTAATGTTTGCATGCTTCTAAGGCAAAACTATCGTATAAAATCATATGAAAACAAAATCCAACTTTGACTACCTGTGGAAAACAGGTTTACTGCTCGATTTTTAAGATTTTACATTCAATTTAAAGCTGAAGAAGTTTTCTAGCAAACGCTTAAATTTGTTCAATATCTCTTTTGGATCAAAAGATATAATTTTCGCAAAGTAAAAACTAAAACCGCCCCACTGTGCGACTGTCATGGAACCCGGAAAAGAAACTTTTTGTAACCGTGATAAGTGTATTCAATAATTAACCACAAATAATCAGCACGTGTGTTACTTTAATACAATAAAAATAAGACTGGATTTTCTACGGTTTTCGACAGGCATAACGAAATACATCTTGAAAATTCTTATAAATAGCAAGCCGTTTAGAACATTTTAGGGTAAAAGAGTATTCAAGATGAATCTATTGAGTTTCCCTGCTTTATTGTTTTTTGTAATAACTAACTCTAACGGACCGATGCCACCTTGGTACACCTGGAGTACAACACAACGACCAGCACGGGGCTAATTAATCATGACAGCTTGTTCTAAAATGTCGAAATAAATAAATTACTAAATCAGCACATTATATACTTATTTCTCTTCTTAATTATATTAAGAAATTATAAAGGTTCGTTTGCGTTTTTAATTCTATAGAATTAAACTCAACAACTCAAAGTGAATTCAACCCTGTAAGAACCAAAAGATGCTTGATATATATGAATTATACATGTTATTTACATACATATATAATATTTTATATTACAATTATATTATACTGGTGTCCTCAAACGAATTTTGAACTTGAATCAAGACTATCTTAAGACTATTTGCCTATTTTAAATCTGAGTTGTTTGATCCCTATATAGTCTCAATCTAATAGCCGTATATCAAATTGATTTCTAAAAACATCATGCTAAACTCAGGAATATTCAAAACGATTTCTTTTACGTGTACGTATTTGATTTTACCAAAATTTTCCGTCAAATACAGTTAAATCTGCAGCTAAGCTTAGACATTTCTCGTACAGAATGTAATAAGTTATTTTTGCTTATGAAAATAGCGAATTAATTTTCTGTAGAAATACGAGTACATATCATGGGACTTGGAAATATAACTAATTTTTAAACGCTATAATTGGATTAAGTAAAAATTATGCAGAACTAATCAGAATTTATCGAAGAAACACATCTAGAAAATTCCTATAAACAGCAAGCCACATTGAACAATGTAGAAGTATTCAAGATGAAACTATTGAGATTCCTCGTTTTATTGATGTTTGTAATGGTAAATGGCAAGCCCCCAACACCCGGACCACCTTCACCATCACCAAAAACTACAGACCGTCACGACCGGGCTAATTAATAATGACAGCTTGTTCTAAAGTGTGAAAATAAATAAATAAATATCAGCACAGTTTATTCTGATTTTCTTGAAACCTTTACTTACATTAATAAAATAATGTGGTATTTACTTTTTGTATTCATTTAATTCATGTTAAATAGACCAAGTTGTCTATTACTTTATTATACCGGATTTCAATTTATCAACACATTCACTTTGAGTCATGTCTATAATAATAACTATTGTGTACATAAATAATATTTTATATTTAAACATCCATTATTTTTCGATAGGTAATAATTTAAGCACCTTCTGCAAAATTAAGGGGTATTAACAGCAGCTGGCCACTGTTAAGTAACAGAATTATAGCAAGAGGGGTGATTTTAATAGTCAACTGTTACTTAACAGCGGATAAAAATTAACAGCGCTGGCAGCAATATGCCAATTTAAATATTATGCAATTTAAATATTCTTTAAAGTTTATGTGTAATAAAAGTAGTGAATAAATTAATATGTTAACAAATTTAATATAATTTAGACTACTTTTTTTGTTTTGGTTTAATGTCTCACAAAAACAGTCTAAACATTGCCAAACTGTTGCTCCTTTTTAACAGAGCTGTCAACTCACCACGGCTACGTATTCCCCACAACAGCAGCACACGAGAGAGAAAACGAGAGCAGACGCCTGCGCAACAGTTGATGTTACGAAGTTTCAACGAGTGTTTGAGTGCACTCTCTCTTTTCTCTCTCTCACTTTCTCTCTCTCTGCGGAGCCATACATTTTTTCAACTCGCGCTCTCGCATCTCTGATTGTGAGAATCAGATGCTGCTAGCCAACGAACGCCAGCGTTGACTGCGACGCAACGTCTCAGCTGCAAGCAGCGTCTTGTTTTTGACTTTATAAATAAAAACAATTGTTTAATTAAACAATTGAATCCCATTAAATTACAAAATTTTTTCTCTAACTTATGTAGCTAAAATCTTTTTAATGAATGTTTGGAATTTGCAACCACTCAGAAGCGAAGCTGTAAACATTAAATCTAACTCAAAATTATAATATAAAATTCCAAGAAAGAGTTATTTTTAATTTAAATATTCTTTTGGGATTCTATTGTGATTAATTTAATTTTAAAACTAGATTGTTATCGACATCGTCTTGGTTTCAATTTAAGTTTTAACTACAATTCTAAATTTTGTACTGACTACTTCAGAGTTAAACCGCTTTGCATGCATATGGTCCCTCGAAAGAGAGCAACTCTGGTGAGTACGTCACCTTATGAGTAAAATTCACCTTTCTCTCGTTAGCGACGCTTCGCGGTCGCTGCTCAGTCTTCTTAGTCTGCTTGTTACATTTGTTTGAATCGCATGGTGGGACTCGGTCGACTTCGTGTCTCTCGTGCGTGCAAAACCGGCAAACCGGAGATATTTGAAAAATACGAGTTTACGTGCACGTGCACTCACTGCCTCCCTCCTCCATCCTCCCTCTCACATCCTAGCCACCCAATAACAATGCAAATATGTGCTCATATGCAGCGTCACATAAATTAAATGCATTTAAATGCACAAAAGATGTATATAAAACTAAAGTCAAAATATAACAGTAATTGCCACACACACACATACACACACACACACACACAAAAGCTATAGTTAGACTTGTATTGCATTGTGGCGACATCTGTTGACCAGCAACAGCATGTGTGTGAATTTCAATTTCCGCTTGAAACGCAGACTTTAAGCATCGCACATCCGGTTTTTTATTTGATTTCAACAGTTGTTGTTTTTGCTTTGGTTTCGCGTCAATTTTAATTAAATTGTTGCTTTCATCAACAAAATTCGCGTCTGTTTTTTTAAACTTTTAATCCAAATAAACTCAACTACTTTGGCAAAATAATTTGCGATATATGTTAAACAGAGAAGGTGAGTTAAAATACACATTTTATATTCTATTTATATGTTCTACAATATTTATCAAATAATAGTCAAGAGTTTAATAAAAGTTAAACCACAAAAAAGGTGTGAATGTATATAAAAATTTAATCATTGTTCTGTATTTTTATTTATTTTGATAATGTTCACTGTCTTCAAATAAAATTTAACCTTGATCTTAACTGGTTTTTTTCTCAATCTTTTTCTATATAAATATATTTTGTAAATATAAGTAAATATCAGAACTGACTATTTAATTATTTCATCATCTCTTTACATTGAGTAAAATAAGAGTTATTGAATCATGTACTGATAAAAAAACAAAATTAGAGTTGTTATTTATAAAGTTATTATGATTTGTATCTTTCTAACTTTTTTTTAATTGTATCCATGCTATTTATGGCAGCAATAAACTAAGAAAATTTCAATTTCCTTTACAAAATACTTGATATTTATAGAAATAAAATAGAAACTTTATTTTTGTAAGCCATCCAGCAACATAAACTATACAGAGAGATACAATATGAAAATGGCAACTTTAATAAAATGCCGGCTATCGAATAGTATAGACTGTGGCATGGTGGTGGAAGGGGTTGTGTGGATGCAACCGCATCAAGGCCACAGCCGTCAATGTATATATAAACATACACCTCCCCATCCTGGTTGCAACCCCCTTTTATGGCTTGTAGTGGCACGCCCAGTGTTTGTTATTTGTTATTTTTACTGTACACATGACAATAACGCCGCCGGCTCGCAGACTGCATCTCAGCATCTGGCCATGCAACAGAATGGGGTATGCACCAAGCCATTCTCAACTACTATGTAGTATATACTCTGTACTCAGGCTGTGTGTTGGTTTGTGGCAAGTGCAATAGTTTTCGAGTGGACCAAGGCAACTTTTTCCATTATGAATGGTGCGGTTGCGCTTTTTATCCATTCATTATTTACGAGTTTTCGAGTGCAAACTTCTTTAACAGTGCAAACAAGTGGCGGCCAGAGAATTAGAAGCGACCGCTCGACCGCTTTAAAAGAACCATGAACCAAATGCAACCATGAGACGGCCTCAGTCCTCCAAAGTTCTCAGTTCTCAGTTCCCAGTTCTCAGTTCTCAATGCTCAGTTCTCATTGCAGCTAAGTGCTAAAGTTTCCTCTCTCGCATAAACTAAGACAAAAGCCCCATAATACAACACAACGCACTACAAAATATGAAGCAAAAAAAAAAAAAATGGAGAACAAAACTCCAACACAACAGAAACTAATCCAACAAATCCACAATCGTTGTGCGTGCCGCTTGGAATCTTTGTTATTGCTATACCCTGTACAAAATGAGCTCAATACTTTTATGATAAAAGAGGCAACATATTAAATAGGGTAACGAGTTTATTAAACACAATTACCAACTAGTTTTTTCTTGACTTTAATGATGACTACTGGAAATTGAGATTTGGTGTAATATGATTTTGATAAATAGAATACATAGAAAAAAGAATAGCATAATTATACTTGGTTACAATTATTTAATATTATTCATTATTAATTAGACACTTTACAGATATTTAAAATAATTTGTTGAAGATATTTTAACTATCATGACATTTCGAAGGAACAGATCAGATTTAAATTAGAATAGTGAAAGGATTTGGGTATATATGGATAAAAAAACATATTATTTATATATGTACAACGATATTTCTATTCGAAGCTCAAAGTTGTAAATAATAAAGTTTATGAAAAAATAATTAAAATCAAATATTAAATCATTCCTACATATTCCTTGCATAACTGCTCAGACATGATTAAAATACAGATCTCAACAGATATGTACAGTTTGAGTGAGATAGAAAAGATATTCTTGCAGATTCATAGAAGATCGTTTGAAATAACAGCTATTGTTTGATAAGTTCTTAATCAAATCATAGTTAAATTATCATTTTAAGTATCATTTTAATTATCTAAATATTAAATTAAATTACTGTACGAGAAATAAAAATTACTGGAAACTTTAATTCATATTTCCAGAACTTATTGCTTTTCGAGTAGCAACTGTTTCAACTAGCTGACTCTTTTTTTAACTGCTTGTGCTGAATTATGTATTGATAAAATGCTTGGAAAAGTTTTGCAGGCCTGAGGAAAGAACCGAACCGTACCGAAGGCAACGCAACGCATTTATGCGTGTGTGCATAATTTTGAAAATCACTTGTGAAACAAAGTCACAAGTTTCGGGTAACTTGTTTCAGTCCACACACTCACACACATACACACACACACACATGTCAGAGACTTTAGGCTGTCTCCTCTTGCCACTTCTCTTGTCGCCCCATTTCAGAGAGGAGAACTTCTCGTGCATGCAGCACATTCTCTGACATTGATAAATGATTTTCCCCCTAATTTCCTCAACCCCCCTCCAGTCTTGACGATTCTCATAAAGTTTAGCACAAGAAAACTGAAACAGTCCAAGCAAAAGCTACGCTGCATTCGGTAGAAAACACTATGGAAAACATATCAGATTTTATGTCATCATCTTTAAATATAAAGCTAAGAATTCGATATTTGCAGTGTTAGAGAATGTAACTTATAAAAATGTTGTAATTGAATTACGACTTTCTTCAATTATTTTTCAGCTCAAATGCAACTTCCACATATGTTTTCTTTTTTTAAGAAAAGTTGCACAATCAGGAAACAGAATTTATTATAAGATTGTTTTGTTAATAAACTTTTAACAGTACTGTTCTAAATTCCAGTGATATGTAAGAGTAAAAATTTGTACACAAAAAATCTCAACTACTAAAAATCTCTATTACAAATTTATTTTGAACAACATTCAAATGTTAAAAGTAAACCGTACGGTTAAAACTAAAATAAAAATCATTACGATACTATATTAAAAAATCATAACGATACTATATTAAAAGATTAAAAAAATATTATGTTTAGTCACTTTTTCCCATAGTGCTGGGAAGTGTAGGAAGTGTAGAAAGAGGGGGGGATTACGGATTCCGGATGCATTCATGGCTACAAAATTGTTGTTGTTCACTAAACCGTGAACTCTGAAATTTGCCTGGCGCGTCTGAAAATTATCAGCAGCAAGTGAAAATGCAACAATAACAATAACAACAACAACAACAAGAGCTCGAGAGCTGGTGACAGGCAGCGGCAGAAGGAAAAGCTGAAAAACTCGAGGAAAATCATAAATAAAATATAGATACAGATACAAGTGTGAGCAGAAGTATCTCTCTATCTTTCTCTGTCTGCTACTTGTAGCCAAAAATGTAATTATGCTCTCACTGCAATACTTCAACACACACACAAACACACACACATATAGGCAAACAGTGAGCTGAAAATTTCATTCACTTAAAACTCGTCGAAAACTAAGTTCTTCCAAGCGAATGCAAATGAAAAACCGCAACGCATGCTCAAGTCGAGTCGAGTTTTCCCTCCACTCGACAGTTTTCCTTTTCCCAGTCTTTTTCCTCTAGGCCAACATGTAATTAGAGAGAGCCAAAGCAATGCCGCGTACTTTGCCAAAAATGTTGTGGGCGCAGCGCTTTGATATATACATGTATATATGGAGAATGTGGTACGCATACAGCTGTGGCAGACTGTGCAACAGTCACCAAAGTAAGTAAGCAACCGTTCAGACCATCAGACCAACAGACCATCAGACAGTCCGACAGTTGGCCAGCCACAAAAGTTCAAGTTTGCTTAACGTCCCGAGGACGCTGCCTTGTCTGGCGTTGAAGTCCTTGGAGTTTCAAGTCCTTGCTTGCCACAGGACGAACTTGTGTGTAAATTGGACGAATGTGCCGTTATGTGTCGATGTGTTGACATCCAAGTGCACAAAGTGAAAGAAAAAAAAAATACAGATAGACAGAACTTTAGAGAGGAGAGCTCAACTTTATTTGAAGTCGTTGCGAACCTCAATCCTCAATTGCGGTCACAACAGACCGTAAGAAAGTTATGCAATTGCTTTCTTCGCCTTTTTTCCGACTTTCTCAAATTATTTTTTTTCAAAAATACAAAGTTTGTTACAAACAATCTAGGAACGAAATACGAGTATGATCCCAACTTAATTCTCAAACTTACAAGCAAGAAGATTGTCTTCAAGCACTAACGATATCAACTTTAAATAGGGATCGTTAAATGTTTGCTTTAAAACTTCAATTTCCTTTCATCCAAATCTAAATACTTAATATATCTGCTTATTTTTAAATCAACACACCTTAGTTTATGCTGTTTTTTGTATATGATTATGTCTGTGAAAGAAGCAGCTTCATGTGCAAAATTAATGGTACTTTGAATATCCAACTTTTGCGTCAGTTTAAGCTGTTGTCAAACTTTCATGTGCTTTCTATACTGATACTTACGTATATTTATTGACATCCAATAGAGTGTCTTGAAGTATCTTAAGCACAGAGAGATACATTCCAATTGCGTAACAATTAAAATGCAATTTAACGTTACACCTGAACCGTATGGAGGGTAGAAAAGTCAATTTTTGCAACGATTCGAAGAGTAAAGTCCATTAAGTGGCATTTGCAATATGAAAATGTTTCTTAAATTGAAAATTATAATTATTTATGGGTGGCAAGCAGGTGAGGGAGGAAGGGAGGTAATGGAAATGCTTTATAGAAAATGGTCGGATACTCTGTCGGGCAGTCAGGCATGTTGTTTGGTGAGCTCTTAAATATAAAACATTTAACGCACGCCTTTGTTGATGCCTCCAACTCAACTCAACTTAACTCAACTCGACTCGACTCGTCTCGATTCATTCGCTTCATTTGTGGAATGAATAAAGCTGCCGCTTGCCACATGCCGCAGTTGCCATTCATGGGGTTCCATTGTGAGTTTTTCCATCATTTTTGTATGTTTTTGTTTTCGTTTTCCTCTCTTCTTTTTTATTTTTTCCATTCAAATAAGTAATGAAGTTCTCTTTTCAGAGATCGCTGCGCTGATGTTGCTTTGTTGTTGTTGTTGTTGCTGCTTTTATTGGGTTTTATATTTTTATCGATGCACGTTAAATTTTATTGCAATTGTTATGCGCACATCTTTGCTGCATCGCGGTTTTTATATTTAATAAATTTAAATCACTTTATATGTGAGTTTTATGTGCGTTAATAATGCGACAGGCAGCAAGAGATAGACGAGGAGAAAGGGTGACTAAAGAGATGAAATACGTTTTAACTTTTACCACAATCACAATGGAAGCAAATGGTTTCGATAGAGAGACAAAGAGACAGATTGTGTGAGAGTGACAGAGAGCTGAAATAAACTAACGCACTTTATAGGACACGTGAATAGCGTGTCCAACATTTTAAAGTTGATTTAAGAGCCTCACTATATTATGTTTTTTACTTCAATGCAAAGTAAATTTGGAGAATTTAAATTTGATACTCAATCCAAGGGAAAAAAATAATTATCTATAAAATTTTAATTGAGAACAAAAATCACTTTGAAGCTTACAAACAAATTTGTTTTGACATCGAGAATCAAATTCAACAACGTTTTTTTGTGTAATATTTTAAACCACACAATTATTGTTTGTTTTATTTGTTTAATGCGAAAAAAGACATTTATTTGTAATTTTTTTTCTTTATAAAATTACAATATCTAAATTGCCCTAAAATGTATGCTACAAAAAATGTGAATAAGTTGATGGTAAAGATGCTCTAAAAAGTATGCTTTTAATTTTTTTGAAAGCATTAATTTAAATATTTCCTGAGATTTTCACTGATAATTTCAGTGTCATACAAATATTTCAAGTAATTCAAGGCACTTAAGCTTGGTTTATTTAAGTGACTGCAGAAAGTTGCGCTGAGATTGAGTTTGTAAATTAAAAAGATTTAAGTTTACTCCTATCCTCAAGCAGCTTAAGTAATTCTTGAATAATATTATAGTCATACTTTACACCGGTATTAAATCCACACAGACTGAAGGAATTTTCATTCCCTGAAACGTTGAGTGTTGATGGTGTTGGCTGTATTTTCTGCCATATTTCATTCTCACAAATAATGATGCTGAAAATGAAAATAATAGGTACATATTGATGAAATTTAATATGTTGAGAAAAGCTCAATTTGCACGGTCCACCAACTCCCCATTCTCATACCAAATCGGATGAGAAAAGCGAAATGAAAAATAATAACAACAAAACAAGCAGCATCAAAAATAACAATAACAATAATAACGTGGAAAAGTGAAAACATTTTTGTTGTTTCGCATCAAATTTCCAATTAAACAAAAATTCTAATTTATTTTCCTTGCCAGTTTCATATTTGTTACCCATCCCTGTACTGGTGTACACCATCACCCATGTCCGACTGTACTTGTATATATAGTAAATACATTTCGAGGTTATTATTCTGCTGTCAGTTTGCTATTCGATTTCAGTAGCCCATGGAATGAGGATTCATCAGGATTGTGCAATTGCATGTAATATACAGAGGGAGCTGTTTTTGAACCAACCACACTTAATATGAATGATAGTAGATGTTTAAATGATAATATTAAAATTACATATAAAACTAGTAGAAAATATGTGTTCTATAGTAGACTAGATAGTAAAGAAAAGAATTATCAGGCAAGTTCTACGAAACTCTTTCAGTGGTTGTTGATTTAATAATACTAATAACATATTGAATCAAGTTAATTAATTTTAAAATTGAATAAAAATTAATAGAATTCGCTTTAAGCAATCTATCTATAAAATATTTGACTAACTGTACATATATACTTCTATTTAAAAATATCAGCCCACACTTTTTATTTAATTAACAAAAATAAAATACAAATCTATTAGTAAATATAACGGTATATATTGAGTATGTCCCAGTTTTCTGTCTAATATTTGTTTAGTTTCTCTATGCACGTAATTGAAATTGCGACTAATTAGTGAAAAAGCTTTCGGCTCATTTGACCAATAAAGCCAACAAATATGCTAACACTAGCTGTATCTGTGTGTGCGTGTGTCTGTATGTGTGTTGTATCTGCATCTATTGGCTGTCAATTGTGTTGCTGCTTTTGTCAGAATGTCAACCGACAAAATGCGTGTGCTTGACAGTTGTTAGGCCAAATGGCAACGCATTTGTATCTGTATCTCTATTCATGTATCTTCTTTCTCTATATCTCTTTCTCTCTCTCTCTCACTGCCTTTGGCACTCAATCTGTCTCTGTCTCAGTCCGTATTTGTGTCTATTATGTGAAAATGCGCATGTGGTCTGTGGCGGCATATAAATGTCGCATTCAATAATACAAAAGACCCAAAAACGCACACATTTTAAAATCGACTTTTCTATACGTACTCTACATACACACACTTCCAAACAAACACACACCCAAAAGCCCAAGAGTTGAGCGAGTGTCACGCACAATTCCCTCTATCTCTTTTTACTTTCCATACACAATTTTCTATGCGCATTTTTCTATAATTTATTATTTCATCGATGTTTGGGGGGGCGGAGGGTGCGTGGGATATACGCGTTGACAGCCTTCATTGAAAATTAGCCACGTTTTCGTATTTTTTTTATTATTTACATGCTGAACATAAAAATTCTACTCCCATATGCTGCCATCTGCGTGTATTATTAATAAATAATGTTATAGAGCGCATACAAATTGCGTATTCGCCGAGTATGACCCAAAGGAAACAAAATGATTTCAACTGCAGAACGTACATAAACACGTCTAACAAATTGATCTACTTAAGAAGAACGAAATCAAATCCCAATCATTTCTGAGCGAGAAAAAGAATAAACGACCTCAATTTCAGCTCAAATATTTCAAACATTTTATTAAACTCAAGTTAGTTTAGTGCTAAAGAAAAATATTTTCAATCAAAAGATATCGAGCTCTTTTTGATACACATTTAAAATTGTTAAAAATTAAAAAACGAGGCAAAAGGATTTGTCGATATGTAAACTCGATTTAAGATTTTCCGAACTTTTATAAAGAATTTACTGCTTATTTTTAATGGAAACCAGCTTAAATAAGCCTCAATGAATTTAAATACCACAAAGAACATTTAAAGCACATGTTAAAGCACTTATTTTAATAATAATGCGAAAATCAATAATATTTTATTCATTTGCTTTACATATAATAACATTTTGTTTGTACAATAGCTTATCAATAAAATACCAAAGACAAAGTAATAATATAAATTGCAACATTCCTCTTTTCAGCTCTTTGGCTTGTTATTTTTTTATACGTGGAATATGCGATACTGGAAATATTTAATTAAACCTTGTAAAGAATTCACTTGATTAAAATTGTTGCCACACCAAGTGGCAATGCATGTTGCAATGAAATAAAAGAAGAGTGCGAGAGAGAGAGAGTTGCATGCAACACATAAAACTTTCATAACTTGTTGTAACTACTATAGAAAATGCATTTATAATATTTTAATAAAATCATGTGTGTAAATATTGCAACAAATTGGATGAAACTGAATAGTGAGCAGCTCCCCAGAATCAAAACTGGCAGCAGGAGAGGGGAAACAAGACACAGGTAAGTTTGATACAAAAACACTTAAGAATTCATAAGAGTATTATAATACAACATATGCTGGGAATACGAATAAAGTCTCTTTCATATTTTTCTACAATATTTTGATACAATTAAATTGTAAATTTTAAGGCGGCCAGCAAAAATTTAATAAGAGCAAAAAGCTTTTCTACACATTCAAAATATTTGGACAAGTTTTTCAATAATGCAACAAAGTTGCCAATGGCCGCAAGGAAGTAAGGAACAACGAGCAAGGACACTCTCTTGATGAAACAAAAATATTGCCCACAATTTGTTAGCAAACTCGCCACCGACTTTAGTGACCCCCCGCCTCGTCCCCGCCTCTTTTCACCACCATTTGCGGCTACTTGTTTATCTTCCGGGCAAAAAAAGCCAAAAAAAAAAACAGTTGGTCAGGGGGAAACGGGAATGAAATGGAGATTTTTCAATAGACCAAAGCGAGCCACAGTCAACGCATAAACAAATAATAAAAGTGGAGAATTCGCGACCCTGGCAACGACCTTTGTAGCGGCTCATTTATCAATGCGCAGCACGATGAAAGCCAACTGCTCCCCGGGGTCTCCCTTTGCCCCTCCTGCCGCTCCTGACCAGGACCCAAATATAAAAAAAAAAACAGACAAAACACAACAACCCGGAACATATGGCCTGAAGACAGAAACAGAGACTGACAAAATCTGAGCAACAAAACAAATTAAAGTTGTTCCGAAATTTACTTTAAGGCGCCAACAACAAATCGGAGTCAATCAACAAAATGACAGAAGCCAAAAAGAAAGAGAAAATAAAAGAAGCTAAAAAACAGACAGGGACAATTTTTACAAGATTTACCTGACCGGCATAAGTAATCAGGAGTCTCCTTCCAAATGACGCTACAATCGAATTCTAAACTGTCGTCCAAAAGCGATTTGGACACAATCCTCAAAGTGGAGCAGTCAAAAAAAGAAAAATAAAACATACGAGAAAACCAAAGAAAAAGTCATCAATCGGCCCAAGAGCATTCAAAAATACACATATGCGATGGTTTTCCAGTAAACAAATTCTTTTTCATTTCGCTAAAGGGACTTAGAGTAGATAATAAGTTTTAAACTTTCTTTAAAGTTGTACTTAAAAGAATTGAAACTTTTTCATCTCCAAATTAATTTTTAATTTAGTTTGAAATGTGTTTTAATAAGCAGTTTCTGCTTTTTTTTACAAAAGTATAGAGAATATTAAACTATATTAAATATAGTTCTTTAAGCTAAAATATATTTAAGTAACCAATTTCTGGTATATTTTGCTAAGGAACATGGATTTGTAAGTAAACTTAAGATAAAGAAAAGAAAAACTTTCTTATTTTCTAAAAGTAAATTTAAAGAAGAGATTATAAAACTTTAATAAAAGTTGTACTCAAACGAAGATAACTTTCTTAGCTAAAATCTTCTCCTCTTGGCTTTGTTTTCAATTGATATTCTATATTACTGTATAACAAAGAGCTGAAAAAATATGAATATATCTTCATTTTATTTGTACAGAAATAAGGTGTAATTTGTGTACATTAAACCTAACATTAAATTCATTATTAATTGATGCTTCACATATCGATTTTTAATTTATTTTATTTAGTTTAATTTCAACAAACAAGCTGAATTTAAATATCTTAAATTATTAATTTTTGCCAATTAGGAGTAGTATCCCAGACTCGATATCTGCTAAGTAGATTTTTTGAGTTATTTTTCAAAGCTAAATTTTAAAATCTAACAAACGCGAATTGAAATAACTAAACTCGCAAGTGATAACAGAGTTCACACTGCCCCCTAAAAGTCTGTCAACATAGTAGAACGTATACGGAGCAGGGAAGAAACACATGCGAAAAATCTGTCGTCAATGAAATCGATTAAGTTTCGCATGTCGGCATCCGTTCAACGGTATGTTTCAGAGAGGCGACGAAGGAAAAGGGGAGGAAGTAAACGTAGAAGAAGAAAAGGCGGAGAAGCAACTCATTAAAAAGCATTAAACGGCAGAAGCGGAAGTCATTGGACTATCAGACGGAGACACGCTTCCGTTTTGCGCTTCAGTTGCCTTGTCGCAGATTTACGGGCGAAAGTGCGTAAAACGTGGCCAAAAGCAACAACAACAACAACAACAATAACAGTGTGTCCTTGAGTTTGCTTTGCTCCTTTATATATGTATATATATATATTCCTTTTTTTTGGCAAAGATTGAGAAGGGAGGGATGTATTAAGATTGTCACCGGGCCAATTGCAGGGAACGACAACTTCAAATGATTTATCGCCAGATAGTTGAGTTCAAAAGCGAAACGCAAAGAGGAGCGAGAAACGCGGCAACTTTGTTGGGTGCACAAATATTTATTTATAAAATTGTTATCCTTGCCAGCAACAAAACCCAGACTCTCTCTCTCTCTCTCTCTCACTCTTTCTCCTTTCTCCTTGCTTTGTTTTGCTTCAGGTTTTTTGCCACCATTCAATGGGATTGTGTCCTCGGCAGCTGCCGCATGCCTCATGCCTCATGCCTCCACTCGCTTTTGCTCATTGCCAGGCATTCGCTCATTTTCAAATCGGATTTTATCAACTGAATGCCATTCTTGTGCAAATATCTTATCTCTCTCTCAGGATAATGGCAACTTTTTCTTAGACCCCCAACTCCAATTTTCCTCCTGCTCTCTCCCTTCTTTCCCTTCTATGTACAGCTGAGCAGAGCTCAGCTCAGTTCAGCCTCATCTTGGCTCGGTTCATGCAGCTTTTGTATGGCTTTGGAATTATTTTGAAAGCGGAAATTGATTTTCCTTTCTTATTGTGCACGACTTTCGTGTTGCTTTGGTGATTTCTTTCTTTCATTTACTCTCTCTTCAACTCCCTCCCACTCTTCACACGATTTACATACATATAAACAAATACATAATTTTAAGCAGATTCATAAGGTGGCCTTGGGTTCTTCATTACAATAGTTGGTCAAAGCATTGAAAGCTTTGAATATGATGAGGTTCAGGGGCTCATAAGACAATTTATCGTTCACCAAAACTATATACGGCTTTTGACATTATAAGCACATATGGGTGCCCTTATCTGTGATTTCCAAAAAAATTTAAAAGTATTTTTTAATGTAAAACCACTTTATAGATCAAACCATGGATAAAATGACATTCCACACGACCTACTGATTCGAAATTTTAATAATTCAATAGGTTAAGGAAAAATAACTTTCCTTTCATATGAATGAACTTAAGGAACCAGATGACTTCATATTACATACTATCATTCTTTAGGAATAGCTATCACCTTAACACATTCTTCATCTTAAATTTATTAAATTTCTTTAGAATTTTAGAGGTTTTGGGTAATGTTTATACTTTCTTTAAGGCTACTTGCTTCCCAAATATATTTTAAATGTAGATAACACCTTTTCAAACATAAGCTTCTTTACATTTTAAGAATTTCAGCTTCCCTTCTATTGGATTGAAAAGGAATCAACCTATAAATCCTCTCCTAAACACCTTTCGTTTTTAAAGTAAGGATTTGCCGTGGTTGATCTGACCCAGTTTATTCACATTCATTTTCACTGCTTTCCTGTCGCGTGAATTTGCTGAGCCTAGACCTATGCCTTATCAAAGGGGGTCACGTCAGGGTCGTGGGGGAGGTTGGGGGCTGGCTTCACTTGCGTCCTGACATTATGAATGATCAGCATAAATTTCGCGGACTCTCACGAGTTGCAGCTGCTGCTGCCACTTCAGTTGCCATTGGGGCAACTACGTGAAAGAAGGAACAAAAACGAAAAAAAAAATAGAGAAGACAAACGCGGGCTATGAAGATAACCAGGAGAAACAAACTGAAGGACGGCTCAGAAATTCATTTCATTTCATTTCCTTTGCACGTGAGTGAAATTTTTTATGCCATTCCATATAATAATGCCGTCCTGTTTAGCTCATGCAAACTGACTACCTAAGCATTTGCCAGCTGCCATTTGTAGAGTATTACAAAGTGTTTTGACAAAAGTAAATTAGTTAAGCAAATAATTGGATATGCAACATTGTAATATGTGAAGGTTTCAACTTTAATGTCGATTATTTAAGAATATTTATTCTTAAGTTGCACAAAGCGCAAATGGAGCAAAAGAAAGCGGAAGAATTGAGATGCCAAAAACACCCTGTAAACAACGCTTTTTGTTAAACACCTTTAAAGTTCAGAGTACAATTAAGATTAAATATTCAGTGTCTTTTAAAATATTATTGAATTGGTTTTGCTTTTTTTTAATATTATAAACATTAATTTAAACTTATAATTTATTAAATTAAAATTAAAACCGACATTTAAATTTGTATTGGATTTCTATCTTTTAATTCAGGCTTGTACATTTTTTTTTATTAATTAAAGTAAATGAAAAGAAATTTTTATACATTATATTATCCACTTGGTTAAAAGAAATTATATTCCTTGTTCTCCCATTTAAAAATACCCCTCTGCTAATCCGATGCGTACAGGGTATACAGTTTAGATACCAAAGAACCCAGAATACAACGAAGCAAATTCTTTTGCCACTTGAATGCCTTGTCGAATAATTCGGCAACAAACTGGCAATGAAGAAAGAGAGCAAATGCCAAAAACTAAATTCAGTTTACATAATATAGCTCATAAAATATTTTTCGCTCTCGAACCCTCAACCTCCCCCTCCTCCTGCTGTGGGGTGGGGGTGGAAAACTAGGACACACTTGAGTGCGCCTTGAAACACAATTTAAGCATAAACAATAAAGAAAAGCGACGAACTTGAACGAAATAAAACTTGAAACTCGAATATGTATTTACATATGAAACGAAACCGCCCACTCGACACGACACGACACGACACAGACGCAGACAGAAGATAGAAGAATTGTGGTTAAGGAAAGACGTAGAGAAAGAGAAAGAGGACAGAGAGTGAGAGAGGGAGATACTCTAAGTGGTGTCTGATGGGGGGAAAAGACAGCCGACTAAACAGCACTAAATTAATTCTGCACAATTTGCATTAAAATATGCAAATAAAAAAGTGAAAGAGGCAAAGGAAAAAAAATAAACCGCACCCCTAACCAACCTCTTACCGAACCACTCCCCCAACCACTCCTCCTCCCCACACCCCTCTAACGTTTAAGCCAAAAACTAAACCCTGAGTCAGAGTCGTAGAAAGAGCCAGAGAAACAGTAGAGACATATTCCCAGCAGTAAGCGTTAAGCATATGTGTGCTTGAGTGCTTGCCAGACAATGGATTCGGTCAGAATTGAAAGACATGGTTGGGGAGTGAGTGTGAGATGAGGAAAGGGGGCTGCTTTGGGCTTTTTTTGGGCGCCTTTTAAATTTCAAGTGTGCCCCGTTATGACTTTAATGTGGCAAAGGAAGCAAGTGAATGAAAAAATATAAGTATACATATATACCCACAAGTGGGTTCGACTCTATTGGGTCTGGTTAGCTGGCGTTTCGATTATGAAAGTGCTGCCTCAATTCCGATCCCCTTCCCTTCTCCATTGCATGTGCAACAACAACAGCAACAACAACAACAACGATAAGAAGAGGAACAGCAGAATATTATGCCCCAGGGCAACAACAGAAATTCAGCTGCCTGCAAATTTGATTGTTCTTGTAGCAACGCTTTTTCCTTCCTCTTTCCCTAACTACTCCTCCCCCCCCTTTTAAGGAAATATGGTGCGTGGGTTTTTGGGCGTTGGCATAGAAGTTGACGTTGGCATTGGCGTCGGCGTCGGCATCCAATGAAGCATGAAACTTTAGCGCACTTGCAACACTTTTTTTTCTCCTTCTTAATATTTTTGATACCCTTAAAAAAGGGTTCGAACATCCAGCTAAATATTAAAGATATGTGCTTCTATATATTCCCAGATATAGGATTATGGCAACAGACTAGATCATACAACTATATCATTAAATGTTAAGAATAATGCGCCATTTATAAAGCGGGGATCCACAGATACTATGGGAATATTTTAAAATAACTCTCACTTAAGGATTTTCTGAATTACCTAAGTATTCGTAAATTAATGAACTGCTTTTGTTTATTTCTAAGTGTACTTTGTAATTAAGTAACGAATATTTAGATAAAAGTGAAGCAAAATCCAATTTTTTCTTTTCTTATTCCAATTTTAACGACATATTAAAGGTACTGTACATAGATTTATTAAGTAGCTAAGTATTTAATAGCTGCAGTTTATCTAGAGTATTCAACGTTCGACATTTCAAACATAGCATTTTTTTATTTGCTTTTCCTATATATATTTCTTCACTTGCATTTCCCGTTCACTTTTTCTAGCGCGCACTGTGCAAAAATATGTTAGCAGCGACTTTAGTAATCTGCTTTGACTGTGATAGTGTTGGTATGGGTTTTGTGTGTGTGCGTGTGTGTGTCTGTGTGTGTGTATAGCTGGTGTATATTCGCGCACACACAACCAAGTGGCATGCAGAAAAATGCGTGTACATTGCACAGTAAAGTAGTACAGAGAGTGCGAGGAAGAGATAGAGATAAAAAGAAGAGTTGGAGAAATAAAAACTTGAAGTACTTTGTGCTGGGAGCAAAAAAATTGCGAATCGAGTTGCAACAGCAGCAACCAACGAAACTAAATGCGAATTTTCAGTTACTTTTTGGAAATAGCGTGTTACTAAGATATGAGTTTTTCCAAACTAACCAACTAAACTTTACAATTTATGAAAACAATGGCGAGAAAGTGTTTTCAACTTTCAGTTTGTTTTAGCCAAAAGCTGACGAATCCGTTGCAAAGTGAACTTTAAGCTGAATGAAAGAAGTGTTTACAATTATGATTACATATGATCAAGAAGCTTTAGCAAAAGTTGTTGACAATCAAAAGATGAAAGCTCCTTTACATATAATTATCTTAGATTTAATCTACTTCACGTAACTTTTCAATTAATATAATAATATAATTAAATAAAAATAAATACAATTATAATAAAAAGTATTCTTAGATTTTCTCAACATTAAGAAACTCTTTTGTTAAATTTTGATCTAATAAATGTGAATTTTAAGCCGCCATTATTATTAAATTTTATACTCTAGGAATTTGAAAACTGTTTAAATATTAGATACTTCCATTTAATGGTTATCTTTACCCTTTCGCTCTTATCAAGTGCACCACATGCTTTATCTAAACGATACTTTAACGTATTTCCCTTGGATCTGCTTCAACCAATTCCATACAAAGCAATACGCCATAAAACAGGCCAGACTTGTGCATTTTATTAGCCACTTTAATAACATTCGTGTAGAGTAGTTAGAAGTCCGAAGGCAATGCACCCATTAGGCCAACCGGTAAATGAGCATTGAAACAATTCATAAAACTACCCAAAAAGGGCAATTTTATTCGCACAAACCACGCGTAAGTGGACGCTACACACATACATATATACATACACGTATGTGTATGTGCGAGACCCTAGAGGCACTTAGAGGCGCACTTTTTGGACCCGAAAGAGAGTGAGGTAGTGAACGAAAGAGAGAGAGAGAGAGAGAGAGACGGCGCCATTGTAATGGGCTGGCGAATGGTGAAAACGTGTTTACGCTTTTATTATGTAAAAGAAGTCGGACAGAAGGCGCTATAAAAGGCTGGTAAACTCCAGTTCCAAACTCGTAACTCCACAAATCTGTGCTGGACACTCACATGCGCCGTAATGTATGCAAAGTAATTGTAAGCATTAAATGTTCTGTTCCGCACAATTTCTATTCTCTTGGGATTTTTATGAGCTCCCCTGTTGGCTTTGCAGTATTCATTTTCAGTTTTCCGCAAGAAACAATTAAGAAAAACAGAAATACAAAAAATACGCAAAAAATTCAAATTATGCAAATGCTAAATTTGAACAAACAACGAGTCGTATACGTAACAACTTACTGAGAATGAGAATGAGAACAGTTAGTGTCCGATAAAAGGAGCACAGACAACTCCCTGAATCTGAAAGTCCATCATATACTCAATTTCATACTTATTGTTACTCTTTTTCAATTAGGTTTATTCAATTATTTAGACGTTAAGGGTCTTCAACATGCTAAGAATCCGAGTGTTTCTTCTTGTTGTTGCTTGTTGCTGTTTTTTTTTGCTATTGTTTGCACTTATTTTCCTATTCAAAGTATGCAAATCCCATAAAAACTCATTTTGAGCCAATTGAGCGCATTGTTGTTGTTTGTGCTGTAGCTTGTTGCTTGCAACCGAGCTGAAAATCAACAATGAAACATTTGCCAGACGCCTCTTCTTCTCCCTATCCCCTTTCATAGTATTTCTCTCGACGCTGTAATTAACTAAAAAATTGTTTTGTTTTTGTTGCCAGTTAAGAGGGAAAATGAAAATGAAAATGAAAACGAATACAACACGAATGCATTCATTTGTAAAAATTGTTTGGCGTTGCACAATCTACAAACCAAATGAAAGCAGTAGCTACTATATATGTAGCTGCTAGAAAATGCACACAATGTTAATACAACTCACTGTGCAGTGCAATGGATGATACCACAGATCCACAATCCAAATATACTCCCCTTTTTCCTCTATTTCCTCCAACACTCACTTGTGTATGTGTACACTGTACATACGATACTGTTGGTTTTTAATTTTATAGCCAAACAACAAAATGCTTACAGATTTCGTAGTAAGCACTCAATTTTTATTAAAAATCAATTCTATAGCACAGAATCTGCACTTGAACTTCTGCTCTACGCATACGTATACGTAACGTAACGGGGTAACGGAAAACGAATAAGAATAACGTACGAGTATATGGAATAATCCCGTTTAGTTTGTGGCTTTGCAATTTAAGAAAAACATATACATATTTGAAATGTGGGTAGCATGAAAGGCCATAAAACCGTTGAACTATTGCCATTTTAATCCTTGGAAATGGTTATGCTTGAAATCAAGCTTGGCCAGCTAACATTACAAACCATTTGGATTAAAGAGACCCTTAAATTGAACGATGAATTTGGTATTTGCATACTTCTTCTAGTTATGTCAAATATTCATTGCCAAGAATTTATACAAATTTATTGGTATTCCAAATAGGACAGACCCAATTGAAAGCATAAGTTGTAGAATCCATCTAGGAACTATTTAATGTGCTTGAAATTTATTAGCTACCATATAAAAATATCTAACTTACATGTTAAATATCATAAAATTAGACACTTTGGGCAATAAAACAACTCCTCAGATTAATAAAGTCATTTAAATGTTCTTGGTTTGTTTCTCATTATTTAGTATGTTATCTTATGTTAGTTGACTTTCTTATCTATTATCTATCATCTCTTAAAGTTTTCATATTAGATCGCACTGCTGACTTGACATATTTCTGATAAGTTGCATTTAATGCAACAATTGTGTACTTGAAAATTGCAACATCTTGGCTTAATCCAAAAATAAACTCCGACTGGCTTTTCAAGTGCTGCAATAATAAGAATACGATATTTTTGGGACTGCAAAAAGCCAAGCTATGGGATTCTTTGGGCCAACAAAGCCCTAGTTACTGGCTTCAGCTTAAATCCTACAACAGAACAATACAACAAGGAGGAGAGGGATTTCGGAGGCAGACTATATTGAGGCTATAAGGTTGTAAGGTTGTAAGGCAGGTAACTATTTTCGAAGAAATACCCGTACAAATTTTCACAATTAATATGCACTTCCTGTGCAGACGACTTGCAACCATTTTGCGAGTGCAGCCAGGCAACAAGACTTGCAACAACAATGCACCCTATGTGGGTGTGTAAGTCTAGAAGTGTGTGTGTGTGTGTGTGTGTTTACCCCCTGGCATTCTTTAGAGCACACACACTTACACTCACACCCATTCTCTATTCACATGTGAGTTCATTGCTGCTATTAATGAATACGTGTGCAGCAATAAACCCATTTTTTATGTGCAAAAGTCACGTGAGAAACTATTTAGTACAGTTAAGTCAGCTGAGCAAATGGAGTGAGGGAGGGGAAAATGGGATCTAAAGACCAAGACGTAGTCGAAACCGGTGCAACTTTGTGCCAGGCACAGTCAAAAGAAATCCAACTTTATTTCTACATAAATTTCCCATATGTGAAACCAAGAAGAAGAAAAAGTAAAAATAATAATGTGAATCACAGCTAAAAAGTGAAAATATTTTCTACCACACACAGATAAAAACAGAGGCATTTTGTGTGAGCTGGTAGAATTAATTTTTTAGCGTTTATCAACTAGGCAAATTGAAATCGTGTAGGTTTGTTTGTATGGCATCCCTAACCCAGTTTTTTGTTCGAAATTGATGTGAGCACTCGAGCAGCACTCGGAACAACTTCACTAGCCATGTTTTAGGGGGCGTATTGCCTCTGGCCCCGGTGTTAAATAAAATGCATAGAATTGCATTGCTTGCGGAAAGTTTTGTGCTAATGCCAGAAAGCGACTTTTGACAGGCGGCAGCAAATTTTCCGAGTCAGCTAACTTTTTCCTTCTTTCTACATTTTAATTTGGCATATCAACTAATTGATTTGCAAGTGGAACAGCAACTTTTAGTACTTCTTTGGAACTTTGAAGAATTTGTATTTAAAAGCAAATTGTATACTTCAATAAAGAACTCTTGAATGCAAATTACTCAGTAAAAGTTTAATTATAAAAGTTGCCTTTAACTTTTATTGAGCAGAAAATTCAACTGAAGAAAGAACAATCTATATCTGATCGTGATCTATACTCAATAGATTTCCTCTTCAGTTTATCTGTAGATTTTAATGTTTATATTTACAATTTGAGTTCAATTTCTTTATGTATCAGTTTATGAATGTATTCCATTTCATTAACAGAGCTTGATTATTATTGGTATTTAGGAGAATTCCAGAATATTTTATAATATTCAAAATATTTTATTATATTAAACTTGTAGGGTTTGAGTTCAATTTTTTAAGTTCTTGGCAATTAGTCAATATTGAAGCGAAATCATGAAAATATGCCTCTTCATAATCAGTTGTCTCCAATGAGCTATCAGCTTTTCAGAAATTTTTTCAAAGGTAAACTTGAGTATTGTTCGTATTGAGAAGTATCCGTGAATATATTGTTTGTTTTTCATCAATATTTTCCTTTGTTTTCCGTGCATCTCTCATATTGTATGCCAAGAAGGCAAAGAGGAGTGTGTATAATTCCAATTATTCGTATATTTGCCTCAATAATATAATGAAAAGTAAACTGCAACTGTAGAAGGCGCTCTGGTCTGTGTCATTCCACTTGTAATTGCGTAATAAGGTTGGAATGTTTTAAAGCCGCTTCCCGTTAACAGCGAGGACAACATGATATGAAGAAATGAAGAAAACGAGGCGAAATGCACGTTGATAAAACATGAAATGAAATAACATGTTATTGCACTTTGCCTTAAATGAATGCAATGCTCTGCGGTATGGACTTTCACTCCACTCTCTCTCACTCTCTCTCTCTCTCTCTCTTTCATTACCCTTTCTCTTTCGCTTTCTCTCACTGTTTCGCCTTCTCTTCACGCAGAGATGACAATTGCCAAGCGTTGATAAAGTCGGCGCATTTTGTGGTCGCCTTTCTCACACGAACATCGCGTTGTCCTTTCGTCCATGCGCTGAATCACAAGAAATGCAATTTAAAACCACAAAAATAATTAAAAAACTTTATGTGCTGGCCATTACACATATACACTCATATGTATTTATGCCCACACACACACACACACGCACGCACACGCAGATTTCAGTTTTTAAGCGATAAAATCAAAGGCAGGTCTGATGAACTTATCTTGGCAACGCTCAATTTCAGTGTTGCCAATTCAGTCTTTTCTGGATAGATCTGTCCTTATTAAAAACCATCAAACATTTTAGCTGTACTATAAATTTTTAAGTTGTGTTAAAAATTCAGTGTTTCCTGATAGATTTGTTCTTTTTGAAACTACGGCAGTCTGCAAAAACGTCATATCCTACTCGGAAGCATACCGCTTTATTAATTTCAAAATTCAGTACAAAGTTCAGTCTTTTTCCGGATATATCTAAGATTTTTTAAAACTGCTCAATCTGGAAAAATATTATGCTATGTATAATTTTGAAAATTGAACAAATTTATTCATTTGACGACAAAAAAAGACACAGAATGGAAATTCGAATAAAGTAAGTTATCATCCTATTTTAACAAGTGAAAATACGGAATATTCTTAAAAATTATATAAATAGGACACAAAAGAATCGTAAATGAAAGAAAAATACCCAGAATAATGCTTATATCTGTGTTGCCAGTTCTGTTTTGCGTTAAGAGGCTTAAAACTTTTTTAAACTATAGAAAACATTAAACCAATCATTTTTCTTCGTGTTTTGAGTGTATTTAAGCTTATGTATCTTTAAACCCCGTTTTTTTAACTTTGTTACTGTTATAATTTTGATATTATTAATACTTTAAATTCTATTAAATCTGTTCTGCTTTTAACGCTTTTGTAGCAACACAGGCTTTTATTGATGCGCTCAAATTTGTTTGTATTTATCATAATAATTTATGTTTGCGTTTTATTTAAACTTGTATCCTTTTCCCTTTTTTTGTCGGGCTTTATTTAGCATCACTCTCTCTTAAATGCAGTAACGGTTAATGAAATTGTCTCGTTTCCCTTTTCTGTCATCGCTCCTCTACTCTCCTCTGCGGCTGTCCACTGAACGTATCAGTTGATTAAGCGACTTTATGGCATCAAATGCAAACTGCAATGCCGCCATCTTTGTTGTTGGTTTTTGTTTTTTCCCAGCTCTGCTTTCTTTTTTTGGTTTATTTTTTGCCCAGCCACCTGTCTGGATTTCAGTTTTTTGCCATTTTTTGTTGTAAGTTCAAAGCGCAAAAGCCAAAAACTTTACGCAACATCACACGCGACTAAGCAAAGCCAAAAGCGTCAAGTTTCTTTATCAACTCTCGCTCTCTTTCATTCGCTGCTCTTTAATAGTGACTTTGGCCTTCTTTAATGTACATTTCTGCAGTTATATGATGGTTCTATGGACTGGTGGGGGAGGGTGGAGTTCAGCAAGTTTTTTTTTACAGTTAGGAGACGCTCGTAAAAAAAACATTTGCGCAATGTCAACAAATTTGCGCGCTTATTAGATTTTCGTGGTTGCACACAATTTCGCCAACTAAGACCGCCGCAAAGAGATAAAGTGCAGCCTGCAAAAATATGAATAAACTAGTAGAAAGCACTCAAGTCGAGAGAGCCCGATTCTAAGAGACCCTGTAGTTATTCTGTAAAATATATTCCAATAGTCACGAGTTTACTGATACAAAAAATTTACATATTGGCATCTACTACTATATTTGAATAAATAACTACCCCAATTGGAAATTTTTGTTTGTATTTTTTATACACTTTATGCGATCTGCCTAAATACAACTTAAAGCCCCATTGTACTTTTCAATTACAGGGTTTAAAATAGCGAAAAACTTTTGAGAAACGGAAGTGCATTCTGCGTTTGCTGGCTTCGGTTGACCAGCAGCAACGCCCTCTGGCCAATGCCACGCCCACAATTCTAACGGCACAGCCGCCGTCTCGGTCACGGTCGCCGCATTTGCTAATGAGTTTTGTTGTCACTTCTTTGCTGGCCCATGCACAAATTGGGCGACCTTTCACTCTCCTCCTGCTCTCTCTCTCTCCCACTCTTTGCAAGAGAAATTTTGCTCACAATTCATCTGCATGTGTATGTAAATGTATGTGTGTGTGTGTGTGTGGTAAGTTAATATTTGCTGCATAAATTCCAGTGCTTGGAATTTGCAGCGCTTCTTTTGGTTTTGTTCATTTTGCGCTTTGGTTTTTTGTTGTGCACAAATTATGAAAATGCAGCTTCACACACATACACACACACACACCCAATAACAAAGATCAGCAGCCCCACCCACTACACAAACAAAACAGCTGCGGCATCCCTGGTCATCCCTCCTCTAGCCCTGGCAGCACCAAATATTAATTACTTTCTGCATTTTTAGCTTTACGTTTGGAATATAAATGAGCAGATTTTAGTTAATTTGTTTTCAGTGCAAATATTTTTTAATATAAACGCCAAAATTTGAGCGCCCAAAAGTGAACAAAAAGAATTTTACATACGCAGCTTACAACTATAAAATAAACTATGTACATATCTATATGAATGTGTGTTTTTGCAATGTCTGCTTAAAAATTTAAACAGTTGGCCGTCTTTATATTTATTTTAAATTCATATTTATTTATTTTCACAGCGTAACACGCTCGAATAAATCGATAACAGCATACTATCGAAGCTCGCTGTATCGATATTGTTTCGCATTAGAGCATCGATATAAAGATAACCGATCTCTTTGGCGAGCATAAAGTTCTTATCGATATTGCCAATAAGTTATCGAGCACCTATGACGCTTGCAAATTTAACGAATTCTTTTTAAAAACACCAACGAGATATGCAAACTAGGCTAATGAGTAATCCCAATAGCCCACAAGCCGCTCAAACAAAGCGCAAAACACGCGAAAAGCCGTCAATGGCCCAAAAATGTTTAACAACAAACAGAAACGCAGCAAAACGTAACAAATGCAAACAAAAATGTTGAAAATTATCCGCACACATCGAAGCCACAGCTGAGCGGAGAGTGTGTGTGTGTGTGTGTGTGTGTGTGAGTTTGCAAAACAAACACAAATGCGACAAGCACACAAATATGACACTGAATTGTTTTTCACGGCAGACAAAAACAATTCAAATGCAATAGCTTTGAAATGGACAGCGAGCGACAAGGACAGCAACAGAATCAACGACAGTTTCAAATTTCATTTCACACATTTTCGATGTGATACGCTTTGTCATACCCCCTCCAATGGAGGCCAGTGCTGTCATTTTAGCTATTAAGTAGCTAAACTTAGTAATTTTGTAAATTTGTTTTAAATGCTATCAGCAAGAAATCCGGCTATATAAAATAAATAATAGAAATTCTTAAGAAAACATTTTTTTTGACATAAAAACTATTGTAATTTTATAGATAAAAGTGTCTTACAAATATATACTTGCAAATAATATTTTTTTATGTCTTTAGAATCCAATAAACTTTAAGTTAAATAAATACAAATTGGTGTTTAAATAATCAACCTGTTAACTGTTGCATTGGTACTATAGGACTTTTACTTAAGTTTTTTAAATACCAATTTGTATTTGTTTAACTATTCCAAGTTATCTTTTTAAGCGAGCTAATTTGACTATTTTAGCCATTAAAGCAACAACACTGCCGCTACCGTTCTCCTTCAAACACACCCACACACAGAGTTAACGGTGTACAGCGTGGGGAGTTTGGGGAATATGCAAACATGATATTCGATGAGCTGCAGTTTGAATTTACATTGTAAATTTGTGAGTGATTTTTAGTGTTTTTGCGCTGCGACCTCTTAAATTGGTTGACATTTCACTGTGGATGCAAATGGAGCTAATGACTTGTGCAAAAAATTGTCATAAAACATAAAAAGAGATAAAGGGAAATGAGTAAATACATACATGTGCATATGTAAATTTCTATTCCATATACATAAATTGTTATACACATTTTGTTGAATAATACTTTTATTAGCCTGTAGCATTTTTGCATTGTTTTCGCTTGTGGCATTAAAATAACCGACAAAAGTTTCCTGCACTTTCCTGCATTTCGACATTTATGAGCATCTAACGATTAGAAAAGTTGAAAATTAACGTTGTAGCATAAGTTGTCCTTGTTGTAGTTGTTGTTGTTCATTTGGCTTATAGTGTTTTAGAGTGTCCTCATATGCCTTTTGAAATTCATGTTCCCAGAGCAATTTTAAGTTAATGTCGCCACTGCTTAACTCATTTTTCGTCATCATTTCCAATTTTCTATGGCGATAGAGTAGAGGCAAAATGTGGGCAATAGCTTTTTGTGTACCTTTCGGATGAGAGGACAATAGTACGTAAACATAACCCATGGGGAATATGGCAGTTTGATTGTCGAATCCAGTATTTTATAGATTAGATATGGATGCATTTCAGGAGTATATAGACAATTCCAACGGTACTCATCATAGAATTCATCTAGATTAATGCAAAATGGCATGCTGAATGTTGCGTTAACCACATTAAATGTTGGATGATAGAAAATGGGAGAATATCCCATTCGTTTCACACTCTCTATAAAATTTGTAGCCCCCAATGCAGCACCATCGTAACTGTAGGCTCGGCAACAGATGTTTCCATTTTGGTAAACCTTTAAACTGCACAACGGATTCGGATGATAGATGAAAAGTGCCGGATGTTTGCGAGGTTCGTAGCGAGTGTTTGCTAAAGCATATTTCAATTCATCCAGCTCGTAGTTGCAGCTTGTTCTCAAGAAACATGTAAAGGGGCTGAAAAGAATTACATTTATCTCAAACTATGTACCTATAGAAACTGTTAAAACTCCTCACCGATACAAAAGCTTTAAATATTCCTCAATGGCGCTGAGTTTGGTTACATCCATGTAAATGCTCAATACATCGAAATCCGAAACGGGAGTATCATTTCCCAGTTGCAGTAAGGGAGTTGGCAGAGGGGCTGCTGGTTCCTCGTCATTCTCAGCCTGAAATTGTCGCTTCCTGTTTAAGTTTCCCAAAGTTTCACTTTGCATTGTTGTCATTGTTACTGATTCTTTACTTTTCTGGCAAGTGTTTAAAAAACCCGCTGTATTCTTGAGGCTGTGCCTGTCCCAACTTATTATATTTATAAATTTTTACAAAAATATATGCAAAACTCACTTCAATTTCAACATTTTTAACTGTGCTTTTATTTGTTGATATTTCCCTGCTATATTTCCGTGTGACCAACAAAATAATATTACTGCAGCCCTGAAATAAAGCGTTTACCTTCACCGATAAGTAATTACTTATCGATTAGAATCTATGCAATAGAAGTGTGAAGCAGTTATTAAAGACGATTGTTTCAAAAAGAAATAGTTCTTCGTATTAATTTAAATTAATATTCTTTGTTAGTTTTATTATTATTATCTAAATTTAAAGCATTTCCCTAGAATATCAAACTAATCGCCGACACAGCTAAAAGTTACCAAAAATGCAAACCGCGCTGCCGCCAAAGCAAACAATCAAAATATCATTCAATTTGAAATCGCAGAAATTGCATAATTGAAACCCCATTGAAGTCCATTAATAACTTTATTATGCAGCCAACGAAAGGCAAACAAAGAGAGACGCAAAGAAGTGTGGGAGAGAGAGTGAGGGAGTGCTCATATTTCCAAAGTCGAACCAGGAGGAGATGGAGGTGGCTGACGTTAGCTCATCAAACCCGAAAAACCACTTTGCTCAACTCTTTTCAAAGTGCATACATCATCAACGCTAAGCCAAAACAAAAAAGTGGCGCAAAGGGAAGCTGGAGGTGATGTGGGGGTGAGCGGTGTGGGTGGTGCTAAGGGGCGGTGGGAGTCACTGAAAAGTTTTGTGCAATGTTGATTTTTCCGCAAGACTCGGTTTTTTGCCAGAGCGTCGCTGGACGGCGAGACGGTCGACCTGCGAGAGCCATGGAAAGCGGTGGGAGTGGGAGTGAAAGCAGTGAGAGGTGAAGAGCGAATAAAGTGGGTGGCAAAAAGAGACTGTGAAAAGGAGAGTGAAGTGCAGAGCAGTGTTGTCAGAATTCGATAATAAATAGTACCAGAAAGTCACTAAAAAAATATTGGTAAATCTGTTAGTGGAAATGTTAATCTATACACATACATAAAGCTCCTGACTCACTGACTAATCATCGTGGTGCTCAAAATATTAGAGCTATGAGACTGAAAATACACAATATTATAGTATTTAAGGTTTGGATGTAAATAACTCCAAAAAGATAGATTCTTCCCTTAATATATTGACGTAATCTATCTATATGTAAAAAGAGTCAAATCATTTTTGATCCCACCAAGATTTCTAGTTAAGAGCATTCTCAATATTGCTAAGTCTAGCTACAGAATCTAGAAGCTATAAGAGCAACACTGATAAAGACTATGGTGGAGAACAGCTGCCGCAGGCACTTTATCAAAAAACCCGCAGCTCAGGCAAAAAATCTTTTAATAATAAAAAATATTGAGCTAGCAACTACAACAACAGCAACACAAGCGAACAAAGTGAAAGTGGAGCTTATAAAAAGTGAGGTTAGATCGATATAGAAATTTTGCAAAAATTTCTAACGAAATTTAAGTCAACTTTAAAAATCACACCCTTGACTTTTAAACTCAGGCCAAAAACCTTGCTCCTAATAACTAAGTAAATGATGATGTTAGCCTTGTCGTTGTTGTTGTTATGGTTTGTTGTTGTTACGATTTGTTGTTGTTGTTGTTGTTGTTGTTGTTGTTGATGACAAACAAAACAATAGAATCAAAGCGTTTTAATGGCTTTTGTGTGTAAAATGAATGAATGCGAATGCGGCTACGTTTCCTGCTTTCATTTGCAGCGTCATTTGCTTTGTGCCCCACCAAAAAAAAACCCCCTTGACTACCCCATCCCCTAAGTCACTCTGCTGATTGGCTTACACACACACACACACACACACTCATATACGCACATTCAGTTGTAGGTAGTAACAGTTACATGCGCTAATCGATAAAGGGGACGTACATGCCACACCCCAAAATGCCACAACACACAAAAACACACTGATATAAAAGGTTCTACAATTAGGATTTTGATCTCAAAACTATATTAAAATAGATGTTCCAAGGAACAAATATCACAAAATATTTTAAACAATTCTAACAACTAATTTGTTAACTATAACCAGACTCATATTTACTTACTATATGCTAACTTTCTTAGAGTTTTGCGATTTTTATTCTAAGATTTCTAATCTTATAATTTATAGATGAAAATTCTTAGCTTTAGTAATTTGGTTATCAAATGTTTCTTATTATATATTTAAATATATTTAAGATGCATATTGTTGACTTTAGAAGCTAGTTTTTTTTCAGTGTACACACACACATTATGCCCCCTCATAAGGAAGCTGCATGTGGCTACAAGTACAACTCCAGTTGCCATTATTGGTTTTTTGTTACAACTGGCATAGCAAGTAACCAACTTGCCACAACGTTGCTGCCACCAGAACAATATCTCTCTATCTCCCTCTCTCTATCTCTCTCTCACTCCTTGGTTGAGCTTGCAAGAGTGACAATTAAAGGAACATGAATGTGCATGAATGTGCTCGAGTCTGATATGCATTGAAAGTCCTACATTTGGGATGCTGTCAGTTTCAGTTTTCTTAGAGCTCCCAGCACCTTCTCCCCTGAAAATACCCTAAAAATAAATTCTCGTACAAAGTTACATTTTATACGAAGCAAAAATGAAAAGCATCTTTCATTAAAATGGAATTTTGTGCTTATAATTTTAATCCACTCTTTTACTTCAAGAGGAAAAAGCGTAGAGTTTGGAAGGGCCAATGATTAAATACCCTTTGTGAGAAGCACTTCTCAATGATAGCACTAAGAAAAGCTTTGGAATTCTCTAATGGGGAAAACATAGTTGGAAGACAGACAGACGTTGTATTGGATCAACGTCTACTTTACTGTCTTCATAGACGGGATATTAATAAGTTTTGCGTTCTATAAGATCTATTCTAATTGTCAATTTAATTAATAACAGTAGCAAGTTTTGTCACGTTTAATTATCGCACAGACAGATTGAATTATGATACCCGACACTACGTCCACTGAGGGTATTTGACTCTGACTTAAGTATTTACTCACGGGGAATTTATTTCAAAACAAACACACAACAAGTGACTTAGCTAATTTTTTCTGCAACCTTCACATAAACATTTTATTGTTTTATTTATTTATTTATTTATTCGCAATATTCTCTGCGGAGAAGCAACGTTTGAGCTCGAGTCAATCTCTTCAAGTGAATAAGCTACAAATTGCAGTTTAAATTGTTAGGTAGGAAAATTGATTATCAATTTAAAGCCGAAACAGTTGTACACTTCACAACTTTAGAATTGGCAGTTGACATATTTTCAAGAACATAAAATTAATAAACAATTGCTTTATTTACTGTTGAAGAAGCAACTGTTTGAAAATAAATAAGTATAAAAAACACTGATATTCGAGTAAAATTTCAATTTCAGTTGATGTTTATAATAAGGAACAACATTTTCAAAGCAGTCTAATAGAGTCTCTTGACTAAGCTTTATTTTGAGCTACAACTTGCGGTTTTACGCATTTCATGTACACTTTACTTTAACTCTACATATAAGAAACCCAATTTGAATCATTCGAATAATGTTTGTTTATTCTGATTTGGTTTCTTTGATTCATTTTTGCCGTCGCATTAGATTTCTTTATTTTTCGAAGGAAAGCAGGGAAGTGGTGAAGGAAGAAAGGGCAATCAAAGCGCAGGCAATGCCAAAGAGACGGCTAATTAGACGATCAAGGGTCGTGCCCATGTCAATGTACGCCCCCGAAACTCATTAGGTTCAGCTACTAAAGCATTTAAGGCAAATGTCTGAAGAGGGAGTTGTGAAAATCAATAGCTCTATTATTATTGTAGGCAGTAGTCGCGTTGATTGACAGCCTAATTGAGGTTTCTGACTTCTTTAAGTTGGCCAACAAGAGGGCAATGACCGCTTTACCGACCTGGCTATAAGACAGGCGTTGTGTTGTGATTGTTGTGCTAATAATAATATTGTAATAATGAAACTCCTTTCCTACCCCAACAATATCGTAGCACATTAAATATTTGCCGAAACTCACACTTGCAACATGTGGCACGTTGGCTTCCGTTTGAATTTTTTATTGATTAAACTGTTTAATGTCAATTGCTGTGCAAATACTAATCAAACGCTTGGTTTACGCAATTAAGAAGTAAACATAGACACTAACACACACACAAACACACACACCCCTTCTAGGGGTCATGCCACGCCCAACTTGCGGCATGTAAAGGCTCTTAATTAACATTTACATTGCGTGCAACACACTGCAAGACATAAAATTAACGCCAACACGAATGTGCCTACTACACCCCCTAATACTAACCCCTTCCCTCCCACACTCCTAACCAAATATAGGGCCACAATCGGCATGGCTAAAAACCATTGAAAACATCGGTCAAAAACCTCTACAACAATAGGGCAAAGTCTGAAGCGCAGTTTCAAGCTTCCCCATTAAAAAGTCTCGTCTGCAACTGCCGCTCTTCCTCCCCCACCCCTCTGCCTCTCCTCCCCCTTCACATTTGTTACGAACTTTTTTTTATTGAACTTTCAAAGGGTTGAACTCCGTTTTGACAGCGCATAACAAAAGTCTGGTGCGAAAAGTTAACAAAATATATATATTTTTTTTATTTATTTCCATTTGTTTATTTTCCTGTTTGTTTGTTTGTTTGTCGGTTTGTTGCTTTGGTTCAATGTCCCAATGATGGTTTATTAAAAGTTTCATGCACTTCACCGTGATGAATAGAGATTTTTGATTCAATTAACAATTTCAAATATACGAATCTCTGTTGAAAGCTGTGCTTGATCAAAATTTGCATAATTTCTATTAAAAAATTTGCAATTATTTGGTTTTTTCCATGTTTAAACAGATTTTGATCGCATTTTTCAATTAATTATTTAATGGCGAGTATTAAATATTATATTTAATACGCACACGGATTTAAGTGTACTGGAAAAAAATACAGCAAGCGTATTATAGGTTAAGTATAATAGGTAGGAGTATAGTTTACTATAGGAGTATAATTCAACAAATTTTACTGCAACAATCTGACTTGTTTGTTGAGAATATAATTGCAATTATTTGAAATTTTAGCGCAGTTTATAAGCACATAAATTTTAATTAATAACATAATTATGTTTAAATATGCGAGGACGTTCCACAAATGTGCTACAAATCTTCCTTTTGTCACTTTTTGTTGGGAACATAATGAAATTCGGACTCTACACAGTCTGCCAGACATAATTAGCACCCAGAAAGCAGTTCATAATAATGTATTTTCCCTCAAACTCCATTTAATTTCCCTGACAAAATGCCAGGCTCTGGCGCCAAGAAAAACGTCTGTTCTAATAATCTTTGGTAAAAACCGACTTGAATTGCTTTCGAGTGTTTTAAAATGATTTCTATTGCACTTATACGCTACTTTAGACAATAATATATGCATATATAGAGAGAGAACGACGTGATATCCGTTTGTGCTCATTCAAATCGCATGTAAAAACTATGTAGAGTACTTTCTGGCAAAGCAAAAGGACTCGGTACTTGGACCTGTTCCAGCAGCACCAACAACATCAACATCTACAACAAACGGCAATATAAAACGTAGCATACTTTTTTGGGGTACGCTGCAAGGCACAGGAAGTGGCAGGAAGCACATAGCGCTGAAATAAAGTGTTGCTACTGTTTGGCGCAACAATAATAAAATATTGCAATATTTTGCGGCTAACACATACAAAAATTCCATAGCTAACGCTTTTTATGACCTCTCTCTAGCTCCAGGCTGTGGCTTAACTATCCCATCCCCAACAAGCTAAAAGTCGTGCTGTAGATTATTTGCAAAGATAGAATATATCTTGTTGCAAGCTAATCCTGTATGAATACTGAAAATTATAAAATGATGTATAGAAATATCTTTTTTCATTAAAGTAGGACTTTTTTAAGACCCTTAAATAAACATTTATCTTTTTTCATATGTTTACAATGATTACAAACACATATTATATAATTTATATAAATATAAATTGTCAATAATACAAGTCTCATATCTCATGAATTTCAATACGTTAATATTAATATTCTCATGAAACTCTCTATTTCTAAATTTCATGAGAATAATAACATTAACGTAGCGAAATGTTATTATTCTGAATTTTTATTCTGTTTTTTTTCCTAGAAGAGTAGTATTGAAACTGATACGAAACTGTAACCCAAAACCTTTTCAAGTTCTTAGTTTTCCAACCGATTGATCACATTTCATTTGTTTATAATCGATATCTTATCATTCTTTTTTATTTGATAGAGTATTTTAGCTTTTGTCTTCTCGTTTTGTTTTCTCTTCGCTTGTTTATTATTCTTTACTGCACTGACTGGCCTTCTGTTTCCCTCTGTTTCCAATTTCAAAGCTGAAAACTTTAATGGTAACAAATGCTCTCCCGCCAGCTCCATTTTATATTTGATATTTTATTACATTACATTTCCCTGGCTTATTACATTTTGGCTTTTAAGCTGTTGACACAACTTGATTTCCGCAATCGTTTCGCTACCATTTCCCCCCTTTTTCTTTTTTTCCTTTCCACTTCCCAGTCTACAAACCGTGACTGGTCAGTTGAGTTGTACTGCAGTTCGGTGTAAAGAAAGAAACAGAGAGGGGGACCATTTTTGTGGGCTCTCCAGTTGAGTTCAGTTGAGTTGAGTCAAGAGTCGGAGTCAGAGTCGGAGTCGGAGTCGAGTCCATTCGCTGTTTTGTGTCACCATTGAGGGGACACCCACTAGGTTTTTGTTTTAGATTCTTTCCTCCTCTCGTCTTTTCTCTGTTTTTTGTGTGTTTTCACTTTTGGGAACTGGAGCTGGAAGAGAGCTGCCCAGTTCGTCTGCTGCTTTTTGTGCTGACGCCTGACCCAGAAAACAAAATTGTGTCTAATGGGTTTTTGTTATGTGCTCTTTTTTTTTATTTATGTTTTTTACTTGACATTTTGGGAATAATGTTTCCGGTTTCCGGTTTAAGGTGTGCTGCGCTTGTACAGCGCACACAGTATGCGACTATTTCCGTCCCCCAACGTTGGACGCCAACAAATAAGGTCAACTCAACGCTCTTTAGCTGATTTCATAAAACAAAAGTCACAAGTCACCAAATGTCACAAAGTTACTCAGTCTCAAATTCAAATGTAAATGTACATATATTTTTAAACATATTTATATATTTTAATATACTTAGTATGTGATTCATAGAGGGCTATCACTGTACCGGCTTCTGGGCTGTGTGCTATCAACATCAAAAGATGGTTACATTCAGATACTTTCAGCTAATTTCAGTTGCGCCGTAAACATGACAACGTAATTATTTTTTCTGTCATCCGTTTGCCGCTGCTAAGGGATGATGCTCCAGATAAGATAAACCCTCAAGGAGAATGGGGCAGATACTTCCCTGAGAGACTGTGATTAATGGCACAGAGCACTGGCGACATTTGCATACGAAATTGAAAGCAAATATTTGCACTGATACAAGGCAAAAATTTGAGAGTCAAACACAACGTTGCGCTAATTGCACTTTGACTTTTGAACCGTAGTGAGTGAACCCTCTGCAAGTACGATACAGTATCAAGGACACAGAAGCACACACACACACACACAGTCACATATGCTGTGTCTGTCTGTCTGTCTGTCTGCCTGCCTGCCTGTCAGTCGTCCCTTCGTGTCTGGCTTGACAAAATTAGCAAAGTAATTCAAGGCGCCAGCTGACAACGACGCGGTGTCAGTCTAAAAGGCCTCTTCATGTCGCCTACTGACGCCTCAAATTAAGTCCTTTGGCGCCATTTGATTAATACCAAGGACTTTTTACGCTTCTTTTTTTTATATTGCGTCTCGGTCTATTTTCGACAATGAAATTAATTGCTCGACTCAAGGCCAAACACTTTAGATCAACTTTCGTAACAAGCACCTGCTAATTTGAACCTTACACCTTTCTCAGTATTTTCTAAAAATACACAAGCAAAAATTCGTTATAACCCACAAAGGACTCTTTTGCTTAAAACGGAGCAAATTGGACCCCAGAGTGTATGACTTTAAAGTTTTGATATAAATACAAATTTATGAGATTTGCATAAAGCAAGATATATTTGCTTATTTATAGAGTCAATGCTCAGCCTAATAACATTTCACTGCAATATAATTTTCCATTAATACGAATATTTGTTAGAAATATGTCGAAATAGAATTTCACAAATATTTCTATAGCATACTTTTGAGAGCAGCAGAGAGCGAGGTTTGTGCTATAATATTAGATTTATAGAATGCTAGTTTAGGCTGAGCTAAAACCAATTTATATCGACTTTAAGTTGGTGAAAATACTTTCTCCTTTATTTAAATTTCTAAATTTTTTATAGACTATGAATTTCTATTATTACAGCTATATATTATTATTATTATTTTTATAGACAATTCAGAGTCTAACAATATTAACTAGTGCTGGAAACAGAAATTAAGCCTAGGGAATTGGTCAAGCATATAATATATATGATAATTGAATTTATATTTTCTCAGTCCACTTTTGGAACAACCCTCTTAGCTTAGGAGACACAAAACCTATCAAAGAATATTGCAAATCAGCCTCAAACATCCCAAAGGACATCTATTTATATGGCCTGTACACACTCACACACATAACCACATCTATATTTATATTTATAGTTATGGCAGCGCAATATTATCGTTATTAGAGCTCATTAGCAACGTCATTTCAGGCAAAAGATAGTAAGAGAAAAGAAGAAAGTAACAGAGAAAGATAGAGAAACTGGACTGTATTTTGGGTTGATATGTTTTTGGTCATTGAATAGAATGCAAGCTCGTGAAATGTGAGCTAATTTCACTCGACGCTTAAGGCAAAGTGATGTCTCGTAAAGCTAACAGACATCAACTCATATATCGTATGACTTTTTGATCAAAGCTTTTCATTTAATTAGCGTAAAATCTAAAAACAACAGCAAAGTTTCACCTGCAGCGAAGGAAAAGACAAACATGTGGAAAGGGAGTGAAAGCTCATTGTCATTTGCAAACGGTGCGACTTAATTTCTGTCGAGGAAAATGGCCTGAATGTGTGGAGGAAAATGCCTGCCGGAAATCGTCTGCAATGTACGAGATAACAATTTTCATGCAATGACCGTGACGACCCTTCCTTACTCCCTCTCTCTCTCTCTCTCTCTCACTCTCTCTCGCTCTGTCCATTGAAAGAGCTACCACACTCATTACTTGTAATGGCGCTTCATGGTGATGATGACAACTACAACAGCAACAACGAGGGGCAACAACAAAAACGATGTGCAACAAATGGTGTCCTGTATATGGAAAACAAGAGAGACTACAGCGGAAACGGGACAGCGGATTGCATTTCAAGTGGCATTTCAGGGATTCTGCATTTTCAGTTGTCCAACTGAATTCGAGAACAGGCCACAATCCAACATACACACACACACATTCGCATATACACGTTTCAAAATGTTCTCGTAACGTTTAATTTCCGTCAACCCAGAAAGAGAGAGAGAGAGAGAGCGATTTTGTGGGAGGCTGAAAGAGATAGAGAAAGGCAGAGGTTACTACACAGAACATGTCTGCGGCTAATATAAAACGAAGAATGCCATGAGATACGATGAACAGCGCATTATGTGCAATAACAACACTACAACAACTACAATTACAATTACAACAACAACATGTACAGACCATGGTCCATAACATTCAAGCCATAATCATAATAAACGTGCGCGTTACGGTTTGTTTGCATTCACAAATGTTCGATGGTTCAAGTGCTTAACTGATTTGATTGCCGATTTGTCTCCATAAATGGCAACTACTTATTATACGCTTCAAATAACTATACGTAAAAAGAATTAATTAAATAAAATATAATTAATAAATTGAATAGAGGCTGTGGGCGCTCTTTCGCGACAAATAACTATAATATGTTAAAGGTGTATTATGGATGTTATCATTTATGTTATTTATTTATTGAAATTGAATATTAATTAAACCATTGAAGTATAAATTTCATTAAATATTTTTTAGTATCATTCATGTTTCTAATATCTAACCTAACTAATGATTTTTAGAGATTTTAAGTTTGTTAATTTAATTATAAAATGATTTAAATTTATTTTGCAAAGACTCCAAACCGTTCTCAGACTTATACTCGTATTTTATCAGAAAATCAAAAGATTTACACAGAAAAAACAAATTCAAATTTTACTTTATTGTGAAATTAATCACAGCTTTGTTTGTGTTGAGACCTTTTCAAAGGAAATATCTCTTCGAGGGCTGTTTGAAACATTAAAGTCGATTCACTTTGTATATGCTTTTGGCAACCTTTAAGCATTGTGGTAAAAAGAAAAGTGGAAAAAAATGTAAATGTCAAATGAAAGTAGACAGAAAAGCTTTGCATTTTACCTTGGCCTTTGCCATGGTCTCAAATGGATGAAGAGAGAGAGAGCGCGAGGAAGGAGGAGAGAGTGTAGGATTAGTCGCTTTGTTGTGAAGCCTACGAGAATTAATTTGAGCATATATTTTATGACACTCCACTTAAATATTTGTGGACATTTCTGTACATTTGTCTCACTGTCTCTTTGCAGGATGACGGACGGAGTGGGGAGCCAGACAAAGGACAAGGACTACGCAGGACTCGTCGGCTGCACGGCACTCGCTTTTGTTCTATACTTAAACACATTAAACGCTGGATTTGTCTACGATGACAGGTGAGACAGACAGAAAGAGAGAGAGAGAGAGAGAGAAATTTGAGCGAATTAAAAATTCCATATGTCAGCAAGTTGACGAAGGTAAATGGGAAAGTTTCCCAGTTGTACCTGCCCTCGAGGAAAAAAGAGCTCAAGTCAAGGGTCGTTTTTGTTTTTGGTGGTTTTTCCTTCATTTTATTTTTTATTTATTTGGCACCAAAGTTTATTATTAATTGTGCCGCCAAGTGGCGTCATTCATTTGATTAAAATCACTATAATAAATTTTCAAGTTGCCTAATTGTAAAACTGGCAACGAACTGCCAACTTTACTTCCATTTCCCCTTCTCATTTCCATGACCATTTCAGAAAGCAAGTCACAGCTTATCGTTTGTATATATTTTTGGTCTATTGTCAAAATCAGACGTTGCCTGCGAACAGAGCAAATTAAAAACAAAATGTTGATTTATGTTTTTGCTCTGCAAGCTCTTCTTAGGCTTCTTCTTCATCTCCTTCTTCCTTTTCTACTTGTTCTTCGCATAGTGGAGCTTACACCTCTTCGCATTGAAATGCTGCTAACGCAAACGAAATTACCCATAAATATCAAAAGTCATGTACAATGGACAGGAATTTCCCCCGAGCACTTGGACTTGGACTTGGACTCACACATACACTCATACACAGCTTACAGTCTGCACTACGCCGGACATAGAACCATCCGTAGTCTCTCTCTACTCTTCCCTAACAATACCTTATCCCCCCTTTTTACAACCACATACCCATTACTATTGCCATAGACGAAGTCAACCGCTGCGCTTCTGGACGCCAAGTGACGCCGCAACTGCAAAAACCAGCAAACAATTGTACTGTGTTTATTTCGGGGGAGGTGGAAAGCCAGAGGGAAAGCCAAAAGGGGGAGGGGAAGGGTTAAGGGGACACCAGCATAAATGGAAAGTTATGCACAAAGTGCTCAGCCAAAAGCTTCAGTTGTAGCTCGTTATTTTGTGCAGCTCCTCCTATTACTATACCCTGTAAGCCAAGCAGTTCTATGGGGTATACAAGCGGTTAATAGGAAAACAAAACGGAAAGTCATATTAGAATATATTTCGTTATGTAGTAACTTCAGATTGGATAGTTTTTAGTTACAGGGTTTCGCTAAGATTGCTTAATGAAAGGGTTTTTATATTTAATTCCCAGAGTTTTTACTTCAGAACCCAAAAATTTAATAAATAAAAATAGATTTATAGATCCACATTATTACAATTATGAAATGAATTTCAAAATTTCTTAAAATAGTAACTGTTAGTCAGTCAGTTATAGTTTTGTTTGTTTTTTTGTTGGTTGTTGGCAGAAAACAAGTACAAAACTTACAGACACACAAAAATAATAAACGCAACTTATGTAACTGAGTTCCCTACCTCTGGAGTTCTATGTTCTCCCCTTGCTACCGGTATTACTTCTTACTTCAACAAGGCGTCCCTCTTTTTTTGGGGGACAACAAAAGTTCTTGGCGAGTTTATGTTGGCTTTTTATTTTTTTCCCTGAAGAGCGGATGCTACTGTGGTCACTTTCACACTGGCAGTGCCTACCTATGGCCACCTTCTATTGTTGTGGTCACACACACACACACATACACAACATGACCACAACAAATACCCACATATACACAACACATGAACACAAGTTATTATTGTCAAGCCAAGCCAAACAAAACATGATTTATTAAATGGCAGCATTCCCTTCAATTTGTTTCCTATCAACTGGAAAAAGAGCAATGGCCAATGTTCGATAGAAGGCAGTATATGGGATATGGGGAAAAAGCAACATTTTTCACGTGTGTTGTGAATTGTTTTATGCTTCGTTGTATTTCCCCACACTCTGTTTATACTTGAACATGGGTTTCCCATCCACAATACCAGTTGTTGCTGAGATATGAGTTTTTAAAAAGTTTCTCATGATATATTTCGTATACAAATCACAAATAATACGAATAATGTTCAAAGTTATGCTCATTTATCCAGATTTCATAATAAATGTGTGTATTTGTGTAATTAAGTGTCTTGTATTCCCATTAAATGCAAGTTGTTGAGTCAAATTATATTAAATAATTACATGAGAAGTACAAATCTAGTATGGCGGTACTTTAAGTCCAACTTGAAACGTTAAGGAAGATAAACTAAAACATGTGATTTCTTTTTATAGTTTAGTTTCAGAGATTAATGTAAAGCTGAGAGCTTTTATATGCCTTTAGCTTGTATTGAATGAAACTGACTTAAAGTTTTTTAAAGGCTCAATTTCATTAAAACAAATCCTGTTTCTTTCAGCTTAACTGAGATTAATTCAGTTTACAGCGTGGGTTAATCTTTACGATTTAGCTTGGTTTTTATATAGCTCAATGTTGGCTTTAAAAAATTTAAACTCTTGCATTGATGAGCTTTAGATAAATTGCATTAAATCTTGCATTTAGTTTGTGTTTGATCTTTCATTACTTTAAAAGCAGCTTGTTTATTAAATTCGTAGACTTGCTATTAAATTCACTTACATTTCCAGTAGACTTTTCATTGTAAATCAGAACATTGTTAATGAGCTTTAAGCTTGATTAATTCTTCTATGTTTTCACATCGTTGCCAGAATTGTAGCTGGCCAACAGGTAGACTCTATATTTCATTTTACCGCAGCTGCGACAGTCATTTTAAAGAGCTTCCTATGGTTGATTTTAAATGCCGACTAGCTTTGTCTACGGTCAAATGTTTCACACCTCACCACTTGATATATTTGCTTTTTCCAAAACAGGAAAAAAAAAAAAACAGCAACAACAACAACGACAGCAAGACTGTTACAAAATGTTGCCAAAGAGCCAATCTGCAGTCTTACAATAATTTATGTGCCGTATTAAAAGGACAGCGACAACAAACGCCCCATAACAAAAAACCCAACGTTACGTATACGTAATTTTTTGATGGCCACACGCTCGTAAGGCCCATGGCGTAATTCCTGTAGGACAAACAGAGAGAGAGTGATGGGGGAACTGAAGTAAAAGCAACGGCATTTTTAGCTCTCTTTACAATTTTTTTTATTTTCTTTTTTTATAGAAAATCGAAAATTTTCACTTTACATAAGCACAAGCAGCTCCATACAAAGTATACAAGTGTTTGTGGGTAGCCATAACGCCAGGGTGTCAGGTGAGGGGCTACTGACTGAGGGAGAGATAGAGAGAGAGAGGGGGGGGGGGGGGGGGGGCAGGGAATGAAGAGTAGCAGGAAGAGGTACATTTACGTTGGGGTGTCCTCGCTGCCTGATGCTATGATATATTGTCTTCAACAAAAGCCAACCACAGCTATATGTGTGAGTGTGCCTCTTGGTGTGTTGCATGACTCGTGTGACAATGCACAGTGGAACAAAACATCGACCATTTCAAAAAATGTACTTTAAATCAGGGGCTCTAAATAATGATTATTTTGAACATATTATGAGCTTCATTTGGTGAATATTATAGACATATCTTCAAACAAAATAAGTGAATTTCAAACAATCAGTTTTAAGCGTTTTCACATGTTTACTTAAGCATTTGCCTCACGGTGCTTCATTGCCTCTTTTCAACTGATTCCCACTGACTCAGCCATGTGCCTGGTGCCTCTGGCTACGGCTCCTCCATCTACATACGAGTATATGTAGCAGCATCTCCAGTCTCCTCTGTCTCCCTATCTTTGGCTATGACTCTGACTCTGTCTCTGACTCCTACTCCGGTTCTGTCTCTGGCTTTCGACTGCGAGTGAAAAGCGAACGATAACGGCAGCTACTACATGCCACACTTGTAAGCTGCTTGAATCTTGGCATTGTTGTTGCTGCTGTTGCTGACAAAGTGCCCCACCAGTGTTCTTGCCTGCCTGTTGGTGGTGTTGATGTTTTCGTTGTTGTGCAACCTGCTCAACCCCTCTCCCCATTACCCCTCCACATCCACCACAATGAGTATTGCTATTCATTCACTAGTTACGATGATAAAGCACAAAAATGGCACTGCGGAAATTCTGCTGATGAGACGATAATGTTGACGCTGTCCTCCCTCCATACCATTGTCCTTCCATCTTCCCTCTTGCCAGAAATTAAGCCGAAAAGCTACACGCAATCTTTTCCTCTTGCCCCTCAAGGTATGCTACGAAAAATGCTTTTCAATATTTGCCAGCCTTTTCAGCTTCAACTCCAACTCCAGTCTGAGCTTCAGCTTCAGCTTGAAGTCGTTGCAAATGAGGCGTAGCATTACACACACACACACAACTGCAGCTGCTGCCACCTCCATGCTCACTTTCTTATACTCTATACCCATGGAAAATGAGCTGAAAAAGGCAATAAGACTTTATTTAAATGCATGAAGCAGATAGAAGAAGGCAGCCCAGACCATATAGAGTTGGTATATTCTTGATCAGCATTTCGAGTTGTCTCTTCTGCCTATTCTCTATATAGCTTTAAAATAAAATATTTTTTTAAATTTGTAAACTACTTTGAATAAGAAAAGAAGATAGTATTAGAGACCAAATTATGCTGCACATAAAATATACAATTTGATTTGAGAATTTCATTAAAATTTGAATATCATCAAATAAAATGTTGTATTCAATACTTATGTATTTGAAGAGATTCTTTTTTGTAGTGCAAATCAACTTGTTTCACAGGGTATTCCCATCGTCAAACTCTCTCCACTGGGCTTTTTTCACTTGGTTTCTTTTGCTTTTGTGCGCTTCCGATAAGAATTTGTTTGCACTCGTTTACATTTTTGTGACTGCCACACGTTGCAAGGCCAAAAACGAAGAAAATGCCAATTGAAATTGAAGTGCAGATGAGTGGCTCAAGTAATATTTGTAGTGGTGCTGGTAATGTAGCTGGTGCTGTTCCACCAATAACTTTTGCACGTTTGTAAACCCAATTTGTGGCTCAACAACACACACACACACACACACCCACATTTTATGCCAGCATTCATGCATACGAAGAGTTGCATGCCACACACCCACCAAAAAGAAGAAAAGAAAAGAGAAATTGACGCTATAAAACCTGCCACAATATATATATGTATATGAAATATATGAGTACTCATATATCCGGCCAACTGCTAAATAAAATATTCGTATTAAAATTGAAAAATTCATTTTTATTCAAAAAAGAAACCTTCAGAAATTATTAAAATATTTCACAGTTTCTGTTTATGAAGTTTCTATACTATATCATTTATTTATTATTTATTTTTAATTTTTGGGTATTCATGTAATATATATAGTGAAAATAACTTTGTCCTTTTTATAGCCTGCAGCTGATTGAAATAACACAAAAAAATGGCATTTGGTTGTGTTAACTTTTAGGCTTGTTTGGCACAAAAACCTAAAGCTACAGCCAGCGGACATGTTAAGAGCAAAGTAAACACAAATTACTTTTACTCAAAAACCTTAAGGCTTGTTTTCTCATGCGCATGTTAACGAATTGTGTGTTAAAGTCGGACAGCATCAATTTTGAGCAATAGGTAATCATAAAGTTGTCTAGACCAAACAAAGATTTATTGGTTAACAATTTTAGTGTTAATAATCCGAGTTAAAACAGCCAAGGATTTTTCACAGGTAACACTTTTGTAGGCCTTATCATCATTATTACTTTTCTCAATGAATTTCCATATCCTCGGAATGTACCCCAATTTATACCTCGACCAGGAGTATTGTCATTATATTTTCCAGTCAATTTGCTGTAATGAATCAAGATCAGAAATAAAGTTCCCAAGCAGACAAACAACTATTTTCTTTACCATAATAAACATCTATTGTACCACCAACCGCCAGAATACTCCAGGGCACAGTTTCTGTTGTCAGGATCATTGTCGCGATCATAGGTGGAAAACTTCATACCCAGATGATAGCTTAATGAATCTCCAGCATCTCCATCAGCAGCACCCAACGATTTTAGAACATACGATTCGCTTTCGTCACCAATCGCAAAGTTCGAGTACATTTCATAACTAGTTACATTTTGAGAATCCTCAAGTACAACAAGCAACTCGTGTTTTCTGCTTGCGGTCAGTAAATGTACGGCCTCGAGACCCATAAAGAAATCATTTTCAAAGTATCCAAATCCATGCTTATAGTCATACCAGTTCTTATTAAAGTTCTGCAGTCCATTTGTGCGGTTTAACATGATCGTCCAGCCTCCATCATAGCATAATACTTCCGAGTGTATATGGTTAGCAATCTTTATAGTGTAAATTCCACTTTGATTATTAAATTTGGCAAGTGCTTCGAAGCAATTACGTGGATAGATTGCGCGTGTTGGAAATTTTGGTCTAGCAGAAGAAGTAGTAGTAGTAGGAGAAGCTGTAGTAGTAGTAGTAGGAATAGTAGTAGAAGTAGGAGTAGTAGCTGTAGAAGTAGTAGTAGTAGGAGTAGTAGTAGTAGAAGTAGTAGTAGTAGTAGTAGAAGAAGAAGTTGTGGGAGTTGTAGTAGGAGGGGTATTAGTAGTAGTAGTGGTAGTGGTAGGAGTAGTAATAGAATAAATTGTTGGTGTAGTAGTAGGAGAAGTAGTAGTAGAAGGAGTTGTATTACGAGTAATAGAGAACGGAATATAAATAGTAGTAGTTGCATTTCCTGTTGCCCGATCTGGATCCGGTTGTCCGAAGTGCAAAGTATTGAAAGCCTTTTGTGATTTTCTGATCAAAATTGAAATAATCTTTTATCAAAATACTCGCTAAAAAACTTAAAACTCTCACCTCAACTCGTCCAACAATTGATCTCGTAATTTTCTAATTTCACAATCACTGCCATGTTGCGATTTGGAAAGAATTACATTTGTGTTTATTAGAAATAAAATGCAAATTATTTTTAGCAACATTTTGAGCAAAAGAATAAATAAACTAAACTGATTGCATCTGTTTTTATAGCAAACATTATGTCAAATTTCTCAGCTTGGGCAATTCCATCGGCGATAAGACGGGAGATACTCTAGGTAATACCCAAGAAGTACACATTTAATATGTGTTTCGCTCTATATAAATTTATAACTGATAAGAGTACATAATTTCAAGCTCCTGACATATTTATGTTAAGCATGTATGTTATAAGTTACAACTGTTAGTGGATTCTGTAAATTGCCCAAAGCAATAATAAAAACGGTCAACATATTAATACAAATCAATCAAAGACTTCTTTATTAATAAGAAAATAGTAAAGTTGTGTTATTAGAGTAAGACCAAGAATCGTTCACGGGCTAAAATAAGGTAGGCCTTATCATCATTGCAGCATAGTTTAAAGAAACATCGTAGCCTCGGAATGTACCCCAATTTATACCTTGATATCGAGCATTGTTGTTATATTCTCCAGTCAACTTGCTATTAAAGCATCTATTGTGCCACCAACCTCCAGAAAATTTTTGAGCACAATTGCTGATTATGTCAAGATCATTATCACGATCATAGCTCGTAAACTTCATACCAAGATGATAGCTCAATGAATCTCCAGCATTTCCATTAGCAACGCCCAGCGATTTAAGGACATAAGATTCGCTTTCGCTGCCAATTGCAAAGTCCGAGTATTCCTCGTAGCCCATTATGTTTTGAGAATCTCTAAGCAAAATAAGCAACTCGTGCCTTCTGAATGTGGTTAGTGAGTATATTTGCTCGAGACCAACAAAGAATTCACCAGTGTCGGATCCAAAACCCTTCTTGTAGTTTTCCCAACTCTGATTAAAGTTCAGTAATCCATTTGCACGGACTAATATAATCATCCAGCCGTCTTTAAAGCAATACACACTAAGTAAATTCCCAAAGATGGGGACTTGTATAATGTATATTCCGATGTTATTATTATTTCTGGCAAGGGCTTCGAAACAATCTCTTGGATACACCACTGGAAGAGGATTAGTAGTAGCAGGAGGATTAGTCGTAGTGCGAGGAGGAGTGGTAGCAGTATGAGGAGTAGGAGGAGTAGAAGGAGTTGGAGGAGTAGGAGTTGTAGTTGTAGTTGTAGAAGGAATAGTAGTAGAAGTAGAAGTAATAGTAGGGGGTTCAGTAGTAGAAGTAGTGGCTCTTGATACTATTCCGAATTCCTTAAAGATTATGTCACGATTATGTAACGCATTTCTAAAAAGAGTTAAAAATGTACCTTAAGTCAAATATTATTTCATATATGAAATATTTCTCACCTTAATATTTCCATCAATTCTTCTCGTATTCTATTTGATTCAGTATTATTGACATTTTGAGATTCGGATAGAATAATATTTGTACTTATTAAAAAGACAATGCAAATTATTTTTAGCATCATTTTGACAAACAAAATTAGTTGACTGATCTAACGATTGCTTGCAATGGCTTTTATATCAATTTTTAAGACCTTGCCAAGCCCGATGTAGCTTTATGGCTTTATTATTATTTTGTTGCACACCTTCTTATCTTGGGAGATTCCCTGCCGTTTCACTGGGATAACCCACATAAAATTCCCAGGTATGCATATTTCCTCTAGGTACTATCTGGGATGAACCGTTGATGTTGATAAAGAATATATATACTTCACAGCGAATACATTATAAAAATCTTTTAAACTAATCGCTATTTACTTTAGGTAGTCTGAAGCTTGGACATGAATATACAAAGTGGACTAGACTTAATTAATGACATTAACTGTGCACCGTTGAAAACTAATTATGCATAAAATGGTTTAGGTATTATTGCGAACCTACTATAAATTTCAAACTGTGCAACAATAGGAACAATAGCAACAACATCGAGAACAACAGCAGCAATGGCCTGGAACTGGACAAGGGTGGAGTTTAGATGGTAGAGAATAGAGAGTAGGAGGAATATGGAACTGGGGCAGACTGTATCCTAGAAATCGATTAGAACAACAAGCAAAGGTACAACGGTGAGGCAATTACCGGCAAGAGCCGTTGACTTTCCTAGTGACAATGGAGTGTGTGCCAGGTGTGTGTGTGTGTGTGTATGTGTAGCACAAGAATAATAACAACAACAATAACAAGAGAAACGACACCAAGTGCGGCAACAAATCGGCAATTAATCAAGGCACAAAAAAGTGTAGCAGGAGGACAAGCAAAGGGACTATCGCCTCGGCACTTTAACAATATTTATGCCTCTCAGCCCTTTGAAGCAGCTCAAGTTGCATGTGGCAGGAAAGACAATCCGATGCCATTTGAGGCAAGTCGAGCCGAAGCGAATCGTAAGCTTCTGGGGACTTCAGAAGATCCCAGACCTACAGTCCTGTTCGTGCAATTAATCATTTTAATTAATAGGACAGGTGTGCCACAGGTTGTCTTCGATTTTGCCACGTAATGCAAGCTCATCTCTTACACTCAAAAAAAATGTAAATTCTAATGTTATCATAGGGACGGATTTAATTAAATTAAGGTTGTTTTAGTTCTAGAATAGTTATATATATAGATTATCTCAAAGCAAGAAGTTTGTTTCTTATTCTCAGACAAGTTAAAGAAGGTTGCAGTTGAAACCTAATTGAAATCTGTTCGTGGTCAGTTTTTAACATAAGATCTTGCTTAAATTAAATTAACAACTCAATTGTTGTGTGCCGACTTTGTTATAAATACAAGTTAATTCTTTTAAGCACTTTGCCATTAATTCCAGTTATAAGTGAGGTCAAAGTTAAATTCTAGAGGAAACTACATACTTATTCATAGTCATACAAATAACACTGAAATAATATATTTAATATATATATTTAGTAATATATCTTTTAATAAACTCACCAATTGCAGTTCCCTGACTTTTTATTGACGCATTGACACATTTACACTTTTCACAGCACTTCACTTAAAAAAAAGAAAACTAAAAATAGAGATACAAATAAAAAAATTTTAGAATAAAGGGAGTAACAATTTGATATGATTAATAGCATTAATTTCAACTTTGCCATTTATAAGTGAGGTTAAAGTTAAAACCAACAGGAAATTACTTAATCATAGTCATACATATAGAACTAAAATAATATATTCAATTTATAATAAATATATGTGTAAATACACAATATATATAATATAATATATATTATATATATAGAGTTATATCTTTTAATAAACTTACCAATTGCAATTCCCTGACTATTCATTGATACATTGACACTTTTCACAGCACTTCATTTTATTCACTTAAAAAAAAATAAAAAAAATTACTGGAAAGAAAGATAAAAATAAGAAAAGGTTTAGAATAAAGGGAGTAACAATTTGATATGATTAATAGCATTAATTTTGACTTTGCCATTTTTAAGTGAGGTTAAAGTTAGAACCAACAGTAAATTACTTAATCATAGTCATACATATAGAACTAAAATATTCAATTTATAATAAATATATGTGTAAATACACATATAGTAATATATCTTTTAACAAACTTACCAATTGCAATTCCCTGACTTTTCATTGATACATTGACACTTTTCACAGCACTTCATTTTATTCACTTAAAAAAAAATTTAAAAAAATTGGCTAGAAAGAAAGATAAAAATAAGAAAAGGTTTAGAATAAAGGGAGCAACAATTTGATATGATTAATAGCATTAATTTCAACTTTGCCATTTTTAAGTGAGGTTAAAGTTAGAACCAACAGTAAATTACTTAATCATAGTCATACATATAGAACTAAAATAATATATTCAATTTATAATAAATATATGTGTAAATACACATATAGTAATATATCTTTTAATAAACTTACCAATTGCAATTCCCTGACTTTTCATTGATACATTGACACTTTTCACAGCACTTCATTTTATTCACTTAAAAAAAAATTAAAAAAAATTGGCTAGAAAGAAAGAGAAAAATAAGAAAAGGTTTAGAATAAAGGGATCAACAATTTGAATAAATTAATATTAATAATATAAAAAAATACTACTCAAAATGTAAGCACTTCTATCCCTAGATGTATCTTGTATTATTTTCTATAAAGATATGGATATAGATAGATGCTAGATATATCGTTTTCTATGCCAACATTTAGGTCATAATACTCATACATATGTTGCATCCACAAGTTAGCAAGTTGCGTTCATGTTTTATGATAAATGTTCTTAACATAAATATAGAGACAACTATTTTTTTAATGTGTACCACAACTCTTAATTTTCCCTCACTTCGATTCTCTTCTGCAGACGAGCTATCTTGGACAATGCGGATGTAACTGAAGCTGGACCGTTGTTACAGTTGTTGCAACATGATTATTGGGGCACCTCGTTACTGGATAGCGGTTCCCATGGCTCCTGGCGTCCGTTGTGCGTGCTGAGCTTTCGTCTCGATTTCCATTTGGGTCACGGTGATGCCTTTACCTTCCATTTGATCAACCTGCTACTACATTGCCTTGCGACAATCTTAGTTCTATTTGTGGCACACACTCTGTTGCCCACACGTGCCGCAGCTCGTGTTGCCGCCGCTCTCTTTGCCTCTCATCCCATTCACACCGAGGCAGTTGCTGGTCTAGTGGGACGTGCGGATTTGGCCGCATGCATCTGCTGCCTTCTCTCCTACTTGGCCTATAATCATCACATGCTCCACAGGAATGCCAGCTCGTTGGCATTAACCCTCTTTCTGGCTTTGGGGGCACTTCTCTCCAAGGAGACGGGAATTGCGACGTTGTTGCTCTGCGGACTTTGCGATGCATTGCGTGGATTAGAACAGAAGCATGTCAAAGGAAGAAAAGTGAGTAAGCTTCTGAAAGGTGTGATCTTAATTTCTTTAGCTATTTTCCATTGTTTTCTGCCTATGCTTTTCTCTATTCTTTCATTTCTGTTATTTTTTCCTTCATATTTCCTTGCCTTTCCCTTTCTCTCTTAAATTACTTTTATTTCTTCATTAATCTTCCTAATTTTCTATATTTCTATTCATCGTTCGCTTTTATTTTCTTCAATTCATTCGCCAGCTGATCCTTACTCACAACGTTATATTTTTCTCATGGGCAATTACCTCATAATTCCTCTTTAATTACTTAAGTAATTGTTGGTAATTAAATACGTACAACTAGTCTAAAAAATTAATATATTTTTTTCTCTGCTTCTCCGATTACAGCAACGTCTTCGCTCTCTGACTATTCTAAGCATTTCCCTGCTCTGCGCACTCTACTGTCGCCTTTGCCTTGTACCTCGTCCCAAAGGCAACTTCTCAGCTGCAGACAATCCGGCGGCCCATGAGTCCTGCTGGTGGACACGCACTTTGACATTCCTGTACCTGCCTGCGTTGAACTTACAGCTGCTGCTCTGGCCACATCAGCTAAGCTTTGACTGGGGCATGGAGGTCATACCACGGATCAAAACCTTTTGGGATGCACGCAATTTAATGAGCGTTGGCTTCTATGCCACACTCTTGGCTGTGACCTGTAAAGGAATTCGATTGCGCCGCAATTCCAACAGCTCTACCATGAATTATGCGGCTGTGGCAAGTATTTCGCTCCCGTTGCTGCAACGTTTAAGCGGCAACAGTTGTCCGGCATGGCATGGACTCATCTGTGCCTGCAATCAACAGCTTAAAGAACAGTTAAGCGTTAGAAGGAAAAACTTCAACTCCAATTCATGTCGAACTTCCTTGACAAATTCTTCATCGTCTGATTTCACGATTCTCCTTTCCATTGCCTTTTTGGCTCTGCCATTTCTTCCCGCCTGCAATTTGTTCTTCTACGTGGGCTTTGTGATTGCCGAGCGTTTGCTTTACCTGCCCAGCGTTGGCTACTGCCTGCTTCTTGGCTTTGGCTTCGGAAAGCTCTGGCAGCGTCTTCAAGGTCCTTATCAAAGGTTTTTGCTACTTTGTTTTCTTGGGGTAGTCTTGAGCATCTTCAGTTTACGTACTGTTCAACGGAATCGCGACTGGCAGAATGAGGAGCAGCTTTTCAGGAGCGCTGTAGCCATTAATCCGCCCAAGGGTAAGTTGTTCACACAAAATGTTTATGAAAGCTTAAACGCATAACAGCTTGAAAGATTAGGCTTACTAACTTTTTGCTTAACTGGCTTTAGAAGCTAACAATTTTAAATTCTCGTACTCCATCTCAGAAACTTTAAAGCTCAGAAAACCTTCTGATAAGATCACAGAAAGCTTCAAACTTTCCTAGCCTGCTGTTCCGCAGAGCTTTCTGTGAACAGTTTACACTCCCGGGAGAACATTTTGACGTTTTTAGGGAGCTTTGTACCCAAGTTTTGAAATAGCTAACTACTAATGCGCCCTATTTCCAGCTTTAAGCTTCAACTGATCCAGCTACTCCGATTTATTTACAGCTCTGGGCAATCTGGGCAGCGTTTTAAGCTCCCAGGGACGTTACGAGGAGGCAAGACTCGCTCTTGAGGCGGCCATCAGCCATCGTCCGAATATGGCAGATGCTCATTTTAATCTGTAAGTAAACGAATCTTGGCACGTTCAACTCATCATTCGGTATGCAAATTGAAGCAAAATTCGCGCCTGCATTCCAATTTTTGCAAGAGAGTTTTCGTCGAGAGTTTTCTTCGTCATGCAGCCTGAATTCTCAAAAATGTTGTCCGTTTTTTGCTCGTTGCCTTTTTTAAAATTCAAAAGCTCAAAGTGAATGGCTGGACGCGACCTTGGGGCAGTTAAAGGGGTTTGAAAGGGGGTGTATATGGTAGTAACTGTGGTCTGAAACGCGCCTTTAATGCCGAAATGGCAGCTGCTTCTGTCCTTTTTGCCACTTGGCAAAAACGTTTGGACAACATCTGAGATGTTGCACATCAAAAAAAAAAACGAAACGAAAGGAGAAAAAAAACCGCTGCCCTTAGACTGCTACGCGCATACAAATCAACTAGATGCGGGCAGAGAACAGAGCCAGGAGGTATGTGGGCATGGGGCATGAATGCGCAACGGACACGGCAACATGTTCAGCATCTTTTCGATGGCAATTTGCATGCACTCGACAGCCATCAACAGCAAACAGTTGCCTGCTGGCTCTAGTACCCTTTTTTTTTATCCGCGCACCATTTTCTCCCATTCCCTCAGTTTTCCTATCCCTTCCCTTCTTAGCTAACCCCCTAAACGATACAAGCACTTCCTTTGAATGACTGTATTGCGATGTAATCCCCTGCAGTAACGTATGTGAATGCCATTAATTAGGTCATGCTGAATGCTGCTTGCACCCTACTCCTCTATCAGGTGCACTGTTAGATACGTAACGCTATCTAATCAGAGCTCCTTTATACAGCTGAAGCCTTAAAGTTTCGTGGAATGCACCAAATGAAACCGTTTTGAATGATACAGATTTCACCAGGTTAAAATAAAGCTCCAACAGATTTAAAAGTATAAATAGAAATGGTAAAAGTGATAGAGAAAATAGTTGGAAAAAAATAAAACACATATTTGTTTATGTATTTATGATGGAGCTCATTATTTTTTCTAAGATAATACATAAGAACTAAGAAGAAATAAAAGTCTAGATCACATTTTGTTCACATTAAAAAAAAATCCACTCTAATATCATTGAATTATTTTCAACTCTTAATTTCTAAATACGAATCTTTAACTATGATTTTATTTAGAGTAAGACTAAAGTTTCATTATTTACGATTTACTTTCAACATTAAAAAATATAGAAATAAAATAGTAAAGTTTATCCATTCACATATAAGTTTTATTAGACATTTCTTTCAACTTTCTCTTAACAATTCGGCTTGCATATTATTGCAGAAATTGCAGTTTGGACATCCTGACAATCTGTACTTTAGTGAGTTGACTTTACAATTTTCAATGTGTCCAATCAGCAAGCCAATAGTTTTCCAGACGGTCTACCCTTACAATTGGTATTGGATTAGACCAAATAGTTTATTCTACTCGCTACAGTTATAGCCATTTCAGTTGGCTGAAGAGAAATAAAATGCTAGACAAGAATGCGGCTTATGGAAATAGTTGAAAATTGTTGGGCATGCTTGTTGCAACATCAATTGGCATTTGTTGCAGCATTCAAAGCGACACTGGACACTCTCAGTGGCAGCTGCTGCTTGACTTTTGGGGTCAATGACACTTTTCCTTCCATTTCTCCCTTCAAAATCTCCTTAATCCACAGGATATCACAGGCAACGAGGACCGCCCGCTAGTTCCCAATGGAATCTGTGGCATGGCATAAACATGCCAGCACATTACCCCTCCGTAAACCCTTCAACCTCTCCCTCTCCCATATGCTTGACATATGAGTGCAAGCGAGAGTCCTTTTGAATATGCAGCTCGACGTCATTTTCAGTCAGTTTTTATGCCCGACAGTCGTAGAGTACTAGGTTATATTACATTGGCTTCAATTTATGTAACAGGCTGACTCTATAAAATATATATATTCAGACGAGTTAAGGCTCGCCGATTATGATTTTTCAAAAATATTTATTCAATTTTGCCCTCAAAATACTCCATAACTCCCACAGAGTATTTTAAGAGTAAGCATTTCCATTTATGATTAATGATAATGATTAATAATTACAAAAAGTATCCATTAATATAAAAAAAGTTATGACTGTTTGTAATTATGCTAATGCAATATCTTAAATGCTATTAAAATACATTTAAACGGATTACCGGGTATCTTTTAGACGGGGACTAGACTGTAGGATTTTTACTTGCTAGTCCTTGCATATGGCAATGCTCATACGCCCCGTTGTCATTGTCATCATTGTTGACGCTGTAGTTGTAGTTGTTGTTGCTTTTGTTGTCGCCTCCCGCCCTTATTGTTGATTATTGTGTTTGACATAATAGGCTTTACGCTCCAAAAAAAAAATAAAAAGAGGAGCAGCAGAAGAGCGAAAAAAAAATAGAAGAATCAGCAGCAGCTAAAGAGGAAGGCAAGAAATCCTTTCGCTTTGCTTCTTTGGCAAATTGTAGGAAAATCCCTTTTCGTTTGCTTGCCAACTTTTTCCCCCAACAACAACAACAACAACGACAACAACAACAACGACACCGTCAACAACGAGTAGTAGAAGAAGATGAAGAGAAATGCAAACTGAGCTCGGCGACAGCTGTGCGCCCAATACAAAAATTTGCAGACGACTCCCGGGTGGGCAACCGCAGCAACTACCTTTCGTCGTAACGTATAAAGACTGTAATCACATATAGCATATAATTCTATACTTCTCTCCTCATCCCTCCTTCCTGGTGATATCCCCTGCTGCGGCTCAATTGCCTTCGTTTAGAAACAGAGCGTAAAAGATGCATAGGAAAAGTCAAGAGACAGAAATAAACAGAAGAAACAAAAAGCAAACTCGACTTTGAATCGCCATTGCGTAATTACACTGAGCGAAATAATGACTGCTTGACAATGACAAGGACTTTATAGTGTCCTTAAATGTTCCTTCCAGACGTACAAAACTACTTACTTCTCACCTTTAGTGCGTAATCAAGATAAACACCATAATCTTTAATCAAGCACAGAGTTTTTGAAAGCTTCTTTACCTATAAAATAATAATCGTTGGGAAAACTCTTCCAAATTTATAATTTACAGATTTACATCTTGCTTTACACAGTTGCTTAACAGCAACTATATAAAAATAAAGAGCCTTTAAAGCAAATTAAATCTATATCAATATAAATATTTAAGCCTGATTGACAAATAAACCTGTTGACAGCTTCTTTTACTAGTCAGTTCCCAATAAATTTGTCTTTCAGAAAAGCATTATTTCAACTTGATAGACATGAATCAAACTTAAAGCTCCGATTGAATTTGACAGCAATTTCAAAGCCATATAACAACAAAGAGCTTTGAAAGCACATTAAAGCTGCTAAGTGAGAAAATTGTATTAGGTAGCAATAAATAAGCTGTTTGTTTAGCTTTCAGAATTGCCTTGCTATAAACATGAAAGAAAAACGCTTCTTAAAGCACATGAAAGCTGCATAAATGTATTTATTTTATTATATGCAAAATAACTTAAATTTAATTTGACAACCGTAGTGTAAAAATGTTAGAAATCAGTTGGACGTCTTTAAATTTTATATAATGTCAACGACATAAAAGAGAAGCGCGAACTTCATAACTGCTAAGGCTTCAAGTTATTAAGTTGGCTCAAAGCGATACCCGATCCAATGTTGCCTGCTGTCTCCCTCTCTTTCCCTCTGCCTGTCAGTGCAAAGAAAAGTTGCAAGACACAAGTTGAAGGCAAGTTGAAACCAGGTCCAAGGCGCTGAATTCATTTGAACGTTTTTGCTGAAAAGTTTAAGGCGCTTTTCTCTACGCTTTCCATCCAATGTTGGCCGTTAGCTTTTAGCCGTTAGCCGTTAGCTGTTAGCTGTTAGCCGTTGCCTTTGCAGCTTATCGAAAAGTTGCCCTGATTGAATTCATCTTCCCCACGACAAGACTTCCTCATGACCAGTTGCATTATGCACTGTCTCTATGGCTCTCTCTCTCTCTCTTCTCCATTTCTTCTTTCTCATGTCTCTCTTTCTCTGCGCTAATCTCAAAAGTCAAGTTGGGTCGCATTTCCATAAATGCGACGGCACTTTAAAGCTGCCATGTAATAAAAGGCAAGCTCCTCAGAATGTCACATTTCCGGCGTCTAATCGAAAATCAATGTCAATATTCCCCGCCACGACAAAGTTGCCCCTTGGTTGGTGGCATGCAACGCGGATAAGCAGCTGTTTGTACATTATTTACTCGTAAAGCCATCAATAGTCGCACACCTTAAAGTCCCTTCACCTTTTTCCACCGCTCTCTCTCTAGCTTTTCCACGCCACGTGTCCATGTGGCGCACATCGCGTCAGTTTCCCTCCTCATCGAACTCCTCCTCCCTTTTGCCCTTCCCCCTTTCGACCAGCTTGCCAGTCAACTGTCATGAATTTATTGTTGCTGCTGCTGCTGATGTTGCTGCTGTGATTTTTAGCTCTAGCATGCCACATCAAAGCGGCAAAAGATCTAGAGAGTACACGTAGTACAAGTAACAACAGCGCAACTAAACACCAAAACCCCAAAAATCACTGAGCTGTATAATTCGATTTCTGTTTTTCACTTTTTTCCTCCTTTTATACCCGTTACTTGCAGAGTACACGGGTATATTAGAATCGGATGTAACAAGTAGAGGCAGGCTTGACAGAAAACCAAATATAAAGATGACTGAAGATAAATTTTATAATGACCAACTGTAAAATTAAATAGTATTTTTCTTCAATATCTGTTACAAAGACTAGTGCCGAAAGAACTACGCCCCACCCATAGGTTTTAATATATGAGCATCCATGATGGTAAAATTAAATTAAAATATTATAAATTATAACAATTAATTATCGTCAATAAATGTTCATAGTTAAGGCTGAATGTAAACTATAATTTGTTTATATTTTAATAAAGTTAAGTTTAGTACCGGGTATATCATAGTCGAAGACTCAAGACCTTAACGCTCTTACTTATTTTTCCTCTTTCGGTTACCTGCCAAAAAGTGAAACAGAGAGACAGAAAGAGAAGGAGATATGGAACAACATTTTTGGTTTTCTATATTGTTGGAATAGAATCGAATAGAATAGAACGTGCATTCGTATACTCAATATTCAGTTGAGCAAATCCATCCGTTGCTCGACTGCAATTCGCATGCATTCACTTGGCTCGATTGCCCCTTTCTTTTCCCCTTTCCTTACCACTCGACGGGCATTTCTATGCAGTGGACCAATTTCAGACATGGATGAGAAGAAGAGGGAGGTGAACACATTTTACATGGAATCTCAATGGGTTGTTGCTCGACGATAAACAAAATTTAAACAAATGAAAAAAATGCAATTGTAACTGCTGCGAAGCGAGGGTTAAACGTAAAGTTGCTATTTACTGGAAGTCAACAAGTGACCAAAGTAAAAAGCTTAAAGTATTTGGAGATACAATTAGTAAAAAGATTGAGATAATTAGAAAGAAGTTCATATAAACTTTTAGAAAATTATTAAAAGGCTGTTGCCTTTATTTAAAAAGTTTATATACAATCTCTAAGAAGAAATACTTTAAAAATTGGATTTACTTAACTAAAATATTCTAAACAGTTTTGTGTTATGCGAAGTGTTTAAATTGGCCCTCTTGTTGATTTTATGGACTTCTTGTCGCAACTCAACACGAATTTTAGAACGCGTAGTTTGTTTGAATAACTTGATGTTATTGTTGTTGTTGTTATTGTTGTTGTTTATATTGTGGTTGTTGTTGCTGTTGTTGGGTGTTGTGCAATCTATGCTGGGGTTTGTTTTGTACTGTTTTGTTACGCTTTAGCTGCAAATAAAATGCATCCTTTATTTAAAAGCACTTATTCATGCATATACGAACTTGTTGTTTATATTAAAAACCCAGACTGAGAAATTCGTATGAATTCGTATTTCCTTCCCTTGAATCCCCCCCCCCCAAATGATTCAGGTATTTGTTTACCTCAACCAATAGACTTGGTAAATTCTGTACATCTATGTGCACTTCAGAGCTGTCTCTTGCCTTTTTCAACTTGCCCATCGTCAGCTCCCTGGAGCGTATTCTGTTAATTAAATGAAGCCAACGTCAGAGTGAAGAGGAAGGATGGAGATGAAAGAGAGAGCGACTGTTGGAGGAAAGCCAAGTGAAAGCCCAGTGAAAATACTTGAAGGTCAACACATTTTGAAGTATTTTTAGCGAACATTGCAATTAAAGCAGCGAAAGCCCCAGTGAAACCACAACAAAACACAGTCAAAGTTAATTTACTCCTCGACACGACTCGGCATACTCTCCGGGATACTCTCCGCCCGGAAAAGAGTCCAATCTTGGCGATAAGTAACTGTGCTCGTTTTTTTTGTGGTTTTTTTTTGCATTTCTAACAAGTTTGCTTTATGCTAAACTGCAAGAAAACAGCAGAGCAGCGCTTTAAAAAATATAGTCTAGGTTGTTCTCAAAAACATACTCTGTTTAATTACGAAATGAAACTTTGAGAGAAGAAAATAAAACTTTGCAGTTGCATAGAGTAATGAAATGGAACTTTGTAGAGGAGGTGAAAAGTCATGGAGAGGATATTTCTTACAATACAATTCCTTGTGAGATATAATAAGAAAAGACTTTTCTTTTGAATTTGAGAGCGCGTTCTAATTAGAAAACTATAGGAAGTATCTTTATTTAAATAAATTTTGTTTCTTAAATCTATTATTTCCTAAAAATCTTCTAATGAGTTTGTTTCCAAGAATAAACTCTGAATTACATAAATTAAATTATTTCAACTGTATATTTATCGATTTTCATTCTTTCCTTATTGAGATGGAATTCAATTTCTTTTCTTAAGCTGTTTTCGAAACATTCCCATTACAAAATTTGTAACATATTGCCTATTTAAAATTTGTGTTGCATACTTTCAGAGGCATGGTGCATCAACAACAACAGAATTACAGTGCGGCTGTGCCTTTCTACCGTCGTGCCATACAATTGCGACCACAGCTGGCAGTGGCATATCTCAATCTTGCCACAACTCTGTTGGCTTGCAACCATAGCCTGGGGCATGAGGAAGCTGCCATTGTGCTGCTGACGGGTGCCAGGTTGCAAGGACGTGGGGTGCGTGATCGCAACGCCCATGTGAAGGCAAGGCACAGTGCCTACCTGCAACTAGCTGCACTGCATCGATCAGATGGCAAGTTGCAGCAGGCGGTGGAAGTGCTGCAAGAGGGACTATCCATGCCACAAAGCGTTGCACAACGCGCTGTGTTGCATCAACGTCTGGTGGCGTTGTATATGGAACTGAAACAATGGACAGAGGCCGAAGAGCAGCAACGTTTGGCGTTGCAACTGCAACCGGAAGTAGGTGGCGTCTATGTGAACTATGGCCAAATGCTGGCCAAGAATGTAAGTGAAAGAAAGGAGTACTTAAAATTCTTTAAATCCCTAATTATCCTATCTGAATTCTTCAGTGCAGTCGCTATGCGGAAGCGGAAACATGGTTTAAACGCGCTCTACAATTGTCGCCATTGGATGCCGGTGTCCATCATCATTATGGTAAGTAAAGTGGAGTTCGAAAATGAAGTAAAAAAATTCGTAACTCGTTAAATTAGTAGCATAACTATTGTTGATCGGGACAACAAGATGAGCAGAAAATCCATAACAAACTTAAGTAACAAGCGTTTCGTCCTATTTTCAAGTACAATCCTAATTTTAGTTTTAAGCTGTATTATTTCTTGTCTCCCACAGCTGATTTCCTGGAGCAACAGCAGCGTCCACAGGAGGCACTTGTTTATCACCTGCGTGCCGCCTTCTTGGCGCCGCACAATTATGCTCTACAAGCTGCTGTTGCAGATGCACTGCGTCTAATGCATCGTCTGGCAGAGGCGGAGATGTGGTATCGTCATGCGGCAGTGTTGCATCCTCGGGCAGCACATGCACACGCCAATCTGGGTGCCATATTGCAAATGCGAGGCCAACGGCAACAGGCTGTCGAATGCTATCGCAAGGCCTTGCAACTGCAACCGGGGCATGCCACAAGTCTAGCCAACCTGGCCAAAATGAATGTTATCATTGATGCCAACACGTAGCAGTATTTTGGAGAGTGCCAAAAATATAAATACAAGGACAACCAGCAGAGGCCTTTGTAGCATGAGATTAAAGACGGAATATTTAGAAACAAACCGATAAGATAAGATAAGATATTATTAGTATAGGAACTCAAATGACATTCAAAGTGAATTTTAAAGAATTAAAAATAAATAATTATATATTTACAAATTTATTGAACTGAATAAGAAGATTTTTGAGATATATGATGATATAAAATGTAATGTAAACAAAAGAAGGAAAAGGAAAACCAAATAACATAAATAAAGAAGAACAATTTTGTGTTTGTAACTACCTGATGAAATAATAAAAGAATACTTCTAAAATAACATTTTAAATATTCATAATCACTCTGTGGTTAAACTTTTTCTAAAGATAAAAGGTAAAACCACTCGCCATAAAGACTATATTAATAAGAATCACAGTTTAGCTGAAGGGCACAAAGTAGCCATGCTATAATTTAAGTTAGGTTCTTGGCTTATAACTTAAATCTAACTATTACTAATAACAATAATAATAATGGAATCACATTTAACGATGAATGCTGCTAACAATTTGCATATTTACTTAAAGGTGTTTTCATTAAAACCAAATAGATCTAAACATCTATTAAGACAATACTTAGTTCTGAGAATTATTGGTTATCGATTGCTAAAAACACTTTGTCAAAGTGCCTTTTAATTTATAGATGTCTTCATTGGTAGCTCAATTAATTCGCTCGAATTTGACATCCATTAATTCTACAAAGTTTTAAACTGTTTTTCGGAGATAAAAGTGAAAACTGAAACTTTGACATTTAAACTTAATTCGACAAACACTTTAATGTAACATTAAATTGCAAGTTGCTGCTAAGCATTTAAGCAGGGTATAAATAGTTAAGTATATTGCCAGCCCACATTTGATGTGAAAATGTCAATCTGTTGCCGAGTCATTCAGCCATACACACACACCCACACATACACACACATACACACACACAAAAGCAGTTACAGAACGAGAGCGAAAGCCCGCACAACAAATTACGAGTATATCCCATATCAAGTTCTTTGCATTTCATCTCGAAAACCAGGTGACAACCAAAGCGCAGACAAAAGCCATAGCACAGTAGCCCAGACAGGCAGACAGTCAGACAGAGAGACAGAGAGACGGAGAGACTGACAGACAGTTAGACAGATACACAGAGAGTCTAGGGATGTGATAATATCAAGTGGCATGGCCAAAAATACAAAGAACTGAACACAGACCCGGATAGATGGGAAGACCCAAAAAACCGCAAAGCGAGAGGAAAAGCTGGTTAAGGAGGGAATAGCTGGTGGTATGAAGGGAGGTTTGGGGAAATTCTACGAATAGTGCTCACTAAGCATTAAAAATGATAATTAAATTTTCAACAATGAAACTGAGCTGAGAACAAGGACACGTTTGCGCGCTCCACTTCATATCGCACATAAAGCTCTTAATCATAAACATGTGCCGGCACTTCACCTACTGCCTAGCCTTCCCCTTTTACCCCACATATCCCCCCCTTTCAGGCTCACCTCTTGACTGTGCCAATGGCATTGGGCACGGGTTTGGTTAGTCTACGGGTTACGGTCTACGGTCTACAGACCACGGCTGGCGGACTGCTAAGCATATGCGCATATAAATTAACATAGACACCCGAGTATTTAATTAAAATTCCATCAGCCCACAAACAAACACACACACAGCGAGAAAGAGAGAGATAGAGATGAAGTAGAGAGAGACAGAGAATGGGTGAAATTTATACAGTAGAAACAACACATATGAGAACTCTCGCAAATTCCTATTATTTAGAAATCATAAACAGAAACTGGATATACTTATAATTACAATAAAATTTCTAATATTCAAAAAGATTTAAAGAATATCCTAACTGTTTTGCTTTGTTTTCAGTTTTTCTGAGCTACCTTAAATTAGTTCAGATATAGATATATATTCCTTACATATATATTTCAAAACTATGATTATAATTATAAAACGCACTCAATAAAGAAATCAAAAGCATTCTAATAATGATTTTTAAGCAAAAGATTTCTCAAAATGCAAGTTCCTTGTTTAAGTTTAAGTAGTTGAAGCTTTAAAAACTCCAACTTATTACAATTACAAGCTTTGGCAACAGGCCTATGTGGTTCTTATTAATGAGGGTCTACTGTACTGGCCATAGATAGGCACACATTTTAGCGCTAAGCCATTGCCGAGTTTTAGCTTTGAGGCAAAGCCACCAAAAACCACATGGAATACACGGAGCACATGGCCGAATCCAACGGAATCTGGGAAGTGTGCCTCAAGCGACAACAGTTCGCGTTCAAACAAAGGTGTCCCCTTAACTTCCTCTCACTCACTCACTCTTTCTCTCTCTCTCTGTCTCTCTTGAGATAGCTGTGATGATTGTAGATGAAGTTGGAGATGGCAATGGATGTGTACCTGGAGGTGGTAACAGCAGGCGAGGACAACAGCCGATGGGCAGCATCGATGGTGACTGATGAAGTGGCACTTTCATGATTCAACATGATTATGATGTTGCATGTTGTGGCTGGTGATGGGGATGATGATAATGATGTTGTTGCTTGACTTTACTGTGTGTGATCGTGATAAGGACCGCAACGTAATTAAGTTGACGCAGCAGTTGGGCTTGCCAAAGTCAAAAGGACTTTGCATGGCTTCCACTTTCAACAGGCGTCTCCATAATTAAATATGGATTTGAATGGATAAAGGATGAGGATTTTGGCAAGTAAAGAGTGAGGATTTAAAGGATACAAGAGGGTTGGACTGGATGGGAAACCCTAGACAAGCCCATTGGGCCTCTTGTTAGTTAGCAGCTTTGTGCGTAAACCCTTGAGATTGAACAAACAAGCAGCATGTGGACAGTTGTACTTTAAAATACCCTGTCAACACAAAAATAGCCAATAATGAAATATTTATTCAAGTCAAAGTAAAGCTGTTATTTTGGAACCAAGTCTGGTTTATTAAAGTAAAGTTATGGAAATTCTTTTAAATATACTTGCTTGCAAACAAATGTTGAAAATCTTTTAAAACTCAACAAGATCTTTGAAAGTTTTGTTACTTAGAGAAACAAGTAAAAGGTGTTCCAAGAGTTCAAAAACTAAACCGATTACTTTTCTGTCACAATAAATTCTAAACTTGCTTAATTTCAACTAATCGCAGTTTCCCTTAATTCAACAAAAAGAGTTTTGAACTTTTTCGGTTTTGAAAGAAGAAATTTTGAAAGTAACAGAATTAAAAACAATTTTTTAAAAAATTTTACAACTTGTTTTCTACATTTTACTGAACTTTTCATGTCATAAATAGTACAAAAAGCAACACCTCAGATCTAATTCAGAGACATTTAGTTTTTTTTTAAATTTAAAAACATCAATTGAAATTTTTTAGTTCTTGTCTAAACGCAGGGAATCTTTAAGTCGCGCAATTTCAAGTAGAGCCTTCTTACATGATTTTTTTTATTTTTAAACTGTTACGAATTAAGTTTAGTTTTCTTTAAAAATTATTAACGGAACACGTTACTTAACTCCTAAAGTAACACGTAACGAAACTAATCACAACAACAACAACATTACCATAGAAAATTTGTTATATAAAGTATGACCAATTTTAGTCTATCGAATTTGAATGTAAGAAAATGTAGAGTAAACACCGCTGTGAAACACCCTGTATATATTTTGTCAAATAAACAAATCATGTTAAAAATTTATAAAAAGAGTCAATGACCCAAAACAACATGTCCAAATATGTTACGTTCAAGTTTTTCTAGGTTGTGGTGACAATTTTTGAAAAATTATACGATTGTGAATACATTTTTATTGCATATCGGAAATATAATACTAACTTAACGATTCCCTCTGCTTGTTACATACAATTGCACAACTCCTTTATACCCATTCTCCCCCATTTTAAAGGTGTTCAGAGTATAAAAGGGGTCTCTCAATTCAGCCTCCAGTTAGTTTGCATTTTGTTACAATCGCAAACATGTGGTTTAAATTGAGTTGCATAGTATTAATTATACATACTTATCTATTACTATCCAATTCTAATCCGATTGCCGACCTTGAAGATGGAATTGCATTGAATGAATTTGTTGCATTTCGTTCTGGCGATTATAAACATGATTGTGTTGAGGCAACTGCCAAAACTGAACGTAGTGCAATCTATAAGATTGTCATTCCCAGCTACAGTGAGGATCCCTTTAAAGTGGTTTGCGATGCAGAGACTCAGGGAGGTGGTTGGACTGTCATTTTGAAACGAATGGATGGAAGTGTAAGCTTTTATCGAAACTGGCGTGCCTACAAAAAAGGATTCGGCGATTTTGATGGCGAATTCTTCCTAGGTTTGGATAAAATACATGCACTCACCTCAGAGGAGAGCCAAGAGCTACTTGTGCTTCTCGAGGATTTCAATGGAAATAGCACATATGAGAAATATGATAAATTTGCAATCGGTGACGAGAGTGAAGGATATGCCTTAAACATTCTGGGCAAAGCCAGTGGAACCGCTGGCGATTCCCTCCGAATTCATCATGGCAAGAACTTTTCGACCTTTGATCATGATTCCACGGGAGGATGTGCCAAAGGCTCCCATGGTGCCTGGTGGTATGAAAATTGTCACAGAAGGTATAAAGGAATTATTATCGCTTTCAAAGCATCCTTAATAACCTTCTATCCTTTCAGTAACTTGGCGGGAAAATATAATAGCACCGAACGAGGCAAAGGCGTCAATTGGCAGTCTTGGAGAGGTTGGGAGTACTCCCTTAAATCAGCCACTATGATGATAAGGCCAAAAGGTTTTGCATGATTTGTAAGATAGCCTAATCTTTCTTTTAAGAAATTGAATAAAACGATTATCATTCTCTCTTTCTCACACTAATCATTATTTTGTAACATAATACAACTTATAATGGTTAAAGGAGTCTGAAATAACAAAATCACTTTTTCTGTCTCTCCCTCTTTAATTTGTATTCTGAAAATCACAAATACTCTTTCTTTTGCACTCTGCTTGCATTTTTACAGGGTATCACAAAGACAGTTCCCTCAATGAGTATTTAATGCGTCAAACTGTTTAAATTTCTATTGGCCTTTTTATTTCGTTACAGTTTTTGACTTTTGTTTTGGCCACAGATGTTTCCCAGTGTTGCTGTTGTTGTTGTTGTTGTTGCTCTTCTCAGTTTCAGTTGTTGCTCTTGTTCTTCAGATTGCACAAAAACTGTAGCTTGGTTTTCAACTTTTTGACCGTATATATAGACCCACACACACTCGCACACACACACATGCATACTAAACGCAAATGGTCATCCTGTGGAATCATTTATTTTCCACTTTGGCCAACAGAAAACACAGATACACAGAGATAGAGATAGCGATAGAGAGTGAGAGAGGGAAAATAAAAAGAAAAGTTTTAGTTAGCTTTTGATGAGGGTCAACTCAACGCTGGGCGCACTTTTCAAGTGCTAAACCCGCACCTCCCCCTTCCTTTGACTGAGCATTTTGCAACTCTCTAGAAAAAAATATAGAAAACATTTAAAAAATATAAAAAAAAGGAGATGCTCACAAAAAGAGGAAGAAACGTATGACAATAGTTGGGCCATTGTTTTTGACATGACTTTCTATCAAAAACAAATTTGCTCTTCTTTGTTGTGTTACTTTGTGTGCCCTTCTCCTCTTCTTTTTTATTCATTTTTGTTTTTTATTTGTGCTACTCTTGCTACAAATCGAATGAAACATGTGGCAAATGAAAGCCTCAAATAGCAATACGAAGGGAAGGACTTACAACATTGTGCTCCTCTTGCAATTGACAACTTCATATGGCATTCGACATTGCCTCGAGCTTTGTTATAAGTATTATTAAAAACAAAAATAGACAAATTTACATTCGAAAACAAATTAAAGTTCTCAAATACTCTATATTGAAAGACCTATTTAAACCCCAGTTGTGTGTATAACAAAGAGAAGAATTATTACTTGTGTTATTTATAATAACTAAACGACATTTCCTTGAGCATAGTTATGGGTATTATAAAAAAACATAGACAACTCAATATTCGAAGCCAACTCAAATTCCTAAATACTTCACATTACAGGAATGCTAGTATTATTAATTATTATATAATATTATTATTAATTATATTCAAACTTCATATGGCATTCGACGTTGCCTCGAGCATTGTTATGAGTATTATTAAAAACAAAAATAGATAAAATTTACATTCGATAACAAATTAAAGTTCTTAAGTACTGTACTCTGTGTGTAACAACTGACAAGAATGCTTTTTAAAACATTTATTACTTGTGTAATTTATTATGTATATATATATTATTAATAAAGCTAGACAAATACACTTTCAAAGACAAATGAAAATGCTGAGGAAACTACAACTTCAAATACTCTACATACTCATATTCTTTTCTTTCTTCCACGAAATATTGCCATAACTCAGTCAGATTATTATTGTGATTAGATACCGCACTTAGGAATAGGAACTACCAAGAAATTGTCAAGTGTAGTCCGATTAGTATTACTCATAACAATATTTTATTATTAATCTGCAAGAGTACGATCTGTCAATAGTTAATTATAACCTAACTCAAAAACAACCGATTGTATCTAGCTTCCTGTGCTACGAATTAACTTTATCAATAGAAAATCGCGATAAAGTTGCCATAAAACTGGGCATACAATTTAAAATTTATTCAGTCTACAACAATTGTTTCGATTAGGTACCGTACTTCAGAAAAGGAACTACCAAGAAATTATCAAGTGTAGTCCGATTAGCATTACTCATAGCAATATTTTATAACTAATCTGTTACACGTGCAGGAAAAGTACAATCTGTCAATAGTTAATTATTACCTAACTCAAAAACAACCGGTTTTATCAATCTGTTCCTATGAATTAACTTTATCAACTTTATGTACAACAATAACAAATCGCGATAAAGTTGCTATAAAACTGAGCAGACAATTTGGGTTTCATTCAGTCAACAACAATGGGTGTCTCACAAGTATCGTGGTCTCTCTACCTTTTTGGTTTCTTCCTACTCTTCAATGGTGTCCTTACGAAGCCCAGTGTAACTTTTGCAAAGAATTCGGCACTAGAAAAAGCTAATGGTATCGTCTTTGCACAACCAAATTCTATCCAGTCCAAGGATCTGCTGGAGGAACGAAGTAACTCAATATATCCTGAACATTATCAAGTAAGCATCCAAAAAGAAATTGGATTCACTGGAGTTCGTGGCGTCTTCCAATGGGCAATCGGAAAATCGAAAATCGACATTAACAACTATGGGATTCAGAACGTCATGGAATTCTCAGTTGAGGACTCCTTAAAATCGGTTCTCAATGGTGAGATTGGAATGTATAGTAACGGCTCACAAAATGTATTACAGTTTTCAGTGAATGTACTGACAAATGACGGATCAACGTTTAATGTGGGAACTTACAAAAACTATAGTCTGATATCGAATGCAATCTACTTTTTCGATGTGGAAATCAATAATAATACATTAACTGGATACATTTCTGAACCTCAAACAAATCTCAGTGCTATAAGCAATCGCACTTTGACACGTAACAAGATTGGAGACATTACATGGTTTGGAAATCTGAAAAATTTGAGTCCCACTAGCTACTCAATCGCAAATAAATATATATCATGCGACTTGATGAATGATATTACGACTTATAACTATCCTCCAGAGCTATACAACCAAAATAAGAAACTACAAGGCGAGCTTGTAAGCAGTCTGTTATATAACTACAGAATATGCGGACCACTTAATACCATAGCATTAACAAATTGGGAGACTGTAGTCTACATATCAAGGCCTACACCAGTAATCAATGGAACAAGTTCAATGAATTCTTAGGAAAATACAAGTGTTTTGCAATTTCGACTAATGTATATAAAAATTTCTAATCTAATCGAGGTATTTACTTATAATTGAGAATAAAAAGCCAAGATAAGAAAAGAATAAAATGAAATAATAATTTATAAAGCTAAAAATTATATTTATTTAATTTTTACTAATTGGTCGGGCAGTTATTCCTATCTTAGCGATAGTTTGTTGTTGTGTTTGAGTACCGCAGATAAACATTAGCATTATCAATAATATGGCAAGCATTATCGCTAATTTTAAGTAGCGTTTGTTATTGAACTTTATACAGAGTATAAGTGAATCATTACAAATACTGTATATAAAGTTCAGAGAAGCTATCGTTATTTTTAGTAGTAGAAATGAGGGGAATAGTAACAAGAAAAGGTGGTACAATTGATAGTATATCCTCCTAAAGTAGTCTAAAGATCCTTTTATTTACCAAAATAGTAGCAGAAGTGACAAAAATCTTAGTAACAGTTTCAGTTATGGTAGCAGAAATAATGGAAATAGTATTTGAAATTACAGGAAAAGTACATACAGAGATCCTCTTAAAGCAAGAAATAGTTTAAAATGGCTATCTCTTGTCTATAGATCACTTTATTGACTGCCTTATCAGGTCCCCACTTACGTAGACAAAATGAAATCTGTGGCATTGCGGCTAACCGCAGGCAGACATGCAACAAAATTATTGTTGCAGCCGCCGAGCAGCAAATAAAAACTGATAAAATTTGTGTGTGTAAGCGCATAAAATCAATGCAAAACACACACAGTCAAACATGCCTACAGGGTGGAGGAAGAGCAGATGAAGGAGACAAAACATACCCAGTCGGACTTTTTGTACAAAATTCTTGACATGTTTGCCGAAGAGCTCAGTCAGCATGAAACAACAAGTGCACACCTTCATACCCTGTCATACAAAGGTAAGCATTTATAGAAAAACCTGCAGCAGAATCGACTACAAGTTCCGCAACATCGCTGATAGTCCCGCTGCACGGCTCTGCATACAAATCAGATTTTTCCAGCGGTATACTTGCGATAAGTTTTTCCTAATGTTATAAATAGATTTTCGTATTTAAAGACTCTGCATTTTGCTAAAAATAATTATTTAAAATTGAAGTAAATTCTATTACGAGGATTATTCGTGGAGATCCAATTATCTGTGCTAATAAAGTAAAAATAAGTAATAATATATATCGTAAACAAAAAGTTATTATAATAACATTTAATTAAGTTTTTCTCACATTTGTTAACACATTTTGGTTCCTTAACATTTTGATGTTTTAAATTAAATAAAACCTTTTACAAAGATACTTGTTTCTGAGCGTTCCGGAAACGATCTAAATAGGTTTCGGTATTATTCCCTGGTACAGATTTTGTTCACCACATGCCGTCAAGTCCGACAGGGACACACACACACATAAGCTCACGCACACATACACATACAATCAGTGCTGTCAGCTGCAGCAATTGCTGCATTTGGGGCAACGTCAACGACAGACGACGAAACCAAAACCATTCTGGCAGTTGGACCGCGGTTTGCGACGTGCCACGCACACACACACACATTGCAAACACACATGCAACACACTCAGACACACACATGCTGTGGCACACGTACAGTGTGTCGCTTTTGCTGTCAGTGCAACCGTTGCACGAACGCCTTCTCAAAATTGTTGCGTTAGCGTTTGCCTCTCGTACTTAACTTGAAAACAATTAGTCACAAATTTAATTTCTATTTCAATGGGTAATATGGTATAGGCAGACGTTGCATGCAACATGCCAACCAAACTAACTAACTTTCTTCGAACTAATTGCCGGCGAAAGTGAAGCAACCTCCACGTTTTTGAGGTAAGCCAACATGTCAGCATCAGTTTGCAACAACAACTCATTAAATGACTTCCCTCTTTTTTATTTTTTATGAAAAGCTACAACTGTATTGACTTCGCATGCAATTAACTAATCCAACTTGAAGCTTTCAATCTTCAACTTTATAACAATAACTTTATTCATGATTAAAACATATAAGTTGAGCTTCATTCAGGTGCATATAACTGCAGAGAAATAATTCAACTTAAAGCTTTAAAGTTTCAACTTGGGTTAAAAAATATATTAAAAACAAAAAAATTATAAATAGTAAATGAAGAGTTTATGGTTAAGAAAGGCTTAATTTATAACCAATCAAATACAACACATTTCTGGCTATTAGAGTCTTTCTTAAGTTTAAGAAGTTTTTGAACGTTATAAGATATCTCGATCTCGTATAAATAAATGAAAAAAATAAATCAACTATAAACTTGTCAATAAGAATTGTAGCTTAAATTACTTTCAAATTTAAATAAAAAGCTAAGCTACTTTTTTAAAATTTACTGATCTTACTCTACCCTGTAATATTTCACCATTAATTTCCTTATTAAGAAACATTTTATTTAGCTTAAGGCTGTATTAATTATATATAACGCTTTGAAGTTTAAATTAACGATGCTTTTATTTAATTAAACCAACTTTAAACATTAAGCCTATTTCAGACATTTTCTTTTAATTCTTGTTGGTGCTGCAATTAATAAATAATTGAATTTATCAACAATTTAAATGTCACAGTCAACTAGTGTCGTTTAGAAGGTAATCACGCAATTGGAACAGTTTGGGTATCACAACCATTATGTATTTTTGATTGCAGCTTGAAACAAACAAAAAAAAAAGGCGAAAAAAAACAGATCACAAATATATACATATACAACAATCACAATCAAGAAAACTGCGAGGGCGACACAAAAACAAAACGCAGATGAAATGCCAAAATACACTTACACGGAGACAGACAGTCAGACAGAACAGAACAGCATCATAACCTGTAGCTTCAGGGGCAACAGACAGAGCATAACGTTCCCAATGCTGAACCCAACGAACCCCAAGCGTGTCCCCCATTCCAACTCCAGATAAAATGCTAACGGTTTTGTCCTGGCACTCTGCCCGAAACACACCACAACAACAACAACAATAACAGGAGCAGCAGCAGGACACAAAAGAAAAAAGCGAAAGTTCACACCGAAATTGAAACCCAACAAACTGAAGAGAAGAAATCTGTGTAGCATAATCTGAGGCGCAAAATGAAGATGACAATAAATTCGATTCGATTTCGCTTTGATTTAGTTTTGGGGAATATCATCATCCATGGATTACCAAGCATTTAGGGCTCGCTCTTGCTCCTTGCTCCTTATTCCTGCTGATGATAATGATGATGATGGTAACGATGCTGATGATGATGGTGATGGCAACGATTGTCGCCTTATGGCCAAAATGAAAGCAAAGCAAACACAAATAGATAACAGACAACAAATAAAAGCCAAAAGCAAAATGAAATGAAAATAAGACAAAGCAAATTCACGCACATGGCGTGAAGATGATGTCAAGGCGGGAGGATGGGAGAATAGGAAGAAAGCAAAGGTCTCGCGGGGTCCATCAGGACACATTCACAATTCGCCAAATCCCGCCTAGCTTATGCTGGCTTTCAAATTTTGATTGAAAAAATCACAGAACATTTTTAGTGTGCGAAACTTAGAAGACACAACTGACATTCCCCAATTTCCACAAACCAATAATACTTCCTCTCCACTCCACTCTGACCCCGAAATGGGCGACAAATAGCGAAATGTTGCCACAGATTGCCATAATGACAAACAGACATACGGACAGACAGACGTCAGACCACGACAATTCCTATTTAATAATTCAGTTCTGTTTGTCGATATTTTGATTTCGGCTCAATCACTTGGCCAACAATCGACGCCAATGGCAATGGAATTCACATTCCTTCATCATTGACAGTTCTTGAGATTGTTTGGGCATGATTCTGAGGCAATAAGCAGCTTTTGGAACTCTATTATTAACGCAAGACGAATGAATACCAACAATTTATCTGACTTTTTCCAGAAACATATTAACGTTACTAAAAATAACAAAATACATAAATATTAATATGATTTAACCGACTGCATAAATATTTGCACAATTGCAGATTTTTTACATTTTTTATTGTTTTTAATAAGATAGACTAATAAAATAAGAACACTTAAATCTTTATAATCCTGGTTGTAATTTTTCCAAACAACTTAAGCTACATTAATTAACACATAGATCAAAGATAAATTATTGTATTTTAGCTTAAAAGCCATTAAATGAACCTACCTTTTGCACTTACAACTTAAATACTATCGAATATTTTATCTAATATATAATTTCATAGATTTGTTTAAAAATAATCATTGTTTTAGTTAAAATGTATTAATTTTTATATATATTTTATTGGTTTTAAAACATTCTGTGAAAGTAACTCTATAAAGCTCGCTGCTTTGCAAAGGGTTCGTTTCTTGGGATAGTGCATAAAGACAAAACCTCGCAGCTATGTGCAAAATGGCTAGCTTGCAAAACTTTGCTGTTATCATGAAACTTGTGCTAAACTTACCTAAAGCTTAGTCAACTTTCAATCTAGCCGAGACGCGAACCAATGAGTTTAACTCTAAACGTTTTAAATTGATATTAAAAATTGATTTTAATAAAATGCCAATTTTAGATTTAGATCAAGAACCATAAACTAATTTATTAAATAAATCTAACTACAAAACGAACAAAAGCTAGTTACAGTGACTAGCGCAATAATTATAAAAGCTAGTCCTATGGAACTTAAATGTCAATAATGAAATTTAAAAAAATAATGTAAACTTAATATATAATGTAAATTGTCGTTTATTTGCAGTGTAATTCCCATATCCACTCGTTTTTGTTATGTCTATAAATCAAACATTAAGTATCCGTTTACAAGTACTCATTATTCATATGCAAACGATACGCAAATCGACACCGCCGCATAAAGGAACTTAATAAGTATATTGAATTAAATTTAATTAGCAAGTTCGACTTAGTGGAATATGCACAAACACCTGTAGGACAATGTGCAAGATCGTAAAAAAAAATTATAAGAGAGTTTTAGCTTAGAGGTCACAGCAAACAAATTAAGACTAAATAAGTAGATAGATTTGTAAAAGGGTCTGCTTGATAAGGAAATATCCTGTAATTAAGTGCATTTGAATGTAGAGCTGACTAACTATAGATAATATCAGTGAAAGTTGGGACTCTGAGATCTAGAAATAGACCTATAGTCTGAAAAGAATGGAATGTCAAGGAAAACCTATGACAATCTAATATAATCCGTCAGTTTATCTTATAAACATTTTAGTTGCCGCCTTCTAGACATTTCTAATAGATACATATTATCAATTAGAAATCCCTTCTGAACCCATTAAAACTAGGCTATTTAAACTTTGAACCTCATTTGTTGCATTTATAAATAAGCTTATAGACATTGTAAAAACTATGTCTATTTATGAATAAAGTAGAGTAAACAGATTTTATTTAGATACTATTTTTAAAACAACTCAATTGCTTAGATCCGCACATGTTTCCGCATATTAATAAAAAAAAATTTCTTTGGATGCAATTATAGCTTTAGCTACTTTCGCATTGTTGTTAAGCTTGTCAAGCCTTTCATCTATAAAGTAGTAGGTTGTCTGGCTAGCGGGGCTATATTTAATCAGTAGTAAAATTAATTCCAACCAGTAATTAAAACCACTAAACAGCCTAAGTCGGTATTTCTATTGCCATACAGCTTCCCCAGGTTCAAGGCACCATAACAGTGAGTGCAGTTTTTACAACATCAGTCTCGTGGCACACTTCAATTGATTCGGTAACAAGGCATCAAATCATAAATAATTCAATACCAAAATAAATACAACGTAAACGGATAATATCGGTCACTAACAAGTTAGTATTTGCCCAATAAAAACGAGTTCGTAATAGCCATAGTTTCCTGAATTCAACATTAATTGTGCACTACATAATTATTTCGAATATCGACTATAATTTATTATTTTAAAACAGCAAGTTCACTAAGTTTTTTAAGTTTTCTAATTACTAAAATAAAATCAACGAAAGGCCATTCCTAACTTTTAACTTTGTAAAATAGTTCTCTAAAAAAAACTTGTGTTTTTAAACATTGATCCTAATTAAATTCTGCGTAAATCGATAACAAAATTAAGTTTATTTTTTCCGAAACTTAACGCTTTATTTTTAAAATGTGTTCTTAAATATATACTTAAATAAATATTACATTAGGCATGTCATCTTTTGATGCTTTGACTTATCTGTCTTCCAATTGCTATACAAACGAGGAAAAGGTTATTGAATTCTACGTCGCGATTTTAAAATTATCTCTTGATATAGCGAAATACTATCAGAGGCCAAAAAAACGTTCATGTCATCATCTGACTGTGTTTGTTTATTTCATAATTCTATTCGCAATTTAAAAAAAAAAATATAATTTTTGACAAAAAAAAAATAGTGATAAACCTAAGACCTTTTGAAGTAATCCACTCGGCAAGCACCTAAAACACATAAAAGCTAGCTGTAGATTATAATTAAAATGTGGCATTGTATTAAATTATACATAAGTGCTAACAGAAAGATGTTTTATTATAATTATCAAGCAAAGGTTACTTAATGAGAACCTTATGTATATAAGAGATTGTTTAGACTGCTAATGTCATTTTAGCATAATTTATGTATGTATGTTAACTTAACATATGTTAATGTAAACTAAAGTAATGAGAGTACAATTGCAATGAGATTACAATTGTCAACCCTTTTAGGAGTTTTATCTCCTACAAGCTAGTTAAAAATATATTTAATAAAAAGTTCAAGTGTTTAATTTTTACGAACTACTTGGAGAGTCCACCAACTGCTGTGCTGGTGACAAGAAAATCAAAGAGAAGATCAAGAGGACATTTGCACCCCAATTAGTATTCAAGGATCTCAGTTACATCGTGAGAGACAGGGATACCAGAGGTAAGTGAACTTTGAACAATTATAAATACATTAATCTCGAAAAGATCATAAAATCACATACATTACATACATTTGCCAAAACGTGACTGTCATGCGAACAAGATAGAGAATAGAATATACAAATATCTGGTTGTGGTTCTTAAGGCCTACATTAGAATTATCCCCACGTATACGTAATTGAATTGTCGTGCTTCTAATTCATCCATAACAAAACTGAACACCCCAATACCCCAACACCCGCAAAGACATTACAGAGGCAATCATGTCACATCTAAGTGATCCCATTTGACACTCGATAAGGCAGTCCAGTTTACGTTCAAGTCGTTTTAAAAGTAAAAGTGATGCGGACAAAAATTCCATTTGAAAACGGGAATATATGCAATATATAACATGTATATATGTATGATATAATATATGTATTATATCACTCGTGTGTGTCGGCAATAAGTCTCTATTTGACATATACATACACTCTAATTTATCTGTTGATGGAATTAAAACTTGTTTTTTTGTATTTATACAAGTTTTCAATGAATTTTCTTAAATAGTATATTCTGTATATGGGAATTCAATTAAAAGACTTTTAAGGTCTACAATATTATATAATAATACTCGTATCCGTCTTTGATAAAACGAATGATTAGCAATCTGCATTTTTAGCTTGAGCTTTCTGATCTCTACAAGGAATTTTCCTTTAAATAATAGATGTAAGTTCTTTACAATCTGTATACCTTAACTCAATAAACTGTTTTATTTCCTTTCAAACAGAATATAATCTCCATATTAAACACAGCTAAAATATATATTTCTGTCTTTTGTAAAATTGTTATAAAACTGATAATGACAGCGGTATCTCGGCATATGTATATACTGTAACAGATAATCCACTATGATTATCACATTTCCCGTTTAAATTTATAAAAAATATGCCTGAGGAACTTTCGATTGATAAGGTTTTTTAATTCAATTATGACAAACTCGTCACTGTCTGACTCAAAACTAAAAAATGAAATGATTATAAATTTTGATTACCTTGCCAAGCCTCCGAGTTGAGCTAGTCACTGTGTGGCTGTCCTCCATGTTAAGTTTAATATTCTATGGCCAACAGAATGTATTATCTACCAAAACTACAGACAAATAAATCACTTGTATAAAAAACCAAGTGTTGAATTATATTCTCATCTTAAGAATCTCATGGTTATAATCATAATGAGTTTATAACTAAACCAAGTTCAACTTGAATTGGAAGACAACTACTTACATATACTTATATAGATCTGTAGATCTGTTTCATCTGTTGATTTAGTGAGTTTGATGTTGCAGTTCATTGAAATGAGTTAAGTTAAGATCGCGGGTTCACTCAACTGTAACTGACAATCGTGACGACATTTCGATTCGCTTTTTTTTAACGTTTAGCTCCCTCACAGACAAAAGCCGGCTCAAAGCGCAGAGAAATAGAGAGTGCGGTTAGCGAGAGAGAGGGTGGGGAAGGGGTGTCATATCATTTTCGTAGTATCATATTTATTATGGCTAACAGTCGCACTACCAAACTTAATAGTTGTTGCTTTCAGTTTACTTTGTGGTTGTTTGATTACTATGCAAAGAAGGCCAGCCGGTTGTTGTCGTTGCTGTTTGGGAAGTCAAAAACGTTTGATGTTGTTGTTGATATTGTTGTTTATATTGTTGTTGTTGTTGATATTGTAGTTGTTGTTGCTTCTCTCTATGTCTGCAATGTGCGATGTTCAATGTGTTCGGTGTTCGGTGTTCAGTTTCAATGTCAATGTCAAAAGCGTTTCCGATCGCATGTTTGTATCAAGCACGCAGTGAAATTGCCGACACGGTTCCGAGTTGTTGTTATACTTGCTATTGTTATTGTTTATATTTAATAACACACACAGATACACATACACACACACACACACACACACACACACGCACACACATACACTTATGAAAACTATTTTAAGCTTTATTGTACCCAAAACTTGAACTATGACTGGTTGAAAGTATTGTTTTATTCATTCCCAATTTCTGATAGCAACAGGTTCCAAGTTATATATAGAAAAATCAAAGATTATATAACTAAAATTTTATCTTGCTTAAATCCTGTGACAAGAGAACAATTCTTGCTCAATATCAGGACTTAATCGTTTCCTTTATCCACAGGTTACATACTTATATAGACTCGTTATCAGCTAAACAGTCACTTTGTGTAACAATCATTTCTTTATTTTGCAACAGTTTTTTAATAAAATTCTACACTTTTTTTAACTTTTTCGAATAATGTGAACTTAATTAACAGTTCATTCTAAGCCAAATGTTCTTCCCTGTTCAACAACTCAATTAGCAGCAGTTTTTAAATGTAGCAAATAGCTAAAGATTATATTATAATTATCAGGAGCAACATTTAACAAATAATGAAGAGTTTAAACATTTTTTTATACGATTACAAAATTTATAATGGTTTATACGTAACTGTCAAAACATTTCGAATTAAAACCTAATGTTATACGACAATCAGTATTGTCTTAAATTTATAAATTTTAATTGAAATCGTTAAAAAAAACAAACAACTTTTTTAATACTTAGTTCTAACCATTCAATTTGCCAGAGTATCTATCATTTTATATATAGTAGAACTCAGAACACGTGTACTAACAGTAATTAGCACATCTATTAAACGGGATTAGTTTGTTTAAACAACCGAATGTTTAAGCAAAATTGCAATAAAAGAGTATAGACCGATTAAAGTCCGACAAGCAAAATAACTTCCAATACGATTGCTCAATATTTTTACCCTGCATAATAAATTCGGTTATGCAGGAATATTATCAACAAAAAGGGCTCAGTATATTAAATATTTAATTATGTTCTCATGTTCAGAGTGTGTTGATATTGATAAGATAAGTTGAAATTAATATAATGGCAGCAAAAACAGATAAGATCGTACTTATAATAAATTAGCTGACAATATTCCAGCGTCATTCGAAAGCCATTAGCTTTATTAATCAGATTCACGATGATAAACTCTTACTCGTATATCTCGTATGGCCAGAAGTGCCCAACAATTAGTTTGTAAAACGTATTCGATACTTGAAATTAACATGTGTTTCAAGGGGCGTCTGAATAGCTAATTGAAGAGCATCTTCTTAGCCACAATATTCTCTGGCAATTAAGTAGTTAAGCTGATTCATAATGCAAATCGTGTAAGGCAAAGGTTGATTTCAGTATTTAACTGGAAAATATCTTTTTTAAATGGCAATCAATTAAAATTAATTACCTATTGTCTGGATAGCTAAAGAAAACTCACTTCTAACCGGAATAATAAAGTATATTGTTTGAGGACTTGACATATATTTTGAAAAACACATCTGTCGAGAATGAGCTTAAAGAAGTGAAACGGATATGTGATCTATAAGAGAATATCACTTTGTTAAACAGTGTAAAAAAAGCTAAAAAGAGAGTGAAAGGAAAACTAGCTAGGCAATTAAGAAATCTATCTAAATTGGAATATAAACTAAGTAGTTAATTTACACAGAATAACAAAGTAAATAAAAAGGAATATTCTTTCTGTAAATTCTAGTAGTTTAATAAATTCAACATAAGTCGTCTAGACCAGAAACTAGATACTGCTACCATTATTGGCTGCTACTTTGTTAAACAGTGTTAAGGTAAACTGAAAAGAGAGTGAAAGGAAAACTAACTATGCAGTTAATTAGAAAACAATATCTAAATTGGAATGTAAGCGAGATTATACACATAAATAATATCTAAATTGGAATATGGGCTACACAGAATAACAAAGTAATTAAAATAGAATATTCTGTCTGTAAATTCTAGTAATTTAGCAAACTCAACACAAGTCGTCTAGACCAGAAACTAGATACTGCTACCACTATTGGCATACCAGTATTATTAAGTACCAGGAATAATAAGTGTTATTTGCACATTGTCCTAGACTATTGGACCGTTTTAAATGTACCAGTTAACAGTTAACAAGCTCAACTGGTCCAGAGTTGTCTGCATTATTCATCGATAAAAAGTTAATTATACATACAAACATCAAAAGGGAATATATGTATGAACATAAGAACAAGCCAGATGTGTTTGCTATATGTAGATTTAATACAACACAAATCACTTGAGAGAATAATAAACAATATACAGAAGCAGACCTCAAAAAAATAGAATTTATTCTCTTCCTCTCTTCTTACGCTCAAGATATCTTTCTCTACGCAGTTGCAATTTGTTGTTTTGTGTGTTTTTTATTTCTTTCTTTTGGTTAATAAACATTAGAAAACAATGAAAGATTCAAGTGAGCGACGGTTCTGTTCGCTCTCGAAAAGAGATATTGTATATAAGTATCTATACGATATCAGAGAACCCAACAATGCTTCAGAAACTATTTTGCACGAGTTCCGTTCCGTTCCGACGACGCGATGTCGACGGTTGACTGAAAGTCGACCCAGTCTCAGTTTTAGTCTCAGTCTCGCGCCGCATTTCGAGCGATTCGGAAGTGTTTTTTTGAGATACTCAAACGCACAACATAATTCAAACACTCATCAAAAAAAAACACACTCATATACATAAAAGTATATATAGAAACGCTGCGCGTGTTACAAATCCAAAATATTTCGCATATTATATATATAGAAATTTCAATATATATATCTGTACGTGTATATGGTTCGACTTTATAAATATACAAAAGAAAAAACCAAAATTGTATGCAAACTCTCTGCATCCGTTCGTGTTATTTCGCCAGAAGAATTGGAGCCAATTTCGAAACGAAACAAGAAAGCAGTGTAGGAAATGTTTTGTGAATAATTTTGAATATATATTTGGATTCATTCTGAATCGTTGATCGTTGAATATCGTTGAATTTTGGTGGAATTTAGTTGAATTGAATTGAATTGAAATGAATTGAATTGAAATGAATTGAATATCAAGTACACATTCAACAAGTTTCGACACAATTAATATGCACAATTTAATTGAACTTATTTGTAACTTTTGGTTTCAATTTCGGCTTTTATTATTTGAATTTGCTTTGGCCCTGTTCTGTTCTGTTCCATGGCATCATTTTGAAAATGGCACACACACACACACACACGTATGTGTGTACATTCTTTGTAGATCAAAGTTCAGCATTTGCTTTTCTCTCAAATTCGCCTGCACAATATGGGAAATATCATAATATATTTGCACATATTACGCATACGCCCCATACGTTAGCCAGATGGTTTGTTCATTGTTCATTGTTTTATCAAACCGCAATTATTTCTCGCTCTCTCTCTTTGTCTCTCTCTCTCTCTCTTTCGCTCATTTATTCATTCAATTTTAATGAGTTTTCTTTGGGCAAAGAAAGCATATTTATTTACACTTTATTAGCCATACGATTATTGTTGCCAAATCGCTTTTGATGATATCACCCCACATAACCTTAGTCCTTAGACCCATCATCATTATCATTATCATCATCATCATCATCGTTGTTGTCACTAAGGGACAACATACTCAGACTTGAGGGCGTGGAAAACTACAATTTGTAATGCAATACGCTCAAGTTTGCATACTGTCCAAACAGGCACCCATCCCAGATACAGATATAATATATGTGCGAGTATACATATAGACTTGTATATATACTGACAATAAGAGTACCATCCATAGATACACAGAAAATAGAAACAGAAGCAACTGACAATTGTGCGTGTGCGAATGAAAAACAAAAATAATGATAGAAAAGAGTGTGTATTTTTTATCCTCCCGACTCCCTTTCTTCCCTCTCATGGTAGCTCTTATCTTTCGGGTTATACAAATTACTTATCAAACATTGAAAAAACTTCCCAAATGAGTCAAAAGGTTTTTTCTAAGGGTTGGGCCCAAAAACAACCTGTTGCGGTCTATGTGAGTGTTTACCTTAATATAAAACAAACAAACTGTTCTACGGGAATTACCTATTGTCTGAGGCTTACTAATTGGATAATTACTTTGTGCCCTCTAATAGTTGATTATATATCATTGTGAAAATGGTATCTATCAAATTCATTTCTGTTATTAATAAAGTAATGTATTAAGTGGTTGTACACAACTAAGAATCTATTGTCATCAATAATAGTTTGCAATTAGCTAAAAACTAAGAGAATCAAGTTTTCATCCAATTTTCTTCTTGATATATATTGAAGTCAATCTCTCAGTCGTGCATTAAAGCAGCCTAAAGAGATGTCTAAATTAATATACTATACTATATGTAGTCTTCTTGATATATATTGAAGTCAATCTCTCAGTCGTGCATTCCAAACTCCAAAGAGATGTCTAAATGAATATACTATACTATATGAAGTCTTCAAGTTGTCGTAATGACACATGTTCCTTGTATAAAAAGGGCCTTAAAAAAGTATAAACATGTAGGGAATTTACTTCATTCATTCAACTTCAACTCGGTTGAAAGATAAAGAAACATAAAAGCAATATTAATTTAACTGTTCTCACTTCACACGAGATTATTGCTGCATATTTTTGTTAAATTTTTATGGTCGAACTGTCACTAATTGCCACAGTTTAAGCCGATTGGCGTTTAATTTAAATTTCAACAATTTATATGCAATATTTTGGGCCAAGAACTTGTGTCGCAACTTCTGACATGGAAATGGATTCGAGGGTCGTTGAACGTAGGTAAAAAAATATGCAACGCTTAAGGAAAAACATAAAAAAAAATATATGAAAATTATAAAACTTGATCTTGCTGAGTTGCAATTACGACTTTTCATTGCACAAGTTATAAATTTATTCCAAGTGTCATGGTATAGAGATAGAATTCGATTAAATACTTAAGCTCTATGTTGATATAAGCTCTGTTTTCGATTAACGAAATATTTTCAAATAGATTTTAATCATATAGCATTTGTTACAACATCCCATCTTGATTGAATTCAATTAGACAGTAGTTTCATCAACCGCTGTCTACAAAACTTGTCAAAGATAATTCACCCACACGTGCCGCAGTTTAAGTCCGATTCCGAGTGTGAGTCTGTTTAAATCTGATTATATATATATTCCTACAACCTTGACGCTTGATAGATCCACAATGCGATTATATTATACGACTTGTGAATATGATTTTTTTAAGTGCCTAGCTCGTAAAAATCTCTCTGATATTAAACACATTTCTTTTGCTATTCAATTGTTTACACTAAGTATATCAAATCTACAATATGCTGTTTATTTAAGCAAATGAATTTTGTATACTTTATGCAAAAATAGTTTAAACGTTTGGCATTTGAGCTGTACATTAATCTGCATACCGAATTTCATGGCCCTAACTATTATAATTCCTCAGTTCAATAAAGTTATGTTTAGTTTGGGCAAATTTTACTTTAATAGAAACTATTTGCAGGTGATTTGATAGCATATCTTTTATCCTAAGCAGCTACTTAGCTTAGGAAAGTTTTTCAATTCTAAAAAGAATGTTTAGTTCTTATTCATAATATCAGTGTTCTTCAAAGTACTTATGATCACACTCTTCTTAACTCTTTTCTTGTCTAGTGTCTTTCCACTTTTAATATAAACTTCTTAGTAATTTTTACTGATTGTAGGTCTGTCCGACTTTATGTCTATTGAAATAAAGACGTGAGATTTGAAAAATTGCTACAGACTGTGTTAAGTGTAATACCGGGAATTTGTTAGCAATTTTAAAAAGATACTTGACATATTAGCTCACTACAAAATAGTCCCATCTGAAGTTGTGAATCATCTCAACATTTATCAAATATTTATCGTTGTTTAAATAATTTCTTAAGATTGCTTAGCGAAACTTGAACTTGAGATAAAACTTATCTATATTGTGGATAAAAAATGTATACCAAATTTAATATCTCTGCTTTGTTGACTAGAACTTGAAAGTAATCAGTTTAAAGATATGCAGATAGCCTGTTATTATATATGTATAACTGCTATAAACTATTTCTTTGGATTGTAGAAAAGTTGCCATCGACAATATTATTACAATTTAGTTTAATTGATAGCAAGTGGCACTTATCCCCCTTTAACCACAACCTGTGGTCAAGTGTTTGCGTTCCCAAGGTTCATATAAGTTACATTTGTTATTTACAAACAGAGCGACCTGTAGTTCAAACCAACAACTGAAGGACAGGGCATATAGATTGACATATTTATACTTGGTATACATAGTTACTTACTATATGTGTATACCTTCTCAACTAGGGATAGTCAGCTGTCCTCATTTGAAAGTTAACTACGAGTGGAGTCTTATTGTTTCCATCAATGCCGTTGACAGCTTTTGAAAGGCTTTTTGTAAAATTAAGAGAATACGCGTTATAAAAATCTCTTGAGCCATTAATTCAATGGTCACGTAGTAATAAAAAAATAAAATTCTAAAGCCAGTCTGAGGCTGCGGCTTGCCATTCAAAAGGAAGGAATTTCATTGCGCAAACGTTGTAAATTCAAAAAAAAACCAAGAGCACAAAACAAATGCAAAAAGTCTTATGCCTAAAGCAAAAACAAGAATATGCTAACAACCATGGGAGTGAAGAAGGGGGGGGGGGGGAGTCTTCTACTTCAGATTCACTTTTCGCGTTTTCAACTTCGACGGTCAGCGAACCGTCAACAATTAAGCGCTACTTAAACAGGTGTTGTTACCACTTGCCCCACTTGCCCCACTCCTCTCCTTCCTCTCTTGGTTGCAATAACGACCGCGACGACAACAACGCACTTGACTTGACGGCTCTTTTTGGCCATTTTCAGTTGTTGTTAGCCAAATTTCGCAATTTGTGATATTTATTGTTGTCGCTGTTGTTTGATTTCTGTTTGACAATCAAACAAATGTCATTCTTAGCTTAAGCTCAAGTTGTTTAGTTCTTCATCTCAAGTGTTGTCAAGTCTCTTTAGACTCACAAGATTAATCCCATCAAAACTTTAAAATAAACTACACAAAACTATTTTTTAAAGATGACGATTGTTTTATAGAGAATCTAGATAAATCCTATTGAAAACTTCGAGCTTCAAACTTTAACACAGAATAAAGAGATCAAATAATGATTAGAATTGCTTTCCTCATGAGATTAGGCACTAGTATATATACTTATTTACTCATTTCTACTAAGTCTGTACTTTTATCTGATCTACGCAAATGATCTTTACTCTGATCTTTCATCATCAACTTGAACAACTTCTTGTTCTTCTATGCGCCACATTTTGATTACCTCAGCAGTTGATTCAATTGAGGTTGCTTAGCTGCATGAGTTATTTGGCAACTTGCTATTATATAAACATTTCAATTATTTATCTTTATTTAAAAAAAAGCTTCTCTATACAAAATTTATTGCGGATTTGATTTAAAAATGTATATATATTTTTAAAAATTTGAAAGTTGTGTGCATTAACAAGTTCCCGACAGTAACAATAAAATTCTGTTCACTTTTATATCAATTGTTTAGATAAAAACCAGAATCTTTTGAGCAAGTTGTCTTGACTAGTTGTTATCCTATGGACAGGTTCTAAATAAACAAGCTACATACTTGCTGACATCAGCACAATGTGCAACTACAGTAGACTATCGTTAAGTGGAATCAAGAGTAAATTTGAAAAAGAATTAAAGATAGAAATTTGATTTATAATTTATCTGTATTTGTTGTGATTATAAAAACAATTTCTTTATCAAATGTGGATGAGAAATTAGACGTGACCAATAGAACAATTAATTTTTCATAAATTTTATTAAAAATAACCCAAAGTTTTAACAAATTAGTAATAATTTTTAGTATAAAAAAAGTGCAACTTTTAAAGTGTACTGCAAATCCTAAATTAGTGGTTGACAATTTAAAAAGAAGATTAAACTATTGAAATCTTTAAAGAATATATTAATGCAATCATCTTAAGAATATTTCAATACTTTCATCTTAAAAGACTTTTATTTATAATGCAAATTTCGTTAAAGAAGAGACAGTCAAAGTTGTTCAGTTTCTTAATTGTTCAGTTGTAGTTATACAATTAAAACAAAGTGATATTTCAATTAACAAAAGATTATAAACAAATAAACAACAGTTTACAAAAAAGGGTAGAAACTTTAAGTGAGAAGATGATAAGAAAAAAGTTCAATAGAACCTTTTCTCAAAGTAAAGTGTACACAACCCGGCGTTGTTTCAGCTTCTGAATAGATTTATCTTTTGTTGACACTTGTTATTTGCTTGCTAATGTTATTTACAGAATTCATGAAATACCAGAGGAATACGCATATCTCTTATTTTGGGGCCTCTTTCGGGAAGGTCGTTTGCTGTATTTTTGCTCTTTCTATGGGCCACTTCTTAATATGTTTTTTCTTTTTATGAATATAAATATAAATATTAATACGTTGCGGCATTATTATTGTTGATGACTGTTGATTCACAAGCTTAATGTTTAGTTGTTTATGTGTGTGAGTGTGTGTGTTGTGTTGTGTCGGTTCTTTTCGCCCAAATAATGTCTACGAACTCAGGTTTAAACTTGAATAAAAATCAGATTTATTTTTTATTCATTTGCCGCTCGATTGTTGACTTTTGGGACGACGCGTTTCGCATTGCCAAATTCAAATTGATATGCCCTATTGTCATTGTTGTTTTTATTTAATTTATTGGGTTTTGTTTTGTTTTTGTTGTTTTTATATTCTTCACAACGCCCAACATAGCGCAGTCGCAGTCGCAGTCGACGTCGCAGTTAGCTTCATTGAAATTGTTGCTTCTTCCGCAGTTAACAGCTGTTTCTCGGTCTACGCGATTGCGCACATGTTGCTCATTGTTTGAGTGTCTCAATGTCTCACTGTCTCAATGTCTCACTGTCTCAGTTTCTCAGTGGTTGAGTGGTTGTGTATTCGAGTGGTTGAGTGCTTTGTGCAATGGTTCAGCAGTTCATGATCTTGGCCTGAAGTTTTCGCTCCAATTACAGGCAACAAGCTCAGTTGCATGGCTTTTGTCATAAGTTTAATTTCCCTTTTCCTCTTGTAGACGTTGTAGTTAATTAAACATTTATGTAAATGTTTGCCTTGAATGAGCCACAACAATAACTAATTGCAACGTAACAATAATATTGTGCAAGAAACTTACAACAACAAAAAATCATTTGCTTAATAAACTTTTTGCAGTAACCCAACGATAAACACACACATAATGTATTAAAAATCTTAAGCAACCAATTGCCAAACGAACTGAAAATTAAACTACAATTAAATAGAACAATTTGTTAAAAACTAAGTAAACAACCGATGCACAGTGTAAACATTCATAATTTCCAGTAAACAAAGATAAACAAAGTTAAACAAAATGGATAGCAGCAAATTGTTAAAGAACATTTATGGCATCGATATACACTTTGAAGATCTCGTCTATCAGGTTAAAGCGCCAAAGCAAAAAGGTTTGTAATCATTACAAGTTTATGCATAATTAATTATTTAATGATTAATGTCATTATCTCATTCTCGAACTGTATCTCATTAACCCACAAAGCATTTCAACTTTTCATTAACCTTTTTTTGAAAGAATTCTAGAAATGTCTATACTTGTATTTTTTATATGTTAATTTATTATTGCAGAAAAAAAGTCTGTGCTCAAGGGCATTACAGGCACATTCAAGTCGGGGGAATTAACGGCCATTATGGGCCCATCAGGTGCCGGCAAATCTAGTCTTATGAATATTTTAACTGGCCTTACCAAAACCGGCGTTACGGGTACCATTGAAATTGGCAAAGCACGCAAATTGTGTGGCTACATTATGCAGGATGATCATTTCTATCCATTTTTCACCGTGGAGGAAACTATGCTGCTGGCAGCGGCTCTTAAAATATCCAACAACTGTGTCAACATGAAGGAAAAACGCATTTTGGTAAGTCGAAAGCTTGAAAAGTATTTGAGACTGAATCAGAAACAGCTGTCAGAAGTTTTTAATGGTTAAAATAATTATCATTTGCACCCGGTCAAGAAAGCTTCTTTCACACAAAGGAGAGAGCTTTTAAAATGAAAAGACAAAAGATTCCCACTTTGAGCTTCTTAAGCTTGTAAGCACTAATACTAAGCAAAAAGCTTTCTCGCCCAGGGGACAATTTTGATCAACATTGCTTTTTATGATTAGATCGATCAATAAGACTTCATTATTTTTTTTACCCATAGAGCAGCATTTGCTCAATCTGTTTAGGGAGCTTAATGAGAATTTAAAAAGCTTTAAGAGATTTGCACAGATTTTAAAGTAAAGCATCTTATAAGAAGCTGTAATAAATGAAAGGAGACTTTTTTAGTAGTTAAATTGTAACCAGCTAGTTTGAAGCTTTCAAGTACATTTGTATTCATTGAACTTTTCAGATTGATCACCTGTTAAGCACATTGAAGCTAACTCAAGCGAAACAGACGAGATGCTCGAAGCTGAGTGGTGGCCAAAAGAAACGTCTATCCATTGCCCTAGAATTGATAGACAATCCAGCAGTGTTATTTTTAGACGAGCCCACAACGTAAGTCAAGACTATAAACCATTAAAAGATGAATCCAATTCGAAACCAGTTATAAAATAAAGTAAGCGTAACCTTGAAATTGAATCCGTTTTTTATAGGGGACTGGACAGTTCATCCTCCTTTGATACCATACAACTGTTACGTTCTCTGGCAAACGAGGGTCGAACCATTGTGTGCACAATTCATCAGCCATCGACCAACATTTACAATTTGTTCAACCTGATCTACGTGTTAAGTTCAGGTCAATGCACCTATCAGGGCACGCCCCATAATACGGTGATGTTTCTGAAAACGATCGGACTCGAGTGTCCCGCCTATCACAATCCCGCTGATTTCTGTAAGTATTCCCTTATGTCAATTAGTGCCTTTCAACGAATGTCATTTTACACAGTATTGGAATGCGTGAATGGTGACTTTGATGATCATACGGAGGCTTTGACCGAGTGTGCCAAGGATACGCGTTGGAGATACGATCAGCAGCTGATGCAGGATGAAACGGAACCACCATCTGAGGCCCAAGTAGCCAAGTTCAATGAATCCCAGACCCAAGGACAACATAAAGCAGTTCAAAAGACAGAATCAGCAAAGGAGATCATTAAGCATACATATCCACCGCCTGAATGGGTGCGACTCTGGCTGCTAATTGGACGTTGTCATCTGCAGTTCTTCAGAGATTGGGTAAGATAATGTAGAAAAAATAAAAGCTCCTTTTTAAGTAACTCTTTTCCTTTTACAGACCTTAACCTATCTGAAACTGGGTATGCACATTCTTAGCGCCGTCATGATTGGATTGTTCTTTGGAGATTCGGGCAATAATGCAACTAAGCAAATATCTAATGTAGGCATGATTATGATACATCTGGTTTATCTCTGGTATACCACCATAATGCCGGGAATATTACGCTGTAAGCTTTTAAAATCTTTTTGAAGATCACAGTTCCTTTGCTTAACTTTAGCTGATTGGTTGCAGATCCATTGGAAATCGAGATAATTAAGAAGGAAACGTTTAACAATTGGTACAAACTAAAAACTTACTATGTGGCTACGATGATAACATCCACACCAGTTCATGTAAGTATACCAAGGCTAAGGTAAACAACTGGGAACTAAACAATTTCTTACTTTTCAGATCATTTTCTCCACGGTCTATATAACTATTGGCTATCTGATGACGGATCAACCCGTAGAAATGGACCGTTTTGTCAAATATTTGCTGACTGCTGTGGTAGTAACAATCTGTGCCGATGGTTTGGGTGTATTCCTGGGAACTATTCTAAATCCAGTGGTAAGTAGAAGTATTATAACTTAACTGATAACACTTAATAATCCACTTAATTGTTTGTTTTTTAGAATGGAACCTTTGTTGGCGCCGTTTCCACGTGTTTTATGCTAATGTTTTCAGGCTTCCTCATACTGTTGAACCACATACCATCTGCCTTGCGTTTTGTTGCCGCCCTTTCACCAATGCGATATGCCCTGGAGAATATGGTAATCTCATTGTACGGAAACCAGCGTGAAAAACTGAATTGTCCTTCCAGCGAGTTCTACTGTCATTTCAAGTAAGTTAAAACTGAAATATATTACAACCCATTTACTGATAATCCCATTTTCTTTCACAGAAATGCCATCACAGTCTTACGTCAATTTGGCATGGAACACAGTGACTTTGGCTATAACATCATGATGATTATGGCCCAAATAACGCTATTTAAAATCTTGTCCTATTTCACACTCAAGCATAAAATCAAATCAATTTGATTCGCTAATTGTTTGGGATGCCTAGTACGAGTATTTGAGCTTAATATAAATTAAATGTGATTTTATGTTACTTATCGCTTAGTTCAAGTGAACTATATTTTACATCGGCGTGTGATACTTTAACTAATGCTACCTGTTGTTCTGTAAACACATACATACATATTGTAGGTTTAGAGAACACATAGTTTTTATACGGTTATACATTTTCATATGCGTGTACATACATATATAGAGGACTATACATAATGTATATATGTCATTTGGTTAGTTTTCTTTTTTGTTTAAATAGATTTTTAGTAAGAAATTTGTGTACGTACGAATAAAATGGAAAAGTTACAGAATTTGATTGCCGTTTGATTTGCTTTATAAATCACTTTAATAGCCAGATTTACCATTTTTAAAAAATATATGCATTTGTTGTCACAAAAATTCAATTTTCAAATTTGCCTACAGTATTAAAATACCAAAAGTTTGGCGCGCAACCAAAATATCTTTTGCAGCCCTGTCACGCTTAAATATCGCATGTCATTTGCACGAACTATCGATATCTGCACTCGCAACGGCCAGCGCACAAATTGAAATAAAATAAATAAAAATGAATTACAGCACTTTGTTTTATTTTCAATTATTTAAAAAAAAAGTTGATGCTCCCGATGAACTTGTATAAATTATTTCTAAATAAAAAATCAAGAAAATTTCAAAATTCAATACTTTTTAAAGTTTTTTTTAATCCATCTTTTGGACGTTTTGGGAAGCCATTAAACATAAAGCACCCCCACCTTTTGGCAGCTTTGCGAAACAGCTACACCAGCCATAAGTTGTTGCATCCCTGTCTTTTTTGTGTTTGTCAAACCCTGGAACCCAACAACTAAACAGCAGCAGTTGCTGAACGAGCACGAAATACATAAATAAAACAGAATTTAAACGCAAATTAAGCAGAAAATAAGAGCAAACAACAGGTGTATAACAAATAGAAAATGTTTCGCTCTACTTTTGACAGAAATCTGGGTAAGTGACGCATTTGTAATAGCAGTTAAACTAATTAGCACAAAGTGCAACAAAAGTGACTCATCGATAAAGCTAAGCAAGAGAAAAAAGTGTAACAAAAAAAGGCGAATGAACTTAATAAAGCGCAATTAAAATTTTGCACCACGCATAAATTAAAATCAATTGTTTTTTCTTCTTAACAATACAGAGAATGCCACAAGCCACTTGCGCTTGGAACCAGATTGGCCCTCAATTCTTTTAATTTGCGATGAAATCAATCAAAAAGATGTCACGTAAGTAGAGTAATTAAAAGATTTCAATCAAAGATAATCATTTTTGTTAATTGCAGACCAAAAAATGCCTTTGCTGCAATCAAAAAGAAAATGCATTCGCCCAATCCACATTCGGCATGTTATTCCTTGCTAGTGCTGGAGAGTATTGTCAAGAACTGTGGGGCTCCTGTCCATGAGGAGGTTTTCACCAAGGAAAACTGCGAGATGTTCAGCAGTTTTCTAGAGCAAACACCTCATGAAAATGTGCGCCAGAAAATGCTGGAACTTGTCCAGACTTGGGCCTATGCATTCCGCTCTTCGGACAAATATCAGGCCATCAAGGTGAGCTACCAGGGGATTCCCCAGATTATTTTTTACCTCACAAGTTGATTTGGGAAAAGGGAATTTTGCAAAAATATCTAAGCAATCGTTTCTCAACTATTTTTAAACTTGATAAACAATTGATTATAATAAATTTTTATGAAATCCAGGACACCATGACCATACTGAAGGCCAAGGGACATACCTTCCCGGAGTTAAAGGAAGCGGATGCCATGTTCACGGCGGATACAGCGCCCAATTGGGCTGATGGCAAAGTCTGTCACCGCTGTCGTGTGGAATTCACGTTTACCAATCGCAAACATCATTGTCGCAATTGTGGCCAGGTGTTTTGTGGACAATGCACAGCAAAGCAATGTCCTTTGCCCAAATACGGCATTGAGAAGGATGTGCGTGTATGCGATGGCTGCTTTATGGCTCTACAGCGTCCAGCTGGTGCCAAGGCCACTACAAGAGTTGGCGATACTGATTTACCAGCAGAATATTTGAATAGCTCGCTGTCACAACAGGTGCAGGTTGGTTGTCATTATAAGTATAACAGCAAAAATAAACTAAAACTATTTCTCTTTTCTTCTCGTTCGAGAAGACGCCGGCTCGCAAAAGCGAACAGGAGTTGAAAGAAGAGGAGGAACTGAATCTGGCATTGGCTTTAAGTCAATCTGAAGCAGAGCTCAAGAAGAAACCTGTAACTTATCGTATGCAACAACGTTCACCAAGTCCAGAGGCAACTCAGACCCCAGCAGTTGTTCAACAACAGCAGCAGCAACAACAGGAGGAAAGCAATCCCGAGTTGGCCAAGTATTTGAATCGCAGCTACTGGGAACAGCGCAAGATAAGCGAATCCTCATCCATGGCTAGTCCATCGGCACCAAGTCCAATGCCACCAACACCACAGCCACAACAACAGTTGCAGTTGCAACAATCACAGCAACTGTTGCAACAAACACTGACAATGCCAAAGACTGCAGATGAAGTGCAAATTGATGATTTTGCTGCCAATATGCGCACCCAGGTGGAGATCTTTGTCAATCGCATGAAATCCAATTCAAGCCGTGGACGCAGCATCTCTAATGATTCCTCAGTGCAAACTCTGTTCATGACTCTAACCTCGTTGCATTCCCAGCAATTGACTTACATCAAGGAGATGGACGATAAACGCATGTGGTACGAACAGCTGCAGGATAAGCTGGCACAGATTAAGGATTCTCGTGCCGCTTTGGATGTGCTGCGACAGGAGCATGTGGAGAAACTTCGTCGCATTGCCGAGGAACAGGAGCGTCAACGTCAATTGCAAATGGCCCAAAAACTCGAGATTATGCGCAAGAAGAAACAGGAATATTTGCAGTATCAACGACAGCTTGCCTTGCAGCGCATCCAGGAGCAGGAGCGTGAAATGCAACTACGTCAGGAGCAGCAGAAGGCACAGTATCTCATGGGACAAACGGCACCGTTTCCTTATATGCCACCCACAGCTATGGGTCCACATGGTTCGCCATCGCATCAGTTGAATAATGTGTATAATCCTTATGCTCCTGCTGCGGGTTATCCTGCTCCTAATGGTCAATTTGGTGCTGGCATTGCACCACCTGGCATGTATATGATGCAGCCACCGTTGCCTGATAATCCATACCCAAATCCTAACCAGGCTATGATGTCCCAGATGCCGCCACAGCAACAACCTCCACCACAGCACCAAGCGGTGCAACCTCCACCACAACAACAGCAGCAGCAACAACCGCAACCACAACCCCATTTAGCTCATGTGATGCTACAGCAACAGCATGTGGTGCAAACACATCCACCGCTGTCCAATGTTCAAGTTCCACCACAACAGGCTGCTCTACCACAACAATTGCCACCACCACCAGTCGCTGCACCACCTCAACAACCTCTACCAGTATCTGCACCACCACCAGCTGTAGACTCTCAAGTGCAGGCTATTGCTGCTGCTCCTGCACCACCACAAAACGAACCCGAACCTGCTCCTGCTCCCGCTCCCGCTAAGGCCGCCGAACCCGCCACAGCGGAGCTGATTAGCTTCGATTAGAACCACATTTGTTAAAGTTATTCCTTAAACAAAACTTAGCAGACTTTGTTATGCTTTCATTTTTTTCTAAGATCAAAAATCAAATTGAAAACTATAACAAAGTCTTATTGTAACCCGCAAGTTATTCCAAACTGAACATTATTATTATTATTATATAAACGTAGTCAAAAAGTGAAGAAATTCAAGACTTGTTTCAGCATTTGCAGATTAGCCAAACTAACGTTAGAGAGCGGGATTAAATCCTCAAAAAACTTGTCAAAAAATAACAGGAAAGGGTCTTGAAGTTAGATAACAGCATTTTTGACTACTTGAAACATTTTTAATTAAATAAATATCTAAATATAATATTTTATGTTGATATCTTTTAATCAACAAACTGTTGTAGGAAATTTCTTATACAGTTTGTGACAAACACGAGTTTTTCAGATTCAGAAATTTTAGACAGAAGAGTATATATCTAGACCCTGTACTTTAATAAAGTACAAAAGGGTCTATTAAGTGTGTGCAAAGACAGAAGGCGTGGTAGACTCCATAAAGTATATGTCAACAGCCGAGTCGATATAGCCATGTCCATTTTTGTGTCACCTAGATCTCAGAGACTATAAGAGCTAGAGTCACCAAATTTGGCATGTACGTTCATCTATATCTTGCGACTTGATTTTTGGTTCACACTATTATCCGAATCTGTTCTGAAATTTTCATTCCAGGCGGATGATTCAATAAACAATGTTAACACAGCTTCTGGCAAAAAGAAGAAGAAAAGACGCTAGCGACCTCTGTGTTTATTAACTGATATCTTCGTAGTGGCGCCATCTATTGAAATTTCTGGTACGCAACAGTAAAGAACAATCTGTTTGCACTCAAAGGGTACAGGGTCTGCTATGGTCGAGCTTGCTTCACCGTAGCTTACTGCATTTTTTTTTATATGCGATAAAGTCTTCTAAACCACATTTCAAAGCTTCAGATCAAAAGTTATAGTTTCTTTTTGCATCTTTTGAAATTATCTACAATATTTTCATTTGAGTTTTTTCAACCATTATTATCAAGTATTATCAAGCTTATGTAGCTCTTAGAACATATACTAAGAATATATAAACTCTCAAACTATTTTAACGTCCGGACATAAACTGAACACTTTATCAAACAGAAAGTCGTGGGAACTTTGGCTCCATTATGTTTAACGTATGCGGATATGAATAGTGTGATTAAGATAGTGAATTTAGAATGTATAACTTTATTTCTTCTTTAGTCAAATATTTAGACAGAGTCAGTCTTCTCAAGCCGTCTGTGAAGTTCAGTCGCAAAATGTTGCTTAAAACTATTTGCATAGTCTTTATACTAAGTTCATTGACTTGGACTTCTAAGGCAATTGAACTCTCGGAGTATAATGATACGAATTTACTCCTTTCAATAAAATCTCATATATTCGAGCTGAGGTAAGATCCCAACTATTAGAATTTTCCAAAACTAAACCAATTTTTATAGAGCAGAGCAGATACGTGACGTGAAATTGACTGTTGGACTCGATAAGGCAATGAATATTCTGGAACGCCAGGAAAAGTTAATAGATGCTCTTGTTAGGAATCGAAACGATTGTCAAGCTGATTGGATAAATGTGTTTGTTAAGGCAATGCATATGCACAGTCATAACAAGAAAGATGAACTCGATAAGGAACCGGATGTTAAATCGCTTAAAGCGGAAATAGAACGACAGTTGAAGTTATTGAACGGACTTGTTTATAACTCGGTTATACAATCTCTTATAGCTGAGCTGGAACGTAAGGCCGTGTTGATTGATGGACTTGTTAAGGAACCGGAAAGGACACCACACAGTTGTAGCATGTCCAAGTCCAGTGGGATTTACGAAACACTTATTCCCAGCTTCAGTAATCAATCTTTTAAAGTTGTCTGCGACGAAGAAACTCATGGAGGTGGTTGGACAATCATCTTGAGGCGTATGGATGGTACAGTGGACTTTTACCGGAACTGGACTGATTACAAAAATGGATTCGGAAATCTTGGTGGCGAGTTCTTTTTGGGATTGGATAAAATACATGCTCTGACAACGGAGAAAAAGCAGGAATTACTTGTAGTTCTCGAGGATTTCAAGGGAAAGGAAGGATTTGAGACATATGATGAATTTGCAATCGGCAATGAGGATCAACAATATATTCTACACACTCTGGGCACAGCCAATGGAACTGCTGGTGATTCTTTTGGATATCATCGGGGTATGAAATTTTCTACCTACGATCGTGATAATGATCTTAACACGAAAAGCTGCGCCACCGACTACACTGGTGCCTGGTGGTACAATGGTTGTTACTACAGGTAAGATGGAATATAAATTGTATCCTAAGTCCACATTTATAAACTTGAACTGAATTCTTACAGCAACTTGGCAGGAAAATATGTCAACACAGCTGGTGGAGTCATTTGGAACGCTTTCCGACCTTTTCCAAATTCATTAAAAAGAGCTATAATGATGATAAGGCCGAAAAAGTAAAGCCTATACTACCAATGGACTTTGGAGTGCCTATTTTTTACAGTGAAAATTAAAGATCTGTAAAAAAAGTTACTCGACAAATGTTACAGTGAACTTAGAAATCGTTAGAAAACTTAAGTATAAATTTCAATTTAAATCCCAACTAATTTTTTAAATGCTATGCAATAAACCAAGTAATATGGAATTTATAAACGTACCCTCATTGCATATAGATCAATAGTAGCACAGTAAATGCCGAATTAATAATATTACAATCAAGGAAATTTAAAATCCACTTACCACTTAATTGTGGAGATTATATTGTAATTTTATTAAATTTATCACTTGGCATCGGACAAGGCGGCGACTCCGGGTAGATTTTTACCCTCGAGCAGCTCCAAAGCAGCACCGCCGCCAGTGGAGACATGGGACACCTTATCGGAGCCACCAAAGGTTTTACAAGCAGTGGCCGTATCACCTCCGCCCACAATTGTGGTGGCGCCTTGTTTTGTGGCACAGATAATGGCCTCTAACATGGCTTTGGTACCGCCAGCGAACTTCTCATTCTCAAAGAGACCCGGCGGACCATTCCAAACAATAGTCTTGGCCTGGACAATGGCTGTGTTGTATTCCTCAATGGATTTCTCACCAATGTCCAGGCCCATGAGGTCTTTGGGCACACCTTGCTTTACATCAACAGTCTGGATCTCTCCAGGATCTTTGTCGATCTTTTGGGCACATTTAAAGTCAACAGGCAAAAGGATTTTGACATTCTTTTCCTTAGCCTTGTTCATGAGATCGTTGATCATCTTGGAGCCTTTCTCATCGAACAGAGACTTGCCAATCTCCATGTTATTGATGATCTTGTGGAATGTAAAGGCCATGCCACCAGCTACAATCATTTGATCGACCTTATTCAACAAGTTGTTAATTAAGGGTATCTTGTCCGCAATCTTGGCCCCTCCCAGTATAGCCAGAAAGGGTTTCTTTGGATTGTGCAGCGCCTTGGCAAAGTATTCTAGCTCCTTGTCCAGCAGAAAGCCAGCAGCTCGCACTTTGTATCCCTCACCCAACATTGAGCTATGAGCACGATGAGCAGCTCCAAAGGCATCATTAACATAGATGTCACCCAATTTCGACAACTTGCAACGGAACTCTTTAACTTTGTCCGGATCAGCTTTAGCCTTCTTATTGTCCTTATCTTTGAAGCTGCCCGTTTCCTCTGGATAAAAGCGCAGATTCTCAAGCAGTATTACAGCTCCTTTAGGTGGATTCTCTGCAGCTTCCAAAGCCAATTCGCCAACACAGTCGTCTATAAAGCAGACTGGCCAATCCAGCAACTTTTCCAGCTCCTTTGCTACAGGAGCCAGCGAGAATTTCTTATTCTGCTGTCCTTCCGGACGACCCAAGTGTGAAGCAAGTACCTGCAATCAAGGATAGGTATATTAATCAATTTCAGCACAAGGGAACTTAACATACCACAGATTTACAATCCTGCTCCAGCACATGATGAATGCTGGGCAGAGCAGCTACAATCCTCTGATTGTTTGTTATTTTCCCATCCTTCATGGGGACATTAAAGTCCACACGCATGAAAATACGCTTTCCAGAGACATCTACATTCTTTAGACTCAATTTCTTTGGCAACTTCATCTCAGCTTTACATTCAGTCTTATTGGCAAAAGTTCTTAGACTTTGCAATTTGCAACCACAATGGTTCACAATGGTTCCAACTGCACTGCAGAGTCTGTGCTGCAAAAGTAGCATTTTCTTAGCTTCAAACTACGAATTTTTATAATGTACACAAATAAATTTAAGACGTAAGCCAGCTATGTCATAGTTCCAACTGATGAAAATCACTTTAATTTAAACCCGTTATCACTTTTCACAATAAATTTCTTAGAACTTGCAATTTTCATCCACAATGGTTCACAATGGTTCCAACTGCACTGCAGAAAACTGTGCTCCCAAAGAAGCATTTGCTTAGCTTCTAACTATTAATTTTTATAGTGTACACAATAAATTTAAGACGTAAGCCAGTTATGTCATAGTTTAATAATTTTCAACCGCTGAAAATCACTTTTATTAAAACCCGTTAACACTTTTCACAGTAAAAGGCGGCAGAATTCCCGCTACTGAACTCAAGGTGTGACCAGCATAGTACATTTGCTTAAATACTAGTTAATCGAACTGATTTAGCAGCATATCTTTCGATATATTTGTAGATTATCCACATCTATCGCTAAAAACAAAAACAGCTGATGCATTTAGTCAAAAAAACCTAGTACGCTGATCACGTATATAGTATTTATATTTCAGGCATATATAAAAGAAAATAACTGCAATATTCTATTAATGCAGGGTATTTATATGCAAAAGCCAAGGTCTTAAGCAACTATTTACCAAAACGGTGCAATAATTGGGTATTTTTAACAGTATTTAATTGCTTGGTATTACAGAATAGTCTGTTAGCTGCATACCAGACTTTTCATATGATAAGTAGAACGGAGGGAAAACAACGACGCGAATTTATATTTTCACTTGGCACTTTTTAAAAAGTTGTTATAAAAACGCCAACATGGGTGGCGGAGATTTGGTAAATATCAATTTAATAATTACTCAACCGCATAAAGTCTAAACTTTGTGTGATTATTGTGCAGAACTTGAAGAAATCATGGCATCCGCATACGATGAAGAATCAGGAGCGTGTTTGGAAAGCGGAGCAGGCAAAGCAAGAGGAGCAAAGGAAATTGGATGACTTACGCAAGGAGATAAACGAGGAGCGTGACCGTGAGGAATTGAGACGCTTGGGCGAAAATTCTGGCGTTTTGGCTAGCAGCAATGGAGGCGAAGCGAAGCTCGAATGGATGTACAAAAGTAGGTAAAGAAATTTCATTAAATGTGATTATTATTAAGATTAATCTCATTGCAGACAGCGCGGAGCTGATCAATCGTGAGGAATACCTACTGGGCCGCAAGATAGACAAGTCCTTTGAGCAGTTGGAGGCGGAAGAGCGACGCCAGGACCAAAGTACTTTGGGCCTCAAGCAATCCATTAATCATGTGGAGCATGAGTGTGTTCCCTTCTCTATACGTGAATACCGCAACTTGCAGTCCACAGAGCAGGTGGATATGCAGCGCAAGACTATGGAGGATCCTCTGATGCTCATCAAACAACGAGAAATGGAATCCCGACGCAAACTGCTTGAGAATCCTGTGAAGCTTGCAGAAATTCATCGCATACTCAAAACAGAGCGTGAACAAGCTGCCAAACTTAACAAAAAGCCTAAGAAGAGCAAAAAATCCAAGAAAAAGAAGAACAAGAAAGGAAGCAGCGATGATAGCGACAGTGATGATGATCTGGACAAAAAACTGGCACGTCAGATGAAAAAACTAAAAGGCGAAGGCACAAATGATGAGTTCAAGCTGGACAAGCTGCTGGATGCCAAGTATCGCACTTTGACCAAGCAGCTGGACATGGCCACGAAGCAGAAGAAGCACAAGGATAACAAGAAATCGAAACGTCGCAGTGATAGCAGTGAAGACAGCGAAAGCAGCCAAGAGGAGCCGGAAGAACCCAGAGGAGGACGTGCTAGAAGCAACAGCAGTGATGACGAGCGCATGAAGCAGAGAGCAAGGCGGGAGAGGAGCAGGAGTGTAAATGAGCGAACTAGACAGACGAAGGATCACAGAGCAAGACGTGGGAGAAGCAACAGCAGCGAGCATAAAGCTCAGAATCACAGAGATAGACGTGGAAGAAGCCACAGTAGTAATGACAAGCGAGTCAAGCAGCAAAAGGAACAGAGAGAAAGGCGTGAGAGAAGCAGAAGTGTCGATAAAAGGACTAAAGAGGCAAAAGATAACAGAGCTAGGCGTGGAAGAAGCAACAGTAGCAAGAACGAGGCGAGGACTCAGAGAGGAAGACGTGACAGAAGCAGGAGTGTCGATAAGAGATCAAAACAGTCAACAGAGCACAAAAGAAGGCACAGAAGAAGCAACAGCAGCGAGGATAAACGGACAAAGCAACACAGCGGAAGACGTGACAGAAGCAACAGCGTCGATCAGCGATCAAAGAGAAGGAAAGGGAGCGAACAGATGACAGAAGACAGCCGGAACAAAGTCACAGCAGACACAAGAGAAGCAGGAGTCGCAGTTCTCGAAGAGATCAACAACCACCTCCTCGAAGAAGTCGCAGTCCTCGTCAAGATCAACAGCAACCTTGTCGAAGAAGTCGCAGCAACGAGAGACAACGACCACAGCGCAAAGAAAGGAGCAGAGACAACAAACAAAAGAATCCAACGCCAGAGAAACGACTACGCCGTACTCCAAGTCCTCCTCCGAAACAACAGGCAACAAAATCCAAACCCAAACTAAGTGAAAGTGAGCGTGAGGCGCGTCTGCGTGAAATGATGGACAATGCCACATGGAGAGAAGCGGATCGCACCAAGGTAGTACAAAAGCATCGGGAGGAATACGCTCGGGAAGAGGCACAGAATCAAGCACGTGAATTTGACAAACAGTTTATCAATAAGGAGGTGAAGAAAGCCATCGATAATCAAACCTCCATTGGCAATCGCATACGTTCTAATCTCAACAACATTCAACGCACCTCCGCCGCCATGGACTCCAACTTTGCACGCAAGTAGAAACTGTCCGAAGAGAGGAAGACAGGGAAAGAGAGGAAAGGGATTAGGAGCGACAGAAACTGATCCTCGCTGTAAGTGCGTTTAACTCTCCAAATGCTCTCCCTATAAATGTAAACTCTTCCCAACGTGTGTGTATTCTTAAGTGTAAATTTGCTATATGGGCAATAATGCAGTTGGGCGAACCCGACTGTGACAGATCCTGTACTTAACCTATAGAAAAAGCAAATCCTAAGTATATATATAGCTATACAAGTCAATTAAACACTTTCACGCACCTAAAGAACACGCTATACTATTTCTGAATATATTTCACGATTATTATTATTATGAAATTATGAAAGAAGAATGATAATCCTTTCCAAAACTCAACAGTTAAGTTTTGAAGAATTCTTTTTACTCTTTCCCATAGAAGAATTTAGCTTTTCTTTCTCTGTTATGACAGAATATGTCTGCATATTTTTCCTATGGGAGGAAATGAATAATACTAAGGACAGGAAAGGAAATCTCTTAAATTGTTCCTATTTTTGTTAGGAAAATCAAAAAATTAAATAAAGTTCAAGTCTCTAGATAACTCGGTAGAGCTTTGAGTTTAAAGTTTTAAAAAATCTTAGCATATTCGACTTTTGTCACAAGCTTTTTATATAGTTTCCTTCCTGCATATTAAATAGAAAAATTGTACTTCCCATTCCATCAATAAAAGAATTATTATTTAGAAAAGTCAGTAAAAAGAAAATAAAACAGGTCGGATTACAGATGGACTAAACACCACAGAAACATCGTTAAATTATTGGATTGCTAGAAAGACTAGAAGAGTCTTCTATCCCCAACAAAGAATTTAAAAAACTGGTATTGCAGTTCAACTGTAGAATTTGTTAACTTAAAATTCGTTTTTATTAAACTTTGGGGCTTAAAAGATAAGATGACGTCGTGAGCACAGCAACGACAAGATTAACAATAATATTTCCGAGAGATGGGATAGATAGAAGTTGTGCATAAGCTGGGCAGGCTTAGGCATTGGATAGAGCAGCAACGCCTGGCAGTGTCTTGCCCTCAAGCAGCTCCAAGGAGGCGCCACCGCCAGTGGAGACATGGGAGACAAGAGCCTCAGTGTTCCACTTGGCACAGCAAGAGGCAGTATCTCCTCCTCCAATGATGGAAACGGTGCCATTCTTGGTGGCAGCAACAACGCCATCCATAATAGACTTGGTGCCATTGGCAAAGTTGGGGAACTCAAAGACACCAGGAGGTCTAAGAAATACAAGAAATTAATTCTCCATTTATAAAGAGGAAAAAGTTTAGTTACCCATTCCAGACGATGAGCTTGGAGCGTGCAATGGGCGCAGCGAAGAGTTCACGGGTCTTGGGTCCGACATCTAAGCCCATGTGACCATCGGGAATGCCACTCTCCACAGTTGCCTCACTAACAGTGGCATTCTCAGCGAATTTATCACCGCAAACAAAGTCCACAGGCAAATGGAGCTGCACATTATTCTTCTTGGCCTTGTCAACCAGATTCTGAACAATCTTGGAGCCCTCCTCATCGAACAGAGAACCGCCAATCTTCATGTTGTTCAACACCTTCAGGAAGGTGAAGGCCATGCCACCACCAATGATCATCTCATTGACCTTATCCAGCAAATTCTCAATCAATTGAATCTTATCAGCGACCTTGGCACCACCCAGAATAGCCAGGAAGGGATTTGGTGGCTTGTCCAGAGCCTGTGAGAAGTATTTGAGCTCCTTGTTGAGCAGCAAGCCAGCAGCACGCTTCTCATAGCCATCACCCATCATGGAGCTGTGGGCACGATGCGCTGTTCCAAAAGCATCATTCACATAGACATCGCCCAGCTTGGCGAGGCTGGCACGGAATTCCTTGACCTTGCCGGCATCGGCCTTTACCTTGCCACCGCTGGCATCCACACCCTTGCCCTCCTCTTCCAGATAGAAGCGCACATTCTCCAAGAGAATTACAGAGCCTGAAGCGGGATCCTTGCAGGCAGCTTCAACTTCTGCACCCACACAATCGTTGAGGAATGTTACTTTCTGGCCGAGCAACTTGGTCAACTCTTCGGCAACGGGAGCCAGTGTGTACTTCAGGTTCTTGTTGCCATCGGGACGACCCAGATGGGACATAAGCACCACAGACTTGGCCTTCTTTGTCAGGGCCAACTTGATGCTGTCCACGGCGGCCACAATGCGCTGATTGCTCGTGATCTTGCCGTCTTTGATGGGCACATTGAAGTCAACGCTGAAAAAGAGAATAGTTTCTTTTAGTACGGCAAAGATTTGAAACCCTTGTAAGAGAATATAACTGTGTAAGACATTCCACGCTAGTGACGAAGCAGCACAAAGAAAGCTAAAGGCGATACCCAGGCAGAATAAAGTATTTGCTACTATGGACCGATCATTTCGAGCTGTATCTTAATACAACTTGTGATTTTTAGCATATAGATAGATACAAATGTACAACATAATAACAAATACAGAACTTCAGAGCTTCAATGAGATATCTAAAGAGACGACAGAGTTTACCACACTAACCTTCATAATAATTACCATAGAATGTCAAAAATATCTTTTTACACATAACTGATAGGTTTTGTTAAGTTGTACATTTTCTATGGCAGCTATATAATAAAGTAACAAAAGTTGGTCAAGGTGTATTAAATAAGTTTTGTTGTGATATTTCAGGAAACAAAAAAACGTATCGAAATAAACTTTTAGACAGACTGCTCCTAGATATATAGGCAGATATAGGATAGATAAGGCTTTATAAAAAATCCTTTAATAGACAGTTTATCCTTTTTTTAAAGGTATCACAAGTTACATGAAAGTTTCTCATACGAGACGTTGTTTGTGGGCCGATTGTAACTATAGCAGCGATAAGTTTTAGTTAGTTACCGCAATTATACTAAAATTTAGTCAAAAATAATAGGATACAAACATAATCTATGAGTTTTGTTTAAATATCTCAAGGAACTACAAGGTTTTTCATACTAAACGTTGACATTCGACCTATAGTTACTATCGCAGCTTTACGAAATATCATCTACAAGGGTATTCAAAATGGCTTTATGCAACATGCAACCTGCAGTTACAGTTACATTTGAAGTTGCCACAACTTACCGCATCAGGACACGTTTGCCCTCCAGTTCCAGATTCTCGATGCTCAGTTTATTGAAGGCCATTTTAATGCTCGTCCAATTGTATTTAACAAACTTCTGAATGTTTTACGATTGTGCGAATTCACAGTGCGACTTGAACCACAGCTGTGCGGCAATGTCAACGCAAGGTCATTAGTCGGTAGCATGATTAGGGTTGTCAGCCTACGTCAAAGAATGCCGCAACAACGAAAAAACTGATAAGACGAATTGGAAGAACGTTCGCTAAGCTGGCAGCCATTATTCCAATTGGTTTTATTTATTCAGCATTGTTCGTTAAGTTCTTAAGCGAGTCCAATTCAAATTCTACAGTTGTCGATTTAAGACGAATGCAACACTGTTAAAAGTGTTGAGCAACGTTTATTCGGGGGTGTGTTTGCAAACGTTTTCTAAGAGTTTGGCGGTTAAATTCAAAGTGACTGAATTGAATAACTAAATATTAAATGAGTGTATAAGCAAAATAACAGAATGCAATTAAATGAGCTCTTATGGAAAATACGCAAGCTTACGTAAATGATAAATAAAATAAAATTAACGTGAGTTGTATCCATTCACCGCACACAAACTCACAAGACGAATACGTAATTATGTATTGACTAAATGAATAGATGCTACATGACAGCGCATCTCTCAGGCAATTGTCCACAGTGTGTGTATTTTTATACCCGGTACTTGTAGAGTACAGGGGTATAATGTATTCGTTGAAATGTATGTGAATATGTGGAAACTAAATCGATTTTTTTGCGGAGCGCCGGTTTGAATAATTTTGAGAATTATTCAAGATGGTTAAGCTGAAAAGAATTGGTCAACAATTTTAAAAATATATAATAATAATTATTAACTCTCACTTTTTTAAGAATTATATTTTCTTTATTTTTTTATTTAATCAATTCCCAACTTAGAAAACAAAGCATCACATTAAGTTTAGGATTTTTAACTTAATTTAAAAAAATAAATGCCTTAAGTTCAGTTAAGTTCCCGTGAACGTGTAGAAAGCTTTCTCTGCCGGGTGCAAAACGAACATTGATTTCCATATAAACCAAAGAACCGCGTATCTTATAGTCGGGGAAACGACTAAAGCTTTTTTAATTGTCTTCTTTTTTTTTTCTTTCGACCACTTACACACACGCACACTCTTACATACTAGATATGAAATGACGCCAACATTTGCTCATGGCAAATGATTCATTCATGTGGTGCGCACCACTCGCCGGCTTGCATTCGCACTCGCACTCACGGGTGGGTCATCTCTTTTTGGCGTACACACCACCACAGCCACCCGCCCAGTTATACCACCCCCTTTCCTACATTTTCACAGAACCCTTCTATCCATTCATTTAAAACCCAAGCGTTCCCAATGCAACCAAATGCATGACGCAGATGCCAACACAAAAGACGGACGGACGGACGGACGGATAGTCAGGCCTATGCGTTGTAGGCACTCGTCAAGTGACCGTGGAGGACGGTGGGGGAGTGTGGTGTTGTGTATTCTCTGTTCACTTTCTGCGCATTTAAAAGAATGCACACAAAAACAATGAGGAATGATGATAACAAGTTTGAGTACTCACTCGTACCTGTGTATTATTCATTTATACGAATACATATTCATAATCTTAAATTGAATACTTGCGTGTGAACTGTCCGTTGACCGTTAATGTGTGTAGGGTATTCATATTCATTTCAGCCTAATCACGGAACTACTCGTGTGAAAAAACATGTCAACGAAACGCGACTTGAGAACCAAAAGAGAAAGAGAGAGTTCTCTCCCGGGAGAGTTCTACAGAGAATCTTCGTTGTCGGTGTCGCTTATCAAAGCCACAGTCGCTGTCGCCCTTGTCGTGTAGTGTAGATGTACTCATAAACCAGTTCATGTTGTTTTTCTGAATGATTTCAGTTCTTTCACGCAAAACACTCGAATAAGTCCGCTGCGATGGCTAAACATATACCCTACAGTTAAAAAAGTAACCCTATAAATTGATAGAAAAAATAATTAAAATAGCTCATACATAATAAAATGCATATTATAATAGAGTTCTTGATAATATCTAAGTATAGGAATTGAATCTCATATAATTTCAGATACAATTGTACAACTGAAAATACACGATTCCAAAGAAAGAGTTCTTATGTATTTACATAAAATCAATCTTAGATTTTCGCAAGAAAATATCCAATGAAGTACCACCAGCCAAATGAAAGAGTGCCTAATGGGATCATAAGCTATTATAGTCGAACTACGTCGTATATTCGTTGGGAGAACGATTAATTGAAAAGATCACAGAGTTCTTGATTAAATCATACGTATTTATACATAGTAGAGGTACCGTCTTAAAAGCGCTGTAAGCTCAAGAAAATATCCTATTTTTGTCAAATAGAAATCCTTTATTGGATGAATGACTGAGCTCTTATTAAACTGTGTTTTCATAAGAAATATAGGATGCAAAATAGGTATGGAAAAAACCTAGGACTAAATAGGAAAAGTCTGAATAACATAGAGGAAAAACTTCTTGGTGCGTTCATTTGTTTTTATAGCAGACGTATAAGGTATGCTTTCAAGATATAAAGTACCTGATATGCTTTGAAGTATCTCTGATAATTCCCTTTGCTTCGCAGCGAGAACTTTCAATTGAAAAACTAACAGAGTTCTTGATGAAATTATTTGAAATGCATTTGTATTTATAGCAGAGCATCCCACTTATGTTTTCAAGATACAAATAGTTCAACATTTTTCTCACCTTCATTATTTCCATAGCGAGAATGCGTACGTATATGTACATCATAAGCTATTTACATCCACACGTCGAGTGTTCATTCGCTTTGTGAATAAAGAAACATTTTTTCTAAATGATTCGTGACACATTTTGGTTATAGAACTAACCGAAATCTTTACAATCTTGTTATAGTTCTATACATAAGTTCGAAATCTCATATAAATTAACATGTGCAAACCAGCATCGATTTATTCTACAAAACGTGATAATACACTGTGACAAATTACTAAGTTCATTAATTGTACTAAGGGTTAGATTAGATTTCATTACCTTCTCGAACTATCTGCTTTGTAAGATGATATTTGAATTTCATAGAAAAGGTTCGATTACCTGAAATGGTGGATGACTATGTCTAGAAAACACCTTTCTACACAGTATGGCTGCCTGCCTGTATAGGGTCTTGTTCTTATCGCTGAAACAACAGTTCTGTGAATTTCAAGTTCCTGTAGAAGGGCGAAAGTATAGTTAACCTTGAAATGTAAGTGTTAAAAAAGAAGGTTACAGAGACTGGATGAGAAATTGTGTTGATAAATAGTATAAATCATATTGTACTACTATTTTTGTCCCCATGAAATGGGGAACGAACACAACGCTGCTCAAATCAACACTAAAAAAAGAGAGTCCGACGAATCGGTCCAAACTGTGTTGGAAAAAAGAAAAAAACGAAGACGCAAATCGGCTTATCAACAAAATGTTAAGGCTCAGAGACAAAAGCAAAAAAACAAATTGAAACAAAAACAAAAAGTAAGCAAAAGTCAGAGTTGTTTGTTGTGCGATAGCTTGAATGATTGTCCCACGATTACGATGAGGTATACACTGTACAGGTGTTGGCAACAACGTGTGTAGACAAACTGGTAGATGCGACTGTAGACGTAGACTCGACAAGTCTAGGAGGAGGTCGTCGCTTTTAATTAGCGAGCTGTCGTTCCCATAATATTCAGATTACAAACTATACTTATTTGTTTTGCATAAAAATAGCAGAAAAACGACCAACCAACCGACTCTCGACTATAGTTTAAATAATGAGAAAGACAAAGCGAGAGAGAGAGAGAGAAGAACAAGAATAGAAGAACGTTAGCTCATTAGTCAATTCCTGAACCAGAAATGGTTTGTGTAACGAACAGAGACAGCAAATTGTCGAACCACAGATGTGGGATCAACAGAAAAAGAAATGAAAAATGCATTATAATTTCAAGAGAGAAACGCAGGGTGGACCCTGTTCAGCTTAATCCAAAAAGTTCACACTGCATAACTATTAATCTTGTTAGTTAATATATAAGATATACTACTAAACCAAGTTTCGTCGCAATATGCCTAGATTAATATAATTTTTTTTTAGGTTAGTTTTGGTACGTAGCGCCCCAATTGACCTGATTACTCGTCTGTTTTTCTGGTCCACTCTATAAATATGTGTGTGGTGGCACAAACAATAAGTATGCAACCCAACATGCAACATCAGAGGAACACACACATACACACACTCACCACAAAGTTGCCCGGCCAGCCGCTGCCTCTGTCTCTGCCGTCGACGCTGCCTCCGCCTGGCCCTCTCCTTCTTCTCTCAACCCATATCCAATACCCAACTTCAAACCTCCAACGAACAACAACCACCGGCAACAACTGTGTGTAACACACAACAAGCAAGCAGGCCGGCAATTTTCAAATTTACCGCCAAACGTGCCAGCGACGTCGACGTCGCCGTTGGCTGTGCTGTACTCACTCACGAGCAGAATGCGCATTTTGTATGGGATTCGTCAAGAAACCCACTCGAGGTGTCAAATTTGAATTTCATTTTGATCGCAGCTTGATCAAAATGATGCCAAATTGTAGATAAATAATAGCACTATTGATACATATCAATTCGAAGCCGATTCAAATAAAACTTTAGGCGTAAGAGCTCAAAATATGCAGACGCTCAAGCTGTACATGAAGACACTGCCCGCAATCTGTAGTCGGCCCGTGTGCGATGGTTCAGTTTAGTCTTGTACGAGCCGTCAACGGGTACACATATCGGTGGTCAGTCAGATAGCAAGAAAAAAATACAAAATATACCGAAAAATAATCAGCAAAGCCAACACAAATATACCAAACAAAGAACAACAATAACAAAAACTAAACTAATACTATCATACATACGAGATTTGTTGTATACTTTGTTGACTTTTTGGAGGCCTCTATTAGAAAATATTTTTTATTATTTTATCAAAGCAAAAAAAAATTATTGCAAAATTATTTGTAGAGTCGGTCAGCGGTCGTTCGTTGGGGTCGGATGGGGGGCGGGCTGGGGCAGCGTTTTGTTATTTTGTTCTCGCCTCCTCCGCTGCTTACTGGATGTTGTTGTTGCCTTCTCTTCTCTACTTTGCCAACTGCTGCTGTACAAATGCCGCGCTGCTTTTTGTACAGTGTATTGCATGCTTAGCAAGGGAGAGAGAGAGAGAGAGGTGACAGCGACAATGATAAGCGAGCGTGAACAGCGGCCGGTCTGAGCTAATGAGAGCCAATGGGTGAAAGGGAGAGGTGCAGCGAGAGAGAAAAAACGAGAGCATGTGCTTGTGAGTGTGCCAGTGTGTGTGCGTGCTGGTTTTGTATCTGTTAAATACACACGACGTTGCTGAAATTCAGACAGTGTGTTTGTGTGCTTCGTGCGGTACGGTTCTCGTTTTTTCCCTCCTCGCAACAATCTATCTATTTTGCGCTAATTTTTGTCAACAACCCAACTATAAAAGAAATAAAGCAAAAAATATATATATTGTATCTATATATCTTGAACACACAGCAATCAAAGAAACGGATACTGAAATTATTTCACCCGCGCATTAAACATTAAAACTAAGCCTACATTATAACGACGCGTGCTCGTTATATAATTGTACAAATAATAAAAGAAAGGAAGAAAACAAGTTCAAAAACAACAACAAAATGTCTGCAGCCACAGAACAACAGAATAACGGTGATGTTGCCGTCGAGAAAGTCGCCGTTAGCGACAGCAGCGATGTGAAGGAGGATCTCAAAGCCAAAGCCAAAGCAGCTGCTGCCGAGGATAAATCCGCTGCCGCCGACGCTGCTGGCGATGCGGCCGCTGCCGATAACGGTACGGCGAAGGATAGCGAGGATGCTGCCGATGCTGCGGAAAATGCTGCAGCGGCTGCTGCGCCCGCCAAGGGATCAGTCAAAGGCACAAAGAGGCAAGCTGAAGTAAGTACCAACAAAAAAAAACTAACTTTTACAAAAAGGAAGGATCTGCAATCAGATTTTAGAGAAAACTACCAACTTTTCTTAAAAAAAAGTATTTCTCTTTAAAAAATTCGAATTAGCACATTTCTTTTCTCTAGTATACAATACTTTCTCATAATAGATTAAATATTAATCCAAGCCTGCAAAAAAAAGTACATATGTACCAGTTTGGTACTTTAGCACCCTATCCTCGTACAGTTATACACAGTTTGCCCTAATCGGAAAGTGTGTGTGTGTGTGTGCAACTGTGTTTAATAACAAAACAAACGAACGCACTTGTCTCTTCGTCTTCTTTCATCCTCTCTGCTCTCTCAGCGATGCGTTTATCGATCGAATTATCGAACGCGCTTTGCTAATCGATTGTATCTTTTTTTTTGTTTACGCGCTATATTAAGCATTTTGCGCAAATGATTCATGCTTGATTTTTTCATTTACCCCGCAACAAATTACAAAATGCGCTAGCTAAAATAAAACAGCTAAGAAAAAATTATATTTTTTCTAGAAATAGATATACACACGTTTTTCACGTTTCAGCCGCCTTTCCAAATGTTCAGCTGCCGATAGCATAGTTTAACTAAAAGAGAGCGAATGCCACAAAGAGAGGGAGAGTCAGAGAGAGCAAACGCTCGTTTATGTACTACATATACATACATACATATGTAAATTATGCATTGTATCTGTGTGTTGTTTACGATTAAATTAAGATGATTGTGATTGTCGGTAATCAAAGATTATTTGTTGTTAGGTTCAAATCGAGGTTAGATTGTCGAACAATCGATGGAGGAGTACAGTTATCGAATAGAGAATAAATTTGAGAGATAGATAGGTTGGAGAATATAGAGAGAAGAAGCGAGAGAGAGAAAACGAGTAAATAATGGAAAAATGGTATAGGTCATTAGCATTAACAGTCTAAAGAGATTACCTTTAAAAAAAAAAAGGCATAATATGTATGTAAATGCAATTTTTTTTAACTAGCTTTGCTCTCTTAACACTTTTGCACTTTGCATTTGGCCTTATTCCCAGTTGCCAAACTTGGCAACAACTAACAACAACAACAATGACAACAAATTGCGCGCCAGCCAAGAGTTGCACTCTCAGCTAAAAAAAAAACAATGCCGGCCGGCGACCAGTGCTGCCAGAATTTTAAAAGTAGCTAAAAATAAATTTGAAAAGATATTGAAAGTCCTTTAAAAGTTTATTAAAAAAATATTTTATGTTAATCTTATAATTTGAAACGACAGCTTTAAGAATATTAATCAATATACAGAATGCTTAAATTAATTCTTAAAATAACATATTCCACTTCTTTCGAGTTCATATATATAAAATTACAAGATATCTATGATTTGGAAACTATCAACTGTAAAAATCACTTACTGAAAGCTTTTTATTATTATCTGATAGAAAAATGTATAGTTTATAGCATATTTATAATTGTTATGGCCTTCACATATAGAATATTACTAGTTCCAGCTTTTTACCAGCTGAAATGGCAACACTGGCCGGCCGGCAATGGCAGCTGTCCGCCATATTACAAAGAGAGAGGAAGGGAGAGAGACCTAACCAGTTTTGTAGGCTCTCAATAAATTCCATTCTTCTGTTTTTATTGTTTTTATGCCATAATCGAAAAAAGCCACATTTTTGTGATAAACATAAAACACGCACATTAAGAGGAAAAGAGAGAGGGACGGAAAAACACGAGGTATCTTTAGAATAAATCACATAAATTAACAAATCAAATGGTTTGTCACGGAACTTGAAATAAAAATGTACAGTTTAACATGCGCAGGCGAGAGAGTGATAGAGAGGATGTACTCTCTCACGCTTAGAATGCTCTCCCTTTGCTATTATGCTCTCCCTATCTCTCTGTGTGAGCTCTCTGCTTGTAATTACTTATGTACACATTCTGTATACAGGCATTTACATTAATCTTTCACTTTTTTTTTGCCTTATGCGTATTTATTTTGGTACATTTATGTGTACATAAAAACAATCCATTTACAGGGTGGCCACTTCCTTCTTCGAGAAGTAACGGAATATTTCTGGAAAGTGCTGCCAAGTTTTTATGAAGAATTTAGTTAAGAAACAATCAAATAGTTATCGATATAAGCGGTATCAAATCGATTTATGATATCTTTTAGATCAGCCAATAATAAATTAACAACTTCTTGAGTTTTCTTTGAGTTCCTAAAATTCACGTAAGAAATATCTTTTTTTTAATTTTTAAAAATATTTAAACTTAAGAAATTGTTATTCGTGTGTTACTATCGCACATTTCAATTGGGCCTGCTTAATTAGACGTTTGTTTAAATTCTTGGCTAACATAGATTAGGAGCAGTAGTAAGTAAAGTGCTTTGACAAAATAAAAAAATAAATGAATAGTGCTTAGCTGCATAATAAAAGTAAGTTTTAAGTTTTGTGAAAACACTTGACTAACTTTGAGTATTTATCTCTTCGCATCTTTCTGCTTCTTCTTCGTAGCTTTTGTTGTGCTTGAGAGAGTTCGCCGCATATTTTGCACACATTTTCCACAGTTATCTTGTTTTCTGCTTTTGTAACAATCGCTGTTAAATTATGCCTTCAAACACACACTCACATGCATTATGTATTACAAGCTTTTCCTTTACATGGGAACGTGACTGCCTTATGTATTTGGCTTGTTGTTGGTTGGTTAACTGAACCCACGCGCCTTTTTTTCTGCAGCCAGCTGTCGTGCATGTGTGTGAGTGTGAGTGTTTTGCGTGAGTCGTTCATTCATGCAACGCTCTCTCAGGTACAGTTCTGCTTTGGCAGCGACAGCAGCAGCGTAAGAGTGTGAACTCTCTCTCTCTCAAACACACGCAGCTGCTGCGACGCGACAGCGACGTTTCGCTTGTTGTTTGGTTCGCTTCGCCTCGGATTTGGTTCGTTTGTTCGTTCGGCTTTCGGTCACAGTGGGTCGAACGCACGCTTGGCTTGGTTGGTGTTGTTGTACATACATATATATGATTGTTGTTTTTCCATTATGTAGTAAATATGCCGCTCAAAACTATACATACTTATATGTATGTATGTTTCTATGTAGTGAGAGACCTGCACTTGTAATGCGGCAATCTTTCGCCTATGTTCTCTCTCTCTCTCTCTCTCTTTCTATCTGCTGCAGCGAATTCCATTGACGCGCGCATTTTTCAAATGCCTTTTTTACGGCGAAAATAACGATTTTTCTTTGCTGCTGCCATTTGCTTGCTTTTGTGGGCTTAAAATATACATTTTATAGTCATGTACACACACATACTGAAATACATACACCCATGTGCCGTTATGCGGAGGAGTAATGTGTATGTTGAGCTTATGTTTTTGTTTCCTGTGCCCTTGATCAAGGAGATTTTTGGGGTTTGAGTTGGGCGCCCAGTCGAAAAATGTATCGATAAACGTAACTTACAAGTGTCCTTTTATTTTGATATCGAGGTCTCTTGCTAAATAAAATATACAATTCTGAAGTTAAAAATATATATTTTAGCTCAAAAAAATACACCGTTCTTAAATTCAAATTATTTTTCTTCTTTAAAAACTTATTTATAAACTGATTCCCTTCTTTTTTTTGCAATTTGCAGGCTAAATCCGCCGAATCAAAGAAAGCTAAGAAAGATAAACCCGCTGATGATGATTCCGATGACGAGGATGTATTAGATGATCTCATCGAAGGTGACAGTGAAATTGAAAGCGAAGAATACGATGTACCCTACGGCGAGGAAGATGACATTGAATGTGACGGTAAGTTTAAAAATTAAAATCCATAACTAAAGAAAATCTTTAACCTCCTGCTCTCCATTCTCTCAAATGAACAGATGATGATGATGACAATGATGACGGTTCCGGCTCGGACGATCAAGCGTAATAATAATGTAGTCAAAACAAAAACAAAAAAAGAAATGAAAACAACAAAAAAAAATACAAACAAAACAAACAAATTTAAATTAATAATAAATAAAAGTTACAAGCAAAAAACAAAAACCAGAGAAAAACCACACAAAAAAATCGCAAAAGTATATAATTCTTATGTTTAAGAAATAATTTTCTATTTCTTATTTTATTTTAATTGTATTTTATGTGTACTTTTTTTATAAAAAAATACAAAAAACAAAACCTATTTTTCGCTTAGGGCGAGAAAAAGAAAAACCGAAAAAAGTAAAGCATCCCCCCAAAACTATATACACAAAAACAAAACAAAACCAACCTCTTTCTTTCCTTTAAGTCTAAGTCTTAAGTTAAAAAACGACAGATACATAGCATGAAGAAGAAGAAGCAGAAGATGATAAAGAAGAGGAAGCATTAACGGAGCCCAAGAATTACTTAAAAAATAATAATAATTCACACACAGATACACACCGACACACACTCAAATGCAAACACAGAAAAGTAATAAAATTGATTATTAAATTTAGACGTTACATTTTATGAATGATCGAAAAAGCAAACGCAATTAAAAAAAAATTAATATACAAAAAACAACACTCAAGTTTTACATATGGTTTCAAAATTATTCGCACCCACTGTGCGGCCTCGGTTCAAAAAAGAAAGCTCTGGCCACATTTTTCTTTCCCTCTCTCTCTCTCTCTCTCCTTTTCTGTCAACGGGAAGTTTTATTTCTACTTCAACTCGAACAGGAAGTTCGAGCTTCTTTCATTTCAGCATTTATCCCTTAAACCTATGACTATGATTAAGTATTTAATGTCAGTATTAAAATAAAAAATGATGATAATTCTTTAGTTTATAGAGAAAATATAGCAAGTTTTCTGTTGATTAATGTGCAAATCGATTAATGATAAAGTTAATTCATTTGAAAATTGTAAAAATACAAATACTGAATATATATGAATGCATTAAGATAACAACAACAACTTTTAATGTTATATATATACAAACAATACATTAGTAATTATTAAGTACTTATAAACTGGAAAACATACATTGCAATTAATACCAAGTTCTTAATCATATAATGACTGATATTTGAATCGATTCGCATACAATTTTAAATTCGACTATCTCCCCCATGCCACGCCCTCTCCCCAATTTACCAGTAATTCAAGCAATTAACTGACCCACAATAGCCGCTAATGCAAATTTAATGAGCCAAAGGCTTTAAGTTTAATGCAAAAAACAGATCAATAACTGAAAATATATATACAGATATACAACAAAATATATACAAACATACATTATGTATTACAATTTGATACCGAAACAATGTTGAAAGTCAGAAACACACATACACATGCATTTTTTGTAAATAAAAATTGAATCGTAACCAGAAGTAGTGAAAGAAGCAAAAGAAACCCACAAAAAATAAAAAAAAAAGGAATAAAATGAATAATGAACGAAAATGTTGAATAAATAAATTATTGCAATTACGTAAAGCGACATGAACAACAACAACAAATACACAACATTTGGCAGTTATCAGATGCCAATAAACCCGATTGTTTCAATTGGGTGGGAAAGCACATACTTACTTCCCTCTTTGCATCCCTCCTGAACCATCGACAACCACCTAACCATAATGTAGGGGTAGTTATTCCATTATACAAATACATTCTCATACCATGTGTGTGCTTGTAGGTATATAATTCATTGATTGATACCGTAATCCTATCGGATGTGTGTTACATTTACTGCCTCTTGGGGTTGCACATGCTGTAGGGTGGTTCAAACTCGTTTTAACACTCCCCAATTAAAGTGAAATGTTATTTGCAATTTGCAACGCTCTCCCTTGCAGTGGGAAGCTAGTTAGATGCCTGTTTAAAAGAGTTTTAAGCGAGCAGCGCACACGCTTGGTAATTCAAATGCCAACGTTTGTTTTAAATTCAAATCGATGCTATCGATAAGTCTGGCCGATAGGCATATTTTATGATACACAAATTTCCTATGAGACCGCGTTCTGTAGTTCCCAATGTTACCGGTGGCGGCGCTAACAAAAACAATCGTCCTTTCAAATTTGAGTCTAAACTAAAATTTATTTTTAACCAAGAAAACGATTTTTTTTCAAAATATATATAAAATTCGAAATTAGACAAAATTATTTCGCTTCTTTTAAAATATAACCCGATTTTTTAGCTCCACTGGGGGCCAAGTTTCGTTCGTAGGCTTTTGCTAAGTGTGCGCTTTTCCTGAAAAGCTTAGAAAAATGCACAGAAATTTCATGTAAATTTTCAATCCGATCCGTTCGCACCACCGCTTTCGAGTGGAAAAATTTTTCGTCCATTCGTTTTTGAAATCCACTCGAGAAACCGCCAAAAAAAACTGAATCATAATCAGTTCAGAGAAAAGGCAATAGATGGCGCTATCTTATTTAGTTCCACTAAAAAACAATAGATGGCGCTAAAGTGACAGGGAAAACTCATAAAATCAGATATTTCAGTTTTTGGAAATAAATAGTAATAGAACACTTTATTTATTTAAGAAATAATCAAATAGCTCTAGTCACTTTAAGTATATACAAATATTCGCCAGGAATGTGTCGTTCCATGTACTTAACAGCCTTAAAATTTAAACTGATTAATTGCTTGATTATTTCATCTGGCTTATTCTCGCGCAGCAGCAATAAGTAGAGAACACCGCTGGGCGATAGAATGTCATCCAATTGCTCCAATAAAATGTCAGTTACACGTCGTCCGTCTTTGCCACCAGCCCAGGAGTAAACAAGGTTCCGTTGAGTTGCGGGATTCCCCGACTGACCGGGGAACGACTGGGATTGCAGCTCTTCATCGCTCGTAACCACATAGGGAGGATTAAAGAGCAATACATCCACAGAGTGTTTACGTAATGCATCCGCCAGATTACAACGCACACTGTCCAAACTGGCTCCATTGTGGCATGCAGTGCGTTTTGTGGCATTGCAGGCACGTGGATTAATATCTGTGGCCAGGCAGAGGGCAGAGTTGGAGAGACGCTTGGCCAAAGCGGTGATAATAACCCCGCTTCCCGAGCCAATCTCCAAGCAAAGACGTGGCTGCAATGTTTCTAAATAATCGAGATCTGCTTCCAGGGCGTCTAATAATAAAAATGAGTCCTCAGCTGGCTCGTAGATATGCTCATAGTCCGCTGAGGTGAGATGCTCGATGTGGGGCGTCTCCATGATCTCTATGATATGTTGGTGCTCAGTGCCGAGTCCAGCAAAGCCTGTCGACGATGCTGTTCCTTTTCAATTAACCTATGTAATCCCGTCAAGCGTTCTTGACTTGTGCTCAGCACGTTATTGATTATGCTCACTTTGTGCTTCACGTTCAGCAGCTCCTTGACTTTCTCTGCAAACTCAGGAATTTGATTTTGTGACTTTTCAATGTCCCGCAATTGGGCCGCCAATGCATCCAACTGTCCCCGCAGCTCCGATTGCAATTGTATCGTCGATGCCACGCGCTCGTCGAGCCGTTCGATTGTTGGCTTAAACAAATTCGTAATACCTTCGGCTAGAATGTCACGCGTAGGATTTGTGCAAAAGTTTTCCGTATTTTCATCCAAGGAGGTAACCGTGGAATCTGAATCTTTATCCATTGCAAATCTGGCTGGTCTCTGGATATTTTGTCACTGATAACTTTGTCACTGTATTTTAATCGATTAACAAACAAATCGAACAGCAGATGAAAGTTAGCAGTGATTCACTGGGTGCGTTCAACCAGCACACATTTTTAGCAGAAAATCGATATATGAATGTATATATGTTTCTGATCTGCAGAGCGTGAAAAATTCAACAGCATAAAGCCTAAGTTTTAAATTAAGTGTTAAATTACTATATGCTAAATGCACCCAATGTTGTGATACTTTGATACAGCAGTCTTTAAAATAAACCATATTTAAATGTCACATTCTCGCTGACAATTTTCCACACTGAGAATATATAAAAATTATAAAGTATATATATATTTAATATTTGCACACAAAATAAAACTTGAATACAACTCTGCCCGCTCTAAAAAAAAGTAATCGGCCGAACGTGAGCGTGTATCGACAGACCACCACTAATTCTTTCTATAGAAAAACACCAACTGGTATTATTATAATTAAATGCTTTGATTACATATACCTGCAAGCCGGCGCAATGGACACATATTCGGTGGATATTGTATATCAAGCGATCAGTGCACTATTCCAAGGCAACAATCCCAAAGAACAGGAGAAAGCCAACAAATGGCTGCAGGAATTTCAAAAGTCGGTAAGTCTACAGCAGCTCCACTTCGATATAATTGTAATTGTGTGTTAATTATGTGGCATATTATGATAAATAATAATACCTGTTGCCGCAGATCTACTCGTGGACCATAGCAGATGAGCTGCTGCATCAGAAACGTGACTTGCATGCTAATTACTTTGCCGCCCAGACGATGAGGAACAAGATCCAGAATTCATTCAGTGAATTACCGCCGCACACTCATGAATCTCTGCGGGATTCACTGATAACACACATCGGACAGATTGATGAGCAGACGGACAATGTGATTGTGACACAGCTTAGTTTGGCAGTGGCTGATTTGGCTTTGCTCATGGCCACGTGGCAGGAACCCATCAGTGACTTGTTAAAAGCCCTTGCACCTCATCCTGCTGCCATTTGGCCATTGCTAGAAGTGCTTAAGGTGTTGCCCGAGGAGATAGACTCCAGGTTCCTCCGTCTAGGAGCTAATCGACGTGAACAGGTGCACAAACAACTGGATGCCAGTGCCGAGTGTGTCTTGGAGTTCCTTTGCATGTGTGTCCAGCGTGAGGATCTCGACCAGCAACGTATTTGGAATGCTACACTGCGCACATACAGTGCCTGGTTGGTCATACATGCCTTTCCCCTCTCTCACATCTGCGACAATGCACTCTCGCAGCTCGCCTTCCGTCTGCTCAGCCAACCAGCCGAGACAACTAGCAAACTCCATGACAATGCCACCGAATGTGTCTGTGCGCTGCTCAGTTGCATGGGATCCCGCAGTGGAAGTGCCGAGTTGGAGTCACAAGTGGCACGGATCTTTGAAGCCGTCTGTCAACTGGAGTCGGCATATCATTTAAGTGTGGCACATGAGGATACTGATAAGACTATCAATTATTGTGGTATCTTTACAACACTGTGCGATGCCTTCTCCTTTGACATGTTGGAGCAACAGCAGGCGATGAAGGGTCTTGACCTCGTGCTTCTTTGTGTCGGACATTTTGACTATGAGGTGGCCGAGATCACATTTCCATTGTGGTACAAGCTAAGCGAGGATCTGTTTCAACGCTACGATGAGAAGCTTACGGCCCGCTTTAGGCCCCACATAGAGCGACTGATTAGTGCCCTATATCGGCATGCGCAAATGGAGAGCGATCACGACGGACTCATCGAGGAGAACAACAATTTCTATGTAAGCAACAGTTTGCTTGTCTATCTTACGACTCAATCTCTTAATATATCTATAAATATCTCTTAAAAACTACTAATTCTAATTACTATCTCTGATTATAGGACTTTCGACGCAAGGTCTCGGATCTATTAAAGGACGTGGCTTTCATAGTTGGCTCCAATGCGTGCTTTAAGCAAATGTACATTATACTCCAAGCGCCCAACACAACGTGGGAGTCCACAGAGGCAGCGTTGTTTGTTATGCAAAATGTGGCCAAGAATATATTACCGTAAGTAGAATCTTAGTCAGGGATTATACAGAGGTACTAATATATATATACTTTGATTTCCATAGGGAGGAAAACGAAGTGATACCCAAGGTGGTGGAGGCAATACTTGGCATGACGGATCAGACACACATTGCAGTACGTTACACATCGATTATGCTCATAGGAGAGTTGTGCGATTGGATTGAGAATCATTCAGATCTATTGGAGGCAGTGCTGAACTTTCTGTTGTATGCATTGCAGCAGAAGAATGGCTTGGCTCCAGCAGCAGCGATTGCCTTGACCTCCATTTGCTCTGCGTGCAGGCAGAAGATGGTGTGTCACATAAGTGGATTGGTGGAGATTGCGCGCAGCTTAGATAGCTTTCAGATTAACAATGATGTGGCCATTGGACTGTTGAAGGGCATTTCCTTGATACTGACCAGACTACCCAGGCAGCAAGTGCAGCCGGCATTGCGTGAGATTGTTAGTTTTCAATTGCAACCATTGGCACAGCTCTTGGAGAGCAGTCACTGTCAACTGGAGAAGGGAGAACGCAGTGATCCTGTTTATTGGATTGATCGCGCCTGTGCGATAATACGACATACGAATCCCGATGTGCCCGACAATGTGGAGCATCCAACAGTTGCAATATTAAACGATGCCTGGCCCCTCATCTCTCAAGTGCTGGACAAATACCAGAGTGATTTGCGTATCATGGAACGCACCTGTCGTCTCATAAGATATTCTGTGAGAATGGTTCGCAAACAAGCAGTGCTCCTGGTGGAACCTCTAATCAAACAGATTGTTGTGCTTTATGCTGTGCAACATCACAGTTGTTTCCTTTATGTGGGCTCCATTTTGGTGGATGAGTTTGCCAAGACCACGGAATGCATTGCTGGTTTATTGGAGATGCTGCAGGCCTTCATTGAACCCACCTTTGGACTGCTTCAACTGGAGAATGGCTTGCGGAATAATCCCGATACTGTCGATGATTTCTTTCGCCTAGCTTCACGCTATTTAGACTGCTGTCCTCTTCAACTGCTGCAGAGCACGCTCATCACGCCCATCTTTCAGTGCGCTTTAATTGCTTGCTCCTTGGATCATCGTGAGGCAAACTCTTCGGTTATGAAGTTCTTTATCAATCTGTTGACCTGGGGACGCAGCAGCAATCATCGAAATGTTGAGTGTCGTCCTTTGGTTGTGGAGTTGGCCACCCAACATGGTGGTGCCTTAGTTATGAATCTTATACAGGCCTCCGTATTTCAATTGCACTCGTACATGCTGGCGGATGTTGCCGAGGTGCTCACCGAACTTAAGAATGTTGTGACTAATGCCCAGATGGAGCCTTTCCTCGCCCATGCTCTGGAATCGTTGCCCAAAAAGAATAGCGGTGGATATGTGACTGCCACGCAACAGCAGCTGGAGGAGTTCAGCAACACGGTATTGAGGTAAGAGCTTCTTTAAGGAATACTCCTTGCACCTGACAAACACTAACCAAATCTCACTTGTGTCTTTCAGAGCGGACACTACAAAAGCCGTGACACAAGCACTGAAAACATTTACGCGTCTCTTCCGTTGAAAATACTGATACCGTCACCGTTGCACCAGCTGCTGCTCCACTACGCACCAGATTCCTTGATGATGACGTTGAAGTTATGTACATTTGAATTTATGTATGCCTAATTGTTGGATGCATTCAACCTTATTTATATACATTTAGTGACTATAGTTGGAATTTAATAATATATTATTTCTGAGTGCGGTCATCGGATCCTCACGAAACGGAACGTACAATAAGTTGATTAATTTAAGAAGTTGATTAAGCTTAATGATGACTTAAAATATGATATGATTAAAATGTTTAATGACCACAACTAAAGAAGTTATACCTTTGTTATTTTCTGGTTGATTTAAGAAACTAATAAGGACCAAGTTTATTTTCCATCCTGAAAGGTGTAGAATTGAATATTTTCTCAATACGTACTTTTAATTTCTAAGAAATTTGTAAATTTATTTCTAAATACAAAAGCTGATTCATTTGCACTTATAGATGATCGAAGAACCTCAAACAGTAGCATATAGCAATCACTTCCCGGAAATAGTGCGCAATAATACGAGTGTATTTATATATTCTCTATGATGTATTTGATATATTCTTGGGTAAATTGTAAATTTATAAATAATCACGTAGCAATTGACAAATTATTCACATTTTCAAAGAAAACTGATTAATTAAAGAGAAATTTAGGTATACACTTATAATTCTCAAAGTTCTCATCCCCCCTGAATAATACACAATATTAAGCAAGATTATTCTATATACACTATGATATATATTTGATAATTTCGTAGTTAGTTCCAACATTTGTCTTGATAAATAGCTTAAATTCACAAAATACTTGAGGGGGGAATGTTAAATAAATACAATTATATTCGACAACAGATAATCATGACAAGGACACAACATAAATCACAAAACAAAAATACATGACGACATAAAGTTGCTGAACAAAAAGATTACATATTATTAATACTAATTGCACGATAAATTTACTAATTGCACTTTCAGCTTAGCTACGAGTATGTGTGATAATATCTGTGTGTCTGTGGGTGTCTATATATACATGTGCATGCATGTGTTTTAGATGGTTTCGGTGCGTGGATCGATCTTGTGAATGGCCTGCATAAGGCTGGTTATATTCGCAGTGTTGATGCCCTGCTTGGACATTTCCGTCAGGCGATCTGTGATGGGTTTCTGATCCTGGCCACGTTGCCACCTGAAAAAATAAATGGAAAGATTAATATTAAAATATGTGAGACTTAAGGTACTTCCAGGATACTTTCTTCCTAATTAATATAATAACTGATTTTTATAGACTCACCACAAATGGGCACAGGTGTGTAACAGAGGAATATACAGCGGCAATAGATCAATATCACAGAGTGTTTCGAAGCGACTTAGAGCTAGAAGAGCCCAACGTTCAGCCGAGTGATGTGGAACCGGGGACACTGTGCAGGCGGCCACCAGACGACAGAGTATTAACAGTACAGGTCGTGAACGATTCATATAGATTTTGTTTAGCAGGCGGAAACAATTCTCCAATATTGGAATGGCCATCTCGTTGCGACGCTCATCCAAAAACTGACACGCCCTTGTCAACTCCTCATGCTGCAGAAATCGCAGAAAGACGCTTGAATCCCGTAGCTTTGCCTGATTAGCGACATGGGTAAGAAATCCCTCAAAGGCCACACTGCGCTCACCAATCAAATCCGAAGAGAAGTTACCCATTAGCACTTTGTTAGGAAAGTTCAAGTTGTTCATTTCGTTGGGATGCAGTCGCTTTAAGCATTGATAGAGCTCACGAAAATCCGTATAACGTCGCTCAATCTTGGCGGGTTGTGCATCCATGACATTGGAATCCTGGCGCACAGTCAGTTCGTACACCACATAACGTTTGATCTTTGGATCATCGCCTTCTCGTGGCATTATGTGCGCCATCATAATCTCAAAACGCAGCTCTGTACTGCCCTCGGCAACGGGCTTAAATGCCTTGGCAGGATTATTAAAGCGCTCCCAAAATGCTAAAATATACGACAAGAAAGATTGGATAAGTTACTCATGCAGTAAAATTCGACCGATATTTCCTATGATATATGCATGATTAAGCAGTCTGATGTCACACCTTCTTTACTGCGTTTTACATACTTAGCGTCTGTAAAGGTATAAAAATGTTTACCTTTCTGGAGTGTCTGATCTGCGGCTTGAGGGGGAATGGCCAAGGCGGCCGCCTCAATGGCTGGACTGTCGGGTTCATCCTCCGGATTTGGGGAATCCACTGAAGGCTCATTGGGCAGTAAACGTTTTGTTATCACAGCATGCACTACAAATATTGAAAATGAAAGTTTTTCTATAATGAACTTTAGATGCAAGCTGGTTGCTTACTCACTTGTCGTTTGATTTCGAATGAGAACAGTCGAATAAATAAATAAAACCAACAGTGCAATACGCTGTCGTATATATGTATGTAGTGTATTTTAAATATATTGTTTATTTTGTTTATCGCGACTCTGTCGATTGTATTACGTCCGCCAATATTGAAGTGACTAATCCCCCACTAACCCAAACTAAAGCAATGCACTGCGAGATGCCTTTGTCTTATCTGAACTGAAACTTATCACCGACTTTTGCATACCCTGCAGCAACCAACACTTGGCATGCTCAAATAAAACCACCTTTTAAAGATCAACTACTTTTAGGTTTATCATATAGTGACACAGTAACATTTATACATTTAATTATTTAATATAATTAATATTTTTAACACTGCAAACAGACACACCCCCCGCGCAGAAGGTTTTATAAAATGCTTAAACTCTCTCTCTGAGTGGTATCAAAATGTTTACATGTTATCGTTATCGATAGCGTTGCATACTATTGTCATCGTTTGTCACTGCAAAACAAAAACACCCACGACTGAAAAACAAAGTGGGGAAAATTTTTTCATTTGTGACAATAATAAAATGACTTTACCCGAGTTTTTTGGTTGCACGTTCATTGCGTTTGGACCACCGTTTTCACTGTTTGTGTTTACCATTGCAAATGATCCCATACGCATTATAATTCTGATCGCAGCGGCGTTCTTTTGGCTGCTTTCCCTGTTGCTTTCATCGTTGCTTTGGTATGCGGTTGTTCCACTGCGAGATGTACTGGCATTTGGTGTGGTGTTTTCTGTACTGTTCCAGGAATGCTTTCGCTATATCATCTATCGCATACTGCGCAGCACGGAGCAGGGATTACATGCTGTTGCCGAAGATACACGCGTCACGGAGAATAAACATATCTTGGCGTATGTTTCTGGACTGGGATTCGGCATCATTTCCGGCATGTTTGCACTGGTTAATGTTTTAGCTGACATGGTAAGTGATGTATACCAGTGTTGCCATTAAATTCTAATCTAAACTTAAATATTGTTTCCCAATTGCAGAGTGGTCCTGCCACAATGGGCCTCAAGGGTGGCTCTGAACTCTTCTTTATTACCTCCGCCGCTCAGGCGCTTTGCATCATCCTGCTGCACACATTCTGGAGCATCATTTTCTTCAATGCCTTTGATACTAATAACTATTTACATATTGCCTACGTGGTGGGGTCACATCTCTTAGTCTCACTGCTGACCTTACTCAATGCTGATGCACTTTACTGGGCCACCTTGCTTCCCAACTATATTGTAACAATTCTCACCGGAGTACTTGCCTTTAAGGTGGCGGGTGGCAGCGGCAGAAGTGTCAAGAGGTTTATAATGTGTCAATGAGTTGACTAGCATTAAGTCTAAAGTATTAAGAATGGAATGTAACTTAATCTTAACTCATTATTTTAAGTCCATCGACATTAAATCAGCTTATTAATTTGACTTAAATTATTGTGCAGCTTTTATTACTTGATAGGAAAAGTTAAATAATGTTCTTAATTAAATTTTTGTTTACTGGCTATAATCCATTTTGCGTACATTAATGCCATAGTCGGCAAGTGCAGGCTGCAAATCATCCATGGTCAGTGTAAATTTACGATCCTTGGCCACCTTTGACCCACCGGGTGTACATGCGCTCTGCAAGTGTGTCCGTGCCTTGGATTGCTGGAGAGCATCGTCAATGATGTCGGACATGAATTTCTGTGTAGCAATTGTAATCAAGCGGACAATCCGCTTGTCATCTGCATGAAAACCGCCCATATTCAAGTAGTGCGAAGTAACTGGAAGTAATAGTTACGTGTTTATTGGATTGACAGTAGATTTATTGAGTCAGTTCTTACCCGCATCCGGTAGTATAGGCGTATAATCCTCCAGCTGCAACATAAAATCACTGAGATGCGATGCTGGCGCACTGCGATCTCCGCCAGAAATAGCGTTGAAATTGCCGCCGCTGCTTATGCCCCCGGAAGCACCACCACTTGCATTGGCCTGGCCCGAGGAGCCACCAGCGCTGGGATGATAGATAATGCCAAAATTGGATCCCACCATTCTAAACTTTATTGTAAACTCTTTGCAAATCAATTTCTTTATGAAATCGGAGTGTGTATCGATTGTCGTTGTCAAGCAGTTGACAACGATAGTCAAGTATCGACATTATTCACATACATCGATATACCACTTTGCTCGATAAGTCCCCAGCTAATTCGAACATCAATAAAAAAAAAAATATCGTGTGATTTTTTACGATCTCTGCAGAGTAATGCTAATTTATATACATTTTTATATTTAAGATTTATTAAAAACCTTACAGTAATTCACAGATACATTTTTGTTCGTCTTCGAAAAGTTTCTCAGACTTTGAGCTATTTGTCTTTCTTTGTTTTGATTGGCTTTTTGGAAGATTTAAAAACAGATTTCAGAATAAAGAGCAGGATTAGCAATACAAATGCACCCACAAATGCCAATGGCAGTATGCCATAGCCATTGACGTATTCGATTATCTGTTTAAGGGATATTTCATCCATTAAACTAGATGGTTGGGGAACACTTTCCGGATGTGTATTCTTTAAATAACCTCCCTCTGCAAAGTCAATAAAGGATTTGGGACTGTACTCTTTCAAGGTATAGCGATATAGTTTTCCTTGACGCAAGAAGATGAATGCTGGAGTTTCCACAACCTTTAAACGCTTTGCCGTGGATACTCCAGCTCCCAAAGCATTTACTCTTGCTACGTTAATTTTGCGTTTAAGTTTCCCTCCAACGGACTCCCAAACAGCATATAAGCGCTGGCAGAGCACACATTCGGCGGAGTTGAAGAAAATGAACCAATCTCCAGTCGTGGCTCCGGTGGACGCTTGCGTCAAATGCTCAAAATTCTCATCGGAAAGCTCCTTAACTGCCGGCTCTCTGTTGTCACTGAAAAAGTGCAGAATTTCCTCCGGATTAATGTCTCCGTTGTAGAGAATGGGAATTCCCCGACGGAAATAAAGAAGTGCCGGCTCTCGGCTGGGATCGTAAATATGTATTAAATTGCTATCTTGTGCCTGGACAACCGATGCACCCAGCGTTTGTTTAAGTTCCTCTTGGACATTGGCAAGAACTTCTTCATATTCCACACACTCGGCGCAGTTTTCCCTTGTAAACAAAGCAACCACGTCACCTTCGCCGGTTAAAATATGAATCAAGTCCGAATCATCGACGCGTTCTATGCCGGAGCAGGAGACAGTTATTAACCCCACAAATAGAGTTATTATAATCTTGTAAAAATACATTTTAGGCCAAGGTAAAATAAAAATGCACTTGTTGCCGACGTTGCGAATGTAAATAAAATATGCTATCGATGTTCGAATAACGATAAGCGGGTATCGATATTTTCTAAACTACATTTGGGTTTGTGATTTTTTTTATTGAAACGAGATCGATATCATGGGTATATAATCAGAAAATGATGTGAATATAAGTAAAACCTATATTTTAGTACATAGAACGACTCTTGCGGCTTATTTATTAGAAACTTTTAATAAATTATATATATAATGCACTTGGAATTACTAATCAGTGTGATCTATATCGATAATTAAGTCAGCATCGACTCATCTCTAATTGATTACAGTTGTTTTAAAATAAATTTGAACGTTATTGGGAAATAAATTAAATTGAGCAGAGATCTTTAAAATTAAGCCGAATTTAGGTAAACAAATAAATGGTCGAACGATAAATGACTCTATTATTCATGCACTCTATGGAGAAGTCGCTTTTTTGTGGTCAGCAAAACGCAAGATGCGGGTCAGTGTGGACATTGTGCAGGTAATTTGCTTGTGTCCCTCATCATAGGTCTCAAAACCAATTGCCACACGTTGAGCCACGAATGTGAGGAGCATAAGTAGATCCAGATTTTTGGCACTGGCCGAGAGTTCCTGGCAAAGGCTCTTGATGAACCAGCTGCCCTGCTCGGAGTCGCTCCAAGAGCAGTACTCGGGAACGGTGCTAAAGGCAACCAAAAAGTCCGCGAAGATGGGAATCTTGTAGCTACTGCACGAATCGCTGTCCGTTTGGGTGTGTCCTTTGGTTTGGATCCTAAATCCAGGATCTGTATGTTTGCCTTGATTCGCCTCGACAATAAATAGTTTGGGTTTCCCCGCCAGTGAGGGACATTTGTCCGCCGTGAAAGCGCTCCAAATGGCGTCCACTTTGTAGTACGTGTCCTTGGCAGAGACTAAATCGCCTTCTCCATGCGTGAGTACCGCTATCAGGATACAATCGTACTCCGTATGATCCATTGCAGCTGCTTTAGCGATCTTCTTCGTGATCTCCTCATAGCGCTGGTCCTTGTACAGCTTTACGGTAAACCCCAATTGATCGAGTACCTCTTTCATATTTTTCATATCCACATCCGTTTCGGGTCTTCGTTTCAAATTGTCAAATTTCTCATGCCCGAAGATGAGGGCCAATCCCCGATATTTATGATTCATTTTGTACTCTGGCTCATTGCGATGAGTGACCATACGGGCAATGATTTCACGGTCTTCTTTGGTATCGTATCTACTAAGAAAACCAAAGCAGTTGCCATCAGTTGCTGTTAAGTTTTCACTAAGTTTTTCACACTTCTCGTCGGCCATTATTTTTTTTATCACTGCTGATTCACATAATGTGTAAATACTAATAAGCTACATCTGTAGATGCGTCTGTTCATAAGGGAGCCGATCGGCGTCATGGTGAAATGATAAGAAAACGTAGCTAAAGTTGCTACTTCGATAAATGATGGTGAACTTTTAAATATTGAAAACTATCGATCGCTTTTAAAGTGATCGTTTTGCGATTGTTATCGACAATGCATTGCATTCTTGAGAACTCTTTAAGAAATCGAAACATTGCTCTCACCAACACTGGCAGCCCACTTTTGAGTGAATTTTTCCCTGTCACTTTATCGCCATCTATTGTTTTTTAGCGGAACTAAATAGAATAGCGCCATCTATCGTCTTTTATCAGAACTAACGATCCAGTTTTTTGACGGATTCTAATTTTAAGTGAGCCAAACATTGCATCGATTAAAAAATGTGGTGCTCACGGAGGGGATTGAAGATTTGCACGAATTTTCTTTGGATTTTTTTAGCTTTTCAGTAAAAACCGCAGCTTAATTACAAAGCTGTGAACGGAACTTGGCCCCCATTGGATCTAGGAAATCGAGACATATTTCAAAAGAAGCGGCTTAATTTTGTCTAATTTCGGATTAATTTGTTTTGTTAATTAAAAATCGTTTTCCAGGTTAAAAAATTAATTTTAGTTTTAGAAAAACAAAGTGACATATGTAGGTGCTATAATTTTATAACACTTTTATAGCGTCAAAGTGCCAAGGGTTGGCACGAAACCTGGTATTTTATAGCAAAAGTGGTGAATTCGAGGAATTTCGCCATAAAAGCTGTTGTGTACTGTGCTACAAGTGGCATAAGTATAACATCTCTAAGGGGTTGCTGTAAAAGCTAAGTATACCAGTTGTTAGTAAATAAGGCTATATGTATAACAGCTTTAAGGGGTTGTTGTAAAAGCTGAACTTCCTTTCGAATTTACACCCCCGCTGCAATTAAGTTGCAGCAACATGTGCTCTGATTTTCCCCTTCCTTAGCAGCATGTTGCTAAAAGGTGCAGATAGCGCGTCTTTTTAAATTGACCCAATCTGATAACATTTTTGTTTCCCTAGACTTGCAATATTGAATTGAATTTGGACAACCTAAACGAAAGAATTTAGTTGTTTCATTTGAGTAATATAATTTGCCTATTATTTGCTACTTTCAAGACCTGGCGATATTCTTATCAATTTGTTGGATTCACATTTGTTGATAAGCGTTCGGTGCATGTTGCTGGCGACATTTAGAATCGTCAGAATGTTGAGATACACATGCGCATTGGGCCAGCAACAAAATGAAAGAAAGCCGAAGCTCAGTTCGGCAAGCGAAGAAAATTCGAAAAAAAAAATCAAATTCAGTGATAAAGTGAAATTCGTGCGCGTTGGTTGGCTCACACTTCGTGTAAGCTCCAAGCTCAGATTCCGGCTCTCGTGGCACTTAAACTCGCTCTCACTCTTCTTCGCGCTCTCTTAGTAAGCGCATCGTGATTTGTCGTGTCGTCATTTGCTCTCCGATCGGCATCTTCACAAACAACAAAAACATCAACAACACTAACGTAAGGAGAGCAAAACTAACTGTAAACTGAGTCGAAAAACAAAAACAAATTCAAGTGTTGTTGTAGCCTGTGTGCGAATTCATTAAAAGAGTTTAATTAAATAATATTGAACAAAACAGTCTAATCCAATTACTAAAGCTAGCTTAAATAGGCTTATAATTTTTAAAATTTAATAATATTCAATAAGGTGACCAAGCGGCGGTTGAGATGCGTCTAATTGGATTTATTCTAAATTTGGCTGCTTTAACAGGTGAGTGAGTTTTTGTTAATACAGTAAACACTCGCTAATGTGAAGAAATTTGATACTACAAATGGGTTTATAAATAAACAAATTGTTTGGAGTGTAGGTAGTTCATAAAATAAACATTATTCGTATTGAAATATTTAAACTTATAATAAAAAATAAATATTACAAAAACGTGTAGCTATAAATATGAATTTATGAATAAACAAAATGTGGGTCACTTAAAAAAAATACAAGTTTAAATAAAGTGTTGGTTAAATCAACTAAATTGGATTTTAAAATTTGCATTTAAAAAAGAACAATTGTAAATTTACAATAAGTTGTAGTAATAAATCAATTGTTTTTAGTGTAGGTTATTAATTATAATTTATAAAACTGTTGCTTCTCTCAAGAATTTTAAATATTTCAATATTTCAATATTTATCTGTGTTATGCAGTCGAAAAACCATGTCTGGGTGAGGGATCAATTTTATTTTTGTACCCATGAATAGCTATTTATGTGGTTATTAGGTAAGCTCCTAGCACAAACATCTATGCATTATTATCGACTCATTTTGTTTTTGTTCTTAGTTCGTAGTGTGTTTGTCTCTGTGTTACGTATATTCATCAATATGTTTTGTGCCGTGCTTCGCTTGGCTAATATAAAATCGATGGCACATTGTTGCATATTTCGTGACCACCTTTTTTGCCAGACGAAATCAATGAATCGCATACGAATATCGAGTCCATTATTCAAATTTAAGTTATTTTAAAACCTTCAGCCTCAAAGGAAACAGAATTAAGGCATTTTTTTCGAGCACTTTTCAACAGAATCAGAGAACAGAAACACTTCAATCTGCATGTTCCACATTTATGTGGTGCACTGCGTTTTAACTCTTTGCTTTTTCTTGACACTCCCCACCAACAAGTGCACCACCAACACCACTGTCTCTTCCATTCAAGACAGTCCAGTAAATATTTAATTTAAGCGATGAAGTTTCAGTTGAAGGCATAACTCTTTGTTCATGGACTTGGTAACTTACGAATTGTAGATATTACGTATACGTCTTTAGTTGTAATGTTTGTCAATACTAAATACATATATATAGAAATATTCTAGAAGTATCTAGATATGAAAATGGATTTTAGTAGTATCATTTTTCAACTTTGCAAATTTTTTTTAATGATTATGAATTTATTAAGAAAAAAATAGCAAGTTTCACTGTTAGAGGGGATTTTAAATAAAAATAACAGATAGGGCTAGTTCATATTTGATTGATTTTAATTAATAATAACAGATTATAGTCTGCTAATGTAATTAATTAATTCCGAGATCTTGCTCGGAAGGGCTAGTTCATAATTAATAGAGATTAAGAATGATTCTTAGAGGAACTTGTTTTTTAGAAAACCTCCATAACAAACTGGGACTATACTCAGAAGAGATTATGAATTATAAGATGAAAAATATCATATTTTCTTTAATAAGAACTTATGCAAGTTTACAAGTTTAAATATTTTCAAATATTATATTCTTTTTAACGTATTAATATTTAAATATAAATATAAAGTTTACTTTGATAATATCAACGTCTGTCAATTATTTTTCAAACTTCCTTTTCATTAGTGTATTCCAAATTCGGTTTCAACAGGAGTATAATCCGTTTGCGTTCCGCTTCCTTTATAGTTGTGTTTTGTGGCATCCTTGTATGTATATTTTTATTTTTGCATTTCATATTTTTTTTTTGGCTTTGCAGCTGTGTAAAGCGAGGCTTGGCTTGTTGTGCTGCTGCCCCACTTGCGGTTTTGTTTAATTACGCATATTACTGTGCCGCAGCCAAGCTTCCCCCATGTTGCATGCACCATCCTCCCTTACTACCAGTGCCACTGGCTGGCCTGGCCTGGCCCAGTTTTGTGGTCTCTTACTGACGAGTGTCTTTGGGTTTCAGTCCAAGTTGCAGTTGCAGTTCTAGAGTCTTGTCAACAACAGCGTCGTCCACTTCCGGTTCAGTCCGTCTGTGGTTGCACGGGCTCTCGCCTTGCCAGGATTGTCAAGTGGACAACTGGACATTGAGACAGAATGACAATAACAAGGAGGAGGGTAAACGGAAGTGGGAAATGAAGAGAGATGGCATTGAGTAAGCTTCTAAACCAAACGCCTTGTTAATTGCTTGGCTTTTGTGGCCGCACTTGGCATTGGGCTGTGTCCATTATCCTACTTCCTCTTTCTCTCTCTCTTCCACTTCCACTCTCACTCTATCTTTCTCCCCTCTCTCACCTTAGCCCGAATCCTCTCCATCTTCTATAACCACATGCATTTAACATATTTGTGCTGTAAATCGCTGAAATTAGATTCTACGGAGGCTACAATAAATTATGGATACGGTTTGCTGGCTGTGGGCTAATGAACCAAAGTGCCAACAGCCACACTCGACACACAGCTGGTACCATTACTTTTGTCCAGCACTGTGTCTGCTTTTATGTGTCTCTGCCTCTAATTGAGGGAAAGGTCAGCGTCGCATCGATTTAACTAAAGCGAGCATCGGTCGAGGGCTCATATAATAAAAACAAAGCGCAACAAAGAATGAAGTAGTTTAGAAAATGTGTGACTATCAGATACCCTGTAAGTGCTAACTTAATGCAAGTCAAGTGTAGTTGTTGGTAGTAGAAAAGAGGTTTGCTTTGAATCTTAACGATCTTAAAGAAAGTCTTAGCTATGCAAGTAATATACCTTTTAAGATGCGTGCACAGGGTATTCTTTATAAGCAACAGTTGTTGGGTAAAAACTATCGATTGGGCTTAGTAATTGTTGAGAATATAAGTATTACTGCAAGCTTACATCCCTAAGCCTCAATTACAGGGTATTCCACAGCTTTTAAGATACAGCATTTATGTGAAAATACAGATATGTGGGACTGGTATTTTCTATAGAGTCAGTAACAGGGTATTATTTAAAAGAATTCAGTAAAAAGTATGATTAGTGTAGATATGAATGGACTTGCTCTTCTACTTATGTACCCTTTATAGGTTTCTTTACAATTACAGGGTATTCATTACAAGCAATAGTCGGTTAGTTTAAGGGCGTTTACGTTGGGTCCAAGCGTAGGTGTGGATTCATTCATGCCTAGTAGGCATTTAGCTCGACTCTTCATTTGCCCATTGCCCCCTTTCAATTGAATTTTACTCGCGCTTGGCATCACTTAACCCCCTACAATGCCCCTTTCCTGCCACGCCCCTGTTTTCCCGCTGCCCTGCACTGTTGCTGTTGCTGTTCTTGTTGTTGTTGCTGTGGCTGCTGTTGCATTGGATGATAAATTGCCACTTGACTTTGCATATTTGTGAACATTGTGAACGCGTCGCATCTGCAGCTGCCCCAAGTCTCTAAGTCCCTTGTTTATTGTTGTCCAACTTTTGGCCCGATGCCTGAACTTTGACTTTTCTTCGCCTTCAAAAAAATATGCATACATACATACATATATTCGAGCGGTTCACCTTGACATCTTTTAAGTTTCTTTTTACACGGCATCAGGCATCCAAAAATAAAACCACCAACAAGCATCGAAGCCAGCTATTTCCTTCTTGCCTCCTTGGCACTATGGGTAAAAGTTCTAATATATTAGTATAAATTCGATTTTTCTAGATCTTAATAATTCAGATAGTATATAAAGTTTTTTAATTTTTACGGGCTATTCTTGATATTTAAAGATTGATCAAAGTCTTAAAAGTTATGAAATGAAACCATTAAGAATGTGATGTTAAAATTTTTAAAATCTTCTTTGCGATGCACTTTAATTCGAAAATAATATAAGATTGAAGATTAGAAAATATGGAAATTCTACATCTAAAGTTTATGCAAAAACTCTTAAAAATATTTATTATAAAACTTGAAAAGTTATTTCCAAATTTTTAATAACATTGGGAAAAACCAAAGGCGGATGTCTATTTCTGAGTTTAGAATCTATGCCGAAATGTCAAACCGTTTTCCCATAGTGTCTCTGTCTTCTGGTGTTGCCTCGCGCCTCGTGCCACTTGCCTCAAGTACTTCGTTGTGTGCCTGGCATATATAACTGACATATCCAAAAGTGTCCTGTCATCCTTGCAGCTCTCCTCTCTGCATCCTTGTGTCTGTGCATGTCAACACCGCGCCAGCTATTTTTTTGTCCTTTCATTTATGCATACATGGTGTTTGCTTCTTCTCTCCTCTCTCTCTCTCTCTCTCTCTCTCTCTCTGTGTTTGGCTCTGCTCTTCTCTTTTGGTTTTTTTTTTGATGTCGCTTTTTATTAATATTTTTGCTTTTTTATTTTTAAATCCGACAGCCACTCGCCGTTGAGTGGCTGTCAGGTGTCAGGCCGCGCATTTGTGTGTGTGTGTGTGAAAATGACACTACATATAAAGCTATACGTAACGGGAACGGGAATGGGAATGGGAACTGGAACTGTTTCTGCGGCTGTCGAGGTCGAGATACTTGTCTCAGTTACGCTTATATACAGATGAAACTGCAATCGTAGTGAAAACATTCAAGCAAGCCAGCTGAATTGGTTTTATACTTGCTAATGAATAAAGAAACCTTGTGAGAATTTCTTTTGCATCAAATTTGAGGATTTTAAGAACTTTTGAACCATATTTAAGCTTTTTGAACCAGTCAGAAATGGAACTTATGCGATACGATATTTGTATATTCAAACTTATATCAATCCTATGAGAATATCTTTTATATCAAACAAGTGGACCAGCCGAACTTCGACAGGTCCCAATTTAACGCCTTCAGAATGTTGTCGTTAACAGTGCTGTACACGTTAACATTGAGTACATTTGTTGAGGCGCTAGCTAGAAGGTGTTTGCGAAATAATCTTTAAACCATTTTAAAAAAACAAACAAATTTAATAATTTTTAATTACTTTTTTAACTTTTATCTGTATTCAATCTGAACTCTTAAAGTTTTTTCACTGCTTTGAATTTGTATACTCTATTAATTTTACTAGGTTATCAACTAATTGAAACTTTTTATTCACACTCAGTGCTTCAGTTCTTATTCCGCTTTTTGTTTGCTGAACAGATTGACAAATTTAGTGTTGCAGTTGCACACACACACACACATCACACACACACATACACTCATCACACACTCTGCTTGATAATCTAACAAATTGTTGCTATAATTGACACTCGTATAAAGCCAAGCGTTACGGTATTGTACACCCCGTTCTCTCTTTTTCACCCTCTACTGTCCCCTTTGAATAATTCAACTATCCAGGGTCTAGAAATCATAGCACTTGTCACAGTCGAAACTATGTGGGAAATGTGAAAGAGCAATTGGACAAAGGCATTGTCAAGCTTCAATTTAGATTGTGCGAGTTGCGCATTGTTTATAATTTAATAAATTGCTCATTAATTAAATGACTTACTGGTGGAAATACCCCGCATTCTTATGTCTAAATGGGTGTGTTTACTCACTGGAAATGGGAGTAGGACAAGCTTTAAATTAGGGAAAGAATTATTAAATAGCATACAATTAAATAATTACGGAGAGAGAGCTTTGAGCTTCAATTCATTATCCATTAAAATAAATGAACTAAAACTAGTTGAAATAAGTTGAAATAAGCTTTCATTAAAGCCTTAATGTGGTTTCAACCATGACTAGTTAAAGGGACAGAAACATAAGATAAGATTTAATCTTAAAGAAAGCTTTAATGTGCTTTTAAGAGCAGTGATATAATATAATAACAGAGCAACTCAGAGTCCAGTTAATCCTAAATCAATGTTTCAATTATAATACTCTTTGAATAATTTACATGTACAAAGGGTGCGCTCTGATGTTTCAATTTCTACCCATTTGAGTAACTGTAGCTCGAGCTGCATGCATTTATCAATTTATCAATTAACCTATGACCTCTGCCTCCAACTGAACAATAGAACAAAGAACATTAAGAACACGATTCAAAGTCAGTCAAGCGTTGCTTTTTTGTTGTTTTTCTTCTTGTTGTTGTTGTTGTTGTTGGTGGTATTGCAAAAGAACAGGCCAAAGTTGAACACAATGGGTGGTGTAAGTGGGCGTGTAAGCGTAGGCGTGGCATAAATGTGATAATTCAATTAAGAGTTAAATAAATAACCCCAACTGAGTTGAGAGAGCATAAAACATATGCCAATTTATCAGCCGCATTTAATTGATGTTTATGCAATGCCATTAAATCGAATTGTCCGATCACCGATTGTCGCATGTAAAAAAGTATTGGCAAAAAATTGTTAACAATAATCGATTTGCATGTGTTTTCAATCAAAAAATAAACAACATGAACAGCAATAACAACAAAGAGCAAAACGTACAAAAGCACACCACATACAAGAATGGGCAATTTAAATTGTGCATGTTTTATACCCTGTAATCAGGACAAGGTGTGTAAGGGGTGCCATGAACTTTAGAAAAAATTTAATTTAATAAAACTTAGCATAGTCTGTTAATAAGTTATTCTGAATAATATACCAAAACTTAAAGTTCTTTTCTTATTTATTAAAAACATTTAAATAGTTTATCTCTAATATTTAATATACATATACTTAAACAAATACTTAACCACTCTACTGTCTATGGATATAATTGATTGAATTTTATATTAAATAATTTTTAAATCTTTACAACTACTTATAAACGAGTTGTTTATAATTAAAGTTCACTTGGAATTTTAAATGCTTTACCAACTTTAATAAAATTCTAAAAACTTTTTATTCTGACCATAAATTATAAATCTTTGATATTTGATATGCATCTCGTTTATTAATCCTTTTCACAGTCTTCAAAATTTGCATAACAATCAGAAAATAAACACAAAAGTTTTAATTTCTCTGTCGAGCATTCCCGACCGTGTTCGTTGCCTGAAAAATATTTTATTTATATGATTTTTTTTGCTTGAATTGGCATATTTTGTGTGGATTTTTGGTTTTTTGCTTGACGAGTCGAAGATTCATTTATTGTGTGTGTTTATAAATATTGAATATTGTGTGGCAAAAGAGAAAAATTGTACACAAAATGTGCATTCAATCAGTTACTAATAATATTTGCATAACAATACTTTTTCATTCTATTGATTTATTATTTTATTAATGTTGCTAAAGTGAAAGCAAATGGAAGACTATCAAGAACATATACAATTATTTCTGCAATTTATTTATAACAATTTTACTGATTTATTCTCATAAATACGAAATTCGTGTGGAAAAAGGATATGGAATAAAAGGATTTGAATTTATAGATATTTTAGTCTAGTTATTGCCATTTATATTCTTATTAATTTCTTAAATAGTTATAGTAATATATAAATTTGGGCAATTCTATGATAAGTAGGCAATAGTTTAACAATTATACTTGACACTTTTATTGATATATTATTATATAATATAAAATAAAATAAAAGTTGGGATTCCACAATCAAAGAAATTGTTTATTTATATCAAACAGAAGGATATATATATCAAGAGGAATAAAAAGTTGGCTTAATCGGGAACAATTTATCAAACAGAATATTATTTATATATATATCATGTTAAAGAAATTGGGGGCTAAATAAGGAAGAAGTTATCAATTACAAGGATATATTTATCATGTAAAAGAAAAGTGGGCCTTAAACAGGAACAAGTTAATGATCTAGAGTTTGATGTTGATTTAATACGATTAAAGGATTACATTTGCGTGTGCAAATTAAAATTATAATTTATAATCATAAATCATTTAAATCATATTAAAATAGCATTACAAAATACTATTTTTTTCATAAATAATCTTTATGTTTAATGAATTGAAACTGTGAAAAAACTCGATAAATATTTTATTTTGTACTTTTTTTATGTCTAAATAATGTTGTCTCTGTTGGTTAGGGTATGGCACCGACAGGTTGCAACATTGCGGGCAATTTATGTGGCAGACACCAACAACAGCTATGAAAAAGGCTAAAAAAATAAATATAATAAATAGGCAAATTGGGAATAAAGAAGAAGATGAAAAAATAACTGATACTGATGTATGCATATGTGATAAAAGACAGTGCGACGCATAAAAAATGCATGCAACACATAATGCCGCATGACCCGGCGCTGGCACGCCCACAAGCTGGCAAAACGCCCACGAGGACAAAACAACAAAATCAGAAGAGAAACGGGGGGAGAAAGGAAATGAGAAGAGAGGAAAAGAGAACAGGAGGCATGTGAAATGAAATAAATGCGCTGCGTATTGTCTGGCAAAAAAGGGAAATAAAGTGAAGAGCAAAAAATAACTAAGAATGCTGTGCTGGAAAATGATGTACTATGAGATACCCAGTACTCTACTGTGTTTATAAAATAAATCAAATGAAAGTTTTAAAATAGTTAAAGGAAGTAACAGTGTATGCAAATTAAAGGGAACATTTTTATAAATTAGAAAGTAGGTTTTTAAAATTTAGAAAAAACTGGAACTGCTTACTATAAAATATTATGGCACTAACTTATAGACAGATGGAATATTTTCAATTTATAAATTCAATAGTGCTTTCTTCTGTCTGTTACAATCGTATGCAAAAAGTTATAATACTCTTTCTGACTCAATATGTAGGGTCTTAAGAGCTGATGATAAAAAAACGCAAAACCGACAGTTATTATAAAGCTGGGGGGACCAAAGAGTAAAGTTAAGTGGGTGTGTGTGTGTGTGAGTGTGTGTATGTGACTGTATGTGCGCATGAGATGCTAACCTAGTTTATGACAGAGTTTAAATTATCCCTTTGTTTTTGCCACAGTGTTTTTTTCCGCTTTGCAAACAAAGGCCAAAAGCAAAAGCGTTCAAGTAGACACTGCACACACACATGTGGTTACCTATAAATGTGTTAGTGGTTTATCTGTGTGTGGATTTGTATCTGTGTGTGTGTGTGTGTGTTAATGGCGGCGGCTGCCATCAAGAAATTGCATATTAATCAAGCGGAAAAGCGGCAAAGCCAAAAAATGAGCATAAAACGAGGCAACTTTATGAACGTTTAATGAGACGCCAAATGGTGTTTGTGCCTCTCTTAGAATGAACTTACACACACACACACACACGCGTGCACACATACAGTCATGGAAAAATGTTAGAGACAAACGAAATTCTTTTTTGTATTTTTAAAATTTTTTCTTAAGGAAATCTGTTAATTTTATGACTGTATAAAATTATTATTTTTGTGTATTTATTTGAGTCAAAGAATTACAAAAATAAAGAATTACAATATAATAATCCAAAAAACATATAAATATGTATTTGCATTTTTACCAAACATATTGTTTATATAAGATTCTTAAAAATAGCTAAAAATGAATCAATATTATCCAAATAAATGCTAGAATATGAATATTAATCATTACTATGTAATGTTCATTTTATAATAAAAGTTATAATGATTGCGATCTCTGCTTACTTAATAATTATATAGCTTTGTTTTAAAATACAACAAATTAATGGGGTTCTTTTAATTTTATCTGGCAATAATTAATTAAAAAATGGAACAATTGGCTCTAAGTCTTGGATTAAATAAACGTTTATACTAAACTCTTATATGTATTACGTTGCCAACCCAACATTTTCTTATACTATGTATAAACAAGTTGCTTAGAAATACCAAATTTGCCAGTTGTTTCTATAATTTTTTCCACCACTGTATATGTGTTTTTGTGTGTCTTTAAATGTGTGTGGCTGACTCTAACGAAGGTCAATGGCACTCAGACTCTAGTTTATACGAACAAATCTTTATGGGCACGCAATAAACACAAATTGCTTGTCATATGCGCGCTTTGTGTAACGAGCTGTGCGAGAGGGAGAGAGTGGGTGAGAAAGAAAGAGAGATAGTGAGAGATGGGAGGGGTGGGAGAAAAGCGGAGTCAACTTAACAATTTGTCCTGCAACAAAAATGTTGGCCATCAGAATGCGCCCACACGCTGCCACAACAGCAGCAAGGCAACAGCGCATAAATCTGAGAGAGCAACAACAACGACAGCAACAACGAAGAAACAACACCAACAAAAGGAGCGAACAACAAACAACAACAACTGACAATTGAATTTATTGAGCTGAAGTCTATCAATCAGTTAATACGAAGCCGCTGGCCAACTGACAGTTGCCATTTACCAACTGACCGGAACAGGCAAAAGCGTTGGCTACTCGTAGCTTCTGCTCTTGACTTCTGCATGTTGAAAGTTTGCTTGTTGCTTGCGGCATGTGGCAATGTGGCATGTGGCCTACTATAATCACTGAGTCACAAGATATCCACAGTGGTTATCATAATATTTATAAACTAAAAAGAAAATTATTAAGAAAACTTTTTAATTATTTGAAGAGTTCAAGTGGAATTGGAATTAGGGCTTAAAAAGTATGAAAAGACTTATTCTTATTCAAATATTAATTGGAAACCGATTCAGAATGTATAAGTATCATACATAATATAAATTAAAAAAAAAGTAATTATACTGTTGTCTATCTTTTCTAGACAGTCTGAACAGATATAAAGGCATTGCTATATAAATAATACAGACATGCAGGCAGGCCTTTTTTTTAATTCTTTAACTTAGAATCTTCGAGTGTTAAAATTGGCTTAGTTTTCAGGAAACCTTATCATAATATAATTTAAAATTTATAAAATTCAAACCTTACCCATCTTAATCTTTATCTTTATGAGTATGCTGTGATCTTTAAATTTATGTAATAATTTAATAAATAAATAAAATTTAATATTTTTTTCACTTTCAGGTAATCATCCTTTGGAATTTTACATATTTCGAAAACTCTTCAGATCCAATTGCAATCTCTCTTTTAATATTTCCTATTGAAATACCATATTACAAAAGTATATAAAAATGCTGTAAGTATTATTTATTGCCTCATTTACATACATATTTATATCAAGAAAACCTATATTATATATTTTATTCAAAAAAATTAAAATTCAGTAGCTTTTCAACAGTTGCAACCCAATGTAACTTATGTAAAAATATACAACGAGTATTCACAGTGTAAAATGAGGTTGATATATGATCAAAGAGAGGGCGTGACAAGGGTCCGGGGCATGAACAAGGATTGTGGCAGGTAGCAAGTAAATTACAATACTGCCCGACTATTGTGTGGAAAAGGAGAAAGAGCAACAAAAAGAAAAAAAAAAAGGAAATGGCAAAGAAATAAATGTAAATGTTGCAAGTAGTTTTGCAGGTGCAGGTGCCACAATACAAGGACACGTATTTGCTTTACCAAGGCAAAGAGCCTTGGTTCATTTAAAACAAAGTCACAACCAGAAGCCATTGTGGGCCATTTATGGTCTTTAAGTGTGTGTCTGTGTGTGTGTGTATCATAACTAGTTTTTGTTGTTGCAGATTTATATACTGGCTAACAAAGTTGTGTGCTGGGCATTGATGTAAATATTTAATGAATTGCATTAGCTTAGGAAGACTCGAGACTAACTTTAGTCTAATTAAATGCCAGGTCCAAAAGTTTTTGGAGCAACGACTTTAAGCTTCAACCCCGTTCGCAATTTGTCACTTTTAATGACTTGTCAGCGGGCGTGTTGTTGAAGCACATGTTGCCACCAAACTCCACCCCCTTCTAGCTGACACCGACTTGGGAACCTAATGTAATTGAAAAGTTTTAGAACCACTCCACGGGAGTTGGAGGGAGGAATATATAGTATACCCTCCAACGTTAACTGTCTAGAGCTGCTGTCTTAGCCACAACTGCACTGACTAGGAGAAGAGTGAGCAAGTGTGTGGAGTTGGGACTGGGGCATCATCATCAATGCAACAGTGGCTGTGGCAACAGCAGCAAATGGAGCATCATGAAACAACAGCACGTCCTTGGCAAATTCAATTTGTCAAAAAGATGCTGTCACGCAGCAATTGCTGAATGCTTACTTAATTCCTATTCCTATTCCTGTTCTGTTCTGTTCCTGTCAATGTGACGAGACTAACTGCAAGTGCATAGCAAAAACTCCAATTCCAATTCCATTTTCACACGAAACCCCTGAACCAAACTCAACTAAAACCAAACCGAACCCTTAAGCAAGTTATGGATAAATTTATACGCTTAACAAAACTTGAATTCCCTTTTACTGATAGATAAATTAGAAAGATTTTCAAAAACTTTTGTTTCTTAACTATACAACTTTAAAATCAAGAACTGGGTTTCGAATTGTTAGAAATATTCTTATTTTGATCTCAAAATTAAGAATTGTTAATTTTAAATTATAATGAATTTTAATATATTTATGGCTTCTCTGTTCGTTCTCTGCTTTTCCCCTAAGCTTTTCTTCTGGACTTCTATTACATTGCTACTCAGCTGCTCTTTCTTTGCCTTCACTTGCAAACTTCTCTCACCGCTCTTGCCTTTTTGACTTGTCAAAGTTTCACAAATTTTAACCATGGCCTTTGTTAGGGTATGCTAAAGAAATATCGTTTGTTCGCTTCACGTGAACAGTTAATAAATGCCAGTCGAAAATGCATTGAAGGATGCCACAGTGCGTGATACAATTGCTGTAGCGTTTGCGCTGCGGTTTCACATACCCTGTAACCAAAAGCTAGTGATAAAGAGGTGTAACAAGGCTGAAGAGATATAAGAGACAGACAAAGTTAGCAGAGTTTAGTATCAGTTATTTTACAATTTAAGAAAAAAATCTAAATAAAATTGAGTGCAAATATCTTTAGCACACTTAACGGACAGGGTATCTGTTAGTCCTTGCTATTTTTCGTAATTGATAAACTGGTAGCTGTTGGTGCCATCATTATGACTTATTGTTCGCTGCGAGTTTACATGGCGTATGAGCAACGGAAATGAGGGAATGATAGCAACAAAACGACTTGCAATTGCAGCACTCGATTTATATGCCACTTGCCACTTGCCACTCGATGGTGAGTTTCTCCATTTTGACTGCTGTTAAAAGCTGCTTGAGGCAAGCAAAGCGCATTTTGATGTCTGCACGTTGGCAGTTTTCGACAGCATTTAAGATCAATTTCGTTGCAAATTTAAAAGTGCGCCACAAAGCAGCTATAAAACCAATGAGCAAAAGCTAAAGTAAAGTGTGGAAAAGGGAAAGGAAAACAGGAAAAAAATGCTAAAGGTAGAGGAGGGAAACTGCAACACGAGTGAAAAACCTTTTAAACTTCTTATGACTTTTGCAAGGAAAATAAAAATGTCATCTCGATCAGATAACAAACTCGGAGGTTACTCAAAAAACAATATTTCACAGCGTCTAGCAAAAGGAAGAAGAAGAGACGCTAGCTCAACAAAAAACAAAGTTTGCGGTTTGTTTGCTTTTTCACCACTATTCGCTTTTCACCACTACTTGCTCTTTCCCATAAGTGCAGGGTCACCTACTAACGAGCTTACTTTATGTAGCTTAATGGAACTTTTATTTTTGATTTGCAAGAAAATTATAACACTATACACAAACTTTGGTAAAATATTTAACTTTTTTACGAATATGAATATTAGAGTAACTAATTAGCGACATTAGGATAATTTAAGACAAGCTGATCAATTGAAAAGGTCCAATGTTCAGTTCTTTGGCCGTATCATCATAACGGCCTTTTTTAGGGAGTACTCTTTCTCCGAAATGTGTACCAATTGATGCCCTTGCCCCAGGTGTTGTCTTTATATCTTCCCATCAAGTTGCTGTAAAAGTTAAAGTTTGCAAACAAAGCTTCAAACAATGAATACTATAGTATATGTACATACCTTTCAGCACAATCTTTGTACCACCAAGCGCCAGTGCGTACTTCGGCACAATTGTATACGTATTCATCATTATCCTGGTCAAAAGTGGAAAATCGCATACCACGATGAAATGAAAGTGAATCACCAGCAGATCCATTTGCTTTGCCCAGAGTGTGTAAGACATATTGTTCACCCTCGTCCCCAATTGCAAATTCATCATATGTCTCAAACCTTTTGTCTCCCTCAAAATCCTCGAGAACTATTAACAACTCCTGCTTTCTCTCTTTAGTTAGTGCATGTATTTTATCCAAACCCAAAAAGAATTCGCCATTGAGATCTCCAAATCCATTTTTGTATTCAGTCCAGTTCCTATAAAAGTCCACGCTGCCATCTATGCGTCTCATTATGATAGTCCATCCTCCATCCCGAGTGATCGCATCACAGGCAACTTTAAAAGGCTGACTACTAAATCTGGTGATGACTGTTTCGTAGATCCCACTAAACTTCGCTTTTCTACAAATGCTTGAATTAAACAATGAGTTGTGTTTATCCGATTCCTTTACAAGTTCATTTATCAGATTTCTCTGCTGTTCAAGCTCTGCTTTAAGAGATTTAATGTTGGATTCTTTGTCTATATCATTTGCCTTTTGATGCTCTGTTCTAAGAGATTTTATCTCTGTTGCCTTAAGAACTCCATCTGCCTTCTGAAGCTCAAGCTCCTCTTTGAGAGATTGAATATCAGACTTATTAACAACATTTTCAAACGACTTTCCCTGTAAATCTATCAGATTTCTCAGCTGTTCAAGCTCCGCTTTGAGAGATTTAATATTGGATTCGTTGTCTATATCATTTGCCTTTTGATGCTCTAGGTCTGTTCTAAGAGATTTTATCTCTGTTGCCTTAAGAATTCCATCTGCCTTCTGAAGCTCAAGCTCCTCTTTGAGAGATTGAATATCAGACTTATTAACAACATTTTCAAACGACTTCCCCTGTAAATCTATCAGATTTCTCTGCTGTTCAACCTCCGCTTTGAGAGATTTAATATTGGATTCCTTGTCAATATCATTTGCCTTTTGATGCTCTGCTGCCCTAAGAATTCCATCTTCCTTCTGACGCTCAAGCTCCTCTTTCAGATATTTAATGTCGGCTGCCATAACAAGTTTATCCAACAACTTTTCTAGACGATCCTGAATATCCAGTGTCTTAACAACTCCATCTATTAACTGCTGCTGATGTTCCTGCTGGGCTCTAAGCAGTTGATTAGCTAATGATTATATCTACTATATTTGAAAACTTACCTCAACTCGGATAATTGTGTACTCATAGAAAGAAGTAACTTGGTTTCATTAAATTCGGATTGAGGAATTCCATCAGAGAATGAATTTATTGTATTAATCACAAAGATTGTATAAATTATTTTCTGCAACATTTTGCAACTGAACTTCACTGAATGTCTGAAACGACTGAATAAGTCACATTTGACTTGGGTTTTTATAAGCGATAACAGAAGACACATACATTCTAACATTAGATTATATACAGACTTGACCCGATCTGACATTAGCTTCGTGGAATCCATCTTGGGCAATTCCTGAAAGCATGTTATCAGCAGATTTATTTCGTAAACAATTTAATCAGTGAACAACTTGATCACTTGTTCGACAGAAAAAAGATATATGTATATATTTAACTTTTATTAAATTGAAATATATAAAAATGCAGTAAGCTACAGTAGAGCATGCTCGACAGTAGGAGACCCAGTACTTTTTGAGTGCAAACCGTTTACTATAGATTGTTCTTCAATGTTCCCTACCATGCAATAGATGGCGCCACTACGAAACAAGTTAATTAACACAGAGGTCGCTAGCGTCTCTTCTTCTTCCTTTTGCCCGCAACATTGTTTGTTGAATAACTTCCGTGTTTATTATCCGATTAAAATGAAATTTTCTGGACAGTTTTGGACTATAGTGTATATTATATGTACCAAAAATCAAGGGGCTAGCAATAAAGGGACTCTTGTAATTCGACTTCAAAATTTTGTATTTCAATTTCCGGGGGCGGAGGGGGCGTGGCATAAATCTAAAACAAACTTGATCAATTGTTTTTGCTTTTGCTGTTTGAAAAACAATAAGCAGGAAAGTGGAACATGGAAAAAGGGAAGGTGTAAAGCCGAGTGGGCGCTGGAAAACTCATGTAATGGCTTTTCATGATAAGCATGCATGTATGTGCGTGTGTGTGTGTGTGTGTGTGTGTGTGTGTGTGTGTGTGTGTGTGTGTGTGTGTGTGTGTGTGGAAAAGCAGAAGTGTACACTGTAGAGGTTCAACCTTTATGGAAATACTAATTAGAAAAGTGGGAAAACAACAACTGGGAGTTAGTTGGAGAGACAGTGCGAAACATCTCAAGCAAACAAATAAAATTTACATTTTTGCTGAAATCCTTTTTGGCTCTTCTGTCATTTGCACGCGTCGCTTGCAATTCGCTTCTATCTCTTGCGTCCCTCTCTCTCTCTATCTCTTTCTATTCTGCTGTGTCTCTTTATCTGTCCGTCTCTCGTTTCCTTGTACAATTTCATTTTCAACACAAAGTTTTGTTTTATTACCCGGAGGACACGAACAGGACTTTGTAAGTTACAAGCCAAATAACAAGTTGGACGAGAGGCTAGCTGCAGTTGTTAAAGTTGGATTTGATAATAAAATTACTTTTACAGTTGCTGCTTTGGTCTGCTCTGCTCTGCTTTGCTCTGTTGGCCTGCTGAGTAAGTCCATAAGTCCATCTTGGCCCAGTTTTGCGCCATTGCGCCGTGACTTTGTAATGAGCCTTTGGGCCAACAGTGTATACTTAAAGTTAACTCCCCAAGGCGTATGGCCAAAATCAATCCACAGATATGCATTCCAAATCAAACATGTAGACATGCATTTAATGGCATAATGTTTGCATAACTAATACACTCACAGTTCCCAGTTCTCAATCTCCAATCCCACTTCCAATTTCATCTCTGCTTCCACTTCCCTCGACGCACTTAATAACGCATATTATTCAAGCCTCGTATGCACTCTGAGTGTAAGTATGTGTTTGTGTTTGAGTGTATATCTCTGGTTGCCAGATGTCTAATGAACTGGCTACTTAACTGGATTCCAACTTGAGGCACACGTACTCAAAATAATGATGAGGGCAATGGACTCGAGCTTAACTCAATGGTAAAGCTTCAAGTCAAAGAGAAGTTTATAGGAAACCCTTTTTCAAGTGATCAACTACACTGATAAAAATAAAGGGGTTTTCTCAGCATAGTAAACTTCATGTAAGGATCTCAAAATCTTAGCAGTATGGATTTTTTCTCTTCAATACTTTTCTTCCAAAGTCTTATTAAAAAATATTGCATATATTTTCTTCTTAATTTCTACTACCCGTTTTTTCATAAGTGTACCAGATTTTGTTAGAAATTTAATAGAAATGCAAGTAGTCTGCATTACTTAATCGTAGCCGACTCAATAACTGATTGAATTATGCCTGTTTAATTCAACAGAAAATGAAAACACTTTATGCACTTTAAAGCCAATAAATTGATGTCTATTCGACACAAATAAAGAGCATAGAAATCAGAATTTAATAATTTAAACTGTCTTATGCAGATTAAAGATATATAGAAATCTCAAATGACATTTTTACACAACTACAGAATACAAAATATATATTTGGAAGATTTTAATTACTTATTTTATTATAAACACTTTTCTGTTTTTTTTTATAAGAATTGTTTAAAGATACTTTTCAGTGATACTTGCTGCAAATGAATCAACAAAAATGTATTTCAGTTTCGCTTAAATCCATTTCCATTGCATATTCGAGATAAAAGAGAGTGAAAGATATATCTACCGCCAATAAAGCGTTTGTTCGCTACGTATCTTTTCCAGTTGAGGTTCGATATCATCATTTAATCAGACATCTGTACTTTTTATATCAATTTCACAATTCCGCTTGATAAACCGATTTGGCCATTTAACAACTCGCCTCTTTGGGCTGTTAACGATTTTAGCATAACCCTATTTTAGGTACAATCACAGCCCAGAGACTGAGATAGAGAGAGAGAGAGAGAGAGAGAGAAAAAGATAAAGAGAGATAGAGTTGTTTTTCGTTGCTCTGTAAAAGCAATCGAAATAAACGTCTGCAATTTGTGTTGGCTGTTCTGTCAATAAGTGACTCTTAATAATGCAAATGCAGTTGGCCGGAATCGAACAGTATTGAACAGGCAAGAGACGACAGCAAACAGGCAACTGGCAATAACAAAAACGAATAGGAAAATGTGTTAAAGCTGGAGAAAAGAGAGAGAGAGATAGAGAGCGAAAGAGATTGTCGAGCAGATATGCAAACTGTAGCATACTTTTTTGGGCTGCACTCGCTTATGCCGATGATTGAAGTTCTTGTAGCTGTTGCCGTTGTACAATGCGTGCTGCTGTTTCTATCCCCTGCTTCTCTTTCTGCTCCTCACTTTTAGCCATTAGGTGCTCCAGTCTATGCATGTCCTTGTTGCGGCACAGCCACGTCAATCAGCTGCAACAGGACAATCGCTGGTAACTCCCCAACTTGCAACTTCCAACTACAGCTACTGATGTAAGGTGTGTGGCTTTTGTTTGCTCAGTCTGGTCGACAATTCACTTAAAAGCGTGCACGTACAACTGCAACTGTCGCTGTCGTTAACTCTGCTTCCCCTTCTTCGGACCCCTTCCATTTGACACTGCTTTTTGGCCACTGGCTCTATGCACATGTCCTCGTCTGTTTAGTGCCCCGTTTCCGTTGTCAAACTGTTGCCTAAAAGTCGAGCTAGCTGAAATGAATGGATTGAAAAAAATGTCAGAGTGTGAAGAGGGATGAACTGTGCACACATTTGGATTCCTGAGGTTAAAACGGTACCCATTAAAAACTTTTTTAAATTTCACGCTTATGGGAAGAATTTGCAAAATTATCAAAGTATTGTCATTCATACTTTGCTATCATTTAACGTAGCCTAACTATATTTAAATTTGGAGAATTGAATATATATCATAGAAGTTGAATGACCAGCTTGGAGTTAATTATGTTTTTTGTTTTCAAATGTTGATCCGTTGAGCGTCAATTTTCCCTGCATTGATTAATTAAACATTTTTAAAACTCCATACTTCTTATTACAAAATGTTCTTTATAGTTTTTTAGTTTTCAATGTGAGCTCAGCTAATTCTTAGTTGGGTTCAGTTTTTAAAGATATCAGATTTGGTATTTGAATCTCTGTTTCTAAGCTTTCTATACCCCTATTTCCGCTGTATGTTTTACAAAACCTGTAGTTTATTCCATGCAAGCTTTAAATTCTTCGCTGGGAATTTTTAGCTTGCATGTTTGATGTAAAATATGCAACACACACTTAAAATGTTAATCATACGCCATGTGTGCCGAACAGAGAACAGTCAGCAGTAGGGCAGAGCTGTCAGTTTTTGCCAGAGGATTGAAAACACCTTCTGTTAAATCAGCATCTACCTTTCCTTACTCAGGAGCATATTTATACAGTGGCTTTTTGCACATTGTCTGGACCACATAATAGGGGCAAAAGTCTTGCCAACTTTAGCCTTTTATTTATAATGGCGCTAATCTATGCCGCAATTATTAGCATATGCTGGAAACTTTATCGCTGTCATCGTCTTTGATGTTGCAACAAAGTTATTGAAAAGATTTCAACTTGGCCAAGAACTATTGCCGTTGCCGTTGCCGTTCACTTCATTTTGTTGGCGGCTCATTAAGCGGCTTTTAGCTACTTTGTCTCTGGGCAAAGTTGCACTAAATGCCAATGATTATAGTGATTAAAGTGGAAGTGCGAGAAGCGCGAAGCGAGAAGAAGACAGTTGAGAGTCTAGAGAGTTCAGATCTGAGACAGTTCATTGCACCGCTAATTGACCGCTGTGAACGTCTCGAGTCTAGACAAAGGCCACATTATCGCGCCCATCTCAATTAAGATGTTAACATAAAAATAATGTCATCTATCTACTAAGTTTGAGTTTGAGTTGATTAATCAATTTGTTGCTCATCTGCTTGTTTCACAGGAATTATATAGATATTTACTTAGCATGAGTCACTATTTCTATTAGCTTAATTCTTTTTTAAGGAAAATTAAAGTCGAAAGCCTGTCAAAATATGTGTAACGGCATTAGCTTTGTATTAATACTAATTATTGTGGTTATATTATTAAATGGATATTGCTAATAGAATGTTTTTTTTGACTAAGTATTTAAATTGGATTAAGCTTATAATTATAGTTAATGCTCTGAAATTAAATTTGCACCAATCAGGCTGATTAAATTATTTTTTTTTGTTTTATTCAAAGACTCTGTTATCTAAATTATTGAATTGAAAATGGATTCAAATTTAGTTCATTTTAAATTATTCTAAATTAACAAGCTAAAAAGAAAATAAGGAATAAATTTGCAAAGTACATTATAAATGCTTTTCTTTCTAAACTTTCGACTCATCTTAGGTTCATTTAACAGTCCAATAATTTGATTCCCTTTTGAATGTTTAGTCTATTTGAAGACAGAGTCTTTTACTTTACTTTCATGTCGAATGGATATGTAAATTGTTTTGAAATAAGCCATTCTCTTAGGAATGCTGTTTAACATGAATTGAATTGTCAAATGCTTTGACTAAATTCAATTAAGTTTAAACATGCATTACATAAACACGAGACATGTTATTCTCAGACTCTATGGGAGGTACCGCACCGCCAGCAAATTTCAGTTTTATGCCGACCACACTACACAACGAGTTTCACACTTCAAATGAACAAAATCTAGATTCAATACGTATGTAGTCTTTTTATTTTGTTAGCGCCGAAGAAGCGTTACCTTTGGTATTTAAATTTCTCTAAAATAGATATTAATTTATGGCTCTTGGCAACCATTAAAACTTTTGACACTTCAATTTCATCATTACATGTTGGAAAATACTGTATATTAATTCAAAACAATGACTCATACCACTTCGATTATCATGTTTAATGTTTTATATCGCAGTATTAAGTAAATCAAGCAAGTTGTAAAGCTGTTTGACTGTTGTATAAAATGTTTCTGATGCATATACTCGTTACTTCATATACGCAACTAAGCAAGCGTATACACATCTCCCATATTGTCTAGTGGTTAGGATATCCGGCTCTCACCCGAAAGGCCCGGGTTCAATTCCCGGTATGGGAAACTGTTCTTATAAAAATAGTTTCTCTTTTTTATAATATTTTTTTTTTAAATTTTGTAAGTTCTAAATAAAGTTACATAAATTTTCTAAAAATTTAGCTTTATGTACCAAATAAAAGTTGTAGTCTTGGAATTGCTTAGTAGCTTATTGTTTGAAATAACTTTACCCCCAGTGTGCAACAAATCTTACAAATCATTTGAACGTGCAGTTGATTTACTATTGACTATTTAAAAACCTATAGATGGAACTACAGTTCGGCTACAGTATATACATATGTATATACATATGTATTACGTATATGCTTTTAAGCTAGTGTCAACAACACATACAAAGTAGTGCTAACAAATTTGCTATTAGCCGTCAGAGTAACCATATCCCATATGGTCTAGTGGCTGGGATATCTGGCTTTCACCCAGAAGGGCCGGGAATTAGAATATCCATAATGCATTCGACTCGCAAGCACGATGTTGTGGGTTCGAAACCCGCCGCGGTCAACTTCTTTTTTAATTCGTAGCAACCCAAACGTATGACAGCACTGTTTTATTTTCCATGTTGTGCACCTATAATTCCCAACTGGTTCTAGCTATATACTGATGGAATGTTGGTTTCGTAGACTGGTAATATGCTTCTATATTGAAGCCATTTTTTTTTTTTATATTATTAATGCAGAATTCCTGCTATTTATCTTATTGGGGTAATGAATTGGGTATCTCGTAGGCTTTTTTGTTTCCTGTGGGGAGTTGCTATTTGGCCTTGCGGCCATCGGCAGGCACTGTTAAAAGTGCTGCTAATTTTTTTTTTTTTTTTTTTTTTTGAGTTGCTTTTGGCCTTGCGGCCATCGGCATGTGCTGTTAAGCTGCATTTTCTTTGTGTCATCGAAATTGTGTTGGAGGCAGTGTTGCCATTTTAGCTATTTTATAGATCTAGCTATTTTGTACGGATGTCGAATATTTTTACACACACAAAATACTGGGTCTAATAAGTTAAAATGATAGTTACATTGAACCCCAAAATTTCTTCTATTCCGTAGTTTGAATTCATTGTTGATTCTCACTCTAAAAAAATTAACCCTTTTTAATAATTGTAAAATTTTTGTTTTGAATTTTGTTACTTACTTGTTCAACTTTTGAGCTTCAATAGACTGAGAGAGATTATTCTATTTTAATAATTGTAAAATTTTTGTTTCTTATCATATGCACATGGTGTGAAAACTCCGTATGTGCGGAGGACTGAATTTACTTAGGTCTATGGGAATTATTATTAATCTAAAACCAGAATTTACATTGGTCTTAAATGTATCGTTTATATCTTACAATATAAGATTAAACAAACTGAATAATAAAGCAAAGCAATATATGTTTAGTAAAATATTTTTTTTGTATTTTTGACGATTATTTCAAAGAGTACTTGACGTATTACTCTTGTTCTTAAATTATGATCTTGAATAGGTTATACAAATCTCAGAAGATTATACTATTATATTATTTGAGTCAATCCTAACTTCAGTAAGATAATAACTACTCTTTTTCCAAGCATTTACAGAGCTCTTTTTGAAGTCTTTTAGTCTCTTTTATAACCTCTTAAAATATCTCGTTAAAGGCAATTAAAATATCAGAATTTCAGTCATTTAATAAATGATTCAAACATAAAAATAATAGTAATTTCAATGCCACAAAAATCGATTTACTGACATACAGAGAGTAATTGTAAAGCAAGGATAATAAACTAAATACTAAAGAGAAAGAGTAGCTAAATAAGTAATTTACTGTAAGTGTTTTTTTCTGAGCATAAATAGATTTGGAAATTTAAATGGACATTTTGGCCAAAATGTCAATTTTCGGCCTTTGGTTTTTTGAGCATTGTTTAGCTGCTTTTTATTGGGCTGCAGTTGTCACAAAGATGTGGCATAAATGACATACAAAATACTGCGCTGCTGCCATTTATCAAACTAGCAACACCTTAAATGCAAATGTTGCTGCCACAATAGCTCAAAGGCACACGCGCCGCCTGAAGAGTGGTAGATAGAGAGTAAGAGTAATATGAATTATGCAGTTCTTGTTACCTGTCAACGAAAATTTCTTATATCCGTCAATAAATCGAATTTATTGAGTGAAACATAACACAATTTTGAATACAAAGTCAATGCCCTGAGGGTATCATTTTTGTTTTAAAGTTGCCTTTAAATGTGTTTATGGTTTTTGAATAATTTAATAATTGATTAACTTACAAAGCTTTGGAAACACAGCAGCTTTCGTAACTTAATACAGCTAATTAAAATTTCATTAGTGCTTAAGTAATCAAAATCTCAAACTAAACTGAAAGATGTCTAACTATAAAGCCAAGTTGTAAAGTATTTTCTTACACTTTGATGAAGATAAGTGACTTTTGAATAGACACATTTCTCTATATGTGTATGTGTATTATAGGTATTCGTATACATACATATGTACCTAAAATATGTGTGTTGTGTTATGCCAATCTGTATTTAATTACATTTCGCTTGAATGCCTAAGCTGCTTAACATTGCCGGTATCTGTGTGGGCGTTGCTCTTGTGTCAGCGCCACAATTTATTTAAAGCCTAGAAAATGGAATTTATAAATAAAGTAAATTTCGCTTAAATTACTTTCCTAATTGTAAAATGATCTGTTTGTCAATTAAAGTCTATTGGTGCTTATTATTATCTATAGCTATTAAAAGAACGTGGTTTTTAAAACTATTCAGATAAAGTATAAAATGAAGTTATAATTATTTCACTTTAAATGAAATAATATAATACAAATTGTATACTGAGAAGAGTAACCTTTCTTTCTGGACAGTTATAACTTTTGTAATTGTTATAATTAAGGACCAACATTTTCAAGAACCCTTTTCAAAGCATCCAAAATTATTAACCCAAAATAAGCTAATCGCTTAGCTTTGTTACTGTTATAATCCTTGCAAAGCGAATATGAAAAGTTTTTAATGCATTGCGCCTAGGGTTATGCAATAAAATTTTTTTGTAATTCTTTTTGTAAAAGTTGCGAGTTTTATTTTACCGTTGACGGCTTTTTCTTAGAATCGTGTGTTAACTTTTTCCACGGGCAGGTGTGAAATGTAAATGTGAAAAGTTGAGTTGACTCTGACTGAGCATATATAGTGAAAAAAGAGTGCAAGAGAGAGAGAGAGAGAGAGTGGGAGAGTGAAAGAGGGGAAGAGTTACCCATATATAGTCGAGCAGTTGAACAGACATTTACCTTTCGCGTTGCGCCAACTTTAATTACTTTGTGAAAAGTTAAAGGCATGCGAGTTTAACTTTTTAATTAGTTGCCAGCCTTCAATGCAATCATCAAGCATCTGACAGAGACAAGAGAACGGTAAAATGTAAAAGAGGAAAGTGTGTGAAAATGGGGAAATTGTAAAGACAGGAAGTGTGCCTAAGCGTTTGTCCTGCCGCTGCTGCTGCTGTTGTTTACAAACTGTTAACATGCAAATGAAACTGCACTGCGAGTTCTCGTTTAATGAATTCATTTCACCAGTTACCTTTACTTTTATTGATGAGCTGCAGTCAATAAGTAGGTAAGTCTTCAGCCAGTTGCATCCTGCAGGCTTCTGCTTTATTTATGCGACGTTCACACTGCAAACTGACACCACACTCCACCACATGCCACCGACTTGGCGACTGGCTTGCCTCATCAATGCTTGCCACGTTAATCAAGTTTATGTTATGCATGAGCCTCGAGCTTGTGAGCTGTAAGCCTTGAGCCTGCCAGCTTGTGTCCTGGCTCATAATTAGCTGCGGTTATTCCTTCCTTCATCACACTGGCCATTGCTCTCAATGCACACATATCTCATATGTAAACTGATTTCAGACAAGCAGCTAATTTCGGTCAGCCATGATGTACCTCATTATTGGCCTATTGCCACAGCCAAGTCTGTGTAATGTTAGTCAACTCTGTTGGCTTTCTCATATACTGAATACGAATCCGGCAACTTTAATACAAATCGAAGCACGCACAAGTTGCGCATTCCGAATTCCGGATGTTTTATGCAATTTGGCGTAAAAACAAATCACATGTAACAGAAAACAAAAATAAGGGGGAAAAGTCTAGAACTAGATTCAGGAAAAGACGACACGTTGATACACTTTCTACCAGACGACAAATACAAATTCAGCAGGAATTTAGAGAATTCATTCGAACTTAAAACCTGACTGTTATCTTTGAGAGCATTAACACATACAGCACAAAGTTTAAGGTACATGATAACTATAGACGATAAGATATTTTTATCAGAATTTCCGTAGCAGGAACCTGGCAAGCTCAAACAAGTTTTCAAGAAATTATTTTTGCAGTACCATTCCCCTTTTTTTTCTGAATATGTACGAAGGAAGGTGTGAAAGGATATTAATGCCACGAGCTAATAGTTTATAGAGTTAATCTACTTAGTAGTAATAACGCCTAAGTGAGATTTATTATAATATTTTAATCTTATGGTAATTCATTTAGTTTCTTGCAATTCTGTTTAGATAGTTATGTGACCCTGGAAAGGGGATTAAAACAACATACATCGGTTGCGTGTAGAACATGTGCGTACGTGTGGAGAGTAGGGCGAGTCTGTGCGAGAGTCAATCAATCAGGCATTCAAGCCATTTAGTCAGTCTATCAATCAATAGAACCCATGGAACGTGCGCATCATTCTAATGACATAACATTTTTAATGTGGCTTTAAATGACGCTGCAATTGGCGAAAAGAGGGAAATAACAATCTTTATAAGGTAAATAGTTAAGCTAGGAACTTGCCTCTGATACATGCCACATGCCCCAGGTAGTCATTTAAATGTTATCCATATTATTTGAGAGATGAGAAATTGACTTTGGCTTTGCTGCTGCTGCTGGTCAAATAAACATTTTCTCAGGATTTAAGTTAAAGTCTGAGGTCAATGCAATCAGACTGGGATCAATTTCAGTTTGCATTTTGAAGCTGATGGCAAATTATGCAAATTGCAATGCGGTCTATTTGAAGACAAACTGAAAGAGATACAGAGGGTAAAGCATAGATAGATATAGAGATGAAGATATTTATTTAAGTTATTTGTATTTAGATTTTCTTAAGCAGAAAACTTTCAAACTAAAGTCGTTGGCAAATATTAATATTAAATTTGGGGACTCTGGAATTTGTCATTTTCTCTTCTTTTATTAAGCCACAAATTATAACAAGAAATTCATTTTGAAAGTTTCTTTATCAATATTATTCTTTGCTTGTTTAACCACACTTTTTGCTTCGAGTTTATTTGACAAATTGTAAACATTTGGCTCTAAGAAAAAGTCGCTCACTCCAACTGAAAAATATTCTCGGCTCAATCTCTAGTCAGGATATCTCAACATCAAAGTGTTTGGCAAACACTTCAGTTAGTCCTTCCCATGGTATATACGATATATGATATGCACATAACACTTGCCTCCTTCGGATATTGTGCAAGCAGTTTTGGCCAGAAAACGAGACACGATTCGAAAAATAAATAAAATCGTTTGGTTGGACTAGAAGATATCCTGCATGTTGACCCATTGTTGCCAAGTTGGCAATCTTAAGGGGCAGTAGACTTTCAGCTTGCATAACTTCTTCAAAACTTGTGGAATGTCATTTTGATTATGGTTGGATCTTTCAATTTATTCTACATTCAAAAATAGTTCTTAGACATAGTATTATATTTGACAGGCTTTAGTTTTCATAGAAATCAATTTCATAGTCTTAGCTCACCAATTGAGTTCAGCTAAAGGGTATGCTTTTTCAAAAAGAAATCGAAAAAAATGGGATTTGTGCTGGCGACAGCATTTGAAAGGCAGGCAAAGAGGAAGAGAGAAGAGAGAGAAGGGTAAGGGTAGGGGTGGAACAATTGAAATGACATTAACATTTAGCAAATGGCAATGGCATAAGATAGCAAAAATGTCGAAAGACGCAGCTGCACTTGGCCAAAATCAAACGATTGCCGTTGAAAGTTTTACCGAATTGCACGTTGAAGTTAGCATGAAAATGAAGAAGGATAAGAATGAGGAGGAGGAGTAGAAGGCGGGGATTCAGAGGGATAAGAGTTAGGGGTAGTGAAGTGTATGCAAGTGCGTGTGTGCCCGGCACGTTTCGATGCATTTCATTTGATTTGCCGCCTCAATTGCGCACTTTTGTGTGCTGCCAGGGTCCAAGTCAAATACTAGAAGCAGTCAACTTGCACTTGCCACATGAATGAGAAGAGGAATGGTAAAAGCTATGAGAAGAGCAATGAAAAGAGAAGTGAGATTGGGAATGGGTAGGAAAATGCGAATGCGAATGCGAATGAGAATGGGATTTGCTTCTGCTTTTAACATTGGTGCAATGCAATCACTCGAATATTGAGTTTTAATTTCCGCCGCCTTTTGTGGCAAATGCCGACAGCTGCTGCCGCAGGATATTAAAAATGAACTGCATTCTTCTTATTTAGAACATTGCAATTGCAATTTCTCAATTCAGAATTTGTTCGTCAGCAGTGAGCGATCCCTTTACCGCCTTTTCATTTGCATAGTCCACACTCAATTGTAGACATAGCTCAAGTTGCACTAATGAACTCAAAGGCACTTCAACTACCATTGTCTCTTTCACTCTCTCTCTCTGTCTCTCTTGCTTCCTTTCTATCTCTATCTCAGTCTGTAGTTATTCAAGTTTATGTACTGTAAATAACTTGCACACGGCCCCGAGACTCTCGGATTTTTCGGTATGCAGGTAATGCCAAAACTTCCGTATCCGGTTACTGTCCCTGTCCATTGTATACGCAACTTCATTAAAAAAGCCGAGCTGGGGAAGTGGGGTAGTGGAAAAGGGAAGAAGCATTCAACGAGCTGTGGTTGCAACCAAGTTGTGGTAAGGTCCACAACGTTTTGTAGCTAACCGAAAAACCATTATTAAAGTGGAGACTAGCTTAAAAATATGCAATCATGGGGCGGTAACAACAACAGCAATAACAACAATGGTTACAACAAAAGGCAGGCGAAGCCGAGCAGAGCATTGCATCCTGCACAACGCTGCGTATACGTAACATATTGCTGTTTGTTATTTAAATGTATTTATGCAGGCAAGCAGGCAGTCGGCAGTCGGCAGTACAGCAGCTGCAGGAAAACGCAACTCGAGTAGTCCTAGAAGAAGCTACAACAGAAACAACCGGAGTAGCAGCTGGAGAAGCAGCATCAGGATCCTTTCAACAAATTGTCAAAAGCTGCTTAGTTCACCCAGTTTTGCATCAGGAGTCGGTTACAAAGTGTTTACATGATGCTACCCCCAAATAGAATTTAGAATACGACCGGAACGAGACAAGAGGCTGGGTTGGGTTGGGCTGGGATGGGCTGGGCTGTTTGTGGTTTTTCCTAGATACCAGCATTTAACTAAACTATTTCAATAAAAGTAAAAGCAGTTCGCATCGCAAATTGAAACTCAATTGAGAGCACACTTCGAACATAATATAATAACTTCTCATGCTGAGAGTTTGCCTCGAGTTTGCAGTGAGTTTTCCTGAGGTTTCATATATTTTTCATGCTTTTTTTTTTAAATTATTTGATCTGCTTAAAGGAAAAGTTTTCCAACATTTTCAATTGTAAGCCTTCTTACTGGCAGAAATATATTCTGCAAGTGCTATCTATATTCTCTAAAGTTCTTTATATTTCCTTTTAAAAGCTTTACTGCAATGCAAATGCGCTTCATTTTTTATAACAATTTAGCAATAATCTTTAAAAAAATAAAACCTTTTTGAAAAAGAAAAGTTTCGAATTTGAAATCTTGATTATTAATTAATAATTAACTCTTGGTGTCCAAAATAGTGTAAATAAAAACTTTTAACTTGATCTATAAAATTGATTCTACAATTAAAATAAAAATATTTTTCATAAACGTCATATTAGTCAAAGATTGAGCTAACGATACATATTTATATTAATCCACTATGAATCTGGAGTTGCTGAAAATTAAATAATCTTAAAAAACACATATTTAAATAAGCTTAATATATTTCTTTGTTGCTATGATACTGCTAAGAACTTATTTCCTTGCAGTCTTATAGTTTTTCTCAATTAGATGAATTTATCTTTAAAAGAAAGCCAATAACACTCGATGGAGCGCAAAACCTTTTCTTGGTGACTCTAATACAACAAAAAGTACAACAATAGTAGCTACAACAATTTCGATTGCATAGCCCAGCAGCTGCCTAGTGAGCCTGAAAGTGTGCAACAGCTTGGAAATAGTTTTCAGCGCAACACGCGGCGTATACGTAACGTGCAAACTATTGTGCAGCTGTTTGTCGTTGTTGTTGTTGTTGTAGTTAGTGTCAGTGTTGCATGTTGCCTAATGGCTAATGGTGCGTTTCTCGACTGACAACAAATGCTGTAAATGAGCTGACAGAGGTTATGATAGTGCATATAACTTGGGAAAGAGGATCGTTTAACTAACTGGGCGCAGTTCAATTAAAGTGCCAGCCATTAGCGCACTGACCACATTGTCATACTCATAGTTAATGACTTAGCACACACACTGTTCATTTTCCACACCCATTCCCATTTTCCCATTTGCCAATTTCATTATCCTTTTCAATTTCATTTAATTGCACAAATATCTTACACTTTTCCCCATTATTAGACACTAGACAAAGTCTCATTCATTATGTGTGCGGTAAGAAAAAGTTGCTAAAGTCATTGAGGCATTGTGGCAGAGCTCTGGGCGTGTCATGGTCTCTTCTACCTGTTGTTGTTTATATTATTAAGCACCTGATATATTGGCAAAGTTTTCTGCCAAGTCTCGCGTGCAAAAACGACTACAAATTCGAGTGTGAGTCTGAGTCTGAGTACTGCAAGTACGAGTTCCAGTTCCAGTTTCAGTTCGAGTGCGCTTCAAGTAAATGAAGTAACTTTTGGTTCGTGCTTCGTACTTCAAACTGACATCTCCTGAGCGCTGGATTGTACAACTTTTTTGCCCCCTTTTTGCCGGTCTGCTGACACTTCTGTCCGTGCTAAGAGCTGTACAGGATATCACAACAGTCTGCATAAATGTGAACACTATGAACCCAACCTTACAGAAAAAATGTGTGTTATGCAAATAAACAAAAGCTATTTACAAAATCATTTTAAAGTTTAAAATCTGAACAAAACCACTTTGTTTGTTGAAATCGCTTAAGATTTGTCAAAGTTATGGAAGTTTTAAATATTTTACAAAACTATAACGTGGAAAATTTAAAAAAACAAGATATTAAACAAAGTTTTGACTAAGCACAAGTATGATGGGTATGAAAAAATGTTACATATAAGAAATGTACAAAAAATATTTAAATTTTTTAACTGAGCTTTTGAGCCAATTGAACCACGAGGCAAAAAATAAATAATAAAAAGACATTACTCATTAGAATCAGTTAATGTTTAAAAAAGTTAATAAAATTTGGAGGCGCAACTTAGAGAAAACTTATGAATAATGCCCAATTATTAAGAAAAATTAATGTTTTTAAATAAAGAAAAGATTAACAAAAGTGTCTTCAAAGTATAAAAGCAATCGATATTGTTTTTAAAGCAATTAAATTTTCGAAATGTACCAAATTTAGACGCAATGTCTGATTAAAGGTGAAGATGGTTTAATTGTTATACGTTAAAAATTCTTTACATGATATCTTAAGTTGTATTCTTTTTTTCCTCTTCACTATTATCCTCAGCTTTCCTTTTTATGTCATCGGTGCTATGCAGGGTATTTTTAGTTGCATTTTCCCACATGCAACATTTTCCCCATTTTCAATTCCATTTCCATTTTCACACACCAATTTAAGCGCGTGCCTTTTGTACTTTGTCAGCTGCTCTGTGGTTTCTGTTGCTTTTCTGTTGTTGCCGTTACACTAATTGCCTAAAATATTTAAACAGTTAATTCTTCGTCGTGGCACCTCCTGTTGTTATGTGCAGTTGCAACTGTGTTGATATTTTAAATTTGATTGCACAGGTAAATATTTGCAGTATGCGGAAAATGCACTTCAACGAGAATTGGAACTGGACTCTGGACTTTAGAGTCAGAGGTGGAGTCAGAGTTGTAGTCGGTGCATGTTATGTGCGGTTTTTACGGTTTGTTTGTTGCGAACACACAATTCTCTGGGCTTTTATTGTGTTGTGCTGTGTAGTGTAAAGTGGCTTAACTTTTAGGGAAAGCATTTTCGCCAGAGACCAACAACCGACTGTTGACTGGGTTTTAGGCTCTATCTGCATGCAGCAGCCAAAAGCAAACTAAAAATAAAAAAAGAGAAAACAAAATACAAAAAACAGGAAATCAATAAAATCAACAACAACAACATGGGCAACTGGGAACAACGGGTGGCACAACAATAACAACTATTTTGTACTACAATTCGAGAGTAAAAAGCCGACTCGACACGAACATAAAATATGCAAAAAGCCAACGAGGCGGCGTAAATGCGGGCAGATTTATTTTTATGGCTCACCTGAGTCCTTGTCGCAATGTCCTTGTCCACAAAAAAATAGAACTGAAAATAAATCGAATTTACGACTATGCATATCTATGACCATGTATGAAAACTTGAAATGATGCTGATATGATGCAGAAAGATATTGGAATTTGGTTGCATATTTTCTGTCTGGATTTTTGATTTTGTTTAGATGAAAAATATAGAAAGAGACATGCCACAAAATAACAAAATATTATTCAAATATCAATGGGTGCGTGTTTCACTATTTTCTTGTGCAATTTATCAATCGATATTTTTGCAATGTTTCTGCTGCACTTCAACCATTTTATTATACTATTTGTTTTTATTTCTATTTCACCCGCTTGGCTGCGCATTCAATTTTCATTCATATTAAATAATCACAATTTGCAGTCAAAAATCCATAAAACAATTGGCCAAAACTCTCTTGTTGCTTTTCGCCCATGGGCCATAAAACACTGACACAGCATCTATGCAAAACTAAAAATCTAAAAATACAAATTCAACTATTGTTGGTGATACAACAAATTCACAATACCCTTTGCTAGGTCGTTAGCTTCACATCAATTATTGAACAACTCATGGTGAATTTTTAATATGTGTATTGAAAGCTCATTACATTTTCAAGTGGGATTAATTCAGTTTTATTGATCTATTTCTATACAATTGTCAATACTTTAAACAGTTTGCCCAATATCAGAAGCTGCTTGAAAATGTTCTTCAATTATACAATAAATTATATTTGAATCAGTTTTGTTTTGATAAATAGTATTTAAAAATTTGATAAAGCTTCTTGGAAGCTCATTCCATTTAATAAGAAATTTCAGCTAAACTGACTTTGCTGTGTTGCATCTGTTTTGTTTAATAACTATTACTACTGAAAATATTCGATATTTGAGTATACATAAAAGAAGTAGTATTAACTAACTGGTTTACACTTTTTGGCTTTTGCTGCGGTTACCATTCGATTAAAGTAATCCAGAAGCTCAACTTGTACTCGTTTTAAAGCAGATAAATATTTATTCAATTATTTGTAAGCATTTTTAAAATAATTTCTGGCAATTGGCGTGTAATTTATGGCAAAATGAAATTTAGTATTTATTTTAAGAGAGCTTTTATTTTAATTAATTGATGGCCGTTAGTCAAATAACAATTTCTATTCATTTGATTGGATTCAATGTGCGAATTTTATGACGAAAGATAGCGACTTTGAAGCCAATTGGAGAGACAGAGAGGGTAAAAAATGTTGAAATTTGTTTAGCAAGAGAGTTAGATATGCATGCAACACACATCGTATATAGTATAGGGATATGTACGAGTCTTTATGGGTATTTATTTTTGGCGAAAACGCAGATTTTTACGCTCGAACCAAAACGAAACCAAACCAAACCAAACCAAACGAAACGTGGCGCAGTTAAATGGGCCAAAAAGGCTTTTAGCGTGTGGCATGTGTGAAGCCAAATCGAATTCAAAAGGGTGGAGATTTAGCTCTAGGGGGGCAGTAGAAGGCTAAAGAAGGAAGGGCATATCAAAATTTATGTGAATTTTATCAAGTGTTTACGGCGCATAAAAAACACACACAAACACACACACACATGCCCAGTGTTGGAACGGTGTAAATGCAATGCAAATCCAACTGTAGATAAGCGCATGCCAGACTTTCTGTTACGTATACGCAATCTCTGGCATTACGTATACGTAATGTGTGGCACAAAAAATATACGTTAGAAGGCACATTTAAATTAGGCGCAGCTCAAAGATGTGCGCTGTCATTTAACTGTCAGCTTTACTCCAAGCTGATGCTTATTGTTTTTGAAGCAATCTAGCCCAAAGCCACGCCTCCTTTTGGCTGTCCTCTTTTCTCCATTTCCCTTGCTGCAGTTATGCGAGTATTTAGCTCACTTTACGCAACTTTGACGGCAAAAGTTTTTGGCATGTGACAGACTCGAGACTGGAGACTTTATACTTGAGTACGCGTTAATGTAAATAATGGCTGCACACATACACACACCGTTAGCTCATTCGATAGAGGCCTTATTAAAGTTTAAACAAGCCCCAAAAAAAAGTGGCAACACAAGAACTCACTCCTAGACCTATTTTGTTTGTTGCTTCACATGCTCGACTCCATTAACAATATGTTTTTCTTCAACAGCGCATTGCACACAGTGCCACCTCCCCTTCCTACCGCCTCAACCCCCTCTGCACAGACACACCCACACACACACACACACACACAGACGCACATGTCGCTTCAATTGTGTCTATGTTTGTGGCAGGAGCAGCGGCAGCTTTCCCGTGCTTTGTGGCACGCAGCATGCGCTCCATGTGGCAGCCAAAAATGTGAATTCATTTGGAAAATTAAAGAAAATTTAAATGTGCTTATATTTATGTGACAAACTTTTTTGCTGTGGTGGGAGTATCAGAGAGGTGGGCGTGGCGAATCGGCTTATAATGTATGCAAAATGCCTTTATTTATATTTTAAGCCGAGGCTTAAATTATGTTTTGGGTTTCGTGTTGAGTTCCGGCAAAATTCAGCCAAAAAGTGTTGCCTACGTTCGCCAATTTTTAATGCCAAAAACTGAATCTATGCATAGCTATGTTAATGTTTATGTCTAGTGGCAAATTAGTTACATACCCTGAGAAATTTTTTAGAGGTTTTAGCTCTTAGAATTTGAGTCATTTAGTTCTTTTGAATACTCTGTAATGTGTGTGAAATAAAATTACTATAAACAACTCAATTTAATTAAAAATAAAATTATCATTTGAAAATTCTCGTAGACAAATTTTGTTGTGGAAAATATTGTTGCCTACTTTACAGAGCTGTGTAAACTCACTAAAATTTTAATCTTGATCTGTTTGTTAATAACAGCTTAAAGCTAGCTAAAGAAAATTAAACTCTTTCAATACACTGTTATTAAATTCTTTACTCTTTTATTCTAAAATATTATTTTAGGTAGATGGGAATGTAAACATTAAGTGTTGGCTACTTTAAGCCGATTTATAAACATTATTCTTCGTTGAAATGTAAGCTAATTGGCTTTTTAAATCTGTTTTTCTAATGCTGAACAACTTGCCGTTTTATATAGGCATATTTCACTGTATCTCACACACATTGTGTGTCTCTGCTTAGCCCGTATTTTCAGGCTGAACAGTCATTGGCTTTCGGGCTAATTTAATGACAACATCAAAGTGCATGCATTGCTACGGATTTTTGGCACAGCAATGTATCTATGTAGCTGTAACTGCAATTGTATCTGTATCTGCAGTTGTATCTGTATCTATGGCTGCATCCATTCTAAGTGGCCGCTGGCTGTACTGTGGCAATTTAGCGCCTTGTCCAAATGCGAATGACAAGTGCCATAGGAACAAAGGGGCCAAAGACAGCAAACTCAAAACACACACAGAGAGAGAGAGAGAGAGAGAGAAGCAGGAGTGAAATGGGGACAGCCCAAATCTGAGTTCAAATCACAATCCCAATCACAGTTTAAGTCAGTTGCAGAGGGGCTGTTGAATTTGGGGCAGGCAAAGTCTTTTGGCCAGATAAGCCAAAGCCAAAGCCACAAACGAGCCTCAAATTTATGCAGCAAAGTCGCATTTTGTGTGCAACATGAAGAAATCCTTTGCCACACTTGAAAATCTGCAATCGAGATGCAGTCGAGCAGCATTTCATTTAAATTTTGACGCATATTTTTATTGCAAACTACATTTTCACTCTGCCACACTTGGCTGCAGACACACTCACACACACACAGTGTGTGTACACATGTGTGGCAAACTTCATGGTTGCAATTACGCTCAAGTGCGTTTAGTATTTTTATTATTGAAATTGAAATTTTTGGTTTTAGTTTTCATTTTGTGAATTTTGTTGAGGTTTCTTTTTGGTTATTTGGCCAGGACACTTTTTCCCCCATATCAGACATGGCTTAGTTAAGTGTGACCAAATTTTATTTAACATCATTCCAATGCATTTTCAATGGGAGAGTGTGTGTGTGTGTGTGAGTGTGTATGCAGCAGAGCATTGCGAATGCCAAGTTTTTCGATAAAAAGGAAGAATTCTTTGGGTTTACTTTAGTTTTCGGGGCTTGGCAGGAAGTGCGCCGGGGCAGTCATAAATTTTTGCATAAATTGTAGTGTGTGTGTGCGAGTGTGGAAGTGTGTGTATAGATATGTGGCTTTATGGCATAAGCTGGATTTGAATTGCAGTTACAGCTTAAGAGTGTGTAAGATGCGTACTGTAAAATTGCATAACTCAATCTCTGACTAGCTGCCAAGGGGAAAAGGAAAGATAGTGAAAAGAGAGAGAGAGAGGGAGTGATACCGGAAGCTGCAATTTTGTTTAAGCCAAAAATTTACTTATTTTAATATAAGCTGAAATTCCAAACGGGAGTTGCCTAATAAATAAGCGACCGGAGTGTAAACTTTATGAAATAAAATAACTTTAATTGTCGTCACTAATAAATAATCGAACTAAGTGGGAGCTCTAGCGCTGAGTTTAATCTTGAATACTATTGCCTAACTGTAAATTAAAATAACAGCAATAAGTTAAAGAAAGAAACTTATATAGTTATAGAGAGGCTAGAAAAAGAAAGCAACAAGTACTAACAGATACGTAATCAAACTTAGTAATCGAAATTGACAAGTAATCGACATAAGTGCTATTTCTAGAACTGAGCTCAAACTGAAAACACAATCTAACTAACGACTAAGCGTAAACAATTGAAAATAAACAAAGAAAAACGAAAGAGTGAGAGAAAGAAACAGAGATACAGGCAGAAAAAGAGAGGGACATTGGATAAGTAAGTAAACTAAGTTTCATCTCAAAAGCTGAGAATTTTGTCTTTCTTAACATTTAGTAACTTTAGACCCTGTACTTCAAAGAAGTACAAAGTATCTATTAAGTTTTAGACGAAACTAATATTTATAAAAAATCTCTCTAGTTCCGATTTCCAATTCCAGTTCAACTATTAAAATTCCCCTTTAAAGTAAAAATAACTAGAACGCAGCTGTTTACATTTAACTCGATCTCAAGAGTTTACTTTATTCAATTCTGCAAAATTGATTAGAAAATCGAATAAGTAAGAACTTCAAAGTAAAACTCTTTGGTTGCAGACGTTGCCAAGAGACTAATGAGACTCATCATAAACTTGAAGCAAGTGCAACTAATATGCAACAAACAACAAAGACAATATAAGAACAGCAATGTAACTTTAGCTAAACTTAAGCTCTAATTGCATTACATTTTTGAAGGCAGTAAAAACAAACCGATAAAAGAAAACTAAGAAAAAACGAAGAGCAGAAAGAAACACAATTGAGAATCTTGTATGTAGTTTTAATTAGAAATATTTTTCGAAATTTTAGATGTAGCACACAGAAACAGAAACAAATGGAAACGAAAAATGGTGTCTCTTGTTGTTTGTATGCCTAGGCAAAATGCCAAGCTGAGTTCCCAGGACACTTAGTCCTGGACTGACACTCACACAAGCACACATATACGCACACAGAGAGACAAGTAAACTTTTAAGAACTTTTAACGAAGATATGTGCAATGGAATGGGAGAGAGAATGGTTCAAAGATGGCCCTTAAGCTGCAGACGGTTTTTAGACAACAACTGATACACACACAAACACACAGTTGAAGAGAGAAAAGTTGGTTGTTTGTGAAATGTTTAGCCCGTTTTTATGCTTTTCATATGAAGCTTTTGTGATCAACTTAATTAAATTCATTAAATGAGCGCACGTATCACGTATACGCAGCGTTGTGCAATTAGTTGCCATCACAGATGATTTTTTTTTATCAACAACGACAACAACAACAACAAGGATAAACTTTTAGCTGTTCGTCAGTTAACGAGCACTGCGTAAACTATTTGCCATATATGAAATGTGAAGAAGCACTCATACGCACTGTTACCCAGGCATATAACGTTAACTGCTAATTTAAATATTTTGCGCTTTTGACTGACAACCCATCGTTTGTCCGCTTGAACGAAGCCTGAGTGAGGAAATTTCTAATTAAAATACATAGTACGAAGAGTAGTTTGGGGTGAAAGTTGCTTACAACTTTCGTGGGCGTCGGCATTCAAAATCAATAGACGGCATTTAATAAAATCCAACTTGATAGCAGGAAGAACAAAAAGCAAAGTACAAGAAAAGCAACAAAAGGCAAAAAGCAATTGCAAGAACCTTGACGTAATCGAAGCGTTGAAGCAGAACACACAATGAAATCGGCTCCTTTCTACTCTACTCTTCTCTCCTCTCTACTCTTCTTCTGGCTTTCTTCTTCTGCCAGCTGGCAACTGAGAACATCCGCAATTACGTTAATAAAACGGCAAAGAAGCTGCAAAACTCTGAACTGCCAATCAAAGTGATCTGAGCAAAAAACGGAAATCTATTGCAATTCGTCTATTGTATTCTATTAAGTTGTCAGTTCTATACAGCTCAAACAGCTGCAATTCGAAATTGTTAACTCAAATTTATTCTGCGAGAGCCACTTATTAATAAATATTTAATTTAATCGTTTGCATTTTTCTTTTGAAACGTATTCGGTATTCATTGAGTGGAAGATGAAAACTTGGCTAAATAATATTTAGAGAAGAAGAAATTGATTTAATAGATTCAACACTTTGAAGGAGTTTCGAAAGCACATGTAAACTAAATGTATATTGCCGTTTATAATTGCCTTTTTATTATATTTCTTATTCCCGTTTTCTCAGTTAAATAAAATTTAACATTAAATTAAATATTTCAGAATAAAAAAAAATGTATTTAATAAGTTGGATTAAGATTGAGAAACATTTTTCTTATAATAAAGTTACGAAAGACTTTAACCAGTAAATTGACTGTGTAAACTCCGCAATTAAAGTCTTATGTTAAACTTTAAATTTAAATTTTCTGCCTTGTTTGAGTAATCCTTTAGTCATTGGCAATTTATATTCCTAATGAAATAAATCTTGATAACAATGTAATTACCACAATTTGCCAGCAATTTCCTTAGTTGTTTTTGGTCTGACAAATTGCATTGATAGCCTGACATGGCAATGGATGTGGCACATATAAATATAGCATATGATATGGACTGAGGACGTGCTCTTATTGGGGTCACGAATTGCATATCTAAGTACAACATTGTCGAGCCGTCGCCATTTTGTCAGCGGCAACGTGGCGCGCATAAAATTTTCGACAAGTTATGTGCCTCAAGTGCCAAACAGAGTGCAACAATGCTTGTGCATTAACCCAGGCCCCCCTCTTCTCCCTTCCATCTACTTCTCCTTCAACACCCCTCTTTGCCAGCACGTTCTAGCAAAAGAGCATCGAGTCTGAGTCGATGCCAGCCGGCGGCCAATGTTGTAATAAACTTTGTTTATAACGCGTCGCCAGCTCAAAATTTTGCAAACATGCAAACGTCGAGGGAAATGCATAACTGAGAGAGATTGGGAAGGAAGAAGCTGAGTAGGGAGGGAGGGAGCTGAGCGGAAAAGGCAGCACTGCCAAAGGAAACGGAAGTCGCTGCAATGCACACTATCAACAGTCGGCAACAGAAAGCAAAACCAAAACTCAAACCCAGTCAAAACTGGCCCTGTTCCTGACTTCATTTCCCAACTCCTCTCAGCTCCCACTTTATCCTGTCCAGTCAGTTGGGCATGAGAAGGCGTCGAAATGCACATTTTGCAACGTTTGTTGCGCTTGTTTAACGCATTTTAACTTTGATTAACGACTGACGGCGCATTATGGTAGATGTTGCAGTTGCAGTTGCAATTGCAATTGCAGTTGCACATTTGAGTTGTACACACAAATTGCATTTAGTTCCACTTTTGCAATGCTTTTTCAAACGAATTTCCAGAAATTTGTATCTTAGTTATTAGACAATTTGTGGAAGCTTTTCATGGGTTTCATGGGTGTTTCAAATTTTATTGTCCTCTTTAAGTTGGCGGTCAATAAATAAGTATATAAAACAAATTAAACTCATAACAAATATACATTTATATACAAAAATTCTTGCATCATATGTATTATAAATTAGAGACGTTGAAAAAACTTTAAAGTCAAAAACTTTTATGTGTTTTAACTTTTCTTTTATTTATAAACTATTGCTTAAGAACAGGACGACTGTTGTATAAAAAAAAATGATTAAAATATTTATTGAATTAATAACAAATAAAGTAATTTTATTGAAATTAGGAAAATATTAACAAATTCGCTTTTAAAGAAGAATTGAATAAGAATATGAATTTTATTCAATGAATGCGAAAAATAGTTTAAAACACATTAAAGCTCTTAATTAGATTAACATTAATTAATTATATGATTAGTAAATTATAAGCGGTTCATTCTGAAAAGTAAGCTTACGATTAATAATAGAACAGAGAAAATGTTGTTGTTAAAATAAAGTTAAATAAAACATTAAGGCGGATTAACTTCATAACTTAGACTGCTTTCTGTAAGTCTGAGAAGCATAGTTTTAGAAGCGCATTATAACGTTAATTATAGCTTACTGTAGGTAAAGACATTTTTCCCTATTTTCTTAGGGATTATTCTATGCCTTCTTTATTTCTTGCTTTCCTTGCTCTTCCCTTCGCTTCGAATACGTGCTGTGACATTGGCATTGGCCACACTGTTTTGCTGCATATCCTTTTCCAAGCAATTAATTTCATTATAGTATTTCAACTGAATGCATAATTTTCAGAAATGCCTGCGGTCAGACAGCGTTGCATGCCGCTTAACTCCCTTTTTGAGTTGTCAGCGGGACTCTTTCCCCTTACAATCCTTCCCCTTGTTTTTTGGTGGGGTTTTGGGACCCGCTGTGCAAATTGTTAGCGCTGATTTATTATTTATTGCTTTGGTTTATGCCTGTGATTTATCTCGAGTGCCCTCGAGCAATAAGAGAAACAGAGACAGAGGGAGAGAAAGTTTAAAGTGCACGGCCATTGTTTGGCAATTTAAAAAGCTATTGGGATAAGGATTGTAAGGTCCTTTCGGCCTGCTATCGATATAAAGAAACGGGTCAGGCAATTATAAGATTTATGTTTGCACTTGTTGTATGACCCAAAGCATAAAAAAATGTCTGCGAAATGACAGAGAAGTATTTAAAGTGACATTGCTAATAGATGCCTTGTAAAAGCTCAATACAAACTAATTAAAAAGCAAAAACGTAGTTGACTTGATAGAGTCTAAGTAAAAAGAATTTCTGGAGACTGGGTCTCTGTCGAATGGAAATCCACACAGTTTGCTTGGAAGTGTACAAAAGTTTAATATACCTGACTCTATCTAAAAATCCATTTAAAAACTTTGTTCAACTTTTGTGTTGCCTCTTGAGTCCATGCTTTTGTTCTAGGGTATTCCAAAGTACAATCAATATTTGCCGCGGGCATTGTACTTATTGTTGAGGTATAGAGAAGAAAACGTAGTCTAGTTTCCATTTCCTTCCATTTGTCTCTCTTTGTCGCTATGTTAGCTAACTGTCAGTTACATGAATCGCAATGGATTTGCATTAAATATGCAACAAAAGCTGTTTAAATAACTAATAATTATCTTGTTGGGCATCAATGTCATTTGTTTTACGCTATTTATATGCATAAGCCGCTTAGTTCAAATTAATTAACATTAACAACCGCCAGCAACAACAACTGTGAAACAACAACAATAAGCTAAACAATGTCTGGCAGCTTGCTTAAATATTTATTGTTTGTTTTTGCGCTGTCCACAATGCATTTTGTGGTCATTTATTGTTAATGACATTGTAAGCCGAACAAATTATTTGTGCTTTTTTCACGCATTTCTCCTGACAATTATTTGTATTTATTTGCTAAATAAATTACTTACATTTTGCCCAAAACAATATTTATGCTCTTATATTTATAATCAAATTGACAAATATTTAGACTTTAACTCGTTTCAATGGTCTGTTAATTGAATAAACTGTTGCCATTTCAACTTGTAGTTTCATTTGTTTCATACTACTTGCATTTTACAAAATTCCAGAAAATCCAATTAAATTCTCATCAAATTATTGCATTTGACAAGCTTTGAACTGTAATAAATCCAAAGTATATTATTCTGGATTAAAGTTGTTATAAATCGTTATTGAAGTTTGGTCGAGAAGTCTGAAAAATCAATTTAATTTTTCTTTCTTCTACATGTAATACAAAACTTATTATTGAGTTATTCTTGCTCTGGCGGAGACATTTTTCTATTAAGAACTAAGTTTTAATTTCTATTAATTTACATTGTTACAAATTGATTGCTTTTCAGTTTGTTGTAGAGTTTGGCTAAGAAAAATGTTTTGAGAGCGTCTTCTATTAGTTGCCTGAAGTTTGTTTCATTCAATTAAATTTTCTTCTTTTAAAATTGTTGCAATTAAGTTACTCTTAAATATTTGGATCTAATTCAGTCAGAGTCTTTTTTTCGTATAACTTTTATATTGAATCAATAGCTTTGTTTGTTGTGTTGCAATGAATGGTTTTAAAAGTATTAAAATACGGAAGTAAAACCGTTTACTTGTTTAATCTTATTAACGACAAAAACTGTTTTTATTAGGATAAGTTATTCGCAAATTCAAATATTTGGAATATTTTTCAACCATCAACTGTGATAACTTTCTAAAAACTTTATACACTTCCATTCTCCGTCAATAAATGAATGCAACGAGGTTGCTAAATTTCTATACTTCTTCAAACTATAAAAATGTTGTAAGCTATTGTGAATGCGGATAGAAAAGATGGATTAGTATTTATGTAAGTACAACAATAAGGGACCAAGAACGACTGTTGATAGAGTTGTAGTAGGAATTACAAGCTGTGCTATAGAATTGATTACAAAGCAAGTTTATTGTTTTATTCCACGCACACAAACACACGCTGAAAAACTAAACGCAATTTAGAAAGCTATAGCATACTTATGAGCGTCATTCAATAATACAAGCGGAGATAAGGGAAAGCAAGCGACAGAGACACAGCTGCTTTTCACATTTCCACACCGCCCGTTGTCCTTGTTTTTCTGCTGTCCTGATGTCTGGATTGCCTGCGGTGCTGCGCTTAATCAGAACTCGTTTGCCGCACATAACTTAGACGGCGAAAAGCAGAGCAAATTCACATGCGGAAGATACGGGGAAAGCTCGGAAATGCTGGAAAATGCAGCAGCAGCAGCAGCAACAGGACATGGAGCAGGACGTCCCCAAACGCCACATGAGCTCCTGTGCGGTGTCGCTTTTTGTGGCACAAGCGAAAAAGCGAGGAGAGTATAAGAAGCAGGAAAGTTGAGGTGCTGCACAAAGGCTGCATTTTACTTTAATATTAAAACAAATGCAATGTGGGGAAATGTGCAAAGGGAAATGGAAAAATTAAGAAAATTTGGCATAGCAAGTGAAGTCAGACGAAATTGAAGCTAAATTGTATCTGACCAACGAAGCGTGCTTAAATTACACTTGCAATCAAATCTTTGAGCAACCGCAAGCGCATGCAACATGCAACATGCAACACATACATACATACATTCACAAGCTCTTTGCTACAAAATAAACCACAACAACATGCATTGGTGTACTGACTGCCAGGATACTTGTCGATGATGCTGAGAAAGTCTTGTGTGAGACACCGCAAACCACACTCACACACTCACACACACTCAGGCTTACAGTTTGTGTTTTTGGATTACAAGCAGCTATATCTGCGGTCTGTTAGGCAACTTATTAGATTAGCAGATGGGCAGTGAGCAGTGGGCAGTGGAAAGTGATAAGTAAGAAGTAAGAGGGAGAACTGTGACCAGTCAAGCATCTCTCAACAATATATGGGGGCTCAACAGGCAAGACGCCTTGAATGTCCTTTGTTTCCTTACCATTCAACCGCAAACAGCTGTCAAGCAGCTGCCTTTGATTAATATAATTAAAGTGACGCCACGACACGGCACATTTAAAAAGTCCTTGACACAACAAGCAGCTAATCAGCATAATGCGTGTCGCTGTCAATGCGAAAGCCATTGGGATGAATCACTGAATCAGAATGAAATATGCATATATCCTTGCATATCTAAATGAAACAGCCACAAGGCGTATGAGTAATAATGTCAGTGTGTGTTTGTGTTATGCTGGCGCAGAAAAGTATGCTGTGAAATTATATTTATGCCACTTTAGGGGCTTTTGCTTGTCAGAAAATGTTGTTCGCTTCGATGCTTGACTTGCAATGACACTAGCTATAATTTAATCAATTTCGATTATAAATATGGGTATTTATTTTCACTTAAATTAACTACTTATACTAGGGAATTTAATGTTATTTTATACTTAAGTATTTTAACCAACACTGCACTTGGCTAAAGACGCTAGAATCTTTTTATATCAACTTATTGAGCACCAATACTCAGGAATTTAAGCTTGAAATGTTCCAGACTAATTGGAAGTTATTTAGCGCACACTCAAATAAAAAATCAGCTAGTGTCAGTGCTGGTCTGTATGTTGCTAATTTGAAAGATGAATTAGATTTGCAGCACATCCGAGATTTGCAACGTTGCAGCTTTGAACCGTAGTACTATAAATTTCATTTGTCACAGCGTCAAATCCCCAATGCAGCTTACAATGAACTCCGTTTCAGATGGCAGTGGCAACAACATTTTTGTGTAGTTTGTGGCAAAGTCAAAAACAGTATAATGCATGTCACACAGACACACATCGAGGCGAAAGAGACTGAGTGAGAGAGTGAGAGAGATGGGAGACCATTGTCTGGCTGAGACAGCTGACACAAAAGCCATAGAGAACAATTTAGATATTTTCAAAAGATTTAAGCGCTTCACATGACACCGCAGGGCAAAAACATGTCATCGGTTGCCGAGATACTTTTACATAACATACATAACTTTTAGGTAAAAGATACTGACACAAAAGATACTTCGTGTGAGTCTCAGTCTATCTAATGTTCTACTTGTTGTATTTGTTTACTATTTAAATAAGCATAATTCCCGTTTGCACAAAAACACACTTCTGTTATGTTTTATATACTGTAAAGAAGTAGACTTTTTCTTCAACTGAGTTTATGCATATTTATAGAGACAAGCACAACAGCTTCACATTATTATTACTTATGTATCTTTGTATCTGTTTGTTTATTTGTCTCTTTTGTTTGTTTGTCTCTTGCAGGTATGTGTCTCTGTCTCTCTATATGTATGAAAAGCCAAAGCTCTGGCAACGACTCCGGCTTAGATTCTCAGCTTTAACCTATCTAAGTGGCTGCAACATACAAGTATTTGCATATGAGAGGCAGCTGTTGTAACTGGTTTGTATCTGCAAAACACACATATAGATACATTTTAATATAAACATATATGCATATCTGTTCATTTCTGTATGTGTCTTGTGTTGTGTGTACTTGAGGCTGGCACTTGAGTGTCTTAAGTTCTGCTTTAAGTGGCAACTTTTTCTCAATTGCCGCAAGTGGTGTTGCAAGTGGTTTTCAAAGCCCTCTGGGCCAGATACAGGTGTATGTAGTGTGTATACGAGTGTGTATATGTGTTGTGCATGGTCTTTGAGTGGTGTGATAAAGAAAATGCATTTAGGTCTGTGGAAGAACTCACTACAACCATTCAAACACACAGATGTGACCTCAATGGGTTTAAAAACTTGTGTGTCACCTGTGTGTGTGTGTTTGTTTTTATATAGAGCGGAAATATGTGTACACATAGTTAGCATCGTTCAAAAATCGCATAAATAAATTCTAAAGATATTCCCCACGGCATGTGTCGCAGTTGAAGAATTTAGGCGTGGTTAGCTTTAAAGACGGAAAAGTTACATTGAAAAAGACTAAAAATAACTAATTGGAATTATTTAAAAGCATACTAAAATAGAAACAAATGCGTTTTTCTAGCAGCAGCATTTCAATTAGATCGTTAAGTATTATAAAAATTCCCAAGGATTTCTATTTAATAGTAAAATATATATTAGTAACGAGTATATGCTTTCGCCGTACATAAGTAGAATTTTGAATACATTTAGTTGACCAAAATTTATATTCCTATAACAAAAGTACTCTAGTAATATTTGACAAATATTAATTTAAGTCAGATATATATAGTTTTACATTTCAATATTGCAACATGCGAACGAAAAGTTAACACTTAAAATACAATAAAAATATTTTTCGCATTAAAATGCAAATACTGCAGTGATATGAATATTACTTAATATGGCCACACTGATTCTTTATGGGAAGTCAGTAGTTCCCCTGCATTGTAATGAGTATAATTTGCGATTATTTTTGGTATTTCAGCAGTGAGATGGAAAAAAGTATTCGCGAAAAGTTTACGCTTGCCAGCCGCAGATCTGTGTCGTAATTAACCCACTTATATGGCAGTAACTTTGGGCCAGCAATCACCGCAAGTGGGCGGTGGCTTCTGTGGGCATGGCTCATGTACATGTAATAGCCGCAAGCAAAAACCTCCTACTTCCCACACCCCCTAACCAGATCGCCGTCAACAAAAATAAAAGGAAAGCCAACAAAAAAAAGAGAAGAAAATCCGCTAGCGACGCGCAGAGTTTTGCACAGTTTTTAATGGGCACAAAAGTCTCTATGTGTGTGTGTGTATGTGTGTTTGGTTGTGCGTGTATGTGTTTGTCATGTGAGGTTTTCGATGAGGGCTTTGCGTGTGGCGATGCCTTAACTGACCAGCACACACACACACATACAGACTGACGTAGAGACATGGGAAGCTGCTTGCATGGTAAATGCTTTAAAAAGCCATTTCAGCATTTCCACATTTTCCTTTTTTCGTCCCTCGCCCCGCTTTTTTGGTTGTTGGGATTTCCCTTCTTTGATGGTGCCACAAAAAAGGGCGGATTATAAAACACTTAAACGATTTTAAGCGCAATTATGTTGGCACGAGCACGTAAACGCATCGCGGCCATTGCAACGCTTTTCCTCTTTAATATTTAAGCATTTCCCGCTGCTCCTCATTAGGTTTTCATTTAAAGTCCCCCAACAGCAGCAGCATCAGCAGCAGAAGCAGAAGCAGCAGAGGTAGCAACAGAGGACTGCGCAAAATTGTTCTAAATAATTTAAAAAGTAAGTTGGCCGCTGGCTAAATAAAAATATAAAAAAACGTAAAACAAATAATATAATCACTGGCGAGTATGCTCGACCCTAAGATGGCCCTTTGACCAAATTGTAAATTTTAAATCCTTGGAGTTTGCGAGTATGTTTTTAAAAATGATTTAAAGGAATCTAATTAATCGATACAAAAGGTCAAACCCAAGGCAAGATGCCTGCTGAACGAATATACCCTTGAAATTGTATACCGGGAAATGATAACATGATGATAAACAACTACTTGGAAGCTTAGCAGAAGGTAGCTTATAATTGAAAAGTTTGCTTAAGAAGTCTTAAAGTAAATAAGTTTTTAAATAAAAGGTCTTGATAACAACTGAATACTCTTTATGGGCAAATCAAAAATATTGAATATATACCTTTGGAATTGAAGTTGTTCCTTTTTTGTTGCCTTTATTTGTGCTTAGGAAAAAACTGAACAGTCACAACAGGATACTAAAAAGGGTATAAGATAAAAAATGCTTAAGAATAATTCACTTAAACTTTAAATTAAATTTTAAAAAATTTTGCTTTTCAAAATATTTACTCTATAACTTGTTTAATAAATTTTTTAGGGCTAGTATACCCCACTCTCAAACTGCTTAGCCATTGAGTACAATAAACATAGTGCTACGCTTAGCTGTGGCAGATAACCCAAAACAAAAATAACAGAAAATACAACAACAATGAATAGTAATAATAGAAACAAGAAGCAGAAGTAGAAGTAGAACGGTGTGGAAACTCTAGGAATATCGGTCTGTAAACAATTAGAACGTCAGCTTACCGGAAAAAAGTTTGCATTTCATTTATTCCCGAAGGATTTTATTTAGGAAAAAGTTTTGTGCATGGCAGGAGCAATGCATGAAATGTCCAGAGCGTTGACTGCTCCTCTGGCTCCAGAAGAAGTCCTGGCTTCTGGCTCCTGGCTCCTGGCTCCTGTCTATTGTGAATATAGTTCTTAGGGGCGATTCTTCATGGGGCACTTCAGTCTCAGTCTCAGTCGACGTCGACAGCGACTTCACTTCCGTTGCAAACGCGCGCCATTGTTGCAACAATAAACTTCCGGGTTTAAATTTCACTTGTCTGCGTCTGTCTGTGTGTGTTTCTGTGTGTGTGTGGTTGCAAAACAAAATGGCCGCTGCCAGTTGCAAGCGTATCGCTGTGAATGGCTTTTGACATTAATTAGCACAAAACATGTTGAGGCAACGGTAAAGTTTTGGCCATTTTGCAGCTGCATAATGGGCTCCCCGAAATGCCTTAAGCTGCTCCCGTTAGCCGTGTTTATTACGTAATTTAGATAACGTCAGGACGTCGGACGTCGGACGTCGGACGTCAGACGTTGCACGGCAGAACACTCTTGCTGAGTCCATTCTAAAAATGTGTACTGTCAGCAAACCAGACAACTGACGTCAACTTCAGTTTCAGTTTCAACTTTTGCTTGAGTACCTTGAGCTGCCAATGACATCATGGCATGCATCTCAGTTTTGGCCAAGTTAAGATAAGTTTGCAGGTGGACATGTCTGTAAATCAACATACATGAAAATGTGCTAAGCTCAGCTAACTTTTAACCGGCTTACAAAGTTGTCTTGATTTTGTAGAGCAATGTGCCGGAAGCTGAGTACCTTTTACGAGTACACGATAAACTTGCATCATTTGTTTCAGTTCAGTAGAGCAATTGAGAAATTGAGTACCGTTTGAGCTGTTGCTAGAAAGTAGAAAAGGTTTAGATTGGGTTATCGATAAGCGACATGCATTTAAACGTTTTTCTTTCAGGTATAATTATAAAGTAGTCGATAAACTGGCATTTTCAAGAATGACACGTTTCAACGATTCTTTCGTATTCTTTATCCGTTTTGTAAAAAAAGTTAATTATTATTTATTTTTGGATAATTTAATATATTTTATAATATATAGTATACACAATTACAAATCAGAAGGTGTTGCTTGGCTAGTAGTGCTCTAAGCAGAGTCAAACGGCTTTGGAAATTCCATGTTGTATTCACGTTTTAAGATAAACTTTAGGTCTAATAAACCTGGTACATCATTTCGGTATTTAGCCAATTTAGTCAGACGCATGCAAACATCCTTGATAAAAGCATTGGCACATTTGGTCACCAAATCCGCAGCCTGATCATCCAATGTAGCTGCTTTATCGATTTTCTGCACAAAGCGATTTAAATTTGATTTGCGTATGACCTATAGAATTTTTAGATTAATTAATAAGGTACTAAACAAATTTTGTAAAACTCACATTAGATTTATTTTCCACGGGGCTCATATCCTCCTTGTCGCTTTCTTCCTCATTATCCCTGGTCGACGAGGTAGGACTGTAGTTAGAGAATTTACACTCATCTTCAGAAGATACTTGTCCTTGAGGCAGGTCATGACTCCAACTATCAATCGGGATATTCATTGTGCTGACTTTTCTAACAATAAATTCCTTTGAACTTACTTGGCACTTGATCCAACTTGAACTATAACCAATTGAGAATTACAAGTATTGAAACTGTTAAAATGACAATAAGAAATGTTGCCTACTTTTTGGTTGACAAACTGGCACTTTTGAATTATACAGAATTCTTTTGAATTCTTTTACTACATTGTATGCCCATTCAAGAGTTTTCACACGTTTTTCACATTTCCTCCACGTTACAAAGGAAAACTCTTAAGTCAGTGCAATATTTCATGAACCTCAGGCGACATGTGATCGATTTAAAGGCAATTTGTATGATGTCAAAGTTAATGTCTTACGTTGACGCCCTTTGAATTACACAACGAACAAGAACCCCAAAACACAGCATACATAGTTATATATACATATGTATGTTACATAAGTATGTACATATACTCACTCTGACAGTGCGCAATGTAAGTTCATGTCCATCACACAACTCAGTGTGCATTTTGTCGCAGACATTTCAGTGGAATTCTCAGTTGTACCATTTAAAATCTTTAACAAGGGTATGCTAAGGTGAGGAATCGATTGAAATGGACTAAAGAAAACTTATATTTTACATACATAGCTCAAAAAGTTTTACAATATTCAGTTAATGGAATAAATACTTAATTATGATTTTAATATTCTGTAACATTTTTTCAAAAGATCTAAAAGAAATCAGAAAATTAATTAAAATTTTCATTTTCAAAATAGAGTACAGGGTATCTAGTAGCTGTCCTTTTGTTATGCTCATTAACATTTTTATGTTTTATCAACTCAACAGTAACAGTAACAACAGCCAAGACAGCTGCCTACAGGGTATCTCTAAGTGGGGCTGATAGTTTATTGTCTTCTTCTTTTCATCTTGTGTGTGTGTGTGTGTGTCAAGTAAATGTGCCGCTTATTGGAATGCACTTTGTTTGGCCAATTGCATTGATTTGCGGTCAAAAGGAGACGGCAAATTTGACAAAGATTTTGTGTGGAAATTTATCGCATGTCCTTTTGGCCCCTATCTCTCTTTCACTCTCTGTCTCTTGCTCTCTCTCTCTCTCTCTCTGTCTGTCTCTTTCTTTCAGTGTGTGACTGTAACTGTAACTTTATTTAATGGCAAAAAGTTCACACTTCCTTTAGCTAGTCGTAAAGTTTGTCCAGAGCATATGTTGTTGTTCTTGTTGTTGTCACTGTTATTTCGCTTGTTTTGTTGAACTTTTGTTCAAATAGAGGCGCTGTGTTTTTGCTGTGTTTGCCTTGGCCCCAGTGCTAAATATTTCAAACAAAAGCCAAACAAACAGCTGACAACTGCAACAGCAACGGCAACAACAGTAACAGCAACTACAACTAACAAGGGCAACAAATGGTTAGCGGAAGGAAGCGCAACTTAAATAACGGATATTGGCTTAAATAAACAATGGCATCCATGTCTGCAACGGCATCGCTTATAACACAACTCACTCCCTGTCTCTCTCTCTCTCTCTCTCTCTCTTTCGGTCTTTTTCTCTGTGCTTCTCTTTAGTATAAACAAACTGTACTCGTATTTAAGCCAACTTGCTAGTAAAGTGTGCGGCGATAAGCAGCGTTTAAGCGGAAGTCGACGCCTTTGCCATCGTCTCTCTGCCTCTGCCTCTGCTTCTGCCTTGCTTGTGGTTTACACCGTGAAGTTGGCTGCACTCCAGAGTTGCATTTTGCATAGCGTTGCCACACTGTTGTTCTTATTGTTATTGTAAACTGTGGTTGCCAGCCGCGCAACAGCTGTGTTTTGTCAAGTTCTTCGTGCGCTTTAATTGCTTGTTAATTAGCGTAGTTTGCGTTCTGCCACGCCCCCACACAATGGGCGTTTTACACTCTGTGTTTTTGTTTTGTTTTTCATTTTTTGTTGTTGTTGTTGTTGGTGCGTTTTTTGCTCTTCTTTTCTGTCGTTAGCCTTACAGTTTTTGGTATGTCACGAATATGGTTAATTGTTGATGTGTGTGAGACCCCTGACATGCCATTGATGGAATTTAACAACTGTGCAAATATTTGACAAACGGATGACAGGCTGTCAACGAACCCGAACGAGGACCAAACCAGCCGCCAAATCGTTCATTGACGCGTGAGCGTGTGAAAATTGACTGGCTTGCAAGGCCCACTCACCGAGCAGTTTCCACCTAAACGAGGTGGTCTTAAAAAGTTGCAGATGATATTGCCATTGTCAGTTGACTTGAAAGTCAACGAGAACTAATTGCGATTACCTAAATAATGCGGCTTGATCAAGTCTGCTTTAAATAAAAGTAACGAGAAGTAACAACGTGTTGTTAAATGTAACAATAACTTACGGTGAGCTATTTAACTAAATGATAATTAAAGTTTTTATTGTGTACCTCAGATGTAGGCTTCTATAACGAAAAGTAACAAGAACTAATAACAAGTGGCTGAAAATTACAAGTTGTCTAAAATACGAATCATATTCATTAATGCCTCGCATGTAGTAACGATTAGTTGAAAGTAGAGTGAACTAACAACGAGTAGCTGAAATCCATAAATTATATAATATTTCAAACTAGGTGACTAAAAAGACAAATGATATGTAGAACAGGCGCTTGGCTTAGCCAAGAAGAAGTAGTAAGAACGAATATCATTAAGTAGCGATAAACAACAAATAACTAGTTAATGTATATAATACTTAGCTAGAACTAGCGAGTAACGAAATCACAAAAAGAAAGCTGAACAACATGTTACAAGTAGCTAATCTTAGGTTGGTATCTATAAAGAACTTTTCCACTTTGCAAAAAGTCCCAAAACCATTTGTCACACATTGTGTGCTTAAAATTCCCAATGGGTTTAAAGGCTTTTTTTCCGATCGCTGCAGGCTGCGCTAGGCGAACATTAGTTATTACTCCCCTCGCACGCGTGCATGTCTGTGCAAGTTTGTGCAAGTCTGTACGTTTTTTTTTATAAATGTGTCAACTATACGGCAGTCAGCAGAGCATTCATATTATTTTCACACCTAACGACTGAGAGAGAAAACGACAACGAGTTCGCGTCTGACAAATGTCAGCGGCAATATTTGCACTGCACTGCAAAAACAAGAACGACGACAACTGCAAGTGTTGAGTGTTGCGAGGGGTGGTGAGAGTGAAATTTGAGGGGGGGGGGGGGAATATGGCGTGTATAAGTAAACGAAATGCTCAACTGACACTAAAAGGATAAGCGCATTAAGGCATTTACTTTGCAGTGCGAATCAGAGGGAAGAAGAAGGAGCGCATTAATGCTTATAAAGTTGACTCGCCGGTTTGCCACTCAATGGTAGCAGGAGCAACAGGAGCCTCTGGGCAGTCATTGCAACAGTAACAGCAACAGCAACAGCAACAGCAACAGCATCTGCAGCCACAGTCATGTGGCATGTGGCAGTGGCAACGTTAAAACGTTGCAACTAGACAAACAAGCCACATGTTCATGTGCTCTCGTTGTTGTACACGACACAAAAGCGCAACAAACAAGCTGCAGCAGCAACAGCCCCAAGCTCTATTCCACAATTGTACAACACTGACAAAGGACATAGGACATGGAGCAGAAGGGGAAAGGCCCTATGGGTGGAGGGGAGGGGAAACAACGCGACACTCGTTGCACTGTGGTCCCCACTTAATCCTGGCCATTGTGTTTTGTCCTTATTATGACGCCCTTTCACCATTGTCTTGGCCTAATGTTGTTGACTCAAGGCTCACACAATGGCTTCCCTTCACTTCTTTCCCTCGGCCCAAGGGCGTAGTCAGATTTGTTAAAAAGGGGAAGACAAATTGTTAAACATTTTATTTTGTTACCGCATCTCCCTCGAGAGAAAAAAAAGACTGAAATTTAAATTTATTTATAGAGATAATAAAATAAAAAACAGACTTAAAATGTGAGTTCGGCGCTGTTACTGAGTTATTAAATTGATATAATCTTTTGGTATTCTTTTTTCCATGGATATTAACGATATGTATTAAGTATATTTATTACAATAATAATAATAATAATTATTAGATAGATTAAGAAAACTATTCTTTAAAATGCATTTTAATGGATAATGGATAATGGAATCTGGATATTTTGTATCCATCGACAAATATTACCAAATTTTGAGTTCATTCTCAATACTTTCCAAGCTCTTTTAAGGCTATCCCATAGCCGAAATGTTCTTTTGCTGTTTGATGTGTATTACATTGATCTCTGGTTGGATTTATATATAACTATGATATTGTACACCCTCCCTGCCTAGGGCTCTGTCTTAGCCTCTTCATATACCAAGTATTTCAAGTAGTTGAAGCATCCATTCCATTTTCATTCATTCCACTTTTCCATTCCCATTGCCAAGCATTCCAAAAAGAACAATTTTATGCTTTATCAGCGGCGATGCCAGCGGCAAAACTTGTTTGTTTAAGTTGTTATTGTTCTTGTCGTGATTGTTGTAGTTGTAGTTGTTGTTGCTCTTACATATAATGAACAAGTCTGTCAGTCTGCCGGTATGTCGGTATGTATGGGTGCCAAGGGGGTTGGTCTGTCTATCTATCAGAGGGTAGAGGGTAGAAGCTAGTGTATTTGTTAAGCCCGCGCGTGTGTTAAGGTTACACTTTTCTGTTTTGTTGTTCTCCTTTTCAAGACATCGCGACCAGACGGCGCCAATCGGCGCCAGACGCATCCCCCTTTTAGTGTTGCCCCTGCCCTTGTCCCTGCCCCTGGCCTTACTTTGCCGCATTTGCGAACATCTTTTTTTTGGCAACTGTTTTCGGGTAAATCGATAAACGGCTGTGAAATCATGTTGCCAAAAATTAAAATACACTTTAAAATAGTACTGCAAAAAGTGTGTGAACTCGTCCAATGATGTCAGAGCATCCTTGGAAAGTTACAAATATTTTGACTTGCAAAGTTGTCAAGTTTTAGTACTCGACCAGACTTGAAACTTGTATAATTTTGTCAAATCTCAGTCGATTTGCATACGAAATGTAATGTTTTTGCTTCTCAAATCGTTTTACATTAAAATTTTATTATTTAAGGTTCAGTAAACGTTAAATTCTTACATATTGTGCAAAAAGAAATAGTTTAATTATATTCTCATATATTTTGTTACATTTTGCATTAGTTATTATAGGTTCAAAGATGCTTCCTTATGCAATTAACATTCATTTGCACTTTTTTCATTACACTCTATTGTTGCACATATTAAAACCGCATTTAAAATTAAATATGAGTTGTTTCACTTTATTATTGACACTACAATTATTGTTACATATATCTTTAAGTTGACTTCTCTTTATTTAAATTAAATGAAAGTCTGTTAAATGTGAGCAAGCTTCTTCTTTCTACAATTTAAGCGATAATCACTCGTTGGTATTTTAATTCCATGTTTAAATAGTCTTAATTAATATTTATTTTGCACTCTATGTGTGATGAAAGTATTTTAATTTATATGCAACGCACATACACATGCACACACTCACACTCACACTCAAACAAATTGCCCTAAATGAAAACAAATTAAATTATAAATAATGCGAGTATTTTGTAAGAAGAGTTGATGTTGAGACTTTTAATGAATGAGCTCGCAATCAATTGGATACTCAATCAATTTGCACACAAACCAAAACTAATTATGTTCCTGCAAAAATTGAATGCCAATAAATCAATTCATTATGGCCGCAACGAGAAAAAACCCACATGCTACATGCCACCAAGTCATGCCACATAGAAATGTCAGGTTGCCCCCTCATGCTTCTATTGCTCATTAAGTTGCCACAGCTTCAGCTTCATCATCAGCTTCGACTTGCTTTACTTATATTTCTAGGTCATGCGCTAAGAAGTCGGAGAAAAAATGTATACCCTGTGAACAAATCACTCATAGAAAATTGATGGATTTCATAAAAATTATGTAACATGCATAGAATTTGAATGAGATTACTTAAAGTCCTTACAGGAGAGAGTAAATTAGAATTTGAATTATAAGAGTTATTTTTTAATTTATTACTAAACGTCAACTCTTCGTCATATCTTCGGTTCCTTACTTGGATATTGCGCTCTATTATATGGTATCTGCTGGTCGAGCATTTGCTTGCTTGCTCAGTTGTTTTTTATACATTTCTTTTGTAGCTATTTTGGGCAGACAAATGGCGACGCAATTTTGTGGCGCCACAAGACGATGGCTGCAACCAACGGCAGTCGCCAGTCACTAACAATTTTTACTGCAACCATTTCCTAGCCGGCAAATAAATTCAGCGGCTGCTTAGCCTCAGTTCTTTTATCCCCGTTTTCGTAACCTTCCCCTTAACCTCTCTTCCTTTTTGGACTTTATATTGATTTCGTGCCGCGTTGCACATTAAAGCACTAAAGGAAGTGGCGGGAGTTTTGTGACTCTGACATCCATAGTTAGACGAAGACTTTTCGACCTGTCAGATCCATCAGCTGCTGTCACTTTGATGCGACCCCCTCCCGCCCCTTCTGACCATTTCCCCCACCAATCATAACTTGAATGGCTGGTTCATGTTACATGGCTAACAAAATAAAAAGAGAAAGAAAGAAAAGTACTCTTAGGCTGTGTTCTCATTCGTGTTGGGTAAACTTTTTTCATTAGGCTCTACTTTCAATGTTTGTTCACAACATTTATTTTTGAAAAGAAAATTGAGCTTCTAAAGCCATACTATATATATTTTGGAAAATTGTGGTAAGCTGTTGAAAGATGCGCAACTTTATTGGTAAAAATAATTTGATGAGACAAATTAATTAAAAAGTTGTTGACTAAACAGACACAACTTATAACAAAAAGGAAATTCAATAAGCTGACATTTACAGAGCCTTAGCAGGAATTTTATGAATTGAAACAGACTGCAACTTAAATAGTTTCTTTCCTGGATAATTGATATTATATAGGAAGGTTGCAAAATAAAAAAGTTAATTTGAATTGTTCACATAAGCAAACCTGTTTCAGAGGTAAACAAGAGTTGTAGGAATAGAAATAAAATTACTTGTATCTAAATATAAAATGTTATTGATTTATCTATTTTGCTTAGCAGAAATTTCATTTCATTTTTTTCTACCCCATTTAAAATTGATGATTAGTAAGAAAAGAAGATGCTTTTCGAACGAACAGTTGAAATCAGGCTAATGAAAATCTTCCTTTTATTCGCAGTTGCCTTATTGAGCTCATCTGGCATTGATTGAAATCTATAATCTGAAAATAGACACAGTGACTCACTCATTGACTCACTTCACTCGTTTGATTCATTTGACTAATTCTCCATTTTGCTTTGCCAACCATTTTCATAGCTACTTGAGTTGGTTATTGATAGACTGTGTGTATGTGTGTGTGTGTGTGTTGCAGAATCCTTTCATTTTGTGGCACATTAAACAAGCTAGCGGCTGATTGATGTCAATCACATTTCCCTTTGTGATATATTCGCAGCGACAGCGCATTTCGATTGCATTCGAGTTGAATTAGCTGCAATTAAAAACTAATGTGCAACGCCAAAAGGCTGCTACAGTTTGTGGCACAAACAGTTATACACATACAGACACAGACACTGATTGATGCCAAGACAATATGGTGCTGTTGCTGTTGCCAGTGGCAATTACTCGTAATAAGTAGAGCAGTAAAGGCTTTGGCCCACGGGTGGTATACGTGTTATGCTTAAACAGTTTACACAGCCATTTACCATTTACCAGTTACCAGTTAACATTTAGTTAGTTTTGAGCCTGTTGGCAACATTTTCAATTTGCCAAGGGACACGACACAGGACATGCAGGATGCAGGCAAGTTGCTCACTTTACAGGCGACCCAAAAATATTTAATGAGTTAATTTGACGCCAAGGGCTCTCTCTCGTTCTAGCTCTCTGAGCCACAAGGACATCTTTGTGGCACGCTAAATGCTTTTCGCAAAAGCAATTTCAATTAGTGAGCCGCCCAGGGGGGCACATTTGAAAAGACCCAGAAAGGGGGAACAGAGAGAGAGAGAGAGAGAGAGAAAGAAAGAAAGAGAGAGAGGTACGTTGCTTATGCAAAACTTGTCGAAAATGTTGTCATAAACTGAAAATTTAATCACAAACTCGCGCATTTGCACACAGTTGAATAGAAAATGTGAGAAACACACACACACACACACACATATAAACAGCTGTTAGGCAGATCCATGCAAATGTTTTGTGGCAAATGCCACACAAAAGTGCACGAAAATGAAGTTGTTGTGCGGCATAAACAGCGAAAACAACACAAAAGCAGCAAAACAACAAAACAACAGTGAAAACTCATTTACCTACAACCAAATTTGGAACCATAAAACGCAACTATTTTGGCATCTCATTTGCCATCAAATTGTCAGACAAGGCGACAAAGAGGCGACACTGACGGCAGCAAACGACGATGATGATGAAAACCATCATGATAATGATGATAGTAATGATGATCATCATGATGAGGCTGAATGACTGAATATGTTCTTTTGGTACAGTCGTTGGATGATGATGTGGATGATATGGCAACGCTGACTGACAGCGAGACAAGCGGAAATTCTCTGGCAGCTTCCGTGTCGACGTCATCCTGTTGATCTATACAAGTGTCACTCTTCTGTATATCTGTGTGCATATCTAAGTGTATGTGTGTGTGCGAATGTGTTTGTTTGTGTGTGTGTTGTTGTGTGACAAGCTAAACTTTGTTTATACATTTCGTTTATTTGTCAGACTGTTTAGTTTTCCATGGTAACCTTAGCAGCTGCTGTACAGTGGATGAAACCTAATAAATGCAGCGAAAATTCGAGTTACTATAAATAAAGACACCATGGAGGATACTATATTACTGCAGGCAAAAACTAACTGAGGACTAAATAGAGGTACAGTCATTGGATATTGATCATGTGTGTAAAGAATATAAAACTGATAAAAATGTAATAACATTTTTATGAAAATAAATAATCTACCTTCAATTATTGATACCCATCCCTACTATAGTTTCTATAGCTTCTATTGTTTGTGTTCTTTTCTTTGAGGAAGGACTCTAGTAAATCCACATTATGCTCACTTTGCCCCACTGTGCCGCGTTTACTTTTGACAAATGCGCCGCACACTTGACGACACTGGCAAATTGAATTTTAAGTGATTTAGCACACGAAATTCGTTGCGAAAAAAGGTATAAAATCATATATAGATATAGCCATATTGTAAGCCGCTTACCGAGTAAAATTTATGACTGAAATCATTTCTTTTATATATCGTTTATTTTGTAGTTTTCAAAAGTTGGGAAAAGCGTTAAATGACAGGGGCAGATGGGAGAAAAGAGACAAAAGGCAGCGTACTTACATTACGGTAGAGATGAAGCACGTGACTGGCTGACACACACACACACATATATATATATATAAAGAGAGAGATAACTGCAGTAGCTTTAGCTTGCATATTGCCGGATTTATGTGGCAATAAGCAGATGTAACCAGCAGGTTGCAGGTTGCATTTTCCAGGCGTGGAAACAGCACAAAAAAAATGGCGATGCATGACAAAAAGGCAACGTGCGCTGCGTAACTGATATGCCACGATTAGTATAGACACATATATACACACAAACACACACACACAGTCACACACTCAGGCCAACACACACATTTCAACGTATTGCAATGCAATTGGCATGGACTTTTCGAAAATAACGAGTTCAATATGGCAAAGGCAACGGAAAAGGCAACGTTTGGCCACGTTGCAGTGCTATTGATTTTTGAGCAAAGAGGGGAGATTGGGGGAAAGCACGGGGACTGCAGGTTGGTAATGGTCGGGCCAAGACAGCAATAACTCATTACAACACATGTTTACTGGCGCAACTTTGCAGGCAACACACTACCAAAAACACACACCCCACATGCCTCCTCTTTTTGGAGCTGCCCCTGTCAATAGCTGGCAAAGAGTATGTTTTTCTTGTGGTGTTCAAGGGAAGGGAGGAAATTCTGCAAAACTTATTTATGCAGCGCGGCAGCTCTTTGAACTTTTACGTAAAGTTTAGTGGCCAGAAAACCGCATTCTGACATTTTGCCAAAATTCAATGCTGCCAAGCGATTACACTGTGCAAAAAGTATAGTGGTTAGTCGATATTAATTCAAAACACTTATTTATTATTTATTATTGGCATTTTTGGATGAATTTGAATATAACTTTGAGGTCCATCGGATGAGAATTTAAAGTTTGTCTATTAATCGTATAGATCTCTTGTAAGTAAATTGTGAATATGGTATATGGTCGATTATTATTAATGATTAATAATCAATTTTAAGGATGATTAGTTAAAGTGTGATCGGAAAAAAGGATACTTTCAACCAAGCAATACTCAGCTACTGGTTTTCCACCATTAATTTAGTCAGCAGATAGAAGTGTTTATGCACTTTTCTTAGTGTATCTATATACATCTGAGTATTAAGTGTGTATGTGTTGATATTTGTGTATTTAGAGTGTATATACTTTTTGTGTGTATATTGTTTACAAACAGCTTTGCTTTAGCTAACTGAGCTGGCCGACACTGCGTATGCGTTATGTCTATAAAGTTTCATTGGTCCCCAGGCAGCTTATTAGCCATAGCCAAAACCATAACAAATATCTTGAGCGTTAAGCTGATTGTTATGTATTGCCATAAGCACACACAAACATACATATATTTACTTACTAATATAAGAAGAGAGAAAGAGAGAGGCTTATATAGGATTGCCATGAATAAAATATGATACAAGTTCCATTGAAATGTCAATGTCAAGTGCTTGACTTCGTGGAAAATAAATCTTAAAGCTGTCCACGGGGCAATTGTTGAAATTGAGCTTGCCGCAGACAGTAAGCGGCTTATAACGAGCTGAAAGAGTTTGTCAGGGAAAAACTCATAACTATGCGACGAGTACTCATACAGCTGATGCTTACAATAACTAGAAAAGGATTAAAGGAAAAGCACATTGTTCTAGCCAGCAAAGCGGCAACTTTTGTGGCCAGGAAGTCGTAGTAAGGTAATGACCTGGAAAGGGGAAATACAAAAGGGAAGCGGGGTTCTGGGAGAATAATAGGATGAACGTTGCGTAATGACAAAATTGTGAGCAGAAATAAAATAGTTTGCATGACACGACAAATTGGGCAAAAAGTTTCGACAGCCCTCATAAGTAGGCAACACTTTTTGATACTTGTTACTCAAAGGTTAAAGGAGTAATACAATGTTGTGGAAATGCATGTTACAACAAGAAGTAGGCATCTCAGACCATATAAAGATATATTTTTCCTGATCAGTATCAAAATCAAAGTAAATATAAGCATATTATCGTATGTATGTTTATTAAGCAAATGTGATTTTACAGTACAATTTATTTTTTTATTCGTAAGACTTTAATATACACTGTATCTGTACTGTATTTTACTGTTTAACTTTTTCGACTGTAGCATATATGTATTGTTTTAAAGCTGCACTACGACATTGATTTGCCCTCAAGCAGAACTGACCAAAAGCCTTTAGCCAGCTTATAGACAAGGGATTTAACATTGGGAGGGAGAGAGGGAGTTTGAGTGGGAGCAGAGAAAGGTAGACGAGCCTGGCGGGTATCGACAGTCAGGTCTAAAGCTGCAGTTGATGCCAAAGGCAAACGCAAGTCAACTCAAGTCAAGTCAAGGCCTGGCCAAAATAGGCAAAACAAAAAGCACAAAACTCGAGTCAAGCCAACAAATGCAACGAAGTGAAATGCGAAAGCAGATAAGGGTATTAAAGGGTTAAGCTGCTGCCTGTGCTGCAAGTTCAAAGTTCGCAAGGCAGAGAGAAACAGAAAAGGGGAGTAGAAAAGGGGAGTAAGTCTGCAAAGTGTCCGTTTAAGTGACGTTGAATGGTCATCAACGTTTTGGGCTTAGCTTTGATTTACTGCGTCGCCTTTGACTTTGTGAAAGTGCAAACTTTAGCGCCTGCCAGCTAGCCACGCCCCTTTTACCATGATAAATACAGAGAAATATTGAGCCTTGTGCTGTCCTGATATTTAGGCAGTCAAAGCACGTTTCAATGGCTTTGATTAAAATTGATGTGCCTTGGGCTTTGTCCAAAAATGTTCGCATAGTCAAACATAATTTGACCTAAGCCATGGCATAAGCAAATGCGTTAGAGCATAAAAGGCAGCTTCATGCTTCACACTCTAATTGAATGGAATTGCTAAAGAGACTCACGCATAGAAATTTCCATATTAATGCAAGGCCAACCGACAATCTGAAGCTGCAAAAAAAGTCTGGAAAATTGTGAAGCATAAAAAGCAACAGGACAAAAAAAAATAAGCAAAAAAAATTCTGTTCAAAATGGAATTAAGCTGAAATTAGCACAGCGAACAAGGGCAACTCGAGGGGAAGTTCTGTGTGAGGCAAGGCGTTTTTATGGCACATAAAATTTAACAACTGTCGTTGGGGCCACTAAACGTCATCATGGCTAGGGATTAGCTCAGCACGCACAACTGTACCCCGTCATTTAGCATTGAACTCTGGGCTAGCATAGCCGAGACCATAAAAAACTGCAGCTGGGCCATAAACTCGAGTGGTTCTCGCGGTGCATGCAGCTCATTTAAATGCGGCATGTGGCAACAACTAAATCTACCAATAAATGCAGTTTATTAGCGACAGTAGCGTCTTAAGAATAGAGCAGATTGCATGTGCATTAAATAAAAAAATGGGGGCAAAAGCAAAGCATTTCATTTCAAGATATGCTAAGTCAACACTATTTAAATTATAAGGATATTTTTAATAGAGCATTAAAGAAAGATCATCTAATAAAAAAATCTATGGCTTTAGACTAAGGTATTCCAAGCAAAAGAGTAATTTAAAGGGGAATGCAGCTCGTTAATAATGTATTGAGCTTTTATGGAAAGGCTTTTTTATCGTAAAAGAAAATTTAAGGCACATCCAGAGCTCATATTGAATGTGGTGTGTTTTTATATCAGGATATTGTTAACGTATAAAAGCACACTTATAAGCCCCTACAGCTATAATTCGCTAATTAGACATTAATTGATTCAATATAAGCTCACTTAATAACTATGGAACAGCATACAGCATTTTATTTATAAGCTTTCTGTACGTTATTTAATCTAATTTGCAATTTTATTCACGAACTACATCCCGTTTTTTAGTTATTTGAAGAATTTAACTACGTATTTGATTAAGAGGTTTCTCTGAGAAAAAGCACAAAAAATGTGCAGCAAATGCTTATGCTTAAATGTCAAAGCAATTGCCGTAAAGTGCAGTGACAGTAACAACAACAAATTACTATAAAGATACCCCAAAAAATACAAAACAAGTAAAAGGAAATATAAAATAAAATTACTAAAAAACTGTTGGTCAGAAGTATTGCCAGCTTGTTTGACTTGAGAGTGGCCATGAATGCAGGAAAGGATGTCAGCAGACAACCAAGGACAACAAGGACAAACAAGCAAAGTGTCTCTGTGTGTGTGTGTATATTGAGTGTGTGTGTGTGTGTGTGTGTGTGGTCTTGTTGTTGGCTTGCCTGTTGACATTAGAAATTGAGCAACCAAAAATGTGTAAACAAGTTTGTTTGGTCCAAGTGGCGATGCTGTCTTTGGCAGCTACGACACTCGGCACTCTCTACTTGCCACTTGCCACTCTCCAACAACCAGCAACCAGCTACCAGTTACCACTTGCCACACAGACAAGACCGCATATAAAAATCTTTGAAAAAATGTATTATTTTGTGCACGAAGCAAACCAAATTTAATGCTAGATATTGAAGAAACCAATGCGACATGCATCAAATAAACGAGACAAATTGGATAGGCAAACCAATTGGAAGCACTCGCAAATAATGATAAATCAAAGCAAAGCAACTGAGCAATTACCAAAAAAAGGAGAGAAAAAAATACAAACAAAATATAGAAAGCAATAAGAGCAGTAGCTATTGAATGATAAATGTACTCATTTCAAAGTTAAAGCTACTGTAAAAAAATCTCATAAATAATCATACGAAATCAGATAAAGAACAAAAATGGAATAGATAAATAGAGAGAGTTGGATAAAGTATGGGAAAAGTCAATTATTAGCTTTGGTTCTCATAGCCTCAATATAAAATGAAAAACTTAAATACTTGCATAAATCAAATGGAAGCTTTTTTTAAACATTATATTTTGGAAGATTTATGTGGGAAAAGTTGACTTATAGGCAGTTTGCTATAAAAGAGAGGACACGCTGTGGATATTTGAAAGGAATTGTCGAAATATTAACTTCCAAAGTAATCATTTTAAATTGGATTAGCTAGAAGGTTCAATAGAAAGATACACAAATTATTAACTATTTAAAGTACAGAGTTCTTAATGAACGATAATTATAAGAAAAAGTTGTATTAACTAAAAGATCAATTATTTTAATTTTCCTTTGATCTGTAGGGTACTCCTTAGTACATCGTACTTTTCTTCTCATTGCTCAAATTAAACTGTGTTCAAGTTTCTTCAACATTTTCAATTATAGCATTTACGCATTTTCTCTTGGTAAACCCAAACTCTCGTTAGAAAATCAAAAGTCTGTGAACAGTCAAGAGTCAAGTCAACTGACACAAGCTGTCATAGAAGGAAGGATTTGTAATCAGAATTAGCAGTCATATTTATGCAACATGAAGCTGTCAGAAACTGTTGGCATGAAAGAGCTAGAACAAGGTAAAATGCCAATTAGTCTTTAGGTTCAGATGAAGTGACAATTGAAGCCTCAAGTCGCAACAGTTTTCAGAAAATTGAACATGGCATAACAAATCTGCATACGAAATGTGTAGAGCATGCAAATCAGTATGGTGGTAATCCATTGCCTACAAATTGGCCAAAACAATCTGTCAATGAATGGACTAAAACAATGTGCAATCGAGCGTATACGTAATATCACGCAATGGCCCATCGCTATACAATTCAGACGAGACAATACCAAATGCAATGCTGTACGCATTAATATTTAAAATGCAATATATTTTCAGACAATACTTAAATGGTCGAAAAAGCTCACTGGGACTGATTAGTAGATACCCTACAGACAATTGGAAAGTATTAAAGGTTATGAGGTTTATAAAGCTTTAATTACCAATTAAATATTTAAAATAGCTCTGAAAATGATCAAATTCTATTGTTATTATATTGAATTTTAAACTCCCCTGTGCATTTCTTGTTTGTACTGGGTATAGACATTGTGTATACGCAACGTTTGACAGTCAGACTCTTCAATTAGCAAATGCGGTGCAACACATTTGGTATTTACAATAATAAAATGCATTTGTTGTGCCACAGTTGGTGCCCCAAAAGTGCGCTTACCTCTCCCCCGCCTTGCCCCGAAATAATATATATGCAAAAATACGATTGGAGTGTATTTAAAACGCGCGTTGCCCTGTGCGTTGATTATTTCACAAAACAGACAAATATTTAGCAATTAGGTGGCACACTGGACACAGTAATGCCCCAAATGGCTTTGGACCTAGGCTTAAATAGTAGAGGAGATAGAGAACTTGGCAAATATTAATTGTGAATAGTACGCAATTGAAATTTCAAATGCATTTTGCCATCGAATGCATAATTATCCGGAGCTCGCAACTCATTCAACATTTTCGGTAATTGAAAACGAAATTATAATGCCTGCCAGGCGGATAAAATGTATTTGTCCGACAAACCAGCCAGCTCAATAGTTGGCTGTCTGATAATTGCAAATTGCAAATGGACAGATATTACATTGAAGGAATTTATTTATTTGTCGTTTTACAGTTTAGATTCCTCACGGTTTTTTCATAATTTGAACTAAACACTAATGTTTGAGCTCAAAGCGGTGCGAGTTTTCAATTAAAACTATTGAAAAGTAACACATGCTGTCGAATAGAAAAAGCGAGAATGGGATTTTAGAGTTTGTTGGACAAAAATATACCCTTTATTTTGATGAAGGAATAGAATATATCTAGTGCAGTTTGAAGTGAACTATATTTAGTCTGGTTAATTAAGGTCATGATTGATAGAATTTTTTTAAACTAAACGTAATCCAATTTTAACTGACACTTATTAAGTCTGCAAGTTTAAGACATTTTGATTTAAGGAATTTAAGCTAAATATATTTATATTATATATAAACATCTTAGATCAAAGCAGTAAGTGTATGGTATCAAAACATATATTGATGTATGTTTTTTTCATGGTATTTTTTCTGTTAGTCATATGTTGTTGCTTTGAAGTATTTGCTGTCTGGTTTCCCCAAGTGTGCAAGAATTCAATTTGAAAATTCCAGAAGCACTCACACATAGAAAAATGGGAAAAAGAGAAAGGGATTGAAAGGCTTTTGTTAAACAAAATCCTTTGGGTTTGTTTTACAAATTTTATATTGATTAAAACTCTCAAAATGCTGGCCAAAGTTTCGTTACGCTTTTTGTGATTATTTCAACAGAGGCTTCCTCTTAAAAAATGGAAGAAAAAAGAAAGTAATAAAAACGAATCTTTGAATTCAATTAGTTGCGTTTATGTCATTTGCATAGGCCAATCAAATTGCAAATCAAATAAAATGCAATTTGCACATAATTGCATTCAGTTTTATGTGTATCACAATTTATAGCAATTGATTTTGATTGAAATCGCATCGACCACATAAGTAATAACAACAACAACAACAACAACAACAACAAAAAGGTCAATTGATTGCACTGCTCTTCATTGACCTGGTCAGCTTAATATGAACACACATACAGTTGCATGATTATTTGTTAGCCACAAAGCTGTCGGCCATATTTATTAACTGCTTGTTTCGCAAATATTTAATACAATTCTCATATCCTGGCCAAGAGCCTTTAGCCAATGTTGGCTTTTAGCTCTTGGTCTGTTGGCTGTGCGCTTGCATAATTTCTGCCTGTCATGTTTGCAGTTGATTAACAATTGTTTGGGCCAAAATATCAGCACAACATTCAACATTCAACATTCTACGTTCAACGTTTAGTTGTAGTACGTGTATCTACTACATGGTCAGGTGGGGTCCATTGCTCAGTTTCTCGGGTAACTTGTGATTTATGTAGACGTGTGTGCTTTATCTATTGGTTGTAACTACACTGTTCCACCTACACACTCTTACACACAGAAATTAACACACTTGACTGAACCGTTAATGGGCAGTTTGCGTAGAACCACAGACTTGACTTGTATATTTGAAATTTAATTTTACTAGCTAGCTATTTGTGCTGCAATGACACTAGCTGCAGATTAATCCAGCAATAAGTGGTAGCAAACCGTAGCTTACTAAATACTTAGAAAAAACAGTCAAAGTTTTTCCAGTTAATTTTTTATCGATTAAAATCTCGACAGATGCTTTACAGAGTATGAAAACTAAAGCTTAATCCAAAAATGTTGAGAAAAAAGACATTCCGCAAGAAAATCGGTCTGGTTTTCGCTGATTAATACAAGTTTAAGGCGCAATTTCTCAGCTAGTGTCATTGGGCTATTAGCACTTAGTTGGACTGATATCAATCATACGCACTGTTTGCCACACATACACACACACATACTCAAAGTTTAGCCATGAATCAGCTAAAAGCTGCCGGCCAACGTTTACGTTAGCTGCAACAGTAAACTAAATTGCTTTTACAGTTTCTAGGGCCACAAATACACACTCCAACATGTTAATAAATGTTGTTCACACCTACACACAGACATAACATACACATCCACCTACAGATATATATAGATACAGTTGAAGGCTACATAGTAGCATGTCAGAAAGCACTTAGAGAACGCTGCCTGCAGCCCTGTAATTGTTGCCGTTGCCGTTGCCGTTGCTGCTGTTGCTGTTGCTGATGTTGCTGCTACTTTTGTCGCTTTGGCAACTGTCAGCTCAACCATTTTGCGTATGCTGCACACCAAGTAATTACACAAGAGCAACAACAATACCAGGAACAGCCCTAGCTAGTAGTAAAGGCCACAGTCGACTGTAATCGACCATGAGAGACCCTGTATTTATTTGGATAAAAAGTACAGACATCTAGTTTCTGAATTCTCGGACTGCAAACAGACTGTTTTCTGTTTTTAAAATAAACTTATGACATAGAGGAACGTACATACCAATTTGTATGTGTCTAGCTCTTAAAGTCCTTGAGAAGTGTGAGGGGGCTTGGTTAAGATCTGACACAAATTTGAGCTGTTTGGGAAATAGAAGAACCTATGTATATATTTTGATATCTCTAGCTCGTAGAGTCCTTTTGTTCTAAATGTTTTGCATTGGACAATCGCTGTAGACCTTCTATAGTTTTTAAGTACAGGGTCTAACAACAGAAACAACTGGCAACTGTCTGACGAACTGACACGTTGACTAGCTGACGCTTCTCCTTCGGTTGTTGCTGCTGCTGCTGCTGCTTGTTGAGGCAAAGCGAATGCGGCAATTATTAGGCAGCGCTGTCTGCCACGTTTTTAGGACCTCACCCCCTCCTTACTACAATCTCCTGCAACATTGGCTGCAGCAAGAACAACAAGAACAACAACATCTCTTCTGACCATGTTGCCGAATTGCAGTTTTTAGCCTGGCTTTTAAGTTGATTAGAGCGCGTGCACGCAAAAATATTTTACGTAATTAAAACTTGGCTGCTGCTGTCGTTGCCATTGCATAGTAATGCATTTTTTGCAGCATCTCCCTACTTTCTCTCTCTCTCTCTCTCTCTCTTTTCGTTGCTCCTCTTTTATTGTGCACACCCTCTACTTGTTGTGCAACATTTTTGCATAGGTTTTTTGTTGCTGTTGTTGCATTGTCTGGCTGTAAAACAAAGCGCGACCGCAAAACTAGCGCAACAAACAACAACAGCCGCTAACCCAACTCAACACAAATGAAACAACAACAATAACAAACAACAGCTAACTGAAATAATAGCTAGTTTTGGTAAACCGAATATTAAATACTCTTACTGACTGATTCTTAAGCAATTGTGCATTATATAAACGATTTAGGAATCTTTTGCCTACCGAAAAGTTTACTTCAATAAAAGGAAAAGTTGTCCCTATGTTATATAAGTTTTTTAGCTGGTTCTTCCTATAACATCTATAAGTTATAGACGTCCGATAGATCAGTCTTTTCATTGACTTACTAATCTAAGATTATTCCCAGTATCGTAACCTTACTAAAAACGTTAACTATCAATACTATCCATCTGCCCGTTACATGCCTTTACACAGAGTTAAAATACCCTTGTTTATCCCTTTTCATGGATACATAACAACAATTATATTATACTGCCATATGCCACATTTTGTGGTTTGTTTGTGAGTTTTAAAAACTATGTCGAGTCACTTTTTTTCTGTGCAGCTATCAACCATAAATTTTAAAGTAATAATTTGAGAATTTTGCATAAAAAATGTGGCAGAAATTACGCGTCATTTGACAATGTTACAATAAAAATGTTGGTTAATTTGTGTAGTTAATAAATCAAATTTTATTGTTTGTTGCGCTTACACAAAAGTGTCATAAACTAAATAATGGACATAATTGCATTTGAAATGTTGGCTGCTAAAAAAATATACATAAATGTGAATTGTAAATCATAAATATTAGAGAGATAAATTATATTTTTAAATTTTATGCAATGAACAGAAATTTAATATTTTGGACAGAATTTCTATAGAATTTATCTAGAGCTGATGATGCTGTCATCTTTCTTTGAAGCATAACTAAGTAAATAAAAGCATTTGTCTGTAGGCTCCACTTACTGCAGTGTCAATTTCAATTCCATCTTACCATCTGTCTATCTGTCCATGTCTTTTGTGCCTCACTGTTAACAATGCCTGGCGTATCATCGTATCAATTGAGGCAGCCACTTGGAGACAGGCTCAAAACTGTAGAATGCTCTCCGTTTGTGCTTGGAAGCACAAAACTTTTGTGCTGCATTCAAGTGAGGTGAGAGGAGGAGGACAAGGGGCCTAAAATCGACTGAGGCAGTGGCAAAACTCAATAAAAGAAATATTTTTGTTAGCGCACATAAAGTACTTTCATAGTTGGATGAACTGAAACTCTTGCGTGGCGGCATGGCCAAAGTTATAATAGTTTTTCAAGCAGAGCAAATGCAATTCCACTTTTCAAAAGTTCTCTCAATAGACCTCCTCTAGATTTCTCTGTCTCCCTCTCTCTCTCATCTCATCTCACCAGAGGCTACAGTTGTCGTCGAGTGGACTCTGACCAACAAATAAATGAAGCACATGCGGCCCAAAGTTGAGAATTCAACACTAAACTCAACGGAACTATTCAAATTCAGACGACACAAATTGGTATTGCGACAGAGCTGATAAAAATGTTTCAACTTGTAGTTGCAAATTTATATTTCAACGCACAAATTGTAAAGTGTAAGCTTAAATTGCCATTAATATATTTAAATGGAAATAATATAGAAATATTAATTGATACCTACGTTTTAATTGAATTTTATTTATTTATTGCAATTGAAACGTATACGTAATGTCCCATGTTAAAGTGCAACAAACCATTGACAAATCGATATAAATTAAATATATATGATTTGTTACACATGTTCACTTTAAACCTGATTTACTGATGTTGCCATAACAACGACAAACATACGAGATTGAAGTAAATTTACCGACTTTTACCTTCATCAAAGTTTTCGTAAGCAGGCATTATAAACTTGTGGCTGCTTGTTGTAAAAGATTTACCTTATGAAATGCCAACACCTGTTACCATTTAAAAGTGGATCAGTGCATCCCAAGTCATTGGCTTATAAAGTTTTCAAGAAACTTGGCAAAAAGCGCTTAGAGTGAATCCACTCAAAAGAGTAAAAGAGATAGAGAGAGAGGAGATATAACAAACTTAATGATACTGTAATGTGAATTATAATACTCATAGTAAATAACTACTATAGAAAAAAGATGGGAGAGAATTGTAGACAATGCGCTGGTTAAAACAATAGAGCAACCTCCCTCAGGGCTGGGTTAAATCACAATTAATCTTCTTTTATTTAAAACTTACTCATTATGAATGCAGTACAGTGTACACTGTACACTATTGTGCTGTCTGGTATAGTGAAGAGGGGGGGGGACTTGTACGCGTAATCAGTTTTTCTTTTGTTTGATATAAATTAAAAATAAACTCAATTAATCATGTAAATATTGAAATTACACTGTGTGTCTGTGTGTGTGTTCGTTGCAAAATGGTTTCAAATTTGTTTATTCAAAGTGAAAGTCTGTGAAAACAAAAAAATGAGCAAAGTGCTTCCTTTCCTGACTGTCAGACAATGACAGCATTTAAGCACACACGTCTGTGAACAAGTATGTCATGTGTGTGCTACCAAAAGGAAAATGCTGAAAATTCAAAAATTTATAGAAAAGCAAAAGGAAACAAGTAGGAATGTGTTAAGAGGAGACAATGCTGAGCTAGCAGATACTCTAAAGTAGTTTCTTAAAACTTGTACGGTAGTAGAAAAGAAAGTAGTTGTAAAATTCATGTAAATAATCAAAGGAATAACTGAAATAATAAATAAAGGAAATATATGAATGCATAGGTAAATATACAAATTGATTAATAAATATTCTTAAGAGATTGTTGATAACATAAAAATGTAGTTTGTACACACATCCTTGCACACTTCTATAGGGTACAACAAAAAAAATGGTATAGTGTGTGTGTCTCTATGAGAATTCTTGATAGGCGACGTGCTGAGGCTGCAGCTGGAACTGAAGCAGAAGCAGAAGCAGAAACTGAAGCCGAGAGACGTGCAGCTTGTTTGCCTCACTTCAGTGAGACTTTTCTCGAGTGTTGTGAGTGTGTATGTGTGGTGTGTGTGTGTATGCTTTCTGCTTACGCCATTTTTCTTGCTCAATTTGTAAAACAATTTTGCATACAAATTGCAACAGCTTCGCTGTTGAGCTTGACATGCAGTCATAGACGATGTTGCAAGCATGCAGTACATGGACACACATACAGACAGGACTCGTCGGTGGCATGCAACCATAAAAATTCAACAGCCAGCAATGCAAATATCGTGAAAAAGCGTGGCCAACATCCATGACAATGCATGACTAAAGTAATGAATTACTTAAGTCCCACTGCCCTCCTGTTGCCTGCAGGCAAGACATATGGCTTTGACGTCATCTCATGCTCCTTCCCCTCTTTTGAGAAGGGAGAAACGAAAAATTGTAACACGAAAAAGGTCGTGCCGTCTGCCTGATGAGATCTGAATTTGTATGTACAATTTGTTTTCCTCCATTTAAATAAGTGACAAGCGAATTGCATTTAATTCAACAGCATACTCGATGAATACGAGTCGACGACGAGTCGTAAAACATTTGCATACTTCACATACCCAGTCATAATGATCTATGGGAATTGTAAATTTTTGATACACTCTGTGGGAAAACACACAGTTTGTAGCTGTGAATAGAAAAGTTGGCTTTGAGGCAGTTTTGTGGAAGTATTTGCATAATTTGTTGGTGATTTAAAAACAGATTCTTATTGTAAATATACAAATAGTTTAACGATACTATGTTAAACAAAAGTTAAAGAAAGTCAATTAAATTTACACGTAATCAATTGATTTCAATATCTATAATAGCATTAATTATTTAAGTAATGTAAATCATAACTATCGATTGTATCACAAGTATCATATAATTTGCTTTATTTATTTGTAATTTGTTTAAAGTTTAATGCTATGAATAAAGTGCAATTTACGAATTTTAAATTAATATAAACAAAGTGTTTGTGTCAATATATATTGAGTCGCTTTTTTTTAATTTGTTTTAAAATGTTCACAAATAAATGGAATTAATTGAAAAACGCAACACAAACATTTGCCGAGTAGTCAACTATTTATTTCAATTAAATTAATTAATTATTTACTCATCGCTTAACATGCCTCAAAGGCAGTAAAATGTTAATTTACGCTTATGCATTGTCAATTTTCTGGTTCATAACGAGGCAGTTTTTGTTTTTGTCTTCTTTTCGCACACATGTGCAATTAAATTATTTTTATGATTATTTTTACAAAGTATTTTGTGGCACATGAAAGCCACAAACTAAACTCAAGGGCTAATAGTCACAGTCATTATGGTGTATCTTTCGCTGAGCTGGCGGTAATTAGCTGCAGCTTAAGCACTACTCCACACTCCCTTTGCCCCTCTCAACCCGCTCTCCTATCTCTCATATTATTATCACCTATATGCTGCCTGGTCTGGCCTGGCATGGTTTATGGCGTAAATCTGCCAAAGTATTTTTGCTATAAGTACGCAAATGAACCTAAAGCCGTCAAAGGATACCTCACCTCTTTTATTGTTGTTCTTGTTGCTCTTGGTGTTGCTGCCTCTGTTGTTGTTGCTGTTATCCACAGCAGCGACAGCTACAATTCAGTGAAGTTTTCAGTGGAGCTGCCTGCCCTAATGAACCACATGCTGAAAATAGCGCATATACACAAAAATACAGACTTGCGAGTTGCAAGCTAATTTACAGCAGAGTGTAATGACATTAGCTGATAGAAAATATGAATAGTGAGAACTTAACTGATTAGCTTGAGCAGTAGTCATTATTTTATTTAATATTATGCTTTCTTTTAAATAGTGTTAGCCTAAACACTTTTCCTTTTCCAGTTAGATTTAGTTGAAATTTAATGCACAAAGTTCGTTTTAAAACTTCAGTGTGCTTCTGATTAAACTGTGAAATTTAAACTCTGCTCTTCCAGTCTTAAATGTGATTCATATTTCATTCAGATTTACTTATCTGTTTTAAGCTTTTATGTGGTTTCACAATAATTTATTTTGCACTGTAGATTAATCTCAAAATTAAGTGCACTTTTCGGCAAATGTATTTCATATGATTTTGTCAGTTCCATAAATTTGAAGCAACATGGTGTACGTAATCTTTTTGCAGCAAACCCACAAAATCCACAACAATATTTCGAGCTGAAGAGCTTTAGAGAAGGTGGCAGCTTAACGTGTCATGCCTCACCTGGCCCACATGGCTAACGATTTTGTAGTACACAATATTGTCGCATTTTTCAATATGAAAGCACGGCACAAAAACTTGTTAAGTGTGTGGTTAGTCCGTTGTGTGTATGTGTGAGTGTGCGTGTGTGTGTGTTGGGTGTGAAAAATTCAATTTGTTACACACTTTATGTTGGCTTTGGCTATGGCCATTCATAACGTACGTAGAAGGTGCGTTAAAAGCTTCTAGACCTCTAAGAGTCTGCGGCATAAATTAATCTAGAAACTCTTTTAGCCGATAAAGGCTTAAGCTAGAATTTCATTAAACTAAAAAGTATGCGAGGTGGGAGGGGATCTTAGAAGACGTTAACGTAGCTGCCACATTGCTGCACAATCCAACTTGCAACTTGCAACTTGAAACGAAACTATTTAAGCAGGTAAAATGCAACTTCAAATACGCGTACTTAGTAGTAATTTTGCAATTACGAATGCGCACTTAAGTTTAATTAAAAGCACATTAATTGTTGCATGCAACGCTGCGAGGCAACGTCAGTTGCAGTCCCTCGTATAAATTGCAAGACACCCAAGGGTGTTTTGCCACTATCTGCTATGTTGCACCCACAACAATTCTTAGCTAACTTGAAAAACAATTTACGTTGCACAGTTAAATTTATAGCCCAGTTGTTGTTGCTGCTGCTGCTGTTGCTGACTGGATTAAACGTGGCTCAAAGCAAGCTAATGAAATATTAAACTAAGTGCACGGCTCAGTTACCTCAATGCGCTAATCGCAGCCACTTTCAAGTGCATCAAGTTGCATTAACTTGCATTTCAGCAGCGCAACTTGCAACTGGCCAAGAATATCTAACAATTTTTGGCTGACCAAATTGAAATTTGTTGGCCAAGTCCTTGGGCTTCTTTCAATTTAAGTTGGCAATTCAAGTGTTGCCCCAAATATTACTGTGGCTGTTCCAACTCAAGTTGCTCTCCTTATGACGGTACTAAAAATGAAGACACTAAACGCAGCATCGTTTTTTTACCCTGCACTTATTAGTGAATGGGGTAATATCGGTTTGTATTTAATAGTAGTTCCTTTTAAACAATCAAGAGTTGATCTAGAAATTGTTATTCTAAACTCTTTAATAGACTTTAATACTTCCAATTTAAATTATATAAGTATTAATTTCTTAATCATATATCCATCTTATATTTTTTCATTTAAACAATTTTTTGTCGAAAGTTAACCCTAATTAAATAATTTAAAGCATACATTAATAAATAGCTACGTAAAATAATAAATATATTTCTTCATCTCTCCATCCTGAGCAAAGTCACTTTTCATTTTAATATTTCTCTTTTATACTTGCATTCTTCAAATTTTGAATACATCAATCAATCATTTCTCTAACCTGACTTTCCTTCTCTTCATTTATTTTCTAAACAATGGCTGTCATGTCAAAGCTTTACTGTAGCTGTCAGTTTAACACAGAGTATTTGCTAGTCTTCATTTTTTAACTGAAGTTACTCTTAGTTGTTGGTTATTGTTGCAACTATTGCTGTAATGTGGCATGCTGCACCAAACATCATGTACATACACACACACACACATATACTCACGCACATACACTTACATAAGCACACACGCACACACCAAGTCACAAATACAATAGAAAAGAAAACAAGTCGCGCGTGTGTGTAAAACTTTATTTTTACGACAAAGTGCAAGCAGCAAAGTTGTTAGCAAAAGACAGAAGCTGTACCATAATAACAATGAAAAAAGAACTAACGAACCTCTGGTCGAGAGCATAAGGCAAGTAGATACCCTGTAAAGTGCTGTCTTCTTCTTAAACATAATGACATGCTTCTGTGGTTGTTAGAAATGTTATTTTAAATAGAATAATCGTCGTCTAACAAATTAAAACATGCATCTGTGTATTAAAATAAAATAATTTAAAGACTTAATTTAAAAAAAATTACAGGGCATAATTTAGCTATTTGCTTTTAATGAGCGAGAGAGAGAGGGAGAAATACAAGTAAGAGTTGGATGGAAATGAGATAGGTTAACATGTTACTCTTTCCACAGATTTTTATGTTTCCAGGGTATACTCAAACTGTAAGTCGTGTCAGGTTGTTGTTGCTAGTTGTTGCAGTTGCAGGATTTTAATTTTTAGCGCTACTGTGCGGCAAGTTGAACATGGGACAAAGTTTTAACTAAAAATTGCCATGCAGCAACTTTATTTTATATGGTGAAAGAAATTTGATTTTTATTCTTTGTGTGTCGCCGTCGACGACATCAAGATGCCGTAACACGTGGCGTATACACAATGCGCGCCACACAACGGATTCAATTACAATTTCGAGCGTGACAAGAAGTCAAGCGAAAAGAGGGGCGTGGTGAACGAATGTTGCACTTGAGAAGTGGCAGGCAAAGCGATAATGATGTTTTCCACAGTCACTTCTACTTTAACACCCCTCTTTAGAAGGAAAGGAGGAAGAGTTGAACATACTCGTAATGTCAAGTTTTGTTGCCTACATAATTGGGCTCGCCATTAACACAGACACTTAATACTTAATACACAACTTATGCAATTTGATGGGCCATGATTAATGCCGCGTCTGTCATGTTGCAACTTGTTTTCAAATTTGCTTAACAAATGATCTCTCTGAGGTCGTTTCAGTTTGTCTGTCGCCCCAAAAATTATGCAAGGTTTTTTTTGAAGAGCCGACCAAAATGGAAACTGTCGCACAGTGATGCCAACCAAGGTGAAGTGGCCCAAAAGCAAATGAAAAAATGTAATTCAAGTAGTTGGAAAGTTTGCTCTTATTTAAGTCTAGACGAGGTCAAAAAGTTGGTCAATTAAGGTATAAATTTAAATATTCATAAAAGCTTATAATGTAGAACGTACACTAAGGCGAAAAAGGAATTTGAATAATGTTATACTTTTGATAATTTAATCTGTAGACACATTACTTAAGTTGATTTTTCAGCTTAAAGTTACCGTATTTATATTCAACTATATGCATGGAAACTTTCAATAACTTTATATGAGTAAGATGTCAAGTTGTGACTTAATAACTGATGTTCTAAATAGGCTCTTTGTGTTTAAGCATATTCTGTATCTTAAAAGCTTTAATGTGCTTTCAAAGCTCTCTTCTAAAATACACTTTGTTTACTTACAGCTCAAATCTTTGTTTGAGTGTCATTTCATTTATTAAAAATCTACATTTTATGACACACTGTCCATAGATTTCGCTATAAAATGTTTGAATACTTAAGTAATACTAGCTTTTGCTTAAAGTTATGCGCGGCATCCCTACTGCTTGACCACGCCCCTATATGCCGCTAAACTTCCCTTATGCCCGCTGCATAAATGTAAAGTTTGTCAAAGTTTTGTTTCCAAAAGTCAAAGGCGCACAATGTTGATGAATGAGCTAAAACTGTTTTACAAGTCGTACGGAGTAAAACGGAAAAACTGAAAGAAAAACGAATGGAAAGGGGGTGGTAGAAGAGTAGTGGGCGTGTCCAACTGTCCAGAGTTTTCATCATGTTGCGTTCTTATCGCAAGGAAGGCAAAAATTAATGTGCACTTGGCTTCCTTTTGGTGAGCATTTAAAAACGCATAAATGTATTTTCCGGTGCTTTTCTTCCCTCAACTGTTCCCCTGTTTTTCTTTTGCTCTATGTAATGCCAGATTTATGAACTTGCTGAGCAAAAAATTAATTGCCATAGTAAAACAGAAACTTCAAGTGCAACGGACAAACCAAGCAAATTTGTTAGTTAGTCCAAGTGTGAGTTGAAGTCCAACTACTATGAGACCGAGTTTCAAGTCCCGAGTGTCAGCTGCAAACTATTAGAAAAGCATCACGAGCTGGCCAAGAGAATTGAGAAATGAGAAAGAGAGAGGGATAGAGAGAGAGAGAGAAATGGGAAAGGTACGTACCTGAGAAACTGTAGCACGAGTTTTACTACCTGCATTTCCGTTTGCCACAAAGCAAAAGCACAAGCCCCAAACTGAAGCTGACTTCCTGTTGTGAATGCAGTCTGCAGAGAGCAGAGAGTTGAGGAAGAAGGGAATGTGAGAAGGGGGAAAAATGGTAGCCGAAAATGCGGAAACGTCCATTTTATAGCGGAAATATATTCTTATGCGGAGACGCGACGATGATTTATGTATGTTTTGGCATTACGTGCCACAGGCGAAGCACAACTCTAGAGGCAGCATCAGGGGAATTTGCAACAAAGCTTTGTGTGAGCATTTCGAATTAAATTCCTTGCCCCAGCTTATGAGAAGCAATAATAGGAGTAAGAACAAGGAAAAAAAGTATGTATGACGAATAAAATGAAGAAAAACTGCAACAGAAATGGGTTAAGCTCATACAAATGCTGCAATTATTTGCATGCTCGACTCTTAAGCATTTCTATTTGCCTCCGAGTCGACTGGCTTTTGTGGCATACAGAAATGGGACAAACACACACACACACACACACACACACACACACATATATAGTGCGTGTCTTTGTGGCGCCTCGACTTGAATTCAGGTTAAGTGTGTGCTTCATATGCGTTTATGCTGACATTATTATAACACCCCCCGACCTCTCTTTTAGACTTTCCCTCTATGCAACCTCCACTCGATTACAGTTTGAAAAGCTGCAACTTTTTTAGTTAAAGTTGAAGGCATGCATGCAACAGCAACAACAGCAGCAACAACAACAACAAATAAATGCAAATGGCAACATCAACTGCCTCAGCAGCAGAAGGCAACTTTTATTTTGTTCAGTAATCAAAAAATTGAAAAACAAAAAACAAAAAAATGAAAATGAAAATAAAGCAAGAAGAAAAATTGTCGCAAATGGCGCAGGGGAATATTTTCTCTATAGCTTTTTATACCCTGTAAACAAAGTATTAAGGGTTATTTACCTACTTGTTTGATGGAAGCATCTTCCTTCTAATTATTGCTCAGCTTTGTCCATCAGTTTCTTGATCGAATCTAGTTATCTAGTTATCTAGGAGGTACCAAATCGTCTATATTCTATGGGGTTGAAAACGGAAGAAGAAAGTAACGTCACCTAGTTTAAGTAGCTGTTACCTTGTTATGAAATGTGTTAACATTATTTCTATGCAAGAAATTCAGAGTTCCATCACTTCCTAAAATAAATCAGAGATAACTACAGGGTATATTATATTCAAACATGTATGCAGCCCTCACACTTGACGGTCTTGCTTTTTTTGGGAGCCTATAAAGCATTGGCAAATAATTAAAAAGTTTTTCCAGTTGGGCTAATGGAAATTGAAAAGTTTGCGAGAAATCATTAAAGCTGACACTGCATAATTTATTAAAAGTTCATCGAATAAACAAAGACTTAATATAAAAATTGAATTTTCAATGCATTACTTTGTTATTTCTTAAAATAGTTCAGCATGAAGTTCTCATTCAAAATGAAAGTCTAGAATACTTTTAATACCGCTTTTCTATAGCCTTGCAGAAGTCTTTAAATCTACCCTAACTATTCAAATATTGCGAACTCTTTATTTTGAATCAATTAAGTTTAATATTAATTTCACCACTTGAAAAATATTTAATATTCTGTGAAGGAATTTATCCTTTAGTTGGTGTCGAAGTTATACAAACGAAAATTTTTAATTTATATGCATTCTTTTAAATTACAATTTGTAATTAATGCTGATAAATGAATTGACTTTAAGGCACATACTTGTTCACATGCAAGTGCATATGTGATATACATACATATGTGATACACATATGGATGTGTGTTTTACAGAAATATTTAATGGCAAATTCCCGCAGCCAAATATAATAATATATGGCATTAAATGAAATTTACGGGTCAACACCTCACATGAGCAGACAGAGATACACAAGCTCAGATACAGACCCACATACTGAAATGTACATATGTATATGTATGCAGGGCAAACAACCACACAACCGCACATTCATCGACATACATTCACACACACACACATATGTAGACATATGTACATGCAGTATTTCACGACATTTCCGTATCCTTTAACAAGACTTTCATTTACCCTAAGGTTAAGGGTAAGATAATATTATATTTGAAAACCTTAAATATATATTAAGATACTATCCAATGTTAAGTTACTATGGTTAGATTAATCTAAATAATATTCTATATAATATACCCCATGAAACTATATGAACTTATTTATCTGTAAAGATTAGTGGGCATAAATTCTGAAAAATAAATTCTTAAAAAATTAAACTTAAAAATAAATTTCGAATCATTTACCTGATACTTCAATTGCTTTATCTGCTAGTGTATTTAATCTTCGACTTTCCAAAACAGATTTTTTATTCCTGAATTTTTGTTTGGAATCTCGCGCTGTGTCGCCTTTCGACTTTCTGCTCTGATGTCTTCTGCTCGCCACCTGCCACGCCCACTCTCTCCCACATAACTACAAGAATGTGAAATTTTTTTTTGCACTCATTCACATTCACATTCGCGTTCTGGCTGCGAATGAGTGCATAACATAATGCATTTATAGAGGCCACTGAGCAATGCGGGGAGCGTGTTGAATAATTTTTGCTCTCCTCCTTTTATCTCTTGTCCTGTGACACTGTGTGTGTCTCAGTGTTTATGTGTGTGTGTGTGTCTCAGTGTGTCTGGCAACGCCAGTCGTCCGTTTCCAGTCGCCAGTTGCCATTTACTGTTAACGCGTTAACGTTAACCGTTTGTTTTTCTCGCGTTTGGCAATGCAATTTCTTTATTTTAAATACCCTGTAAACAGTAGAACGAATTAAAAAGGAATATTTTTCTACGGTGTCTATATAAAAGAAACCATAGCTTGTTTAAATAGTTTAATACGATAATTCTATAGTTCTATAGTCTATAGCTCATACATAAATAAAATGATATTAGTTAACTACCCTGAAGTTATAAGAAATAGATAGTAAGGTAAAAAGAGTAAAATCTATATTTATACATTTTTTAAGTGCAGCTTGCCTGTAAAATTGTATTTATTCTATAAATTGCAATAATGAGAACGACCTTTTGTTTAAAGTGCTGTTTAATGCTGAAAACTGTTTAAGTATAGAATAAAAATCTGAGGGTTTTAAGGTATTTTTTAATCTACTACAGGGTATATAACTGTTAGGCAGTCCGTATTATATATATTTTTACTTGATATTATTATGTTTGTTCCTGTTGCTGTAGCTGTGTCTGTTTGTCATTAAGGTTGTCCTGCGTTACGACTTTGGCTTGCACATGAAATTTTATGTCGAGCGTTTCAAGTATTTTTCGCAGTTGACGTTGCCATTCCAGATAACGAAAACGCTGACAGGCAACAACAACAGACAACAGTCAACCCGACAGCAGCAACAGCATCAGTGGCAGCAGCAACATCAGTGGCAACAACATCAGTGGCAACAACATCAGCACAACAAGACAAACAGACAACGCAAAACCACATTGCGATGATTCCGTCGACTGCAGGTGTTGTCTAGCAACTACACAAATGCTTACGTACTCGTAGTACATATACTATACAAATATTATTTACAATCAGAAGTATATAACACTTGTAAAAAGTGTATACTTGCATAATATCTGTAGAATGATATATAACTCAATAAATGATTTGTGTGAAGAAATACAAGCTAGGTTTTGTATTTTAAACTTAAGCTTGGCCGATTTTCTTGAAAGGTGTGGTAGAGATTATTATTAAATAATTATAGTCATAAATAATAAATTATTAATCTTCTTTTAAACTGCTTAATGATTAATTAACTTAAGATAGTTTTGAAAACTTCTTGTTTTACTATTATTTTTATATATTTAACTAAATTTATGGCAAACCTTTTTTCATTTTAAGATTTTGTTAAGCTTTAGCCACACATATATGTATGTATATTGCTGTTTAATGTGCTTTCAAAGTCTTTTGTATAATTATTTGATTAAGGTGTCGATGGATTATTTTATTTAAATATAAGCTAACTAGTCCAGCTTTAAACTTAATTGCTTTTTAAATAAATCTATGTTTACATTTGATACTAAAAAGCTCTCTAGCAGCTTTTCCTTTAATATATCAAGCAATAAATCTAGGTCTTCTCTTTTATTCAGTGAAAACTTTAAGAGATTTTAATTGCTGGAGAATAGTATAAATTATTAAGCCTTAAGCTTCGGATTTATTTTAGATTTTATTTTGAAATATCTTTTAGAAAAGGGATGTCTGAGTGCTTTAGCATTAAATATGAAGAATGTTTAATTTGCTTTTACATGATGTACTCGTAAATTTTCTTGCCAATAAAATTTCCCCAACAAAATGAAAAGAAAAACTCGGCAAAAGTTTTGACTGTCCGCGTCCTGTGCCCCTATTTCCTGTGTCCTGTTTGAGCTGCTTCTTCTTCTTATACTGCCGCTTCTTCTTCTCCTTGTTGCTGTTGTTCCTTTTTCTGGCACTTTGGGCATACGAGAAACTTTATTAAAAAGTATGCAAGAAATTGTTTGCATCTATGCAATGCATCCATCCCACCCTACAGGGTACAGGGTTTATGATCCACATTTTGTTGTTGTCGTTGTTGTTCTTGTTGTTGTTGTTATTGCTGTGCAGATTGACATGAAACGGGAATATGAAATTGCAATTTCTTGTGATAAATTTCAATGAAGAAGCAACCTACCTGCCTGCCTGCTGAGGCACACAAACAACAAAACAACGAAACGAGTAAATGAAAATATGAAAATGTGAAAATATGTGAAAAAGTATGGAAAATGCAAACAATTTGAGTGCAGTTTGCTGTTCAGCATGAATCAATGCTGCTATGTTTTACATGTGCCATAAAAAAAAGTGTAAAAGTGCCCAGAAAATAATTTTCTTCATCAAATAAAAAATCCATTTTTGGCCAATTTACTGTGTGTGTGTGAGTACATTTCTGTTTGAGTGTGTGTATCTGTATGCAATTATTTGACAATTGTAACCATTTTACGCTAATTAATTTTGAATTTCTTATGGGTACAAGTAAAGGCAGAATAAAAAGAGAAATATCCAATGGAAAATCGTTGTCCTTTAAATTGGAATATATCCATAATATATGTACCTTTATCGTCATGATTTGCTCTCTAAATTCAAAGCAAACTTAATTTTCTATTGTTAGTTAAAAGTCACCTTATTATTATGTTTTGCATTTGATATAAATTTTTATAAATATTACGTCAAAATACATTTTACATAATTATATAAGACATTATATAGACGTTGCATAAATGGACCCAAATATCATTAATTTTCAATACACATTTGCCTTAAAAAGTATGCTATACATTTGTTTGTGGTATAAAATCATAAATAATTCTCTTTTAGATTATAGTTTATTGAATTGTGTAAAGAAATATAAAGTATCATATTTTATTTTCCTTACGAAATGCAATAAGAAATGCCAAAGAATTGTTCAAAAATTGGCAAATGCTTTGAGCTAACAAGTACAAGGAAAGAATAAGAATAAAATGCAAGAAAAATACATTTATAGTTAATGTGCAGTTTTTGATGTTGTTGTTGATGCTTGAAGCAGGAGAAACTTTTTTATGTGTGTCCTTTGGGACTGGCAGCAACCATTTGACTGTAAATATACGTAGAACTATATATGTATAGCTGTAGCTGGTATTTGAGTTGTTGGCTAAATAAAATGCAACGTTATTTATGCCGCGGAGGAACTGTCAAACAATTCCCAACTGCCAAACTGTCATCTTGGCCAACAAATTGACTCTGAAACTTTTCAATTTACATTTTACAATCGCAGCTGTCGCGGCAATTAACGAGCCATTAAGCAAAGTGCAAATATGGAATCCTTTCTGAACCAATATTCAAACTTCTTTCTCTCTTTATTTTTGTCTTTAACAGCTGCCGTCTTGGCCAATCACCATGACCACGATCCTGACAGCCTGACCCTGAAACCGGCGGAACACAGCGTTGTTCGCTATACAAACGAGTCCCTCATTGTGCAATGCGTTAGTCCAAGTCCGGATGTGAAGTTGCACTGGAAATCGCCGAGAGGAGAAGTAGTACGTGAGCACAAAGGACGCATTCACATTGAGCAAACGGCATCAGGTGAGTCGAGAGGGTCAAAGGAGCTAAAGCAAAGCACCAAAAGGAGCAAAAGGTGCACAAGGAACACAACGACTATCCCGCCTGTGGCACAACAAACAAACACAATTAATTGCAACTCCACACACACACACAGTCACACACACAGAGAGAGATACAGATACAGACACACCCTCACACACAGATGCAGAAAACCCATCTGCGCGTACAGAGGATTGCAATTGCGCTTGGCTTTTGTTTTTGCAAATCTCTTTTCAAGAGCGCAGATACCCTGTAATCTATTTAAGTTAGAGAAGAGTTGTACATGCTAGAAAGTAGACCATTCTGCTAAGGAAACAAAGCAAGATTTTTTGACAAATTAGGTTTAAAATATGACTTCTAAGTGTTCAACACCAAGAGGTATTCAGAAAGTTATTAAAATATTATCGAGACAGAATTTAAATAGCATACTCATTTACTAATTATAAAAAGAGTTTCATTTCTATTTGATTTGTCACAGAGTATCTGTTAGTTGAATATTCATGCAATTAGTTGATTCTGTTTTTCCTGCTTATTTTTATACTTTTTACAATGTTTACCGCACAGAACAATTGAAAATCGTTTTTGCACACATCGCACTCGCGGACAAGGGCAATTGGACCTGTGAGGCAACTGAGGGGGGACTGCATAGTAAATCGTTCGATTTGATTGTGTATCGTAAGTACAGAGATACCCTTAGAATAACCCGAAACACATTCATTAATTTTGCATTGTATTACTCTATTCTCAAACAACACCCACATACACACAGAGAAAATCACGTTTACGGAGAAGGAAACCGTACAGACGGTGAAGGAGGGACAAAATGCTACCATATTATGTGAGGTGAAGGGGGAGCCACAACCAAATGTCACCTGGCATTTCAATGGACAGCCCATTAATGCGGAGAGTAAGTAGAGCAATGTTAATGAGCCTTGTCTTGTCTCTTTTCCCCACTTTGATTTCCTTCTTCATTTTCCACGATTTTCTCCCCGTTTTTCGTATGATTTTTTTTCCTCGCCTTTTTTTTCGATTTTCTCTGGACACCCGTTCATCATGTTTGTTCTTTTTCTCTCATTTTTCTCCTCTCTCTCTCTCTTTCTCTATCTCATTTTGACAGCAAACGCTTCGAAATTTCGCATCCTGGCGGATGGCTTGCTCATCAACAAGGTAACACAGTTTGACACCGGCGAATACACGTGCCGAGCATACCAAGTGAATTCGATTGCTTCCGATATGCAGGAGCGAACAGTTTTGATGAAAATCGAACGTGAGTGTGATTTATGATTTTCCTCAACTCAACTCCAACCAAACAACATTGCACACTGCCTCGAAAGTTAGGAAACACTCAAAAACTCAACAGCAAATGAGCAGTTATACTTAATTTTTTTTTGATTTATTTTAGATTAATTATAAACTATCTGTCAATTTATTACTCACAAACTTCATTTTTGGTGTAAAACTTGTTAAAAGAAGCAAAAGTAGTAAAGATTTTTATCAGCTTTTGAAGTTGCCTGAGTTTGCGATATCAATGAAACTTTCATTTTTGAATCTTAATAGTTTCATCTATTTATGGAACATATCAGCTTTCCAATTTTAAATAAACAGGTTTCAATAAAATTTTTCTAGTACTTTGAAGGCAGAATATAAGATAATTATTTTCATCAAAATATTTAAATTTGCAGCTGTTTTTGAGCTTCAAAAGTAACTTTGCTGATTAAAGTAGTATTGATTTCAGTATTCAATTTTTCTACAATTTAAAGATCTAATAACTTTTTGAATTTGCATAAGCTTAAATTATCCGACAATAATATTTCCTCTTTAGCTTTCTATGAACTTAAAAATCATTTCTTTTTGTTGTAAGCCAGTAATATTCTAAATAAAGTTTTCTAAATAATTTAAAGGTCCTTTAAAGCTTCTCAACTTATATCAACAGTACAGCTTATACTATTAATTTAACTTATTCTGATTAAAAGCTTTGATTGTTAAGAAGTTTATGAGTTTTACTTTTTGTTTAATTTGGACTGTGCTTTGATAATTTAGAAACCACTGTGCTTTTGTTGTGGTTGACACTAAAATTATTTGAGCATTTTTATGTGCGGCTCCAAAATTTGTGTTGCGTTTTAGTATGCAGCGCAGTCAGCGGCAAATAGTTTTTTGAGCACGAAATATTTTAAAATTACATACGTTTAACTGACATATGTGTCCACCCGGAAGGGGGAAGGAAGGAAAATGTAAGGGGCGTGGCACACATGCAGATAATGACTTTATTTTTTGATTTATATGGCGAACACATGAGTTGTACACTTTTTTCATAGCATCATTTCCATTAAATGCAGCAGCTGACTGATTGATAAATGACAATTAAATACGCTTAACTTATAATTAATTGACAACAGACAAGCCACAATGGATTCACACACTGCACATGGAGCAACAATATGCATTTATCAATGGGACAGCGACAATTGAATGCAAGGCAACCGCTGAACCACCTCCAACCTTTACCTGGTATCGCAAACAGAAGAAATTGGAGAGCAATGAGAAGATTTACGCCATTGAGACACAGAACACTTGGTCTCGCCTGACCATCCATGTGTTGGATCCCAAACAGTTTGACAATTATCGCTGTCGTGCACAGAATCATTTGGGGTCCATCGAGAGAGTCACGAAATTGGAGAAAGGAGAGAAGCCTCCTGCTCCCCTTGTATTCCAATTGCGTGGGTATAATTCCAACACTTTTGATGTGGATGTGAGTGTGCAGAGGGAAAAGGGTAAGCCCGGACTGATGGATGTGAATGGTTTTCGTATTGAGTATATGACAGAGTTGGAAGTTAAAACGTATGGTGGCGTATGGACCAACGCCAGGCACAAGGAGTTCCCCTATGAGGAGGGTAAGTAAATTTTAAATTGAAAACTTAAATGGTTAAAATGGACCTGGTGACTCTCGTCTCACTCCAACTTAACGCCTTCACAATGTTGACGTTAACAGTGCTGTACACGTTAACAGTGCTGTATACCGTAACAGTGAAGAGTACATCTGTTGAGGAAAGTTCTCCCAACTGAAGCGAACTTGAGTCCAATCGGATTTCAATTGATGAATACCTATACATTTCGATTGTTTCATCTTAATATTTATGGATTAATTTTCTCTTTTCTATGAAACAGGTGCAAGCTTGCTGATAACCCACCTGGAACCAGATACCCTTTACTATATACGCGCTGCATCGCGTAATCTCGCCGGATATAGTGACTACACCAAAGTTACCAATTGCAAGACTTTATCTTTAGAGCCACGTGCATCTGCAAATGCAATATTGCCGTCTCTCTTTCAACTTCTAAGTGCAACGCTGCTGCTTCTTCTGCTGCGAGGTATCCACTGAAAAACTCTATCTATCTCTTTCAGTCTGTGTGTAATACCAACCCAGATGTAGATCCATGTGCTTTGTCTAGCTTTAAGACCATCTCTGATTTGCCGTATTGTACTAAATATTGCTCTAAGTTCTTGATGATTAAGTGTAATCATTTTTAAGTCTATGTTTATAAGCAGTTTCGTTTTGTTGAGTCAGAAATTAGTCAAAATTTATAACAGAATACCAAATAATCAAGTTATAATATTATTGCAGAAGTGTCTGTTCCGAATTACACTTTCTGTAAGGTCAAAATGTTTGAAAATTTGTGGAATTTAAAACTCGTTTGGATGTCACAATCAGTTAAAGTGAAGAGTGTGAAACTAAAGTGTAATTTGGAACTATTATTGCTTAGCTTCTAGCTGAAATATTTAAAAGTTAAACTTAAAAGTTATATTGCAAATCCCAAAGAGCTGTGGTCCCTAACTAGCTACAGATGCGTGCCTTGAGGCCAAATAAGTTTAGATAAGCTTAAATTACATCAAAGTCATTCCACTTAAAGTCAGTTTAGACATATTTTAACTAAAACTTTACCCGAAATAGTAAACTATAAGCATTTATATGCCATATCCACTTGAAATATACCAACAATAAATAAATTCAACTCTGACAAATCCTCTTATAAAGCGTAAAATTTACAATATTAATATAAAGAAGCTTAGAAATACAATTCACAGTTTTTGTATAAACAATTTACAACATTTAAATATAGTCAATGCCAAAATAAACAAACTTAACACAGAACCATCCATTACTATGCAAAAGGAAATACAAACAATTCTATAAATACAAGTAAACAACAATTGAGTTTTCGTTTAACAATAAATTAAATTTTATAAAATATATACAAATATATATTTCATGTAACAAAGTTGCCAATGATTAAATGTTTTGTGGTTTCTGTGTGCCAATTGTGCAAAAATAAAACTAACTAAACCAAACTCAAATAAATACTGAAAACAATTGAAATTTGTATGTTATTTTGTTCACTCATTTAGCAGAACTTTAGCACAGACCTTTTAAAACGTTGTAATTCAGCATTGTATTAAAGGGCACGACATGTGGAATTAAGCTCTGATATAAAATTTCACATTCATGAAAGGAACAAGTTTTTAGACTTTTGTATATAGGTTCGTTTGTTTCTAATTCGATATTCTGTAAGCTCCCATTTAAGGATTCATAGACTTGCATGCCAAAACAAGGTCTTGGTAGGAAAATGTTTAATATGTTCCTAAGTACATTGGAAAGAAAGTGCAAAGGTAAGCCTAAAATAATGCACACGCTTACATTATGAGATCTGCCACGCCTCCTTCTGCATGTTACACATTTTATTTTTAAGTACAGGGCTTTAAAATAACGAAAACCCATTTTATTAAAATTTTAGTCACATTATGAAGCTATAGGTAAATCGGATGAAAACTAGATATACGTGAAGGAAGTCTTGTTCGACACAAGGGGCATCTTTTTTTGAAAAACAATGATTCCAAGAGGCAATACTTGCAAAAAATGTGACCACATTTTGTAGACTGCGGTTCACGTGAACGCACGTCCTCCAAGCAAAGCGGACAGCGGTAAATAAAGTTTGTATTTGGTGAACCTTCTACGGAACCACTCTGCTCATTTTCTTTGCCAGAGCCTCCGCTTGAGACAACACTGTTCGGCTGTTCGTCAGGGTCAACAATATTTATACACCCAGTCACACATGGCGTCGGGCATAAATTAATGTCAGCAAGTGGTGAACGAGGAGGATTGTCGTCGTCTGTAGGCAGATCCACTAGGACTCTGGGATTCGACTGGATCTCATTATCAAAAACTTCCTGCACAACTTGAACTAAAATATCCAATAATGGTGCGTTTAGTTTTTTGTTGCTGAGCTGGTTCTTTTATTGTACTTACTTGAATTATCCATTCGTGAAGATTTTTCGCTGGTGGTAAAGATTTTATATAATATCGACAACCTTAATAATATTTTTTTAAGACAAGAAACTCTTTTTGACAGTTGAAATGCGCTTTCGTTTATTGTCATTATTGGCATGATACAACTCTAAGTTGTTTACTTAGTATTAACAGGGCTGCCAGCAGGGCTGCCAGATTATAATCGATAGTAAAAACACGATTTGAAAAAATTACAAATACTAATAAATGTAATTTACAAAAATATATGGCAAGATTAGAACTCGTCGAAATAAGACGAAAAAATTTAAATTAAGTAGCAATTGTTTCAAATCATTAAGTGAATTCAGTTGATGGTTGTTTTCCCATCGGCAAAAAAAAACGATAAGTTGGCAGCGCCTTACTACCATTTGGAGCAAATATAAAGTTGTCAAGTGAATTTTGAGGGAAGAAATAAAATGTGAGCAGTTCGAGTTGAGATTCTATATGGTGCAAATAAATTTCTAGTTAATCAACAAAATGGGTAAGTCCAAAGGTATTTACTCTGTCTACAACTGAAAAGTTTGTCTATTTTCTCCCAGATTCCGCACGTGCTAATGAAAAATATTTGAATGCTAAAAACCGAGTGGAACGTATTATTTTGTTGATCTCCAAACTTCGTCATTTGCCACTAAGAAGACTCAGTAAGAGTTGTCTGCCTGCAGGACGAAGATTAAGTAATACCTATGCTTGTTTAGCTCTTCCAAATTTGACTTGCTTCAAACAACGATATCGTAGAGAACCCAATTTCCAGGATACTCCCTCTAGTCCTCGTTTGGAATGTAGCATTAACGAGCTTTCTGGAACTAATGCACTAACGTCAGGATGCTCATCAAAACATATAATTGAGCCTATTAATGCTCCAACAATGGAACCGGAATATTGCTCATCCGTTTGTGGCATTGATATAAGCTTCTCAAATGAAAGTTTAGAATATATCAAACATTTGTCCTTCCAGGAGAGTTTAGAGTCTGTAGTATGTCAGGAGGAAGATCATCCAGAAGACTGCAATCAAATCCCTCAGATCTCAATACAGTTGACAACGCTGATGAAGAAATTGGAAAATCAGCTTGCTTGCGAAATCAAGAAAAAAGAGAAACTAAATGGAATAAATCATCAGCTTAAACAATTAAGTGCAACTGTGACTAGCATCGTGAATCTTAAGGTTGACCGTGAATGTTCAAATTTTATAAAATCTTCCACAAGTAAGTCCCCAGAACTAAATGCCAATGTGATAAATTCAAAGCCAAGTGTTTCCCAGGCCATGCTTCTGATTTCTATCATCAGCAGCAGCCTACTTCTACCGGATAAGGAGACAGAGTGTCCAGTGTGCAGCATTGAAATCATTTCCTTCAGTTCTTGCTCCGAAAATAGTGAAGAGGACAGTCCAAGGAAGATATTCCCCTACTCTGCAGCTAAGTAATAAGGCTTTTGGGTTTCGGCTCGATCTGCTTCAAGTGTCCTAACAAATCACTAAATTTTAAAGTGTTGTCTTAGAAAATGAATATTATTTTATACCTTTAGTTAGAGACGTAAAAAGTACTAATTCTAAATAAAAACAAACTTTTAATAAATTTAAAGTTTAAAACAAACTTGAGTTGGTTTTCAGTAGGATCGATTTCTGGGGCACCACTTGGTCTTTATATTTTTTCAAATTACTTGGCTTTGCAGCATATTTGAACTAGCTCCGAAATTTCTTTTATAGGCGTAGCTTTTCGAGCGTTCTTTTTGTGACAGCAACTGCAGCAGAAAGATACAATGGACTGGAATTGCAATCAGAGCAAGTGGCAATGTTGAATGTTGTCTGGTGCAACTTTTGACTGCCACAAAAGCAATTTTGAACCAGCATCCGTGTCGAAGAGCCGTCAAACCGCATGTCAAACGGTTCATTTCGGCAAATAGCGGTTTATCAATCAGTGGGCCGACGCAATGAGTGACTGAAAGCAGTAAGAGAGGTGGGAAAAGGGAGAACAGTGGGGAGTGTAGGGTAACCAGCAGCTGGTGCTGTTAACTCTCGATGGGAACGGTTTCGCTGACAGCCGCATAAATCAGATGTACGGCAAACAGTAGGGATGTGGATATGGATGTGGATGCGGATTCCAATGCGGATGCGGATGACTGACCATGAACAATAGTCACTAACAACAACAACAACAACAACAAAACATCAACAACAACAATCGAAGCAACGCACCATATTGCGTACTTTGGCCTCAAACAGACTTTTATGTCCACGAGCCGCGAGTTGAATAATTTTTTGCTGTTGTTCTACATGATTCTATTTGTGACTCATGATGGCATCAGGCAATAGCATTTGACATTTGAAATTTTGGTATTAGCATTTTGGCATTTGGCATTTGGCATTTGGCATTAGCATCAGGGCAACAGGCATTAGACCACGGGCAGTCACATCACAATGAAAGCGTTTGAGACCCTCGACATTTGTATAATTACTTTGCATGCAGACATCAGTCCACAATCAACATTCAACAATCAACATGCAGCTGTCAATGCCAATGAGTATAATGAGCCCATGCTACTGGAAAACCATATGGACAGTAAGTTTTCCCTTTTAAAGACAAGCAAAAGTTTGGTAAATTCACTTTAAGGACGAATTTGTCGTTGACAGAAGTGCAACCAAAAAAATGTCCTCAACTCCACGGCTGAATGGTGTCGGAGATGCCCACGCTTTTAGTCCAAATCGTTGCAGGCTTTTTTCACATGCATACCCTTTAAATATATTTGGCGAATAGCGGGTGGTTAAAAGTTGTGACAACATGTAGTGCTATTCAGCTGTTCTTAGTACTGATGTGCGAGCCGAAATCCTGTTCTATATTTTGTTCCAGCTACTAAATTATTAAATCCAGTTCTCTTAAATGGTTTTTAAGATTTAAAACTGTGGTAGAATAGTTCAACTTCTTTTTAACTATAGTTGGTATACGTTGCAATGAATGTTATTTGTATTTTCTTCCATTTACAGGGTATAACTTAATCGATTACTTCACCTACTCTTGCTCCTCTTTTGTTTGCTATCCGGGCTAAGCCTCGAAGCAAAAATACACACTGCATCTGCCGCTTCAGTTTCCGTTAGAGTTTATTAAGCCAATGCCGTTTTCATGTCAGCACAAGCTTTTTCTCTCGTTTTTTTGTTCAATTCATTCGCTTTATCGATGGCACACTGTCTCGCTATTTATTTGCATTCAGAGGGCTTATAATTTGGGCAAATAATTTAAGTTGAAGCTATTTTTTAGCAGCTGTTCTGCGATTTCAATCTATGAATAAATCATTTATGGGCTTTCTCGCAGAAGGAGAGATAAGACTGTGAAGAGAATAGTTGCAGCTCATTTTAGTACTTGATGTTTGTTTAAAGCTAAAGTAATTGTCAGGCATGAATTTTGTACTATACTTTAATAATTTTTCAACTTTAAATTAAATTAGTTGATATTTTAATTAGTTGATATAGTTAGAAAGATTTTGATTAGTTTTTGTACTGATATGTCATTGACCAATCGAGCTGAATTGTAAAGTGAAATAAATTAAGTTATTAAACAGAATAAACATAAAATAACTGTAGGTAAAATTTACTTTTCTATAGAATTGAGATGAAAATAATATTTCAGCTATACTGTTATTGTTGTTGATGTTAATTATGCACTTTATAATTCTTCCGCAAACAATGAAATCTATATCTGATATTTTTATTTTAGTGTGTCCAAAATAGATGCATATTTAAAATTTGAATCTACTAAATTACCTGCCTTATTTCAACTATTTGTTATCTTTAAGAGCTCTTCGCCTAAACGAATTAAATTGCCGCTCTGTGAATTTGATATGCGCTTTGTGAAAAGCTCTGTGTGAAAAAAGGCCTCTGGGTAAAAGCTGTTTAAAATGTGCACTGAGGAATACACATACGCGATTGCCTTATATATACATACATACACCCACACACACACATACATAGTTGACTTAGGCCAAAAAAGTTGTAGTCAAAAAGCAAGTGCAAACTCGCTAACCCACTAAAACAACAACAAAAAGTCCTTACCCTCTCAATTCCCTCTTCTGTGCCGAATTCAGAACTGGGCTCGACTCGACTCGTTCCACAGGCAGCATAATTAATTGCGGTAATTAGTGTGTTGCCAACAAACAGCAAATACACGAAAAACAAGAGAAGCAACAAAAAGCATACAAAGAGTGGATAATTTGAATAGGATCGACTGGAAGATACTCTGTAGGAATTACTAAAGTGTAGCAAAACTATATATAAATTTAAGATAACAAATACTCAAATAAAAGTTATGATTGTCTAGTCAACTGCAAGCTGCCCTGCAGTAAATCTAAATTAGTGTAGTCGACAACGATATACTCTGTAATAACAGAATCTAAAATAGATTCCCAAACCTACTCCATATATTCGATAAGTATGATCAACTACAATATACCCCATATTAAATATAAGAGTATTTCAATTCTATATAATATTCCCTGCTGTCATCTGTCTCTCAACAGATTCTGTAGCTAAAGAGTATAATAAGAACATCATGTTAGGGCATTGACAAAGGTGTATAGGGGCAAGAAAGGTGTAGATTTGGGGGAGGAGGCGGAATCTAAAACTCTGACCTGGAAACAAAATTCCAATGCAACTCGCGCAATTTACTTTACTAAAGATTTGTGGGCCATGGCAACTCGCTGGCATATTAGTTCTGGCCAACTTTTATTTACGACTCTGTCGGAGCTGTTGACTGTTGTTGAGAGGCCCGCGGTGCTAATTTAGTTTGCTCTTTCAATGCTCCATTGCGATGTGGCAACATGGATGCCAGGATGCCAGGATGGCGAGGACTTGCCAGGACCTGCCAGGATAGCAGGAGGCATCATTAGAAAGCTCAAAATGATTTTATTGCTAAACAAACAGACAGACAAAGTCGGGAGCAGCAGAAGGCGAGAGGAAAATACTACTTGGATAAATCTCGGCTGGGCAGGAAGAGAGAAAAAAAAAAAAAAAATAAAGGAGTAACAGCTGCCCGAGAGATGCGGAGATGTCTGCGGTGTTTTCCCCCGTCGGCTGTTGGTTCAGCTTGTCGAGTGAGTCGAAGACTTTTTGCAGTCCATTTTAATTGGTCACTTGGCGCGCGCACAAAAACAATTTAATTTTCGCCATTTTCTTATTATCTCGATATTACACGCCAGCTTGAGTCGTCTCGCTCTCTATATATATATCTATATATATGCTCTGTTGCTATCCTCCATGTTCAGTTTTTTTTTTCAGCTTCCACGCAGCTTGAGGCAGCTATCCATTTATGTAATTAAGCGTTACATACTTTTGTACGCGATGCTTTTTAATCAGCTGCCAGTAATAGGCAACTGTTGGCTACTGACAATGTCTGTTGTGTGTTATTACCACAGTGAGTCATTAAATCTTTTGCGTGTAATTAAAAAATTACAATTTAATGCTTTGTAAATAGCCCAGCGTTCATTTATTGACATGGCCGCAACCTTAAACAAAGTCAAAAGCGAGTGGAAAGCGGGGAGCATTGATAACTGAGTTTTGAAGTAGGCGTAAAAGCAACAGAGCTTAATTAGAGTATGCTCTCTGAACTGGTATTAGTTTAAGCACGCTTTACCAATTTGTTAGTCAAACTTTAACTATGTTTTAAATTTCCATTTCGCTGCCGAATTCAATCAGACTAGTGTATATCTTTTCACGACTTTCCATTCAAACGAATATAAATAAATGGATTTCACAACTAATTAATTTCACCTTCTTGGCCTTATCATCATCACGGCTCTTTTAAGGGAGTACGTCAGGCTCCGAAAAATGTTCCAAATAATGCCTTTTCCAGTGGAGTTGTGTACATATTTTCCATTCAAGTGGCTGTGAGAATTAAGTTATTATTCGGTACTTAAATAAAAACAATCACCACATACCTCATGTAACAACTATCCAACCACCAGGCAACAGAGTAATTTTTAGCGCAGTTCTCTGTGGAATTAAATCTTCTGCGGTACCACTCATGTGTTTGTTATCAAAATTAAGGTAATTATTTTCAACAGCATTTTTGAGACTGTAATTATCTAAAAAACTACAACAAATAAACTGAGCGACCTGCTTATATACTGGAACTCAATATAAAATTCAAAAATAATTTATTTCTTATTACTTTGTCATAAACAATATGGTATTCAGAAGATTAAAAAATTATTTGACAAATAGCTTACGACTGATTTACGACTGTTCTTCATAATGTCATACTATGTATAAATAATAATCTATATGATCTTATTGTGTGATATTCATTTAATAGAACGTAGTAAATAATAGTTGATATTTAATAGTAGACGCTTTTAGTTCATTTATATTTCCTTTACCATGATGTTCCTGTTTAGACCTGTTATATCGTTTATAGGTATATTTATTATTGCTTTGGAACTAAGGCTTTCCTACGATTATTTTTTAAGAATAATCGCCAACTGACCTAGGTAAACTCCGACTTGCTTAAGTTCAATGTTGGCAAATTTTAAAGTTTCAGTGCGCTCTGTCCAGTCGCATCATTCAACCTTTTTTAATGATGTTGAGTTCTCTCAGCATAGGAGTAGTATAACATATATACATATACATAAGAAATCTTTATGCTTTGAGCCCAAAAATTTCTGGGAATTATGGAATTAGTTCAACCTCCTAAATTGTATTTTCGCAAATATATGAGAGCTTTCAAAAAAGATAAGATTGACATTATCGTTGATATAATGATTCTGATTAGAAGTATTTCAAATCGCTATAAAAATGAGAATCGAACTACTTTCAACTCAGTTCACATTAACCAATGTGTGAAGTAAGGTCTTTATTATGAAGCTAAAGAGTATTACTATTATCTTTTTGATAAGTACTTTTGTATTGATTTGTGAAAGCAATGAATCAGCACAGGTCAATCTGACTAATGAAATTTTGTCAATAAAGTGAGTAATTAGCAAATTAATCAATAGTGAAATCAATCTAAATGTTTAGTCTTACTAGGCATGAGCAGGCAATTATCAGATCGGATCAAAAAGACATTATATTGGAGCAAGCAAAATGGAGACAGCATCAGGAGCAACAACAAAAGATTTCAGATAAATACAAAGTATACTCGGATTGTTCTGAAGTAACCAGTCAATTAATGCCAAGTGGTGTTTACGAGATACGAAACTCTTACGATTATATTGATTTTAAAGTAGCTTGCGATACAAAAACCTGGGGTGGTGGCTGGACAATCATTTTGCAGCGGATGGACGGCAGTGTTAACTTCTATCGAAAGTGGGACATATATGAGATGGGATTTGGAGATCTTGATGGAGAGTTCTTTTTGGGATTGGATAAAATACACGCACTGACAGCAGAGCGCAGTCGTGAGTTGCTTGTTATGCTAGAAGATTCGGATGGCAATGAAAGTTACGAAACTTATGAGAAATTCGCAATTGCATCGAGAAGAGAGGAATATGCCTTAAACACATTGGGTAAGGCCAATGGAACGGCTGGGGATTCTCTCTCACATCACTATACCCGCAAGTTTTCGACCTACGATAAAGATAATGAAGGAAAATGTGCCGAAGAATTTACAGGGGCCTGGTGGTATGGCAACCGATGTCATTATAGGTATGAAACTGAAAATTATGTTTTGCAGAATACTGATTTGTGTCTTTAATGTTTATAGCAACTTGGCCGGCAGATATGGTGATAATAGGCACGGCAAAGGAGTCAATTGGCATTCATTCAGAGGGTACGAGAATTCCCTAAAACGTGCTGTTATGATGATAAGACCAAGGAAGTGAATAAATGAAGAGAAAAAAGTTTTCATACTGAAGAGAAGAAAAGTATAACAAATAAATTGCTTGACAAATTATAAAAATATTTACAGAGTATACTATTTCCAAAAACTTTCAAAAAAAATCAGTAGGATACCCTGTGCTTATAGGAATGAGAAAAGTGCTGAAAAGCGTTTATTGCCCGATCGAGATGACATTTTCATCACTGGTTTGGTGTCTCTAGCTCTTACAGTCTCTTAGATGTAGGTGTTAAAAAAAGGGACAAACGGACATGGCTATATCGACTCAACTGTTGATGCTGATCAAGAATGTTTACACTTTATGGTGTCTGCCACGCCTCCTTCTGCCTGTTACGCACCTTTGTTTTTAACAAATTTAATGAACTCTAATGTAATTTTTTAAAAACTACAATTACCTTCAGTGTACATATATTGATTTATTTATATTGTTTAATAGCTTTCTTTAATTAACATTCTCTGATTGAGTTTAGCTTCCTTTTTGATTTTATTTATTTATTAGTCACTTCCTTGGTCTTATCATCATAACGGCTCGTTTAAGTGAATTTGTATAGCCTCTGAATGTATACCAATTGATTCCCTTGCCGTAGGTGTTATCACCATATTTGCCGGTCAATTGGCTATAAACATTAAAGATAATAATAAGTAATCAGCAAAATACAATAATCAGTTTCATACCTATAATGACATCGGCTGCCATACCACCAGGCCCCAGTATATTTTTCGGCACAGTTTTCTTCAAGGCCATTCTTATCTCCATCGTAGGTCAAAAACTTGCGGGTATAGTGATGTGAGAGAGAATCTCCAGCCGTTCCATTGGCCTTACCCAATGTGTTTAAGGCATATTCCTCTCTTCTCGATGCAATTGCGAATTTCTCATAAGTTTCGTAACTTTCTTTACCATCCGAATCTTCTAGCATAACAAGCAACTCCTGACTTCGCTCTGCTGTCAGTGCATGTATTTTATCCAATCCCAAAAAGAACTCGCCATCGAGATCTCCAAATCCCATCTCATATATGTCCCACTTTCGATAGAAGTTTACACTGCCATCCATCCGCTGCAAAATGATTGTCCAGCCACCACCCCAGGTTTTTGTATCGCAGGCTACTTTAAAATCAGTATAATAGTAAGAGTTTCGTATCTCGTAAATACCACTTGGTAATAAAAGATTCGATACTTCAGAGCAACCGGAGAACAATAGTCTGGAGGGTTCCTGATCGTCTCTCCATGGCGCTTGCTGCGACCTGATGTTCTCCTGTTCTAGGCTGTTAAGTATTTACTTTTAGTTTGATTTCACTACTGATTGATTTACTAATTACTCACTTTATTGACAAACGTTCAGTAGTCAAATTGAACTCTGCTGATTCACTGCTTTCACAAATCAAGACAAAAGTACTTATCAAAAAGATAAGAGCAATACACTTTAGCTCCATAATAACGATGTTACTTAACTGGTTGTTTAATGTAAACTGAGTTGACAGTAGTTCGATTCCCCTTTTTATTGCAATTGAAAGCACTTCTAGTCATGTGAAAACCTTTATATACTGATTATTCAATATAATTTTTTCTTTAAAGTCGAAATATAAAAAACGGCAGTGGTTATAATGTAAAGAATAATAAAACAAATAAATTAATTACTCTACAGAGATGAATAGTGAGAAACAGACATTGTATGTTTAAGAATAGTTACTATATAAGTTGTATAAGATAATTGTAAGTCAATTAATTAAAACGATAGTAAACAGATATATGTAGCTGTAACCACTTGGTTTATTTAGTGCTGTAACTTTAGCTAATATTGGGGACATTCAGCAGATAATTCTGATGACCAATCACGACACGTGATTATTACTTTAAAGAGAGATTTCAACAATCAAAACATGTAGAGTTGAAATTCTCTGTGAACTATGTATATATTTAAAGTATTTTCCGCTGCTCTGTTTAATTTGAGTATATTTAAGAAACTGAATATATAAAAAGACAATTCTTTAAAGGCGTCTGAAGTTGTAAATTCAACGTGAGGAATTCCATCTAATTTAAATACAATTTTCATAGCCAACTTTTTTTGGCAGCACTTGTTACTAATACAACACAATAAAATACAATACAATACACACAAACACAGAGAGTGAGATGAGAAACAAGCAGAAATATTATGCAACAATTCGCATTTTCCAAGCTACTTACGAGTTGCAAACCAAATGGCAAAACATGCATGAAAATTGAAAATTATGTAGAGTTGAAAGCTGAGTGCATTCAGCGACAACAACAATAACAATAAATGTGTGTGTGTGTGTGTGTGTGAGTGTGTGTGCGTGTGTGTACCTCAGAGGAGTGCCATATGCCATTTGTAGTATGTTGCATGTGGCACGCTTGGGCTTTGTCAGGGCAATGAAGTGTGTGTGAGTGTTAGTGTTGCCGAAGCAGCTTTTTTCCCATCAATTTAGCCTTTTTCAAGCTTGGCAAAAATCTAAAAGTGTGTTTTTCTTTATTGAGTGTTTGTCTTTTTTTTACCTTTTTTCTTTCAGAATTTTTTCCCACCAAAAATAGCTTTATTCTACTTATTTTTTCAGTTTGCAGCACTTATGTGTATGTATGTGAGAGTTGGGAAAACTAAGAAACCTTTGGCAGCAACTCAAGCAACTCCGTGGCATGCCACTTCATATTGCAAATTTGGTAGAAAATATTTTTGTGTTGTCAGGATTTCCGCTATGGCTGCCGTGCCACCTTCTTAAACCTGCCACATGGCACTCGTTGTTGCTGCTACTGTTGTTGCTGATTGTTGCATTGTGGTTGCAAGTGTTGCTACTTGGCACCTGTTTGCATTCGCTTTCGTTATGCATGCAACCTGTGCTCTTGTATTCAGCTTAATGTAATTGTTGTTATTGAATTTGTCCAATTGCATCCGCTCTCAGCATTATTCACAACAGCTTTTATGTCCCACTTGAACTGGTTGTGAATTGCAAGGAAGTGAAGTTTCAGATGCAATGGGAACTATTTTCAAATACATATTTTCTCTGTTTAAAATGGAGTTGAATCTCAAACTGACTTAATTTGATTTGATTTTGATAATAGATTAACTTCATTTTAATTCTTGTGTTGATTTTTCTCTCTTTTTCTTGCGTTGAAATAACAAACAACTTGTTGGAATCTATGCTTCCAACAGCTTTAGGAAAAATGAATTTTTAAAAATGGAGTTTATCGTGTAATCAACTTATAGATCAAACCATAATCTAAATGACATTCCACATTAAAAACAATTAAGTTTTGACAAAGTAATTCAATTTTAAAGTCTGTTAACCTCTTCGGCTGCAAGCTTTACAAGTCAAATTTTGAGTCATATGCGACATGATTTATTATCTAAATATTAAATACCTCAGAATCGATATTTATGATTTCGAATATTTATTGATTGACTTTCTTTCAAGTCTCCCATATTTAATAAACTTTCGGAAGTTTTTGTTACTACAAAATATATATATTTTACGTCAAAAATTGTGACTCTATTCTCATGTAAGTTAATAAAACTTGCCTTTACTATTACAAAGATGCCCAATTATTGTTTAACTGACACTCCATTATCAACATTAGCTTTATGAACCATATAAAAACGAATACAAGAATAATTGTAATTTGAAACGAAAGCAAAGGTCCTGCTGCAAAATGCAACAACTGCTAGGGAGTTGGGCTAATAAAAAGGGTGTAGTTTTCACCCAGTAGTCGATTGGCTGTACTGGTTATTGTAGAGTTTCGTCTGGTAAACAGATAATGGCATAAAGGCTTATGGTCTGGCTTAAAGCGTATTTGTTTGCTTGCAACTCAGTTGGCAGCTCAATTTCAGGTCAACAGACCAACAGGTAACAGGTAGCAAGTAACAAGTAACTGGTTATAACTCTACTCCCATTTCCTCCCAGCTATTACAACATTATTTGATAGTTATTTTGGTTTGGCCTTATCATTGTTTTAAGCATTTTATGGGGCATGCCAACTTCCTGGCGCCATTATGTATGCTACATTATTTACAGAGAAAAGCCAACAAGGACTCTATGTATATCCTGTCTGAGGTGTCTGTTGTAGTTGCTGCTGTTGGCATTTTGTTGATTTTATTTTATTTTCCACATTTAGCTTTAGGTGTAAGTTTCACTTTTATTTTGTGCTCGTGTTAACAACTGAAGTCAGTTTATTTGCTTAGTTGTTTGTCAGTATCATGTCCTTGTTGTCCTCGTGTCCTGTTGTTCTTTACTTACCCTAACATTATTTGCATTTCAGTCTGTCATGAGTTGACTTTCATGTGATTTGATGCTTACTAATGACAGCATAACTTTTTTGTTTGCCTCTCTCTCAAAGCGAAAGAGTTTGTTAATTTGCATGCTGTTGTCAATAAACCTAATGACACTGCCTAAATGTTAGAGAAAAAGATCAACTGTAAAAAACAAACTTTGCTTAATTGTAAACCTTCAAGTTTATTATTCATTCAGTTTAGAATTGCTAGTTCTTAAATATTAATGCAATTTAAATTTATTTTAAAGCACATTTTCTAATTTTATTAAAATTTTAATTTTTGAGAAGCTTTATAAAATATCTGAGTCCAGTAAAAGATGTGTGTGCACATAAGAAAATATGACCAAATTGTGCACATTTGCCCATAGTACGTTATGAGATTTTCTTTTCAGAGCTTTAAAACTTTTTTACTTGCTTTTGTCATCGCCTCATTTTCTATGTAATCTAAAGTCAAAGTCAAAGCAGAAGAAGGTAATCGAAAATTCGATTGCTATTGCTACAATTCGGTGTCTTGGGGGACTAGACAATCTTTAACCATTCTCAGAATAATTTCACAAAGTACAGTCGTAAGACTCTTTGATATACATACATACATCAATAAATTGCATGGATTATGAGGACTTACTTAGATTCATTTTGCGTTAGGTAACAAAATGATAAGCTTTTGAACGTGTGGTATAAATTTCGTATCAAACCCGTCTTTTAGTTCAGTCTTTAACGGAATACACATTGTTACAGTCGCAATAATGTTGTTAAAAATAATTTCCACAATTCCGATAGCTGAGTTGAATGAAGCAGCTGCAATTCTTTCGAATAATTCCCAGTTAACCGAATTAAGGTGAGCTTCCATTTGAATTTGAAATACAATTTAGACCAAAGCTAAATGAATTTTCAGAACGGATGTAAATCAGCAGGAAGCCAACTTACATAGTTTGAGATCTTACGGACGCAATTGTGCTGAGGCAACAGCCAATTCTAAGTCAAGTGGGATCTATGAGATACTTATTCCAAGCTACAGTGAACACCCCTTTAGTGTGGCCTGCGATGCAGACACTCGAGGAGGTGGTTGGACCATCATATTGAGTAGACAGGATGGAAGTGAGCACTTTTATCGCAACTGGAAAGTCTACAAAAAGGGTTTCGGGGACTTGGACGGTGAATTCTTTTTGGGATTGGACAAAATTCATGCACTGACTGCAGAAAGAAGTCAGGAGTTACTTGTTATTCTTGAGGACTTTGAAGGTGATGAGCGCTATGAAATATATGAAAGATTTGGAATCTCAGATGAGGAAGAACAATATGCCTTAAATACGTTAGGAAAAGCCTCTGGAAATGCTGGCGATTCACTCAGTGTGCATCGTGGCATGAAATGGTCTACCTTCGATCGGGATAATAGTCTTAATGGAAGCTGTGCTGTAAGCAGCACGGGGGCCTGGTGGTACAGAAATTGTCAAAGAAGGTTAGAAGGAATGTTAATTGTTTTTAAACTGTTTTTAAACTTGAATTCTTACAGCAACTTGGCGGGAACATATAATAACACCGAACTTGACAAGGGCGTCACTTGGGGTTCATTTCGAGGCTGGAAGTATTCCCTTAAAAGAGCCTTGATGATGGTACGCCCAAGAAAGTGAATTCTAAGCCTTAACTTTATCAAAAGGTATGGCATTCCAACTCTTGAAGATCCCTGAATATTTATCCTAACTTGCACATTGTTTTTAATGCACATCTATTGAGAAATAGCTAAACAAACTAATTATTAAATAAATTATTAGACTTGATTCATAAAATAAAAGCTTTAAATTCATATTAACTTGGAGTATACTATTAATATTATTTGTGATAAGGCTTCAGCAAAAATAATTTAATTTCGTGTCATATGAATTCTGCAATAAATTAAAACTCTATATATTTTTCTAGAAGAATTTTCAGCTGGTGTCATTAGCACCTGCATAATATAACAGGTGTAAAGGAATTGTAATCTGCGTTGCACAAACTTTCTTATCTACAATAGGGCGATTCCTGCATTATGTTTACTAACAGTACTAAATACAATCAGTTGAACTCTAACTTGTACTCTACACTTTTCTAGTACCACTTTCAGCTGGTGTCATTAGCACTTGCTACTTTCGTGCTGCCTGTTGCTGCACATTTATCAGGCGACTGTCGTTTGGCTTCTTTGACAGGCCAAAAATGCATTTGCCAGTTGCTGTGTGCATTAATCACACGCAAAATTACGACGCTCGTTTGATGGCCAACAAATCGGGCGCAAATTCACGCAAACATTGCCAACGTCTCTGGTCTTTCATCTTAGCTTCGCACATCGAGATCTGAATGCAAAATGTGAAATTTCCCAACACACAAAATCAGTTCAGAGGAGTTAAGCTTTAGCTTCAGTTTCAACTTTAGCTTCATCGGAGGCTCCTTCATCCTTCTACTCTGTTCTCTGTTTCATCCTGCGCATTCCCAGTTGCCATTTCTGTCCTCAATCTCGTCAACGTGGCTGGCAATCTGCTTGTCTGACACTCTGGCAGTCTGACAGTCTGGCACATTTTGGTTGCTTGCCTTTCGTGCAACGAAGTCTGCCTCATTATGTGCGCCAGTTGCCTCTGCCTCTGCCGCTGCCGCTGCCACTGCAACTTCGTTTCCAAAGCACACAAATCTCCCCTTAAGTAATTTACTGGCAACTGATGTCGTGTCTTGTTGTTGTTTTTGCTGTTGTTTCTGTTGTTGCTGTTGTCGCTATTGCAAAGTGCACTTTACTGTTTTTCAAATCGTAAAATTGATTAGATATAACTGACTTAACAGATGCCCTGTAAGCAGCATTTAAATGAAGCCTTTTTCTACAAAATTTTCAGCAAATTAATTAGTCATCTGGAATAAATTATACTATATACCCTGTACATAACATAATGTATAATTCTGTATTTGTTTTGTTATTTAATAAAATTTATGTTTGACTCATCTGTTAGTCCAAGTTCAGCTTAGATCCTTTTTGATCAAGTTAACTATTACCAAAAAAAAACAATTTAGACTTTGTTATTTCAACAAGTTTTCATTAAAGATGTCAAGCCAACTTTTACGCACCTTAACTACAGGGTATTGCTGGCACAATGGAAATAGTTGGCTGACTTCTGTTGCTGCTTGAAGTTGAAATTGAAATTGAATTGCGATTGATATTGATTGGCTGCGTGCTTGAGCGACAACTCGGCCAAATCATGTGCTGAGGCAGCGATTCTCCAGCTGGGACTTTCCAAGGCACTCGAACGTCTTGTAACTTTCGCTTATTGTTGTGCTTGTGTGTGTGTATTTCTAAATACATATATATACATATATAGGATTATGAGCAGCACAGAGAGTATCAGTCAGCTCCATTTTTAGTTTAGGGGCAAGAGCAAAGTGGAGTCTCCATTTTGGTATTCTAGTATGTGGCCTGACTCTAAATCGAATTTGAGTTTTCGCTGCAAGTTTCAGTTGGTGTGTTTCTGTGTGTGTGCGAGGGTGTGTCTGTGTGTGTGTGTGTGTGCGTGTGTGTGTGTGTGTGTGTGCATTGAAGTGAAGTTTGTGTATTGTTTAGTCAAGTGCAGCTGCTTGTGCAACTTGTTTATGTGCTGTGCAAATAGAGTTTGGCAGTAACAGAAACGTGGTGGCCAACTAAATGGAGAAATCTTATTGAGATACTACAATATACCGCTAAATATACCTTTATGCAACCCTAATAAGCTCTATAAACTATAAGCTTAACTCTTAAAGTTTTCCATATAATTTAAGGCAGATTCAGGCACTTCGTAAATTAATATGTTTTAATATGTTTTTTAAATTCCCTTCAGAGTCATCATATAAATGGTATTCGTATCGGTCCTTTAATTTATCTTTTTCATTGTTATTATTATATTCCCATTAAAGTTGGAGCTTTTAATGTGATTAAAAACTTATCTAAATGTATCATGAAAAAACAATCTTAACTAATTTAATCCTGCTTTTGACAGCCCTTTAATATCTCTTTATTTACACATTCTGATTTCAATCTATTTTAAATGTATGCTTAATTAACCCTTTAAAAGCTGCCTGAGCTCGCCACAATCTCACTTATTCGACACTAGTTTCAAAAGATACTCAAGGCATTTTAATCAGCACTTTTGAATTTTTAATTAAGCCTTAATTTAAAGCTTTCAAGGTGCTTTTAAAGCTTGCCACAGTCTCACACTTACAATTAGAATAACAATCACTTATTCATTCAGTCATTCAACTAGAATTCAGTCAGTCAACCGACCACAAAAAACTGGCCACAAGTTGTGCAAATGAATTTCAACAACTTTTAGTTTAACATTTCCTTGCAATTTCGGTTTTGGGGTTGTATTTCCTTTAGCTTTCCCTCTACATATTTTCTATTTGTTTTCTTTATTTTTTTTGCTAGGGTTTTTTTTATTATGTTTGTTCTATGTTTGTTGGTTTTTTGTAGTTGCACCATGCAAATATTTGTAAATCAGGCGGAAACAAAATTACGAGCAACTTCCTGGTCGCCAAACCATAAAAAAAAGTGTTGTCCAGGGGCGTAGATCATCAGAAGGGTTAGCAGATTAGAGCAGGGGAAATGTAATAAAGTAGTTCTTTTGTGAATTATTTAATTTAATGCTTTAGTTTGATTTTTGTATGCAAAACACTTTCTCAATTTGTTTACCCTTAACCCCTTTAACCTCATCAATGACCACGCCCCTTTTCCATCACCGCCCATTGCAATGGGCATGTACGCTGGTGATTCTCGGACCTTCAACACAATATTCACAACATGAATCGTTGAGGCGTGCGTCCCAATGACCGTTGGTATTTCTTACCTCCTGCCTCTGCCACACCCCCTGCCGCTCTTCTTGGGTTAATATGCCACATTGAAATGTGCAAGCTGAAAGGCATGTGGCAAGCAAATGCGGCAAGTTGCTGGTACTCTCCTCCACCCCCTTCCGAAATGAGTGAATACTTTAGGATTTTCCTTCATTTCCATGCTTATTTGTTTGTTTGTTGTGGTTGCCCCTAGAATGTGTTTCCCTGTTTATGTTTACAACTTTCAGCAGGTGTTTGAACTTGGATCTATTTGCTTTTCCATGTGATTATCGAAATACATGCAGGTGCAGAGAACGTGTCGATTTGTCTAAATTATGCAGGTAGAATATATTGAAAACAGTTTTCAGCTTTTTAAAAATGTTATAAAATTCAACAGTATTCACTAAAATTCAGTTTTATTCAGTTAAACTCTTCATTTAGATTATTAGGAGCGAGATCCCGATGTTTTGTTCAACCACGTAGATGTATTTTTTGAGCGGGTTGGTTTTTTGAATTTTCAAATAAAAACGTTTCTTAAAGCTCTCGAATAACGCCATCTATGCGTTGAAGCATATACTATGTGCATCACGCAATTTAAATTAAATAAAAAGAATTGTTTATACATATAAACATATAAACAATTTTAATTAGAAATTATGTTAAAAAGAGGTGGTCATTATAATGATTATGTCAGTTGACTCCTTACTTAACTATAATTAATAAAAAAAATATAAAAACACTTTTCTTAGTAATACAGCGACTTCTTTTGTCTGTTTTGCGAAGCACAAATACGCCACCTATAGTTTTCTCTGAAAGTAAATTATTTTTCCAGTATAATTTAGCTTATACCTTAACCAGCATTCCAATGTTTTTTGTCTTATGCTAAAGCTTGTGTTGTAGCACCCTGTGATTTGTTAGCGCCATCTGTCGTTAAGTTTTAGCAAGGGAATACAAGTTAGATTTGTCAACAGATGACGCCACAATCGAAAACAAAATTCAAATAAAATAAATAAAACCATTTTAGATTAAATTAAGAATAAAAAACCAAAAAATACAAATTATAAATTTTATTTAATAAAGTGGATCATCTTATTAAAAAAACGTTTGGTATTCATAGATCCACAGGGAGGTTAACTAAAAATTAAAAATCTAGAAATATACAAATTTTTATAAATTCTCAATAAACAGATAAATATATATATGTATGTACATATGTATACACATATGGTATGTATATAATTATAAAGTTTTTCGGAGTTTACAGTTACTTAGCTTCAAAGGCTTCATTTAAGTTATTCCATTAAAAAGGGATCCTATTGTAGGTGAATTTAATATCGCTTTGTTTATTGTTTTGCAAGATAATTATACCCAGTGAAAGGGTATCACAATGGTTATGACTCTTTTTGGTTGACTTGTCTGGCCCATATCATTGTGGACATGTGTGTACTTAAAGTTTTGATTATTTTAAGCCGGACACGTGGCCCAAAAAAAAAAAAAAACAAGAGAGAAGCTAAAGAGAAACTCACACAAAGGCTGATGACAAGGACGAAGAAAAGCGAAAGAGACAGAAATGCAGAAAGGTTATAAGCTTGGGACTTTAAAGTGGAATGTGCTGTTAGGAATTTGAAGCACGTTATGGATTCGGCACGACACATGCCACAATTGAATTTGAAACTTTATCGCATGCAATTTGCACACACACACACGCACAATTGGAATGCATTTTTAACAGTGCAACACCGTGGAAACCGCCATCCACACTCCTCGTCAGCTGCCCACCCCTCTAGTTCTATTATTCTCCTGCGGTTTTTAGTGCTTTTGGCTTTTGGAATTTCTTTCTGCATTTTTGAGAAAGAAGAAGTTGAAAACTTTTGGACGGCATTGCATTGCATTTCACTCAACACAAGCAAAATGTGTGCTTCTTCTTCTTGCTTTCTCCTTTGAGTTTTTGTCCATTTCCTCTTTAACTTCTCCTCCACTTGCTGCTTCGTTTTAATGACGCCACAAAAAAGTAGAGAAGCGTTTGATTTCCATGGCTTTTGGTCGCTGTCCAACACTGGCTCTAATTAACGACACTAAAAGTATTTTTTAAATCGATAACTCCCTCCCTCACCTTGCTCCTCTTTTCATTCCTAAAGCTAGAATTGTATTTGAACGTATTTAAGTTCATTAGCAGCGTTTTTATTACGCATACGCCGCATGTGACGCGGGAAAACGGAAGCTTTTAACGGTATGCAAGAGATCTTATCAAACATCGACATTAAATGCCATTAAATGTTTCAAACAGAACAATGTTTCACATTTAAAACTGGCGTGTCAATGCCTCACTCAATTTTTATTATAGCGATTACGATTATTTCCAATTCCCCAGAGTTGAATTATAATCATAAAAGAAGGCGCTCTGATAAAACTGCCAGAGCATATGGGCAGCCCCAATTTGAGGGTCAATGCTCGCTTCAGGCCCAATTGCAATTGTCTGAGACAGATTTGGGTCTCAGCTTTTAGCTTATTTGTCTGTCTTTATCCTAAATCTCAGCCAAGAGGACTGAGAGTCAAGGGGAAAAGCTTGCAGTCGATAACTTAAGTTGAGAGTCCTGTCCGCCACATTGTCATTATTTAATTATGCAAAATGAAACCACAACGAAAATAGCCGCATTAAAATTATGTTTTGAGTTTGCTTTTTTCTTGTACTTTTCTTTTCTTTTCTTTTGGTTTCTCTTTGGCGAACAAAAGACAAAAGCATTGGACGTCCGAAAGACGCTTTTAAAAAGTCAAGAGTTTTGTTGGAAAGCCCAGAGACCGCACAAAAATAAACACACAAATAAACTTATGCAGCTGCACAGTAGATAAAATTGAATAATAGCTAAATAAAAAAGGTAGCTTAGCCTTAACATTTCTTATTAATTTTAAAGAAATCTTATAAGAAATATTCGTTGGTGCCAAAGTGTCAAATATGTCAATGTTAGCTTTAACTAAATTTCATGCTTAAGCCTTAAAGTGCTTTTTCAGCCTTTCCAAAAACCTAAATGCAACTGGATGTATTGATTCAGCTTTATTAAAAAACTTTGATGTGATTTTATACTTATTATAGTGGTTAGTTAATTGTTTGATTGAAGCAATCCTATACTGAGCTCCATTACACAAAACTTTTCTGTTATGTTTAACTTTAAATATAAGTACTTGGCCAGTTATTAACTATCGATCCTACTATAAGTAGTTCGTTATTTTTGGGGCTTTGTTACAAGGCTCATTTGCGCTTTTACAACTTTGAATTACTTACCCAACCCTCATTTCAAAGTTTTAATGTGCTTTTACAACTATTTTCAGTTGCTCGTTCTCTCAATAGCCAATTTCATTTAACACAATGCAGTTAATAACCACGCGTTGGTATTTTGACCACTGTAAACTGGACTAAGCCAGCAGCTAACTTGCCAGCCATTCAGCCAGCTGGCACTTAAGTACCCTGGTCAATGGGTAGGGATAACAGTGGTAGTAGTAGGAGAAGAAGCCTCTACAGCGGCACATAATCAAGTGGGTTACTCGTACTTGAAAGTGAATGGGAATGAGGATGGAAATGCTGTTTGAACAGGCAGCGCACTAAATCGGATTACCCTGGAATTATCCTTGTTGGCATTTATTTTGGCTTTGCCGCACACAGACACAGACACAGGCACAGAGACAATAAGAAAAATAGGGAACACAGACAGTGTCTGGACAGCAACTTGTTTGCCGTTGAAGCTGCACAGACATTGAGGCATTGTCCTGCCTGCCTCGTGCTGACCTCGCCCTTGGACTTGCAACAATGCGAATATAAATGAAAATGAAAATGAAACTCAAAATGGAAATACAAATAAAATTAATGTCCTGCTTCCGCTTGCTTTTCAAACTTTTTCGCTTGTTTTGACAGCTTTTTTCTCTGTTTGTTTGTTTTACTTTTACTTTTTATTTTCATTTTTATTTGGTATTTTATTTGGGCATAATGAGCCTCAGCCTCAGCCTCCGCCTTCGCCTCTGGTCTCATTGCGTGTGGCATTGTCATTTGGCCCTTGAGGCATATTTAAGGTAAACGAGTGCGAGGTGCGAGTACATTGGCTCTCACTGTTAAAGCCACAGCAATACAGTGCCGCGTGGCAACCACGTAAATCTATTAACACCTCACGTCTCTGGGTCTCTCTCTGCCTCGAGTTGCAGGATAAGCCTGCCACAAAAGGTGTCGAAGTGTGCGGTAAATGAAGCATTTGGCCAATGTGGCACGTACTCGTTGTTGTTGTTTGCCACATGCCGCAATCTACAATCCGCCATCGCGCACTGTCCGTTAGTTCCTTCTCAAGCCACATCAAAGGGCAATCGACAGTGGTGCGTAGCTTAACCACCGCACAGTGGGGCAGCGGTTCGGTAACTTTCCCAACTAATTTACATACAGTTTCTGCCGCCGAATTCTACGTGACCATGCAAATCACAAGGTCGGCGAATTAACTGCACGTTTTAAGCCCCTAAAGCTGAAAGTAGCTACTCAGTAAAATGATATTGGCACTTGAGTCTTAGATTAATCTTCGAAAATATCTGTCAACTTCTAATTCAGCTTTTGTGAACGACAAATTAAGTGATATTAATGCATATTTAAATTAAACTTAAATTCCGTAGATATTGTCACTTAAGCGTGGGATTAATCAGAGAAATTATGTATATGATGGCATTATAAAAGCACATTAAAGCTTCGAATGCAGCAAAGTTAATTATCATTACAAGATAATATCTATTAATTGTAAGTTATGCTTTTCAAAGCACATTAAAGCTTTAACGGAAGTGACACAGTTACATAAACTTTTCGGAAATTAAATCTTATATATTTTTTTTAAATTTAATGAACACTTGCTTAACATAAATATCAGAAAGTATTATACTTAACAAGAGAAGGCTTTAAAAGTATATTAAAGCTAGCAATATAATTGTTGTAAGTTCAAGTTTGTGGTCTAACAGGAATTCATTTTATTCATCTAGTGTCATTTGGGTGTTTAGCTGCTCGATTTAATGTTGAAAAGGTGCTACTGTTCTGGCATGCGTTTAAATTAAACAGAGCTTAGGGTTTTACACCCTCACCTACACCCTTAGGGTTTAGCTTTAGCCGGTAACAGTTTAAGATTGATTAAGACGTATCTATTGTCGAACACGTACCTGATGCCAGGCAACTGAATACCTTTTGGGGCAGAGAGGAGAAGGAGTTTTAAGGTATACCTTTAATATGCAGCCTGTGAAGGTATGTGAGCTTGAGTTCGTGATGAAATCACATCCATAAACGTTAATCGCTCATTTTTATGAAGTGTAATAAATTTCAGGTTACACGTTTCCCCATCGCAATTTAATAGCTGAAACTTGAATTACTCGTATTCAGGTTTAAGTAAAAGTCGACTCGATTTTGTGTTGAGTTTCTCTAAAAATAGCTTTATTCATATATTTGATTGGTACCCCAGTTTTGGTTTTGGTTTTGTTTCGAGTTTGAGTTCGAGTTTTTGTTGTTGTGTATTTTCAGTTGACTTTTTAGTTGCAAATAACATGAACAAACATTTAATGAAGTTTTATATGAATATCATATAACAATCACGTTTAATATTATTTTAAATTATACGAATCCATTTTGCAATATATATTTATATAATAGTATTTATATATGTATGTATCTATTTAAACAATCTTTAGTGTGCTAGGAATATAAGTATATCTATACATGTACGAGTATATATATTAATTAAGTAATTTGCAATAATATTATGAACATTCTATCAATTTCACTATAAATATCAAATATAAATATATCCATATAAATATTTACTTTTGGTGTTTGATTTATGCCTAAAATGGAATTAAAACTAAATAAATATCATGTGTTATATGTATGTTATTATTATTGTGTGTAAATTGTTTTTTTTGTTCAAATCTAATTAATGTACAATAACGTTAAAGTTTACACGCATTTATTGTTGGCTCAAACAATTGTCCCAACTTATATTCAATTTGATTTGATTACCTTATTTCAAATCGATTTCGCTTGTTAAATAATTTGTCAAAATGAAAACAAAAATACAATATTAACTGTGTAAATTTATATCGTTCAATTAATAATCATTTAATACAGCGACATGATTTAGGTTGTTTACTATCTGATACCCTACGGCAACAGATTCAAAAAATAAAGTAATCAATAACTTTGAAGTTATCAGCAAAGCCGTTTGATCAGTCTCAAAATAAATGTAATAAATGTATAAAATATAGACAGACAGACTTGACTGGAATTCACAGTTAAAAATAATGAGGAACTTGAATACCCATTTTCGATATTAATTAAAATTACAGGGTAAAAACATGAACAAAAGAACATTTTTGCGCATATTTAAAATATGCTGAGGATAATAATTTAATGAATTTATAAAGCACGCACACAAAAATCCAGTAAACAAAGAAAAAAATAAAAACTACAAAAATACTTATAAATAATTAAATATTTATTTGGCCCTCGTATTGAATAAATTGATTTATTTGTGTGCTATATAAATAAAAGGATATTTTTTGAGTGTGGATTACTCAATACTTTTGAATACTTTTGTTGTCTCTTTAATAATAGAAATGGAAATCGTTTTGGAAATTACTTAAATTACGAATTAAATTCATTACATTTTCAATTACTAAGTGCTTTTCTGTTATTTGTTAATTGTCGTGAGTTGCTTTTCGGAATATATATGTTTCATTATTATTGTATTACTTTATTATTTATTGTGGAACTTTTCTACTATTTATTTCATGCTGCAAAATCTAGAAATTCAACAAACTAAAAACAGCTCTTTAAATGAATTAGGAATTTAATTTATTTAGATTTATGTTGATTCATGTTTTATTCTTTGTTTTGTTATTTTTATTGGTCACATGTTGCTCGTTTTTAGGTACTGCGCACAGTTCAACTTTGTTGTTGTTGTCTTTCAAATAAACTAACAGAAACCTAAGGACATCATAGATATACATATCTGTGTGTGTGTTTGTGTGTACGTAAGTGAGTTAACAACAGTTTGTATTATTGCTTTTTGTTCTAACACATGCCCAGACACAGACTCAGGACGAGAAACAGGTCCAGGTCCATGTCAGGCTTTTAACTTAATTACCATGCTAGTATCGTATGAGACTATAACTTTCTCACCCTTTGCTCCCCCATTGCCCATTGTCAACGACCTTGTCTTATCTTAATGTTAACTCAATCGTATCTTTGAATAATGTGCTTTTCTAGTAGGTTTTGTTTTTTGTTTGTATAACATTTGATCTATACAGTTACTACACAATTTACAGGTTCTAAAAGTCTTAACTGTTTAACTACTCGCCGACACTAGCTGAAAGCTCATTTAAAAAGCACATGACATCTTCAAGGTCAATATGCCAGCACATGAAAACTTTATCTTAATCTGTAAGCTCCATGATGTTGTCATCAAACATCATTAGATATTTAATTTTCTTCCTCGAATCTTAGCTTACTTTAATTAAGAGCACATGAGAGCTTTACTTTCGTTTCTGCTTTCAGCTAATGTCATTGAGAACTTAATTGAACTGCGCTTTAACAGTTAAAGCACTTCTACAACTTTTTTTTCACCCTCAATGGAGATTTAGTATTGTATCTTGCAGCATAACTAACTTTGATTATACACAACTGCCCTTAATGTAAATGTACATGTTCATGAACTTGTATATGTATAGATAATTATAAATAAATTAATTTGTGTCTAGACCTTTGACCTTTGATTCCGAGTATGTTACAATACTAATTGAGTTGTTGTTATACACTTAGGATCTAAAATTCCGCTTTGTTTAAGTTGTTTAGTTGTAGGCTTAACTTAAACCTAAACTAGTAATTGATATAAGTAGTGTGTGTATGAGTGTATGGCTGTGTGTGTGTGTCTGTGTGAATGAGAGTGTGATTAAACAATTTCCTCGGCCTCGTCTCAGAGATAGTTTGGCCTGGAAACACAGCAGAGTAGGCTCATGTTCTTGCATATATAATTCTGTCGTCGTTTTGCCGGCCAAGGACCAGTTGTATCCAGAGCTGCGTTTCGTTCTGTAATCAAAAAATGAAAGGGCGAGAAAAAAAGAGAAAGAGAAGGAGAGGGAGAGTCGAGAATCAAAAGTTTGATTAATGAATGGACGGTCTGAAATGCGAATACATAAACACTAATAGCTGTGCACATTTTTGGGCCCTCTTTTGTATGCTATACAATTTCTGTTTGCACTCGGTTGAGGCTGAATCTGGACCTTGGCTAAATATCAGAGTGCAAAGTGCAAAGTGCAAAATGCGAATGTAAATGTGAATGTGAGTGTGAATGCGAATGTGATTGTGAATGTGCGGCGAGTGCGCATGAACTCACCCAAAAATGCCTCATGTTGTGGCATATATTCCTGCATCTCCGATAACAGCATGGCAATATCCTGCGAATCCTTTGTTATGCTGCATAATTCCTCCTCATTAAAGTCTGGTGTTATTTGCTTGCACAGCAATATCTGGCTTATAACATTACCCAGGTTCGAGGGTCCCGCACGATTCTCTGGAAAAAGTAGTTGGAACAACCAGCCATAAATCTTTGGGTTAAGCTTAAAGCCAAGCGGATGATTTTGTACTCAACCTTCAACTGCATTTAACCACAAAGTTAAAGAGGCCAACAAAGGCTAACCAGGCTCAAACAGAAGTCATTGTATTTGACCCCTTTTCTCTATCTCCCTCTGTGAGTGCTTTTTGCACTCAAATAAATCATTTTATGTTATTTTGAGCGCCGCGACAAACGTTAAAAAAAATATGCATAAATATAAATAAATAGAAATATACGACGAGTATTTATTTGACTCATTTCAAAGCAAACAATTTGCTTGCTCTTTTTTCCCTCTCTTTTTTTTGCTTCATTAACTTTGTTTTTTTATTTTCCCCTTCCTCTTTCCTGCGCTGTAAATATACAACATTTTGTTTTGAGAAACGCTTTGATGTTTGCCTGTCTAACTGGCTAACTGAATAACCCACCAGCCAACAGACAGACAGACATACATGATAACTGACTTGCTGATGTTAAACAAAACTCGCTCAACATTTAAATGTTTAATATTGTAAATGCTTTTGTATTATTAGCGAATTTACTTTAAAAGGTTTAACATGAAATATACGAAAGCAGCACTAAAAACATAAAATAAATAAAAATACAAAATGAACATAAAAAAATACAACTAGTTTGTATAAACAATTTTGTAAGAGCAGAGCTAACTGTATATCCGCTTGGGACTAATTTTCATTGTAACCGCTTTAGTATAATTACTTGCAAAAAAAAAACATAAATACAGTTTTTTCTAGTTAAGAGAGAGAATAATTTATTGCTCTTCATTTTTTAATTTAAACAAATTTTATTTATGCATCTTTTAACTTTTTAACGAGTAAAAATGATTTTATCTCTACTCACTTTTTGTTTAATATTTTGTCATTGGAGTTTTTCTTAAAAATAAAGTATAAATTTGATAAATGAAATAAAAACGATAATTTAAATTCACTTTCTGACACGCCAAATTTGTATCATAAGAAATCATTAAAAATTAAAATTTTTGACCATTCATTTTGAATCATCATCAATCTTGGTTAGTGCAACAGCAATAATTATAGGATGCAACATCTAAAAGCCTTGTCGAGTTTTATGCATCGATGGTTTGCAATATATTTGATCGCTCAACGTTTCGTATACGCAATATAAATACAAATACGAATATAAATATGCAATATATTGCAAGAGTTGCGTATTTTGATTTATGTGAAACTGGAATTTTTCGTCTACATTGCACATTTTAAAACTACCTTTATTGAAAATGGAATTGGCACAGTAGAACCTGTATAATATGCCACTCCCCTTCCCACCACCGCCCACTTCTGTCACTTACATGCATTTACAACAAAAACTCAATTTCATTTTGGCCACGTTTTTGCCGTTTTTATGACATTTTCATAGCATTGCAGGGGACTTTTGGGTGCATGTAAATTGCAGTGGGTAACATAAATTGTATGCAGCTACAAAAACCACTGAACCACCCCACCGCTACACTCCACTCACCCCTCTCACTGCGAAAACTGGGCCTAGGGCTGCGGACTTGAAGCATTGTAAATATTTGCATTTCGCTTGGATTGTTGACAACAGGGCGAAAGTTGGAGTGGTAATTAAAAAATTAATGGTCGGCAATTGATTTTTGACATTTTGGAACTGCATTTGGTATGCGAAACAGGCCATCATTAAACATGGCCAATGATTGTTGGCAATCAAAGCCTGTGCACTCAAACGGAATGCAAACAATGGCTAAGGATTTGCACTGCTGATGTTGCCTTGAATTGCAATTGGCTAAAACTAAAAGTTTTCTAGTTTACTTGTTGGTCAGGAACTGTGGGAACTATTGCACTTACCGTAATAGCCAGACATATCCATTGGCACAACTTGGATGAGACGATAACTTTTCACAAGTTCCCGGAGAAACAATTGCGCCATGTAGAAAAGCAGCACCAAGTGCGGATTGTCCGTGAGGATGCCATCGGCCATTGCGCTGGAAAATAAATGCATAGGTCAAAACCAAAGGTGAATTCATTGCTTTCTCTCTGTCTCTCTCTTTAACTCTCCCTTTCTCTGTTACACACTTTGTGGCACACCAAATTGCATGCGGATATTGAGAAATGAAATTTATATGAATTTTATGACATTCTTTTTTCTAGGTCATGTGTGTTTGAGTGTGTTTTGGGTTTTGGGTCGGAACTGCCGACAAACCAATTCATTTGGCCATGTTTTAAGGCTATTGTCAACAGCTAAATCCAAAATATTATGCTGGTACACAAATATTACAATTGATTTAAGTGTAGCTCTTATTTGGTCATATTGCCAGATTTCAATAATCTTTGAGAATGTGAAATTTATTTTCTTATTATGCGGGTCTGTAATTTCATGAAAATAGAAGAGACGTAATAACAAGCACAGTCTTATTAGATACCAAGAAAAATATCTACTTTGTAAGTGTAATCAGCTGATGTAAGTGTATTTCTCAAAAATTTTCTCAATAACAAGAAAAATCTTCTTAGCCACCAGAAAAATATTGATTTTTATTTTTACTTAAGCTTAATACTTTTAAACTTTAACAAATCAGCTCTTTGTAGGCTTAAGTACTCTTGAGAAGCAACTGTATCAATTTAGATGAGAAACTTTAAGTAAGCAGCTTATTAGTTATTAAAAATAACTTTGCATGCTGAGAACTTACATCAATCGAATGAGTATTGAAGAAAAAATGTTTTAAATATTTCTGCGGCTTTAAACAAATAATTGCCCTTTAAGGTTGCTTATAGCTTTTAAAATCATAACTTATATCATACATTGTTGTTTAAGTTTGTTCTTCAATTAGAATCCGGTTTAATATTAAAGCTTTAAGATAAATTTGCAACTTGTAGCTTTAAGTAGATAATTCATTTAACACGTCCACATTTAAGCTGTGAGCTTAAATAAGTAAATCATATTTAATTATCTGTCTGCTTAATTTAATTGAATTCAAGTGCTCACAAATCCTTGGCCATATGAATTTAAAATGACTTATACGCGTATATTAATTTCAATTTTCATGAGAATAATCATTACAAATCATTTTATTTGCTACTCAAAACGCAATTAAATCGCAACTTTAGCTTCAGATTTCGAGCTCGTCCTCGTCCTTGTCCTCAGTTCAGTTGAACGCACAACGTGGAATTTCTGCTAAAATGCTCATAATTCAAGAAATGTTGAGAATTTACAGCTGCTGTGTAAATTGGCGCTTAGTTGGAATTCACAGCATTAATTTTGTGAACTGTGACACACACTCTCACAGCAATTATGAATCAAGCAACCTTCTTGCCCATACTCCAACTTGAATTTATAGGATATAAATTGCCATAAATGTATTTACAGCAAGCATGAGAATAAATTCAATTTGTAAAATTGCTTTTGCTCTCCAATTGGAGTCTCTCTCTCTCTAGACAGTGCTAAGTACTAACTAAAGAGCAGGAATGTGCTCATAGAGCGTGTCCAACTAAGAGATATGCTGTAGATAGTTTGCTGTATGAAGTGTCAGCTGAAGTTAATGTAGATTCAATATACATATCTCTGTTTAAATCTCTAGTTAATATTTTATCGGCTTTAGTAGTCTATACTACCCACTTTTTACAATAGTACAGGGTATAAGTACCAAGCTGAAAGTGAGAAATATATATTTTAGCCAAATTACCAACTTGTCCGACAAGCAGTTGTGGCTACTACACTGCCAAGAGTAATCCTTGAAGTCCTGAAACGCCTACAGTAACACTGAATATGGTAAGTGTTGCCGTCTTCTCTGAGCCAACTGTCCTCAGTTCCATTTAAGTCCACTTCCTCCTTTGCAGTCCCATTTATTCACTACCCCCCTCGTGTCAAGGTCTGTGCCCATTTTTACCATTAAAGCAAATAAATTGCAAATTAATCTTGCCTTAGGTGTCTCTGTTCATCTCTCACTGGGCTTATATATGTGTGTGTAGTGGTGTGTGTGAATGTGCGTGAATGTGTGTGAGTATGTGTGTATGTGTGTTCAGCTGTAGCTACTTAAAGTGATTTGGATTTGGGTCCGTTGCTCAAGCGAAAGTTGATTGCTGCGAAAAATTCAAGAAACTGTTCCTGAATATCCTTGTTTCTTTGTGTCTGTCCGTATATGTATGTGTGTGTGTGTGTGTGTGTGTGTGTCTGTGTGTGGCTAGGATCACAGCAATATTGTTGTTGTTGCTTAACCTTCATATGTTAGGAGCATGTGTCACATATGGAAGTAGGACAATTTTGTGAGTGGAGCATTTAATAAATTGCATAGCTTCATCTTTTCCAAGTTAATTATTTTCTTAAACGTAACGACTAGCAGGTAAAGCGGAGTCTAATCAATCTTATATACTCGTAAGCAATTAAGAGGTACTTTGACTTAGAGTCTCTAGATACTAAATCACTTTTCTTAACTTTAAACTTGCATAACTTAATCAACATAGTAGACATTGAGTCTTATATCATGGTGTTATTTGCCATAATCAATTAAATTTGTTAAACTTTAATTCTATAAACAGTCAAGAAACAATTGATTAAAAATTATCTAAATTTACTTCATATTTGCTTAACTCTTTTCACTATGTTATAGACTAATTTCCTTTTATTGCGAATGCTCTTTCTAATTTTATTTATAATACTGACAATTTCTGTCTGACCTTTACACTTTACAAAGTGCACTTGGAAAACACAGTTTGTCTCTTGCCTTTGACCATTAAGCATGGATTTAAGTTGCGATCCTGTTATGCATAATTATGTGGCATGCGGCATGCGGCATGCAGCATGTGGCAATAATAAAACCCATAATTTCGTCGTATTTAATGTGCTTAAAATATGATTAAATTAATGCAAAGCGATTTTTATTCTCAAGCTGCAAGTCGTTTTTGTAAGGACAACGCAATTTTTAATGCTTTTATGTTATACTCTTTGCTCTGTCTTTGTCTCCACCATCTATCTATCTCTGTCTGTTTCTTTTTTTGTTCCTCTCTCTGCCTTTGAACAGTTTTATCCTATCTGATACTCATTGCTGTGCACATTAACGCGGGTCATTTTCACCAACAGCTACAAAATTGCAATAATAAGTTTGAAAAGCAAGCATGCGTTGTGGCAATGACTATTAAATACCCTGGATTTATAATACATAGGACATTATTTCAGCATTTTAAATGTCATATGATAAGTTAGAAGATTTAATAAGATCAAGATACACTTTTAGCTAATAGACGGTTAGATTGTATATTAATGCAATGTAGCTGGTTAAATAAAACGTTCAGACCAGCTACCTATCTAAATGATTATTTGTACAATCTATCTACTTTCATATATAAGCTGTCTACCATATAAAAAACTACGTCTTTATCAAATTTGATTATGATAACGTTTAAACATACCGTTTTCACAAGGATCTAAAAAATCTAAAGTCTCATTTGGTATTCCAGATTCAGAGTTAATTATTTAATGGCATCATGAAATGTTTACAAATTAAAAATGCTTACAAGATAAAAATACCTCTTGCCAGGGTATTATAAACGAGCTAAATCTGCAAAGCATCAGTTGTAAGTGAGCTCCAAAAGAGCAAAAGAGCATCTACAGTTAAATAGGAAAAGAGCAAGAAGAAGCAGGAGACAGAGGAAGAGAAAGAGAAAGAGAAAGAGAAGAAGCTTTGTCAGCAGCTGTTGTTGATTACAGTTTGGACGTTACTTTCATTTATTGCAAATAACAGTGAAATATTTTTTATTGTACTGGTCTAGCCCCAAACACAAATCGGATTTTCCATCGTATTATTTTTTTGGGTCGTCGAAAACGCCATAGAAAATGGTAAAAACGAAAATTCCAACGAGAATTGCACAATTATGCGTTGAGGGGATAAAGACGGTAAGGGAATGTAGGGGAAGAAAAGGGCAGGAAAAAACACAGACACACAGGAGAGAAAAGAAGAAAGATTCATAAACTGCGTTTAACGTGCGATGTCTCAATGCGATGATGTCTCTCATCTGATAAATCGAAGTTATTAACTGCAGCTGCCATGGAGTTTGGCTGTAAAACTCCAACTCCGATTGCTGCTTTTTTATGGCACTCATAAAAGTGTAGAGTCAGCTAGACTACGTGACGACCTCGCACACTAATGGCCATTCAATAATTTGTTGTTGTTCTCACTAGCTGAGAGCTGACCACAGAGAGTCGTAATATCCACAACATCAAGTGTCAAAATAACAAAAAACAGGGACAAAAGCGGTTGTAAAATGCAGTAGAGGAGAGTCATGGTCTAAAAGATACCCCAAAGAATATATGCTTTTTAATAAGAAATATATCTTTTAAAAAATTCTAATTTAAATCAAAATTGATCAAGAGTATCTATTTATCAAAGGACAATTTACTTAGTATGGAAAACCAAATGAAATTACACTTATTATACAATATAATACAGACATTTGACATCGATAAACTTAAAATAATAGACTTTGGGTATTGTGAACTTATACTTCTAGGGAATTATTCGAGGTGTGTCCACAATTGTATTCTTATGGTTATATTGCAGTTTGCAGTCACCAAGGACAACAAGGATAGGAATATAATGGCTGATGCACTGACATTATTTGTAGAGGAAATGCGTTCGAGGCAAACATGACGATTGCTGCTTTGCTTCAAGGCATTCTGATGACTAACTTGCTGTCAAAACAGATGCCAAAGACAACACAGTTAAAACAAAGACAGTCAACGACAGTAATTTAGCAACAACTACAACGACAACTACAACTACAACTGGTAGACATAACTGCAAGACAAACAGACAATACTGAACAACAACGATGGAGACAAATACAACATGTGAAATGAGCGTTGAATGACAACAAGTGTGACTAGAACAGCAACTGGAACACGCATACGCCACGTTGGACGCTCGACAAGAATTTCTCTCTCTTTCTCTGTCGTACGGCCGAGCAAACAAACATGCAAACAACTATCAGTCACTTAAGGCAGTTGGACAAAGTGTCCGTTCCTCCTTCAGAGAGGGAGAAGGAAAGGATATACGGAAGAAGTTAGCTGGCATACTAGCCATATCCTCTGCGTCAAGGTAAAAGCAAACTTACTGCGTACTTGTTGGCGGAAAGAAGGGTACTTTAGATGTGTTAGGAAGCTTCTCTAAGTTGTATGATATATTGAGTATATTAAACTAGAGAGTAAACTTTATTTGAGGTGTGCATTTCAAAATCAGACAAGCAGTTGGTGCTTATGATTGCAGATCATTAAAAGAAACCCTGATCTGCCTCTTTTCCAGAAAGATATGTCTTGAAAAAGGAATTGAAGTTTTTATATACCTATTTATTTATTTAATTATTAATTTACTTATTCACAAAAGTTTTTAATAATCCTCACACGAGTAAGTAGAGACAGTTCTGTACTTGATTTTTTATAAGAGTATGTCATGTTCGTCAGCTGTCTATAGAATGCAGTAGTCATTTATTTTTTGTGTATTTTCTTTCTTTACATTTTCATTTTCCTTTTTTTCTTAACTTTCGTTTGTTCTTGTGACTTTGGTTGCCTCACATGGCATGGCATGTGTTTACAAAACATAAAAACAACGACGCAACACTGCCAGAAAGTTTTGTCTGTGTCATTGTCAAGTTGCGCTCAAAGTTTTGCCAACACACACTCCCCCTCTCTCTCTCTCCCTCTCTTTTTCATTCTCTGTCCCTCTCTCTCTTCACTTTTGCTTTATTGAACTTTTACTTTCAATTTAACTTTCTGGCCTGGCGCTTTGATCCGGGCTGCTAATTTAATGCCGTCACTCATACGCCCCGTGGGCCATTGAATAACTCGATAAGCAGCTGCTGTTGTTGTTCCTATTTTTGCTACTTCTCGAGTCCGTCGTTCATTTGTGCCAATATAAGGCCAAAAAATTAATTGAAATCTCTGGTGTCAGCTTAACAGTTGCTCTACTCGTTATCCTTGGCCCGCTGCCAGAGCCAATCATCAATTTTAACTGCCGAAAGTTGATTTTTTTTATTGTCAATTTCTTTGCATATACATCAACAGCAACAACAACAACAATCATAACAGCGACTACAACAATGAAGTAAACAAATAAATGCTGATGCGAATGTTCATCTCGTTATTTGTGGATTGACATTTGTGCTGTGCTGGAATGACATTTAAAGCGTCTGCACCATAATAAATCAAATTGTCATATGCCACAGAGCGTGGTGTGCTTCCAAACTTACTCCAAGACACCATATTCTCTCCCTGTTTTTTATCACTTTCTTTATATTTCTCGCTCTGTCTCCATTTCTCTTTTTTTACACTCACAATTGTCGGCATGTTCTATTGAGATTGTGACTGAAATTACAAATAAATATCGCACAAACAAGTAAAATCATTGCAGTGGAGAGTAAACGACTACAAGATACCCTGAAGTGAACTTTGACTAAGATAAAAAATAGTTTCCTGAATTTGTACTAGTTTGATTTCTGACTGTAATACTATACATTTTCTAGGGATTGAAATATACGTGATCAAGAAGTTATCATACCCTTTTAGTTAAATCTTCATTCGATAAAGCACATAAAAATGGTTTATTGTATATGATATTTCGCTCAAGTTGTTTGTTAAAAAGTTGTGTTGTTTTCTTCACTTGTTATTGTTGTTGCTGTTGGTGTCGAAGGCGTCAGTCTTTTAAGTTTGTTGGAGGCGTGTGCTAATGGCGCATGTGTGACAGCCACATGGGGATTCATTTTGTAACATTTTATGCTTCAACGACAGCATAAATCAATAAGTTGAAGTCGCTTATCAGACAAGCAGACAGACAGATAGCTTTGAGTTTCTCGTTGCAAAATAAAAACCAAAAAGTTTTCACTTATTGCAGCTGGGACAAAGTTCTCTGTTTCTAGAGGAATTCAACGACTTTAATTTTCTTTTATCCTTGGCAAATGCTTGTACACATATAATTCCCAAATGATTCAGGCAGATACATACGTCTTCAGATAACATAAGAGTGGCTGAAGGCCAAGCAAATATTCAAATTGGAATTGTTTTCAAATTAATCATTTTCTGTTTATACTTAATAGTTTTGTATTTTTGGTTAAACTTCTTTTTAACTTGCCTCCATTAAATCTCATTAGTTAATTAATTATTTAGCTTTTATTTTGTTTTATTGATATCATGTTTAATTTGAGCACTAATTTTTCTCACAGCTTGCTCATTTCCCACGTCATTGAAAAAAGAAAGCTACTTTCTCACTTAAATAAAAGAAATTGCATGTGTTTTGTTGTGCCCGCAGCTTGTTGTAAACAAAATGTTATTAACTTTTTACTCTTGTGTTCCTGGCCCCAGGCAATTCTCCAAAAATCCAAAAACCCATGCCCGAAAATTGAAACCGAACCTCTTTACCCAAACCCGAGGAAAAACACATGCTACTAAATTATGCAGCATTTGAAATTGAATTCCAACCGGCACTAACTCATTTCAGAAACCAACTTCAAACTTAGAGTGGGATTCTAAATTGGAGTCAGAGTTGGACTGCAGGCGGGAATCCAGCAGCGACAAATTGTTATTTATGTTATCCTTTTTGTCCCGTACGTTGCGAGTACCTTTCTGTGGGTTGTCCCTCTTGTAAATTTGACTGCAATTAAATTTGCATACATTTCCATAAAATGTACGACTTTAAAAGCATTTCCTCGAGATGAAGAAGAGTGCTCGACAGTGTGATACGCTCTTTGGTTATATTAAAAATTATTAAATAATAATCTTATAAACCAATTTCCCTCATTTTAGCGATATATCTTTAAGATTACGATTGTAATTTCAATTTAAAATATTTATGATTCGGTTCTAAATATTATATTAAACTAAACTATATTCTGGTGTCATTTTCCAGTTCAAGTGTTTTCTCTAGCAATTTCTATGTGATTTTCACATTGCATCTACTTATTCCTAATGGACTCGAAAATTGTTTTCTTTTCAGCCTTGTCTCAATTCTAGCATACTTTATCTATCAATAATTATGAGTACAGGGTATGTAAGCCGTAAAATGTCACACACATGTTGATGTTTATGTTTATGTTAATGTGAGGCGTGTTATTCTAGCCTGTCCTCTCCATGGAAATGAGTTTAGGTTTCTATGATGAGTTTGGGTTGAAATGGATTGAAATGTTTGAAAGGCCGTCTCTCTCTCACCATCTCTCTTTATCGTTATCTTTCTCTCTCTCTGTCGCTTACCTCTTGACCTGTGGCATGAGTATTTGTGCCGTATGCTTGAATGCCTCCACGCAGGTGCGTCGTAATTTGCGTATCTTTTCGCGCAACTCCGGACAGTCCTTGGCCTGGCCAACATGTATCAGCATATCACGAAAAAGCGCCACATGGCTGTTGATCTCGACGATGAGCTGCAAGTGCAAAGCAAATGTTTATCTTTAACTCAAGTTGACTTAATTTATGCAACATCATCAGGTCAGAGCAGACAATTTTAATACTGAATTCATACTTAATTTATGCCAAGCTCTCTATTGCCCCCATACAAATTACACATTATACATTTTAATTTATGCACAGAGAGTCCATGTGCGAGTTGTAGCTAGAATGAAAAAGGACCCTCAATACATAGAACCGCAGGCGCAACAACATTTCTCTAGCCTATTTTCTATGTCCCCCCACATTGTTGTTGTTGCTGATGTTGTTGCCTTTTTACGGCTCATTTCCCCAGCTTTGGGGCAGTGGCAACAAATGAATCGAGCAATCGAGCCTAATTTTCCAGCCTGCGGCCAAATCGGACTCATAAAAACGAAAGTGCCTAACAATGCGAAGTCGTAAAAGCGAAAGGATGAAACTCCTTTTTCCTCTAGCTTTCTCAGCATCTTCTTTTATTTATACCCTAAGACAGAAGAGCATTTAAATTTTTAAATGACTTGAAGTTAATGTAAATAATACTCCTAGAGGCAATGAAAATATGAAAATGATAACAATAAATTTTAATGTGAGTACAAATGAAGACAGATGCAACATATCTTATTTAAAGTAATTATTCCGTTTTATGTTGGCTTTCATGGTCACTTAAATCACATAATAAATCTCGCTTTATCCACATTTATGTTCTTCATAACAGCTCAGCAATATTTCTAAAGTTAGTTGTAATTTCAAAATGAATTAATTATAGAAACCCTATTGTACTAATAAATAACTTGACTAACATCCTATCTCAATTATGATCTTTTGAGCAATTAAATTAAAATACTATTTATTCTCCGTAGTCACTTTAAAGACTGATTTCCGCTACCTTTTTATTCAACTTTTCCTTTTATAATGTTTTATCTAATTCTTGTGATTATAAATAGATATTCCGTCTTCTTATCAATCAAATGGTTAAAGGGCATTTTATCATCAGCGAAGGAAACACAAAAATAGACAACAAATTTGTTGTATTTACATTTATGTTTTCTTTTGGCCTCCCTTCCGCAGTTTGTTAGCCTCTTATGAGTATTTTTAGCTAAACAAGAGATTAATTTCACAAATACGTATATCCAACATATAATTCGAGGTGGGTGAACCGCGGGCATATTGTGCCACGCCCACTCTAACAAATGAGGCAGCAGCAGCAACAGCAACAGCAACAGCAACATCAACGTTTAAATATTTATGACTGACACCCAGACTCATCCCCTGCCACCCACAAGCACTTCATTTAAAACGCGGCGTATGCGTAATTTTAATAATCCTGCAGCCGCTGGCGAATGCAAAGTGAATTTTGTGGCTTGACTCAATTTAAGCTGACAGCTGTGCGGTTGTGTGAATGGGGGAGTGGGAGGAGAGAGGGAAGAATTTGGTATGAAATATATGCATGATTAGTCATATTGACAATAGGCCCCAGAGAGAGAGACAGAAAGTGAGGTGAGAGTTAGGATGAAAGAGAACGTTGCACAGGCAGCGGCACTTAGGCAAATTGCTTATTAAAAGTACCAAGAGTTCCTCCGAAATGTTCTAGGCTCACAAAACTTTTCCCAACTAGAAACAAAAGCAAGGCGGGGGGCGTGGCAGCGCAATTTGCTTTGTAGTCAATCAATGGAAAACTTTTGCGTCTTGCCATGAGGCATCAGCTGCTGCTGTTGCTATTGTTGTTGTTGCTGTTGCTGCTGTTGTTGCTGCGGCATTTGCAACATTTTATTGGTTCGCATTTTGGGCGTTCCCCTTGAATGTTGACATTTGGCAAAGCTTGAGCTCTAATTGCCAAAAGCTGTCTTATTGAAGTATTTTCAGAGCTACAAACTAATACCACATATGAACAAGTCGAAAAGCTGTTGAAAAAAGAAAGTGGGTCGCTAAAGAAAACACCCTGTAAGTGGAAATAAACTTAGTATTTTGAATGTCAAATATGTCTTTGAGTGGAAGTGTACATATTTATTCATATAGGTATTTATTTAATGTCAGCTATGACAGTCAACGCATTAAGCTTTAGAACAATAAAGTTTTTTCATTTAAATATTAAATATAAAAGTATAAAATTTAATGTTACTTTAGATAATCACCATTTGTGGTAAGTTCTATGAGAAAGTTATAAAAGCAACTTAGAAACTCATATTTAAACATAGTCGAAATGGTTTAAATCTTAAACTTTCGAGGCTGAGGTTTACAGGGTATTAAGAAAGCATAAGCTAGTCAGAAATTTTGATCCAAATACAAGGGTTAAGTAGGGTGCTTTGAAGATTGTCGAGGCTAAGAAGTCTGTCAACTTGCTTTTTGGACATTTGTATATGTACAGGGTATAAAAACAAAGCAGGGACTAACCCAGAAAGACGCATATACAGTCATAAAGGTCACACACGCATAAATTTTATATGTAGCTTAAATCTCAGCTGAAGCAAGGACACACAACACACACTCAACACACACACACATACATACACACGGGGGCATGCAACACACACATGCAAATCCCCAATGTAAACGGCGGCAAATGCGAGTAACTCGTATAAAAAGGGACTGCACAGTGCCACTAAAAGAGCAGAGCGTTAAGCCAAAAGACAAGCCGGACCCGGAGCAGAAAAGGAAGGAAAGAGAGAGAGAGAGAGAGAGAGAATGAGATGAAGTAAAGCCTCGAGCACATTTCTGAAATTACCTGACTGGCAGACCATTCAGCCATTCATTTAGAGGGCCAACGAGTTGCACATAAAGCTCGTAAACCTGGCCAAAAAAGAAAGTAGTCAAAAAAACACTGAGCACAAATTCAATTCTCCGAGCGCTCTCCAATTCACCAGGCACAGTAACCGCAAATAGTTCTGGTACTCAACGCATATTTCTGCTAATGGGGATGGTGGTAACGGCAGCAAAAAAAGTGAAAAAGATTTTTAGGTGGTGCAGAAAAAGCAGCCACAGCTTGCATATTCATGTGGCACATTGTTTTATTATTCTATTCGTGCAACATCTACAACAACAACAACAACAACAAGAATTTCTTGAGCATTTGCTTGCAACAGTTGAGGCGGAAAATTGAAAAACAGCTTGTCCCTGTTTTTTTTTTAGATTTCTATGCAAACAGAAGATAGAAAGAATGCTAAAGGGAAAATGGGAAAACTGCATGCATGCTGTGTTTGGCCAAAAAGGAAACTCAGACTACTTAAAGTGTAAATCAGAAAATACATGAGGGAGGCAAAGGGAAAGCAAAAGAAAAAAATGAAGGCTGGCAAACAAAAACTGAATCTAGACAAAGTGAAAGCGGAAATTAAAATTGCAATACAAAGGAAACGCGTTGCAAGAAGAAGACACACACACAAACACACACACACACAAGAGACTGCATTGCATTTGTAATGAAGTGAATGTGGAGGACAAGAAGGGGAATGAGAATGAGAATAGAGCATGAGCGGTTGAGCATTGTGGCTGACTGTGGCAAGTGCTTTAGATGCATTCACAATGCTTCTTCTTCATCTTCTTCTTCTTGCACGCCTATTTTATCCCTCAGGGCCAAAAGGAACACTACAAAACACAACGAACTGCGACGCCTACAAAATAACCGAGAGCTGTCAACGTGTTCTTCTTAGATTCATCGTGTTCTCAAAGAGGATTTCGCCAAGAAACTTGAGTCTCTAACTGATGGGATAAGAATTAAAAAGCAGTAATACATATTACAATTTTAGTTTTTAAATTTGGAACTATTATTTTAAAGTCTACATTATCAATATATACATTTAATAGACCATTATGCTTATTAAAATCGTTTTGAATATGTTTCTTGAAGCACTCAGCACTGAGTATCAGTTGCTGCATTCAGTTGCGGCAACACGTGGCACTGTCCACAGTGTAAGCTGTAAGCTGTTGGCATATGTTGCACAAGGCTTATACATAAACAATGTGCAACATTTGGAGGACAACTGGAGGTGGGAAGAGACATAGAGAAATAGATACTAAGAGACACTGAGAGACTGAAAAGCAGCAGATAAAAGTTGTTGCTAATGCGCTTTTCACATCTGTTGATATGGCACACTTACTTCCACACACACCCATGCAATTGTCAGGGTTAAGGCAATGTAAAAACGCATTAGCCAAGAACTGTAGTTCAACTGTAGCATAATTACAATCGAACTGCCAACAGGCAACAGCAAATGGCAGGAAATGACCAACTAGCCAAGTGACTAACTGGCTAACTGGCTATCCAACCGATTGGCATTCGACCTTCAGCTGGAAAACGTCCAAAGGAGGCGCTTATAATGTTCCTCAACTCAGGAAAAGCATTTCCAAGGGAAAAGCTGCAAAGCGGCTCAAACAGCAAGAGAAAGAACAACGAATGCAACAATACAAAGTGCAATTGGACACACACTGCCAATGGCAATATCAAATGGTCAAGTTAACAGTATGTAGGTGTGTGTGTGTGTGTGAGAGTGTGTGTTGAACAACTGTAAGTGCAATAAGAAAAGCAAGTTCACCAATACAAAATACACTATACCCAATGGACAACAGCCGAGTTTGATGCGATGATTGCAGAATGGCAACATGTTGGCCAGGCTCACAGCTTGAAACCCATTTGGACAACAGTTGCCACTGAAGGTCATTAGGTATAGGCCAATTGGCAATTATATATATCATATGCAGGTCACTCTGTGGTCTATTATGTGTTTTACATTATTGTTCCTGAATAATGTAGCACTGCGGATTTAGTCGGAAGGTCTGTAATAATTTAAAGCAGAGGCGAAGTAGGTTTTTATATATGTCCATTATATACATAAGTATACTGTTTCTCCATCATTCAGTTTAAAATTATTATTTGGAATCCAATGCCTTAACTTTAAATTAAAGTGTAATTGTCACACTTTAAGGGCCGTATTCTTATGCTGCTGATCAATTTACAGTCTAAATAATCATGCAGATAAGTAAACAAAACTTTAAATTTGTTATACGACTTATTCATAGTAAAGAACAAGCTTTTAAGTATAAAGCAAACTTAATAAAATATGCTGTTATAGTTTTCCTTGCAGCTTTGATATAATTTTTAGCGCTTACTGGAAGCTGATTGATCGCTTTACTTAAGACCCATTTAATGTGATTACTTTAATACTATAATAATAAAAAATAGCAAGTAAATAATTAAGTAAGTAGTCTGCACTTTCAGAAAAAAGGCAGTATATTGAATTACTTTTACAGCCCAGTTTTAATTTCGCTTCTTGTTATTTCTAAACTTAGTGCTTCAAAGTTCTCTTTAACTAAAGTAAACACCATTTACTTTCGCTATTTCTCATTCCAATACAAGCTTACTCCGAACCACTTTCAAGCTAGTGTCATTATGATTTAACCCAAAGCTAATCGATCAAAGAAAACCCCTTTATGTTTTTTGAGTCATGCCAGAAACAGACACTTGGTTTTATCTAACCCACGATTACAGTGTCCATTTGGCTTCTTTTGCGTAAATGATAGCAAAAAGTCGTATGCCTGAAATCGATAGATGCTTGTTCGTCGTCTAGTTGACTGGGTTGGTTCCTAGTTTGCTTGTCTGTCTGTAGTCTGTAGTCTGAAGTCTGAAGTGTTAGCTGCTTTTATTTCCATGTGTAGCGGCTGATGGTGAATGAGCTGAGATATCACACTCAATGCCAGACGATAACGACGATGGGCTGACGGAGTCACGTCCATTCGGGATGGCGGTTCTCTCTCTGTCAGTGTGTGTGTGAGGGCCTCTCAGTTTACATTATCAATCAAGCTGACTGACAATCAACGAGGGCAGCTCATTTACCTTGCAGTTGAAAGCGATACGACCCAGTTCAAGAATGATATCCCTTCTATAGCAGTACAACTGTATGTGTATATGTGTGTATCTGTGTCTTTGTCATTGTCATTAGTATCTATTTGTTTGCCTGGACATGGGCCTTGAACTCGATCCTTTGTTTGCGCTACGCTTAACACGTTTATCCTGACAAAAAAAGGGGTATAAGCGCAGTTAGATTTCAAATACAGATAAATAGTATTGATACTATACATTTCAGAGCCATGTTAACCAAAGTAGATACATTTACTTTAACCGAAATGCATAAGTAATTGGATTACAATTTCAGAAAATGTGTATATCTATTAATCTAAACTAGTTAACTAAGTTAAACGATTTACAGGATTATAAATCAATTTCAATATAATTCAAAAACTAGTTCACCGCCTTAGCTCGCCAAGTACTGGAAATACAATGTTGAAATTTGATACATGGACTTGTTGTTACAGGGTATTTTCACTGAAGCATGTTTAGGCTTTCTCTACCAACTCCACACAACTTCCTGTTTTGCGCATTTATACAAGTTTTCAGACGCATACCAATCCCACAATCCCAATTCATTTGTCCTTCAAACATTTCCGACACACAAACTGTTAGACAAATGTTCGGATGCTAAAGTTAAGCACAAGTTTTCAGAAAATCGTTAAACACACACCACACACACACACACACACACGCATACAGTGAGCATTAAATGTTTACACAAACATGCCATATATTATTTTGAAGAAAAATAATGAAGATGTATTGGCGGTTGTTGTTTGAGTGAGCACTTGCGCTTCTATAATGAAAATTGGTTGTAGTTTTTGCACGCACTTTTCCACACTTCCACTCCAGCCCTCCTCTAGAGCCAGCCCTGAGCCAGGGCTGCGATAGCCGCTTAGGGGAAAAATTGCAATGGCCATACCAAAAATTATTATTTCCACTCTGGCTGAAGGCAGCGAGCCATTTTTCTTCAGCTCTTCTATTATTTTTTTTTGTTTCTCCCTCTCTCATCTCAGTCAATTCACCAGTTGCCACTTGCAACTTGCCACACGTTGTTGTTGTTGTTGGTTTTTGAAAGGCAAATGGAAGGATGAGTGGAGCTGAGGGGGTGAAGTGTTTGCGGACTTGAAGTCTTGTGCAAAAGTGCTTCATTACTTTGCGCAACAGCTCGCAAGAATATAATGAATGGCAATAAACGTGTTTCACATTTTCCTTTCGCTTTTCACCATTCGCCATTTGCCTTGTCCAATTCTGAATTTTCCGACAGCATTTTTCATTTATTTCTGCAGCAGCCCAGCAACACTAAAAAAATGATGTTGTATATTAAATTTAATTTATTTGAAACTGGACAAGGAACCAAAAGAATCGTTTGCATTTTCTAGAAATACTTCCATTTAAAAGGAAATTATTACTTCCATGAGAAAAACAACACAAAGTCATTTTAATCATTTTCATTTCCTTCTTTAATCCGTCACATATGTGAAAACTTTATTTTATTTGTTATTTATTATTTCGTTTTCGCTTTGTTGAATGCGCACATCTGTTGCAACTGGAAGTGCAACTTTCCGACTTATGACAACTGCCAAGTTTAATTGAAGGTCACAGCAATTAGTTTGCCGTCAAGTCTTTGTGCGGGGAAAGCTGAAAATGCATTTCCGCAGCTGTTGACGCAACTTCAAATTACTGTAGCATACCTTACGGCGACATCAGCTTAAAGAATTTCTTAGCATTACAACTATTTGCAGTTTATTTTAAAAGGATTTCAATTTCATTTGTAGAAACAGTAATGAAAGACTTTTTTCATTTCTTTACTTTACTTTAATTTTATATGAGACTTAAGTGATGAGAAACTAAAACCATTTTAGCATAAATTGAATTTAAATTGAATCACAGGTTGACGTGCCAAAGATCTTTAAGATTTTAACTATTAAAAGGATTAATACCATTGTTAATTGATAGGCAACATTTAAACTTGATTGTCCTTGTTTAATTCTTAAGCTGACGCCGCTATCAAATATAATTCAATATAATTTTATTAGTTTTTTAGTGCAAATTTATTAAATAAATTATGTGCTTTGCCCAAAGCTAAGTATAGTGATTAAGATATTTGCGACAAGTGTTTGCTGGTCATTTCTGTAGGACATCTATTTGTCAACTTGTTAACATTTATTAAAAATATTTTCAGATTATTTGGTTGGTGCTTTTTGAAGCTACATCTATTTGAACGTAAGCTAGATTTTGTATTTTGAAATAAATTGGATTTTCGTACTTACCGTATTCAAATTGGTAATCTTATCCAATTCGACTGCCTGGCTTCCGCGATGATGATGCAAATGATGCAGGTGATGTGTTGTCAACATATTGTTGTTATTGTGGTTTTTGTTGTTTTTGTTGTTGTTGTTGCATTCAAGGGGTCACACATAAGTATCAATGTGCTCTGGATCAATTCTCTGTACTATTTGATTATATGTAGCTATCGCCGGCTAAATTGAACAATCCATCAAAAGCCGGAAGCGGATGTGGATGTGGATGTGGAACTGGATGTGGTTACGACCACAGTGTCAACTTCACAGGCAACAGCAATGGCATTGACACACCACAGGCCACACACACACACACAGTAGCTCAGTTCAGTTCAGGTGTTGACGTGGCAGGGGCAACACACAAATTGCAGCTTGTTGCAGTTAGAGTCGCATAATTCAAATCGCATCACGTGAATGTCTATCCACCTGTGGCACAGAACAAGTCAAATAATAGAGAGAGAGGAAGAGAAATAGAGAGATTGAAATTAAAATGATAGTCGACACCGGAACATATTGTCACGCCTCTTGATTGCCTTAAGGGGAGAGAGGGGACAGATGGTGCAGGATAAATTCGTCACGTCACATTTCATGCGCTTAAAATTCTTTCCGATGGATTTTAAGTTTCGGAATTTTCAACTTGTCGCTGTGGGAAATTTGTGACCCGTCATTTTTCACGCAACGGAAGCGACACTTGCCAATTGCCTTTGGGAATTTTTCTAGCGTAAAGAGGGAGAGGGAAACGAAGGAGACGTGGTGGAAGTTAACACTTCATTTGCCTTTGAGCCACAGAACAGTTTCCGGCTTAAATTGAAAGCTGCATTCTGACAACCTTGTGGCAAACATAAATAAACAAGAAGCCAAGTCAAGAGTCAAGAGCCGAGACTGAGTCAACATAAATGAAATTATATTCTGCACCATGAAAAGGACTCAAGGATCCTCTGTCCTCTATTGTCTACCTTTAACTAGAAACTAACAGCCAATGGTCTGAGCTTCCGTTTTCACAGACCATACAACGCGCTTGTTTGCATATTAGACGATGAAATTACATTAAAAAGGCAACAGAAGATGGTTTGATATTGGTTTAACGAAGATTAAATACCCTGATTTACATATGAATAAGATCTTAATTAAAACATATTTTAAAAGAGCAATTAAACTTTTTCTTGATGGTCAGCTCTTGTTTAATTTACCTAATATATAATTTAATGTACTCAGAGTTTATAAAGCACTTTTGTCAGCGCATAATTAAATTATATTTCCATCTAAGTTCTTAAAAAAAAATACAGCGCAGCTATTTCATCAAGTATTTATGTATATAAGTACTTTTCAATCAGCAAACCTTCGAACAAACTTAATAAAAATCGTATAATAACCTTTGTGAGAGTACAAAAAGAAATTCAAACAAACTGTTTCCTAGATAGTTGCAGAAAGTGCAATAAAGTGCGCGGCATAGACAAAAAGCAAACAAATAATGCAAAGCTATGGCTCAGGTATATTGTGTATATTTTTCCCAAGTTCCAGTTCTACGGAAAGACAGTTATAAGCAGTTTACGTTTTCCGCTTCAATTCCAATTTTCTGACCTTATTTAAGTAGTTCAAATTGCACACGAAACTTAAGAATATTATTCCTAATTGAATTCCTAAGCATGGGTTGATTTGTGTGTTGAGTTTAAGCTTTTACTTTAATTTATTAAAGTTTTACTTAACTGAAATCAGATTATTAGCGGAAATGAGATGTGCTTTAAATAGAAGTTTTCTTGGATAATTTCTTGTTTAAATTATGGAAATATTATTGTGTTCTATCATTAAAGAAAGTACATTGAGTGTGATTAACTGACGAACAGCAGCAGCAGCTGATAAGAAACTTTGTTTAGTATCTCATTTTCAAAACAGGAGCATTAAGGTTTATTGTCAGAATGTTGCGTGCTTCGCATGGAAATGAAAATGGTAATGGAAATGCGACTCATTAAGTCGCGTCGCGTTGGAAAATATGCCGCCGAAAGGATTAAGCGAAATGGTGCGACGGCCATTAAAGGATTTCTGTTGCTCATTTTACTGAAAATGTAATTACAAACTTAAATTAAAAATTTAAATGCATCGCTCTTAGCACTTATGAAATATTAATGCGAATATGATTAAGCCAAGAGACAGAGTCAGAGACAGAGAGACAGAGAGAGAGAGTCAGTAGCTCTTTAATCACTGCCAACTGATGTTCACAATGCTGATGGGAATTTTAAAACAATTTGTTGCGTATACGCAGCGTTGGCCACGTGCCCAAAACTTTGTTACTTAAACTTATAAACCGCGTGGCTGTGTCTGTGTCTGTGTCTGATTCTTAATCTGAATCTGTATTTGAGTACATAACTGAATCTGTCTGTGAGTTGTCAGTAACAGCAGTTAAAGTCAAGTGAATGCCTAACGGGCACACTCATGTATTCGTATGATGTATTCAGAGACTGACACAACAAAATGCCATCGTCATGCGAACGACTCGTAAACCCCACTGTAATGGCAACAAAACAAGCGGAAACTCAAACAAGTTGCATGCAACAAGAAAAAGGATTTGCCTCTGCCTCAGTCTCTATCTCAATCTCATCCTCTGCCTTGGAATGAGCCTGAAACCGAAACCGAAACCGAGACCGAGCCAGAGACTGCGTCAGTATCTGGGTAATTTGGCAGACATGCCAGAAACTCATTAGCTTTATTGAAAAAAAACTAGAGAGCTGAGCCTGCAGATACCCTGTAACCACAATAAATATCATGAAATACTTGTTTTAATAGCTTTAAGACCTAAGACTATTTCAGTTATCATTTTATAGCTTAATAGTTATGAGCTCAACAGTTATTATTTCTGGTTACTTGAGCACAGATAACATCCTCTTTTCTTTTTTGTAGGGTATAAAGAGACAGAGATCCGCAGAGAGACACAACCACAACAGAGACAGTCACCACTGTCAGTGTGACTCATTTGGCATCATTTGTATTAACTATTCATGTCATGTGAATGTGAATGTACACGCACACACACACATTTGAATAATTTTGACAAATGTGTGATTAATTCAAAAACATTTGCCAACTTGAGCTTTAATTTTTTATGTGTATGCCAACAACAACAAATTAGCACTTCATCAAAATGTTATGTTTATGTGTTGGTATAAACTTTATTTCAACATCTTTCTCTCCTCCCATTTTTTCCTCATCTTGGCAGGTGTGTGTGCTGTGTGGGTGTAAGACAACTTTTATGGTTAAAAACTGTCAAAAAGTTGGAAAGACGGTTAAAGTTTTCGTTTAAGTTTTAGTTTATAAAGAGACAACGAAACTTATATCCACAACTTATGTGATTACTTAAAAATTAAAAGGATTATCAAAGGATATATTATTAAAAGACTATCAAAGATATAGGTGAACTAAAAACATTTTGAAGCTGAGCAAATTCCAATATGAAAATTTAAAGTTAAACTTAAAATTAAACTACTTCTACTTACTAACTTTACATATCTAACTTTTGAGATAGAAATAACATTCTTAAATGAATGAACCAAATGAAGTTTCCCACGATAATTATCTCAGTCATTTAAGATGTCATTAGGAAAGTTTTGCAAAACCATACTGATAATCCTTTCGATATAGATTGAGTTGATACCAAACTGTTAGTTTAGTAGCAAATACTAGAGCTGGAAATAAAAGCCATTAAGGATTAGCAATTGAAACGAATTGGCGCTTAAGGCTTATAATACTTAGTTTTTTTTCTTTTTGGTACATTCGAAACAAGAGAAAGAGAAAGAAGGCTAATAGCAGAAAGCAAAAAGTGTACAAAAGGCGGCAATGAGAAGGCAAGAACAAAAATAAAAGAGACTATACAAAAGAGTCACATGCCGGAAATAGCAAACGTCTGAGAGAGGTAGCCTAATGCCAATGCCAACACCGGATGCGGATGCGGATGTGTGACACATGCTGCCGACTACCAGCCCTCTTTCTCTCTCTCTCTCTCTCTCTCTCTCTCTCTCTCTCTCTCTCTCTCTCTCTCTCTCTCTCTCTCTCTCTCTTTTACTTTGTCTCTCTCTGTCCCTCTTTGGCAATACTAACACACGCATTCGCACACACTGAATGTCGTCTCATTGTCGTTTGCGTTAAGTAGGCGACTTTATTAAGCCGAGGACACTGTGGCCAAAAAGTGTGCAACGCGCAGCAGCAACAACAACAACAGCAACAAAAAATTTCAAATTTATGCACAAAGGCCAAAAGGGCAATAGGGAAGAGGAGACTTTGAGGGAGATAGAGAGAGAGAGAGAGAGAATGGGAATAGGTGGACCTTTGATACAGTGTTGCCATTTTAGCTATTCGGTAGATAGGCTCAGCCATTTTGAATGCTATGATTAAGAATATCTTGTTAGATACAATCTAACTATTTTAAAATATGAGTCGACTACTACTTTATAGTGCCAAATAGCTTAAATGTGCATACAAATTAACACAGTTTTAATATTTTATTTTGTGGTATAAGAAAGTAACTACTAACGAAACAAATTGTTCAGCTTGAGAGTACAAAATTGCCGAAAATATACTTATGTTAACTCCCAGCTAGCAATTATATATTGGGAAAACAGATATAGTTAAAATACACATTTTTTTTATTTAGTAAACCAAAACTATGCTTTTCTCAGATATATTTTCTTGTATTTTGAACTGAATATTTTGATCAAATTAGCATTTTAAGTCCTCAAATTTATGGCAACACTGCTTGTTTGGTCACAGTTGGGCACGTGTTTGCAGTGTCAAAGTATATGTTTGTGTGTGTGTGTGTAAGTGTGTGTATTGGCCTTGCGGCAACACAGTCTGGCATAAAATTAAACGCCAACTGCGACATCGCAACGCGCGACCTTGAGAAAAGGCAGCTCTCTTTTAGGTCGCCTCCCTTTTTTATTCCCTCAACTCAACTCAGTTCAGTCTCAGGTTTTGCCGCAATTTGTTGCTTTTTGATATTTATTTTGACGGCAGCGCATGTGATATAAAAAAGCGGCACATAAATCAGATGAGAGACGCGACTTTTTCTTCTTTTAAGAAAAGAAAATAAACAGCCCACAACGGAAACGGAACTCAACGTGCCTCTTCCAGCAACAACAACAACGAGAACAAGGAACAATGGCTCCCAAAGATGGCGAGCAGCTGCTGAGCTGGATTTAAACTTGTTATTTATGACATCGCTAAAGAGTTGCATCTGTTTGTGGCGCCTGTTTCGCTTTTAAACACAGTTTGCCACAAAAGGTGCCACTAATCGACCATCAAGGTCAGCATTACAATGGAGTTTTTCTTTTGAATTTATGATATTTATATGGAAATTTAAGAGGGGCTTAATAATATGCGAGGAAAGTGGAAATTTGAAGAGGTTTGAGCGGAAAGCTGAGAAATTAATCTTTAGTAATCAGTTGCCACATCTAAACATTCAATCAAATTGGTTAAAATCTTTTCTATAAAAAGAAACAATCAGCTTAAGCTGATTCCAAACAATTCCAAATTAATGTAAAAAGTAATTCCCAGAGTTACTAAGCAGTATTTTTAAGCTGATTATCCTTAAGAAAAAGCTGTTCTCTTTCATAAAAGAAGTCACTTCTTTATTTAAAATTCAACACAAATATGTGTTGCGTATTAATTTAAAAGTTTTGTTCACTTTAAAATATACTCAAAAAATTAGTTGGCAATCAAAAGTTTTACACAATTTTCCTGTATTATAAAAGAAGAAAACTTGTTTTAGCAAATGAAACTTGTATTATATTTCCATGGAAATATTTTCGAGTTTTCTCAAAGACATTTTTGGGTTATAAGTTTAGTGCTCATATTTGTTTATTCAGTTCGCAGTCTTCATTTCTCAGTGGCACCTGCCAGGCAGCTACTCATATTTACTGACCCACTCAAGATGCCACTTGACTTTTGCTTTCCCAGTGTCTATGTGAGCGAAAGTGTGTGAGTGTGTGAGTGAAGCATTACTCAAAGTAAGCTTAAAGTGCCATAAAAATGCCAAGGCGTACAAGTCCAATGCTTGCACCACTCACTCAAACATTCATTCATTCATACATTCACTCACAACTTGTACTTGTACACGCAAGCATTTACACACACGAGCGGCCAGTGGAATGGAAAATGGAGTTTTCCACTTAAATTTTTCCTCTCTTCTTGCAGTTGTTGTTGTTGTTATTGTTAAGGGACTGTTGCTTTAAAAGGGAACATTTTTCTGCTGCATAAAAATAAAGGAAACAAGAGGAAGAACAACACAATGCTGGCCATGACCATGGGGCATATTGTGTGCGAAAAAGGCATATTTTTTCAGTGCCTTGGGCATCTCATTTACACACACACACACACACTCACACTCACGTTCAGTGTTGGGTTTCTGTGGTGCGACGGCAATGAGAAATGTTCGGAATCATAATCCAAAAACGACACATTGGGGCGCATTTAAACTGATTTCATTTTGGACCTGTGTGTGCCTGTGTGTGTTTGTGTGTGTGTGTGGGGGCGTGTGTGTGTATACATCAACAGCAACAACAACAAATATTGAAGAGAAAATTCGTGGGGCGTATGTCTTGGCACGCACGGATCAAAGCCACAGAAAAGTGCTCGACAAAAATTATAATGAATTTGTCGTGCATACATTTCAAATGCGTGGTTCGACACGGCGACAACACACACACTCTCTCTGTGTCTTCTCCACACACACACACACACAGCCCAAAGGAAGGCACACTTAGCTTTGATTTGACGTAGTTTTCCCCCGATAAAACTCGCCAGATAAGCAGTTAAGTGACTTTGGGCTGGAAAACCACCCAATAGCTCTTGACACTCTCCTCAATTGAAGGCAACGCCAATCGGATCGCAATCGTGGACATGAAATAAATACGAAATGTTATTGTTTTCACCATACCCTATAATAAGAAGACAGCAGTTTGAGGGGTGATGAAAGTGTTAATGGAAAATGCAATAACAATTAATATTAATACTCCGTGCGAGTTTTATCTGATTTTCAATGGTAAATACCTTATAAATAATGAGAAATGGACATCTTGGATGGATTTATTTTTTAAAATTTGTGGTTCAATTTAAGAAAATATATTCATCTAGCACTTATATAATGACTTCAGCATTGGGCTTTAATTTTAGAATACAATTTTCAAATTGATCGGATAAAAGTAATAACGAAAAATAATAATACTACGTTCAAGTTTTATCTGATTTTCAATGATAAATACTTTATAATTAGTTAAATCTTGGATTTGTTAATTTTTCTATCATTTTTTTGAATTCAATTTTGTGAATCAATTTAATATTAACTTCTTACTTAAGAATTGGAAAATGATTTTAGCATTTCTCAAACCTTCTAACAGGGTACCTAATAATACATCAACTCTCATACTTATTACGATTATTACTATTGCTGTGGTTTTTCTTGTTGTTGTGTGGTTGTTGTCACTGTTTGTATCGGAAAATAAATTGAATTAAAGTGAAATCAGTTGCCCTTGGCTGCAATAAATTAATGAAAATGCGGCGAGCGACACAATAAGCCAACAATAAGAAAGGAAACCAACAACAACAACAACAACAACAACGATAATAAAGAGGAAAATTGTAATCAAAGAAATCAGCATAAATCAATGAGTGGATATAGTCATAATACATATATATATGGTATATAAGTAGCTTATGGCTTTGACTTGAACTTTTACTTTGCCTTTGGTTTAGGTTTTCGTATTGGTTTTGAAATTTGGATAAACTTTTTGGTTGCGTTTTCAGTTTTCCGTTTATTTGCCAAAGTTGAAAATTAAGTTTGATTTAAGCCGCACAAATTTGAAATTGATGCCATTAGCCAGGCAGTTGGCCAAACAGTAATTAAAAGCAGCTTTAGTAGCTTACGAGTTTATGACGTAAACTCATCTTTAATTAAATTCAAGTGTTCTTTTACCCAAAAGCTATGGAAACTCTACCGGAAACAGAGGGAGGATTGAGTGTGTGGGTGTGTGTGTGTGTGTGTGGTTGTGAGAAAAACTTCTTCTTTCTTTTGGTCATTTACAAACAAATTTGCAAGTTATTCATCAGAGCTTAGAAGTGGAGCATGTCAAGTGAAAGTTGTTGCGATATGTTGCCAAAGGGTTTGCGATGTCGTTTGTCCTTGGCTTGTTACCAGCTCATGAAAAGATGAATGTGTGGCAGCAATTTGTGGCAATGCTAAGTATGAGGTAAAGTTGCCACAGAGTAAAACTCTTGAAAACAAAATGCATTTCTTATGAGTTAGAGTTGAAATGCAACTAATTAGCAGAGGTTTAATTTCCATACGGTAAAACTCAAAGACTTGATGTGATTTTATTGGCAGAAACTTAAAAATAAGCTGATATTCATATAAAATACATTTTGCATATTTGTTTAGGAATTATGGTGAAGTTGCAAGTTGAACCTTGAGCTTTATATAATCAACACATTTTATTTAATCTTCATTAATATCAAAGAATGCATTGATTAGCACTTAAAGGAAAAGTCGTATTTATATGACTCCAATATAGTTATTCAAATATAATTTATACATGGTCCATGTTTCATTTGCAATCACACTAAAAACTTGCATGTGCTTTCATATCAAAGCTTCTTTGTAAGATTCATTTATAAGCAAAAAGGGTAAACATGACTCTGCAATAAAAAAAGTGTTAAATTTTACACATAACAAAGTCCATAAACTGTTTTTATGGCACTTTTCATATGAGAAAGTTAAGCTGAAGCATTAAAATGAGCCATTAACTTGACAAGCTTTCGGTCTCTCGTACACTTTTAATACAATTGAAAGCTCTTGGAAACATCCGCTTTTGGATTTACTTAAATGCAGTAGCATAGCTTAAAGCTGGCAAATTGTAAAACGTTTTTAAAATTATGCACAAATCTGGATTTTATGGCGCTAACGGTGAGTACTCGTAAAGCAAAACTCCTTAAGGACAAGTTGAGGTATCAGCTGCAAATGCCTCGCAGGGCACCTGTCATAAAATCACATTTACCCAATTTATTTATGTGGCAAGGTCTAAGCTAACATAAAACATAAATACACGGTAAACGAAATCAAATGATGATAAATACATATTTAATGTGCCACAAGCCGCAAGCTTGTAAAATTATGAATTTTAATTACATTTTACAATTATCATTGTGACATCTGGAAACTCTGGCAAATCATAGACAGCAACAGAAACAACAACAGTAACAAGAAATAATATTATTACTGCTTTAGTGCCACAATAACTGGCAAAAGCAAAGCAAAAATAATTTCCATATGAGTACGAATCATGCTGTCGATTCATATGAGTGTGTGAGTGAGTATGTGAGTGTTTGAGTGCAAGGGCGCAACTTTTCACAGAGGCAGCTTGTTTGCATTTGCATTTCATTAAAACACACGGACAGGTAAACAAGCCCTCGGCTGTTGCAGCCACAAGGCAACTTACTCACTCACTCACTCACCTGACGGACGATGACTACCTCCAAGTAGCTAAAAGGCTTGATATCTACCATTGAGAATGACGACGAAAGCAACAGAGAAAAGGGAATGGAAGGGAAGGGGACGGCGACAAGTGACAAATGAAAGTCGGCAAGGGGAAGGTGAAAGATGATTTCTTTTACTGCCCTAACAAAGAGCTTCTTATATATGTCATAGAAGTTGACATTTCTATTGAGTAAGATACAAGCGAAGTATCCAAATGAAAAAAATAAATTGATCTTTATAACCTAAGGATAAACTAAACTTATACAATCATAAGGCTAAGTTTCAATACTGAAATATTTAGAATAATTTAATCATTCTTATGTTGTATATTAAATTTTAGAGTTTATTGAAATTAGCTTGAATTTGTAATACTTTAATTGGTTGCTTAATTTTAATCATATACATTAAATAAATTATATTAAATCTTAATTCTAGAGTTTAAAAGACGAAAAAATGAGATTTTTTGAGGTATTTATTTATTTATTTTTACGAAATTGTATATTTGAAATTTAAAGGATAAAAATAAGCGTGAAGAAGCTAAGAGGTATTTAAAGGAGTTACAAATTAAACTTTCAGCTAATAAACACTTCCTTTATTAAGTTAAGAACTTCAGGAAATTAGGTCTAAAATGAAGTAACTATATTTCATTAACCTTAGAAGAGAGAGCTACAATCAACAAATTGTTCACATTCAAATCGAAATTATTCACAAGCGTATTTAATCTTCACCATTCAAAATTTAGCCATTTCTTTTTGTGTTTTTCCAGCACTGCAATTGCATATGAGAGTGTATAAGTGTGTGTGTGTGTGTGTGCTTTCAAGGCATTTGCTGATTGCTTGGGCCGAGTGTGCAAACGTGACAGGCCGCAGGCAGAGTTAGCGAATATTCGTAGCGCATACGCAGCGTAGGCCAAGGGAATGTCTCAATTAGTTTACGTTATCCACGAATAAACACACGTTAAAAGTGCGTGTAAACAGACTAAAAAGAGTACGGCAGAATAACGCCTTGTAGCATGGGTAAACAATAAAAGCATTGGCCGTATTAGGTGACCAACACTCCGCCGAGACTAAATCTACCCCCCTTCGCCCCACCGAGCGGCAAACAAACAAAACTGTCACTTGTCACAGGCACCTCAGGGAGAAGGCTCCAACGGCCGAGCCTCAAACAAAGGCAGATGCCGGAGGCAGAAGGAGCAGGGACAGGGAACGAGGCCGTAGGCACGCCTAAGGCCGTTGGTCAGATAATTTTCTTTGTTCCGTACAGCAAATGTTTTTATTTCACTTTTTTATATTTTTGCTCTGTGGCAAGGGAGCATGGAAAGTAAAGAGAGAGGGGTAATGCGGGAAGCGGGGGTGTGCTTGTCAGCTATTTTTCCGCTTATTTTATCACGTTTTGTTGCCCGTTTTTTTCTCTCATTTTTCTTCCTTTTGTTTCTTTATGCTCTGTTTACTTGAGAGTGTGTGTCGCAACTCAGACAGGTAGCAATATGCAAATCAAACAAAGAACTGAGTGCCACTGCCATCAGAGAAAGAAAAAGAAGAAAAGAACAGGAAGAGACGCTGACAGCAGCGGAAAATGTGGAGATGTGTCTGAAGAGACGAGCGACCCATCAATATGGATTTCACGTGCCTCAGGGGACAGACGAGAGACAAGAGGTGGGGAGTGGGGCAAAAGAAATGTGGAATTTTAAAAGGCGTTGATCTAATGCAATTCCCCTTAAATGTGACATTCTCAAGTCGTATTTTGTCTTATCAAATTTATATAAATATACTTTTTATATCTCGTTTGTTTGCAAATTGTTTATCAAAATATTTTTGAGAACCGCAGTTAAAATTGATTGAAATGAAATAAAATATTCAGACAATTTTATTGTTTATTGAAATATTTTTGAACGGAAGCTGTTGAAATTGTTGGAAATTTAGTCAGTCTCATTATATTTTGAGTGACATTTATTTTGGATTTCTTATAGGATTTAAAATATTATGTTCGGGCTTATTTCGCTGAATTGTTAGACAAATGTATTTAGAAATATAATTTATTTTTATTATCAGTTTTTCAGATTGCCAAAACACATAAATGTGCATATAAACATCTAATTGTTAAAACACCTTTCCAATGTATTATTTTGAGGTAATTTTTGTGATTATTGAACATTTTCGCTTGTTGATCAAACAAACGATTTATTTGTTATTTTAGCTGTCATAATAAAGTCGTTGCTAGTATGTGAGAACTGACCATTTTATTTACTACAATGCACTGATGAATGTTGACCACGTCCACGCCGCGTATACGCAACGTGTGTGTGCTTCGTGTTAGTCGACTCGAATTTGTTTGCCGCTAGACATGCGCGTCGCGTGTGCTTTCGATTCAACGTCCGTATTTCGACTGAGAATCAGACAGACGATGACGACGACACACAGCTGTGGCAGAGGCAGAGTCAGAAACAGAAACAGAGGCAGAAGCTGTGCTGTTGCCACAAGTCGAGTGCTGTTAAATGAAAGAGCAACAATTAGCAGTCCTTTAACATTGAGTTAACAGCAAGAGAAATAGCAACAGCTGAGCTGACAATTCATTCATAATTATTTCGAGTGAAATTCTTCTTCAGTGTTCTTTCTGTGAATCAATTTTACTTGAACAGAAATGTGTCTCTAGAGAGCAACTGGACACCGCGTGTCCTCTTCATAGTTATAGGCTTAAGGATGGGCATAAGAAAAGTAATAGGTATGGGAATAGGCATAGGGATATGTTTATTGTGTATGCAAAACGAATGTTGACCTTTTTTTTTGGGAAAAACAAAAATAATAAAAATAAAAATAAAGATGGAACGACATAAATGCGCGTGAAATGTCAAAATCACTGTCAATGGTGGGGGAAAAGCGCCAAAAAAAGAGGAAAACAGAGAAAGATGACAACGCATAAGCGGGAAGAAAAAAGAAAAATAAGAAAACAAGCGAAAATGCCAATGCCAATGCCAAGGCAATCAAGAAAATTTGCTCCAGCAAATGGCAAGGCAAATACGAGAATGAGAATGGAAATGGGTATGGGAATGAGAAAAGTCAAGTGTTTGCACGAGCTGACGATGATGATGATGATGATGACGATGTTGTTGTTGTTTTTCATATAGATGTTGATGGGGTAGATACACACACTCGCACAATACAAGAGAGACACCCAGCAAACAAACCATAAGTGAGTAAGCATTCTGAATGTTCCCATGGGCAACCTTAGCTTTCCCTTATGGTCTGTTAAATTGCAACAACGCAGCTTGTGGTTGCACTTGTTATTGCAGCAACTAAAAATCGCCTGGATTTATCATCTACCCATAATTTTACTCTCCTTCTCTCTGCATCTCAGTACTGACAATTTTTAGCATACCAACAAAACTTATGACCCAAAGCTGAATTTATTGTCCTTATAGCTTGAGCAAACAAATTCCAAATTAGACCACAGTCAGAGCAACACACGCGTTGTCCCTCCATCCTTCTCCTCCTCTCCCACTGTTGACAGCCGCCTCTCTGTCTAGCTCCAGCTGTGCACTGCAAGCAGCAGGCAGCCAAACTATTGGGGGTCTGGGGTTGTGGCTTATTAAGGCAAATTGCTGCCACATTCTTATCTCTGTTGTGCCGTCAAATGCAACTTTTTGCTTTCATGTATTAAAATGTCACCTCAATGCACAGAAAAAAGTTCACAATGAAGATAATTACACCAAGCACGATACAGAAATACAAATGCACACCTCACACAACTGGAAAAACAAAGTTTTTAATGAGTTATAATTTCAGTTGCATAAAGGGGGTAGCTTGCATTCAAAACTCTTCGTATACGTAATAATTATAGCTCTTAGATAGGAAATACACTATGGAAATAAAAGCATTATAAATTATTTGAAAATATCATTAGGCTAGAGAATGCTCTGCTAATGCAGTTTTATAAAACAGAATCAGTTGTTGCTTATATAATTATACAGAGAAAGTAATCCGATAGTCGATACAGTGAATACTTCTCTACCCATTAAGACATTTTTTCTACAATTCAATTGAATTGTATCATCTTTCGCATTCTAGAACTCCTTTGCCATATTGTTCTTCCAAGAAATTGTACACCATAATAGTTCAAATTCATATCATAGATCTTAGGTTCTTTTAAGTATAATTCATTTAAAGTGTTTATTAAATACATTTTCAATTTCATGGCTTAACTCATTCAAAATTTCATTGATATTTCAAAGTCAAATACAACAACATCCTCATCAACAGTCAGCAGGGAGCGGAGACTCAGTTTCCCACACTTTAAAGTTTATTATAAACACACATTTTGCTCATCAACATAAACAGATGTCTGTCTCTCGGTCTGTTTGTTGCTGCCATATCTTTAAGCAATATTCTAAATACACCTCCTTCAATGAAGTCGTATGCTACGCTAACAATTTCATTGATACTTCTTAAACAAGCATACGCCCCGTTGGCTTTTATGAAACTAACCACTTAATCACCATATCATATCGATGCCATAAAAACACAACAACAACTTCATCAAATATATATATGTATGTGTGTGTGAATAAGATTTAAGTATTTCTTCCGTACTCCAACATAGATTTCATGTTGGATGAGTCGTATTGACTTGCTGATTATTTTTATTTGCCGCTCGCAAACGTTTCAATTGAGACATAAAACTATGGCGATGGCAAGAACCAAACCAACAGACAAGAACCAAAGAGCCTACAGGGTAAATATAAACATTTATACACGATTAAGTGTGCTGTTTATTTTGATGTTTGGTTTAGTGCTTCCGTTTCTGGTCCCACAACTGAGTGTGCGCTCGCTGTCAGATATTGCGTATACGCCGCATTAAATGGCCTATGGAATGAGATAGCAGCGAGCCAAACCAAAGATGAGAGTTAACCTAAACAATAACAAAGTTTTACACATTAATGCAATGGGAATGAAATAACTCTCTTTCTATCTCTCTCTGTCTCTTTCTCTTTGGATTTAGTTCCATTTCGAATTCAATTCAAACGTTCGAAAGAACCTCACATAAATCAATAAAAAACTAATCAAAAAATCAAAAGCAAGCGTTGGGAATTTGTTGTACACTACTCGTAAATTGATTGCCAAATGATTGCCTGTCTGTCTGTCTCTCTCTCTCTGTGTGTGTGTGTGTGTGTGTGTGTGTGTGTGAGGGTGTGTGTTGCAGATGTATAAAGTGCACACAAAACACAAAAAGCCAAAATTAACGCTTTGATTCAAACAAATTTCATTTAGTTTAAAATGCAAACCAATTAATTTGAAAGCCAGAATATGCCAATTTTATTTGTCACTGATTATACCCTATAAGCAAAGTAACCTGAAGGGGAGCGTATCGACGAGCTATTAAATATTGTATGACAATTAGTGGAAGGTCTACACATTGTTTACATTATGTTACTTTAATGCAATAATAGTTTACAGGATATACTTTATGGCATATGGTATCCTTAAAATGTAGTATGCTTATTATAAAAAATACACACAGAACGATAAGATAACTAGAGTATCTGCTAGTCAAACACACATTTGTACCATTTATATTTTGTTATTTTAACCGCCTGCTGCTACAATTTTGGTCATTTTACAATTTCAATTTATGCAAATGCAACAGCAGAGCATTCGAGCTTCATTTAATAAAGCCCTCGTCTAAAGAAGGAGCGGAATCCAAGTCAGAGACAGAGGCTTTAATGCTCATTAAGGCAAGAGAAGAAGCTGCTTCTAAGGGGGAATAAACTCGTATATGAAGACGCCTGCATATTTACAATTACTTATGTACTCAGCGCGCTGAAATTACATTTTTATCTTGAGTTTATGCCAAATGGCAAATGGAAAAGTCAGTCTCAGTTCCCTGGCCACAGCTCTCAGATCCCATTCCCCCTTTTGGGAAAATCCCTAGACCAAAGCTGCCTCTTAAAATGCAAAGTGAAGGGACTTGAAACTGTAAGTTTAAAGCCACCGAATTGTATGCAATTAATTTGAACTTACGAGTTGGCGGAATGGAATCAAGTCTGACAACTGCCACGGATGCTGCTGCATTCAAAGTGTATCTCTATATCGTTGGGTATTACGATATTTTAATGATGATAATAGGAGTGGCTCTAGCAACTGAAGAGGAAATGCAGCAGGAAACTGTAAAAAAGTAATTTGTTTTTCTTTAACTTGTTTCCATTGAAGAAAGAATCTGTACGAAATTCTTCGTAGACTTAAAAGTTGCTTCATTTATAAATATTATAATAATTTTTAAATTTTACTTATTACAGACTTACCAACAGTTGCTGTTGCTCATCAGCAACAGTTGATTATCTTTCTCTGCCCAGAACTCAGATCCTTCCAAAAATGTCAATACTGATTGAAGCTCTATCCAAGCTGATTTTGTTTTTGTGGAACTTGCTTCACTCCGTTCTATGACACGCACCACACGAGGACTATTCAAAAGTGTTGCGAATCTGGTTTTCATTTAAAATACATTCTTGTTGATGTGATAAAAATATAAACATATGTACATATTATTAAACATAGATTGTTGCAAGACACGCGCTTTTATTTTCGTGGCAGTTCCTACTCAACATAAGAACAAGCCGTGTATTTTACACTATTTAAGATTGAATATCGGATGTTTTGATGTATGTGTGTGTGTGTGTGTATGTGTTTGTGTGTGTGTATGTGTTTGTGTGTGTGTAAGCGATCTGACAATATGTCATCAATGATGCTGAAGTGGTCTGTTCCGGTGTTATAAGTGTCCATATTTCTGAAAATCCCATTCGCTATTATCCAGCGGGCAGACCTGACGTGTCTTCAACCAACGGGAAATGCAATGGAAGTGAAAAGCGTGATTACAAGCTCCCCATGCAACGGTACATTCCTCGCTTGTGGCCGATGCCTGTTTAGCCTGGCATTCAATGCACAAATCCATTATATGGTTGCGGCAAATGGCGCAGTTGTCTATCACGATATCTGTAAGTAATTGTGTTGAATATTAACTCATATTTCACGCAAATCTGCATCAAGGTAAATTTGCAATAAGGTGACGAATTACTTTCAGAACGTCACCTAATGGTAATTGGACCATGGTCTGTTTTCTGATATCCAAATGGTCACAATGCCGACAGGGTTTATGTCCACATTTTCTTTGTTTTATGTAAAGAAACTTACCCCATGCCCAGAGCGCAACAGCACTCCACTTTTAATGTTTTTTTTTTTTTTGTTTGAAAGACGACAAAATAGAAACAAAAAAGAAAATTAGTAACACGCCGACATGACTGTGCCGAAAAGGCATCCACATTTTTTTGCAAGAGATTATGCTTTTTACCTTTTTAACTTCGAAACGCTTCTTTTCGCCTTCGCTGCTGCCTGATGATGATGATACCTCGAATCCTTCCTTGTCCATTTTATGCAATTCAAACTTATTCTTTTTGCAAAGGTAAATTAAAAACGCTGTATGAAAGTTTTTCCAAATTGCATGCTAACTTCGAAAGAGTCGAATTTCCGGAATATCGATACTTTGCAAGCAAATATGTATTTCTTTTAATCGTTTGCTTATTGATAAATTATTGTTCGACTAGTATCGATAGGACGGTTTCAAAAAGTGGCAACATCGCTCAAAGTTTGTCTTGAATGCTATCGATAAGCTATCGTCAGCCACGATTAAAGCAAAAGCTCACCTTTAGTTCTTAAAATCGTTTTCTTGGAAAAACGTGTTTGTGGGTTAAGCGCTATATAAATTTGTTTTTTGTTTTTTTTTTTGTGGTACAAACTACAGAATGAACTTATCAAAACATTGTAGCAGTAATGATCCGAATGATATATTCCTGGAGGCGATCTCGCTTTACCGTAAACACGTATTGAGAGATCAAAGTTGCCTCTTTCGAGTTGTGGCAGAGGCGATGTACGATACGCAAATGTTGCACTACGAGGTGCGGCAGGAGTGTACGCGCTACATGTTTTTCAATCGCCATAAATTTGAAAAGTTTATCGTAGAGGATTACGATACGTACCTAAAGAGAATGTCCAAGCCTACGACACAGGGCACAATAATTGAACTCAGTGCCATGTGCTACATGTATCGTCGCAATTTGCATTACTTCAAATCCGGAACACTAGGCAAACGTATCATCTATGGCTCACACTATACGAAACACTTTTCCGTATTCCACACGTCGGATAATCACTTTGATTTGGTGTTCTCAATGAATAACTATAAGACGGCTGCGTTAGCTCAGTCCATTTGCTATAAACTGATCTACAAGCGTGTTTTCAAGCTGCCAGATGTGGAAGCTGCTGTAGAGAAGATGCTATATAAATCGAACGATGATCTCGAGGAGCAGCAGACCGGGTTCCAATTGGATAAGCCAGAGAACACATGTTGCATGCTGGTAGAGCCGTCATTATGCACCTTTCACAACTGCAACGGAGTTAGCGTGTCGTGTATGCTTCAATTTTTGCACACTGGTTGCATCCCATTTCCATACAGGGTGGCCAAATCGCTAGATCCATCTCAATATCGCAACGTAGACACTGACATCACCCACGAAGTGCATCAAGTGGAAGATCACAATTTCCAAGTGGGAGACAAGTGTCGTTTCCAACTGTGGGGCTTTAACTTTGAAGGCTATATACAACACATTGACAAGAAGGCACACAAATGTATTGTCCATGTCATAGAAGTTTGTGAAAAGTGGCTGCTTAGGCTTTCCCAACTGCATCCCTTGCCACCACCTAATTTACCATCCTGGTCGCCGTCCAATACTCAGAAAAGGAAACCACAACGCAATTTTCACACCCACAATGCCAGACCCAAAGGCGATTGGGAGTTGCTTAATGTAAGGACGAACTGTGTAGGCTTTGTTAGCTGGTCAAACGCACAAGTATCAACTGCAATTGGATCAAGCCACACACCAAACTTGGCTAATGGCTCCCAGTGGCAATTTAGCCATGTTCAACAATCTAACCAAGTTTATGTCAATCCTCACGTTCTTCACAATCAACCGCATATGGAAATTCAACAACAACAGCAGGAGTGGACTTGGACAGCCCATTCCCATCCGGTTGAGCCATGTCAACATCCTATTTGCAACGAGGCTGATGAATGAATGCCAAGGGATTCTAAACTCTTTTTCTCTCTTTAATATTAATAAGAGAAATAGTAATTAAGTTATAAATGTCAGACTTATCTGTAAAGTAATGTGAATACAGTATTTTTATTTATTGATTTTCTTTTTATTTTTAAAAATAAACAAAACTGAACAGACATTTAATTACCAGACTTGTTGTGTAATTAAATAATATTTTTTATGTTATCTTATAAATTTAATATATATCAATTTTTTGCATCAATTTTTTATATTAATACTTGTACTTCTTTAGTTATAGTTCTTGTCTCTCTATATAACGATGAATGAAGAAGTTCCATGAAATTTTTGTCTTCCTCTTTTGAATGTTTTTTTTTTTTATATGCAAGATTTAAAAAAGTAGAGAAAGATTTTGATTTACTTTCAAATAAATTATAATAAATATTATTATTATAAATTATTCAAAAACTATTGTTCTCTACTATAGTTTCACATAATAGTTATAATTAATACATTTATAATAAAGAGTATATTTAAAATGCAACAATATTTAATTATCATTAAAACGATGTGCAAACTTAATAAATATAATTTAATTCGTAGAATAATTGTTTGAGCTTTCGGTATTAGAATTTCCAATGATTAGTTTTCCTTAAATTTCAATGTGAAGTTTAAGTTTAACATTCATACAGCGATTAAACTTTCAGTTGATTGTTTTTCTCCTATATAAAACAAAAAGTTTACAATTTGAAAATATTTAAATTTTATTGGTGGAGAATTGTTATATGTTTCTTAAAGTATACTTAACATAAATGGCTTTTTAAGGTTATGAAATTTATTTCACTTATATCTATTATATCATGCAATCTATAGAACTATGTTCAGCTAAATCTTAACTTAAGAATAATATAAAGATTCCTGATGGGAAACTAGTGTAGCTCATTTCGGGAAGTAGAGGGAACATTGCCGAGACGGCATTGAAGATTTCTGTTGATATTGTCGACCATTTCAAAGGCCTCGATGATCATTTCAGCCTCGTTCTGTGCCTTCTCGCTCATCTGCTCAAGACTGCGTCGGAGCTGTTTGTGTTCTCCGCTGGAATCGCGTTGCTCGGCACGTTCGAAGAGGGTGGTGCTGGTGCGGGCAAAGAGGGCAGCGGTGCCATTACCCTGTTGAAGTTGCTGATCCAGTTCATCGAGCAGGGGTAGATCCAATTCTAAGGCAAAACGACTTAGTGTCTCGTACTTGTCCAGCATCTGTTGTTTATCTTGGCTATAACAGATGACAACAGCTTGTAGGACAACATCATTTGCTGGCAGTTGGACATAGGCAATGACATCCTTAAAGAGATTCTCCTGACGCCATACTGTCTGTTCATAAGGGATGACTTGATAGACAACCATCTCAGGTTCGGGACTGAATTGCACCAGCAGCCAGGTCTTCTCATCCATGGGATCCTGTGCTGTGTCCAGTTGCTCTTCGAAAGCGTGATCAAAGCAACGTGCCTTTACATGTAAAAGAACTTTCTCCATATAATCCCGTTGCTCGTAGGCATAAAGAACATGCCCAATGCAGCCAGGACCTATTTTGACCAGAGGTGAGGAACTCTGCTCAGGTTTTGTGCTTAGCCAAACAACACGGTGTGGCGAGATCATTTTCTGCACAAGGCGCTGGCCAACTGCATCCTCCTCGGTGTATTGCACCAGCATTTGCTTGGCATCGTCATCCTCATCCCGCTGCTCCTTGCTTAGTGACAGGAGCGCAGCATCCACCAGCTTTCTCTCATCGGCTGCCAGAATGAGTTTTGCCTCCAGCTTTATTCCATTAATGCGAAACTCTACAAAGCGAGTCATGTATTTATCAGAGACATCAGATTCTAGGAGTTCCATGCTGTGTAGTACACAAAGCCTTTTCCTGCCATTAGGTTTGCCGTTCCTCATCGATCCCTCATCCACCTCGGCGAGGAACCAAGAGAGACGAGTTGCAGCTCCACCTGGTGCCACAGCTCCTCCGTTTTGGATTGCCGAGTCATCCAATCCACTGTCATTGCTGATGTTGCTCATGATTGCACTTAGTTGAAGAATAGTTTAAGAATTCCTAATATTGATTTGCACTCTTGCTCTGCGTTTGGCACACTGATACTCTCTGCTCGACGACAGTCACTTTTAAGTTCCACAAAGCGATCCCTTTTCCTTCTTCCAGTGGCAAGCAGGTATTTTGATCGTTTATGGATTTACCTTATTGTCACATGGATTTACCTAATTGCGAATCGGGTAACAGCTGTACGGGTTAGCAACACGTAGGCAATAAAAACTGTCTTCGCCAACTGCCCAGAAAGTGATCTTCATTAGAGGTATGTACCTGTGTTATATCTTTCTACGACAGCTGCATTCGTGACACGATCTTGAGACAGACTACTCTAATCTAGATATTTAAAATGAAACAAATAGTTTCTTAAACAATACACTAAGCACATGTATGTAAGTAGCTATTAGAATAAATTAATCGCATTTAAAAAATAAATTATCTTATTGGTTTTGGCATTATATATAATGTCAAGCAAACTATATATTACATTAAAATGTTCTCTTAAATTGTTTTCGTTTATAAAATATTCCTAATTGAAATCATTAAAAACAAAAGCAAAGCTGTTGCTGGAGTCCCCCTAATAATTATCATAGCGAATAAAACGTTGAGGCTTGACTATCGATATAAAAGCACATGCTCATCTATACGATTACATGTTTCGATAAATTTGCAATCGAAGAGTGATCGCAATAAATAAGAATACTGTCTTTGCAAAATTTAATGTGAAAAGAATTTAAAGAATAACTTATTGTATAGATGTTGTTACTGCGGACTTTATCAAGAGATAGGTAAGAAGTTCTTCAATAGTTGACTAGTACTTTCATTAGTAAATTTTATTCGGTGGCATTCTCAGAACGGTGGTGATAAATTCTTGTTCATTTGTGGACTTTTGTACAGTCTCTTCAGTTGAAACATATTCGAAAGGAATGCCAAAGGGGTGTCTGGCTGACTTAATCGTATTGCGCAGATCAGTCACAGAATAGGTGAGAATCTCATTGAAGAATCCCTCATTGATAGCACTCTCGATGGCCTCATGAGTGACCAAAACACATCCAAGATTCCGCTTTGAATGTCTCTCCTTGACATTCACATGATAGACATTATCAGCACGGAGTAGAACAGTTAACATTATATCATCAAACTTTCGCTGTTCCATCAAACGCAATACTTCACCAATTAGTTCATTTAGCACGGGCAGATGTTTTTCCGAGCATAACTGACATTCACTGGAGTTTTTATTTTGAAAGAGAGTCGATTGTACTGCAAAGTCAACTTTAGAATGGCGATTATTAGATCTCGACAGACTTTTGGCCAAGGCATTGGCTTCTTCCCTTGGGCTCATTCTAGTTTTATTTTGGCTATAAGCTGGCTCGGAGCTTTTGCTGCTTTTTTGTTGCAGTTTTAATGATTTAACGTCATTTTGTAGCTGCCTCACTTGTGCCTCCTGCCTGTCGAATTTCAGCAATAACTCGTCGAGTTTTCGATAAATATCTGGCACGAGTTTGATTATATCATCGCTCTGCTGATTCTTTTCTTGATGCTTCTCTCTTTTTTGTACTAATTCTTTTTCAGGCACTGCTTTATTATGACTTTCAACTGCAGCCAATTGTGAAATGTCGTGAAAGTTTCGTCTCCAAAAGTGCATTTTCTGTAAGACATTTGATTGCTTTGGACCAATAGGAGCTGAAAAATCCTTTGTTCTTTTGCTACTGGAAATATAGTAAGACGTAGGTGCTTGTTCTTCATGCTTCTTGTCCTTTTTCTTTTTGTTTTTGCTCTTTTTGGGTTCCAGTTTTATATCTAGTTCTTCAAACTGTATGGACTCATCCTGCGTTTGACTTGATGTATAAGAACTTTCATCGGTCTGCGTGGATTTGTGTTCTACAAAGATAGTTTGTGTGGTTTTGGAAAGCCTGTTAGCGGATAAGTCAAAGCTTCTCTCTAGTGCAGATATTGGGTCCGCTTCATCGAAGACAACACACACAGGTCGCCCTGCAGGTACGTCACAAATTGGGATCAGACAATCCTTTTCTTCATCTTCACAGTTGTCATTACAGTATGAGGAACAGCCAGGTGTTACTCCTCCAGGTAGACGACAAAATGATCTATGATTTTCTATCCCTTGCAGGTGGTCAAAAGTGCTCAAGTATTCCAGCCCAGCATCTGCAAATAGCAAAAAGGAACATAAAGGGATTTAATTTTGGCAATTACCTGTATAAACTTGGATCGTATTGGCCGTGAGGTATATAAGAGCGTCGCTTATTAAGAGATTCAACAGTCTACAATTGGACACAGCCAGTGAATATGGTAAGTCACAAGAAAAACTTCTTTTTATGAGTTGTATTTTAATTGAATTATTTTGTACAGATTAACCGCCGTCAACGCTTGGAGTTTGCGCTCAGCATTCTACCCTATGATCACAAGATGGTACAGTTTTCTGCCGCTCAACAAAAGGTGGAGAACATTATAGCCAGACTGCGCACAGATGAATCCTCTGGTCTAGAGGAGGAGAGTGACGATGAGAAGGCACGTCGTCAAGAGAACAGAGCCAAAGGTTTTGCCGAGCTGACATTGCGACATATTGAGGAATCTGATGGAGAGAATCAAAAGCCAAAGCCCAAACAAAAGTTAAGCACTTTGGCAACCTTGACTTTGGCAGCTGAGAAACTGCTGAAGACCAAGCAGGAGGATATGGATGATCAGTTTGAGGACGACTCCGATTTGGTTATGGATGAAGAGGAAGCTTTAGCCAGAGTGGATCGTAGGGAACTCTTGGAGAACAATATACAGGCTTTAAATGAGGCACGTCTCAAGCTGTTGCAACGTTGGGAGCGCAGCAAACGCAAAGCTCTCGACTTGCTTACAATTGAGATTGAGAAGGTACAGAATATGGATCATGTGGAACACAAACCGAAATCCCCACACTTTGAGTTGTTCCGAGGTGGCACCGAAGAGCACAACACTTCTACACCCAAAACCGTAGATGAAAATGAAAATGATAATGAGAAAGAGAATGAAGTCATTGAGCTGGATGACGATGATGAGGAATATGTGCCCTACAGCTCAGAGAACTCGAAAAAACGCAAGAGATTGCAGAAACCTGTGGTGACCTCAACGCCAAATACTAAACGTACTTGTCCAGACTTTGAGTTTGACCGAGATGGCAACTCCAAGATGGTGACCATCGGACCCAATGGCACACAAATTTCCCGTGTTATCCTCGAGAGCATCAACTGGTCCACTTCAGGACCAGCCATTACTAGGAAGTTGCTTTGTGAGGTCTTTGATCGTGACACACTCGCTTTTCATACACTCTCCGGAAAACCATCACCTGCCTTTAAGGATTGTGCTCGTCCCAGCAAACAACAATTGGATCCTCTTAAAGTTGCCGATCTCGTCTATTTGATGACCAACAGTCTGGAGATGACTCCCCGTGAAGTCCGTACTGCCATAACCACAAAATGTGCCGATGAGAACAAAATGCTAAGAACACGTCTTCAAAAACGTTCTCGCAAAACTGTATAAATTATGTCAATAGCCAGCCAGCTACAAATCTTGGCAAAGCCATATTTTTAAATGGCCCAGTGTATCCAATTTAGTATAAGAACAAATATTGAATAAAGTTACTTTTTGATTATGAAATCAGAAGTCTTTTTTTACCATCATTGTCCAGTTCCATATTGTTGCAACATCTGTAGTTTTTTTTGTGGCACTTTTCTGTGAGTGTTGCTAATCGATAACAAAGTCCAGATACACTTTCCCCTGACTTTCTGCTCGATTTATTTTCTCATATTTATAATTTTAAAACATTTTTAAACTGTCAAAAAACTTATTGCTTGGTTAAATTAATTACTTTCTTTATTACTTGTTTGTTCTTTAGATACTTTTTGGCACTGCAGACACTAGATGCTTCACATAGATATTTTCTTAGTGCTGTCACTTTTCTTCTGAATATGCACACAAGTATTTTAACAAAAACAACCCATAAATTTGTTTGTGAAGCATCTGCAAACTAAAAGGAGAGAAAAAGAAATTGCATTACATAGATGGTTACAATTATAATAATAATAACAATAATTGTTATAACAATATTAGAACTATTAAAATAGCAGATTAAAAGAAACATAATGTCAATTAATTTTATTTATATTCTTTTAGAATATGCACAGCAATATAAATAAATATTGAGCTATACCGCTTTGAAAAAGCTTCATTAGTTTTGTGTTCTCTTTCTTGGCCTTATCATCATTACGGCTTTTTTAAGAGAGTACTCCCGATTGTGAAAGTTTCCCCAATGGATGCCCTTGAAACCAGTGCTGGCATTATATTTTCCCGCCAAGTTGCTGTAAGAATTTAAGCTGATAATTGAATCTTTAAAAAACTAACATTCCATCTTACTTGTGGTGACCATTATTGTACCACCAAGCTCCCGAAAATATCTCGGGAGACTTTGCGTTGTTAATATCATTATTACGATCATAAGTGGAAAATTTCAGGGTATGATGAAATCTGAGTGAATCGCCAGCAGTTCCACTGGCATTTCCCAGAGTATGTAAGATATATTGTTCACCCTCGTCGCCGATTCCAAATTTCTCATATCTCTCAAACTTTTTAACTCCTTCAAAATCCTCGAGAAGTACAAGCAATTCTTGGCTGTACTGTGCTGTTAGTGCGTGTATTTTATCTAATCCCAAAAAGAACTCTCCATCCAGATCTCCAAATCCTTTTTTGTACGTATTCCAGTTCCGATAAAAATCCACACTTCCATCCATTCGACTTAAAATAATTGTCCAACCTCCTCCTTGAGTCTGTGAATCGCAGGCTACTTCAAAGGGAAGTTTACTGTAGCTGGGAATGAGAATCTCGTAGATTCCACTAGGCTTAGAATTGACAGTTGCTTCAGCACAATTACGTCCATAAGATTCGAAGCTGTTTTGCAGATTTCCTCTCTGAATCGAATCATTGAGAAGCTTTCCCTGACGGTCTAACTCCGCTCTGAAAGTATGTTCAGCCAATATAAAAGGTATTTTCCAAATAAAAAACTCACCTCAAGTCGGTTAACTGGGAAATAATTGAAAGAATGGCGCTAGTCTCATTAAACACGTCAACATGAACAGAATCAGAAAAACTTTTATATGTATTTATTATAAACACGAAGCAAATTAGTTTCCACAACATATTTGCGACTGTAACAAACTAAATCGCTTCGAAGACTGAACTAAGAGACTGTTTCAATACCGAATTTATATAAATTCACGCGATAATAAAACTTATGACTTCTAAGAATTTATAGTCTTTGCAAATTTTGTGAATTTAATATATCAGATACTATAAATAGTCATATGTACATTGTTTTAATGTGTGAATTTCCTTTAAGAGAACGAATCTTAAGTGCTCTTTGCTTTAAAATTGAATTTTAAAATAAAATTCAATTGTTTCTGTAGTCTAACAATAAATCTCTTTAGTTTCATTCAAGGAAGAGGACTGAAAACAGTTGCTTTTGAATAGAGAATTTTGTATCATAGAGAATACTGGAAAAAAATTATAAAATTAAGTATATAAATGCTTTTTTCTTTATGTAGCTGTAATACCATATGTGAGGAAGGGTATAATCAATTTATGCGCTCATTAAACAATTCAGTCAAATTGTCATTAAAATATTTTTTTGGAAATGCTAACGCCAGCCATAGACGACTGTATAATACTTTTTACCAAGCTCTATTTAAAATGTATTTTTATTTTCAATAAATTTTAGAATTACCTTCATACATTTTAACTTTCATTTCTCTGTCACTTTCAATTATTAGTCCATGCTGTTCCTAGATCTTAGACAATTAAAGATTTATGGGATTATCGGTTCGCAATTACTTAGAAATTAAGAGAAATATACTTTCGCACAGTACATTCATTTGGAATGATAATAATTGTGAGTTATTTGAACATTCTTTTGCTTATCCTACACCAACATGTTAATGTAGTTTTTGTTATTTAGTAAGAATGCATTTAGTTACAAACACTGTGGCCAAGGAGGGAATTGAAGAAAAAGGGAGAATTGAGATGGAAATAGTCCTTGCCGAAGATTTAGGACATGCAATACATTATTTATTTGTCCCATCAGCGAGTCAATATTACTCGTGTGTAGAAAATATTGCACAGTTATTTTTCATACACACACACACACACACCCAGAACACATAAATATACATAAAAGTGAGTACTCGACGAAATTTATAATAAATAAATAGAATAATCAATTTTCAGTTGTTCTTCGACCGAAACGTGTCAATGTCTACTTCTTTTCTGCATAGCAAATATTTTATTCTACTCAGTTTATTTTCATGTTTATTTGTCTTTATTTCTTTTTATTTTTTGTTGCCAAACAACATTTTGATATGCAAATTCCATGGACGAGTATATGTGGGTGCATGTGTGTCTGTGCGTGTGAGCCATAAAAAGGCTGTCTGATTTAAATTTAGTACAGTGGAAACTCTGTAAAGGGAATAGATCAATATAGTAGATATAGCAAGTCATAAGTGAATCTGTCTCTTACAATAATATTATTATTTTTAATAAAAATTATAATTGTGCTCTACAAAAATCAGTTCAAATTTATTTGATATTTTAAACCAACCAATTCTTTTTCTGCAATCATATATTAATATACTTATTTATCGTCAACTAAAAACTTTCGTCCATAAATTATCTAAAATGAATTTGGCAATTATGATTTAGCAATTTAAGTAAAATGGCAAAAAGAGGTTTTACTGTACACAAAAATAGTTTGACATCAACTTTTGCATATGCATAGTGTGAAGAAAAGTTTTTGTCATTTTGGTTTAATTTGCTTGCTGCTGGTTGATTGTAGTTTGTAGATTGTAAATTGTATATAAATGACATTTGGAAACATTTAACAAGCCGCAACTAGCAAATAAATTGGCTTAGCTTCCCAGCAAAGATGGCAATAAATAACAAAAGCCGACAAACACTTTTCGCAAGTCTACAGGGCATTTCATCAAAGCAGAATTTATATCAATCATACGCACAGTACACATGTATACACAAACAGACGCACACTCACACTCACATACACACTCGAACAAAATGTGGCAGCAAATTGAAACATTTTTTAAGAAATTGAGCAAATCGCCCTGAAGAATACCGCAAAATACAAAAACAAAACGCCTACAAACTGTATTCAATTTAAAGAACATTTCGCTCTAAAGTTATTTTTAGAAAAGTAAAACAAATAAGAATTTGCTATTTAGGACTGCTTGTCCATAAGTTACTCTGTAAAGTGATTAAGATTCTGCAATATAATAATTTTAGATTCTTGAGTACATTTGTCAAGTGTCATTCCATTTATAAATGTTTTAAATTTTACTTTTAAGTTACAATTGAGCAAATTATTTACTTACTGAGATGTTACTTAAGCCATCCCAATATTAAAGCAGTTCCCTCTTAAGTGACATTTTTAAGTGGCTGTCTGTTTACAGGGTATAACTCAGAGCACGCAGACAATTTGATTGATTCCGTTTAAAGTTGAAGAATGTGGCGTTTGGTCCTTTGACCAAAGACTGGATGACATTGACAAAAATGTATGCGGTTGAAAATTAAGTCATTATTCTTGGCAGAAGTCACGTTGTTCCGTTGACGCCGCGTCAGCAACCTGCCCAGAGAATCACAGTCACACTTCACAGCTTACAGCTTTCACCTCCCCCCACCCACCTCACTGTGTCTGTCACTGTCACTGTCTCCTACTATTGTCCTTGTCCTTGTACTCGTTTACCCTTTCGCATTTTGGAGCTGAGTCAAAAGTGTCATCCGCAGTCGTGCGTCGCCAGCCACAGTCACCAGTCACCAGTCTCCAGTCTCCAGTCACCAGTAACCAGTCAGCAACCACAGCAAGAGACGAAGTCAGAGTGAGAGACACAGCAACAAGACAGAAGACATGTACTCCTGCCTTTTCCACGCCTTCTTTCTTCTCCTTCTCACACTTTTCAACACTGGCAATGACATTTACACTTCAGTTGCTGCCGCTTTGCTTGAAAATTCACGTAGATGATGAATGAACCCAGCGCGATTCTCAGTTTCTCGTCCCGCTTCGTTTCTCTTAACCTTTTTCGCTCTTTATTTAGTCCATTAAGTTTTGCTATTGAAATTCCAAAATCTCGCATTCCCATTATCCACATTATCATTACTCCCACACACAATACATAACAAAACCACATTTGACTTCCTCTGAAGTATGACGTCAGCTCAACAGCCCAAATCCAGGTAATTGCCCTATTCTCCACATTTGTTGCATCAGTTAACTTAAGCTCTTGTTTATTTTTAAATGTTGAAATAAATTTATTTTCAGTTGAAATAGGTTTAAATACAATTGTGGCCGCACAAAGGATTAGATATGTCAAAATTATAGCACAAATAATTCCTCCTTTCACAGAAGTAATTAAACTAAATATAACTAATTACATCATTGAAATCATAAGTGATTGCATTCATGGATTGACTTATTTATTTTCTTTTATTAAATTAGATACTTATATATTTATTGCTCATAGTTTTAAACAATCGTTTAGTCATTCATTCTCTAAACTAAAGTCAGTAAGTTCTTAGAGCTTTGATGTGTGTACTTTATACTCATTATAATCCATTTCATACTTGCTTTCCTAATTATTTTTCGTGGTTTGAGCTGAAAGACGTGGAAAATGTGATTTGTGTATCCATCATAATTAGCCGTATAATTCGTTGCATTAGAGTCTGAAACTCGGGCGTAAGTCAATTAGGTGTGGCTTTATATTTTTTTTTGGGCCAGTGCAGCGCAAAATGAAAATTTTAATAATGCAAATGCTTTGCCTGCGGCTGCCTCAAACAGTTGCCAGTTGCTTGCTTGTTGCATGCAACCAAAAATTTAACTGGCTTTGTGCTTGCAACTTTGGTATTGGCCATGTCCCATCTTCCATCTCCCATCTTCCATTTCCCATGTGCTATGTGGCATCAACGTCATTTTGCTATTCCTAGTCATCATGCTCATCATCAACAAGATGATGATGATGATCATCATCTACATCATCGGCTTGTCGTTTTCAGTTTTCAGTTATTTTAGCGTCCTTGCCGGCTCGACAACAATGGCCAACCGCTCGACAACAATCGCCGAGTTAATTGAATTGTGTTTACACTACGGCACAGGACAACCCTACTGACACCCCTCCGTCTACTCCTTCTCTACTTCATTATAGACTGCCCCTGCACTTTGTACTATTTTTGGGTTGCTTTTTGTTGTGGCTGCAATTGCATCCAGCCAAAAAGTCACTTCAGACGTCGCCTGACGCTTGACTTGAATTTGAAAATTCGTTTTTCAAGTATTGCACATGCTAAATTTATTTACACAAGCCAACAGCGAATTTGTTCTCAATCAATTGAACACAATATAAACATGTCAACATATTAAATTTCTATGCAAACTGCTTGGGAAATTACTTTAAAAGCATATTTAAAATGAGGTAGATTACTTAGTAAGTATGGAATAATTCCTAATTCAACTAAACTTCATTTAATTTTAGAATTTATAACAGTATAATAATTAGCTTAGAACATTATTACAAGCCACTTTAATTTACTTAAGTCTTCAGACTTTGTAATACTACTTATATTTAAGAAGATGTCAAAAGCCAATGTAGAAAGCTATTATTCATTCCCAATACTCCTTTTATTTAATATTTTTATCTCTCTTCCTCTGACTAAAAATACTTTTGTTTTATATTTCATAAATATTATTGTGCTATTATAATTAATTTCTAGTCAAATATCATAATTTTTAAATAGTAGTTAATTAATTGCGTTTTCTGCCAGTTTCATTAATATACTATTTTAAATTATTTGTTTACTAGTTAGAGCTACTCGGCAACTATATATTGTGTTTTGGGTTTAGTTTTGTTTGGTTCGAGTTGATGAAAAGTTGAAAGCAGCAAACCTGAAAAATTGGCAACTCATTTTATACACTTTTCATCGAAATGCTCATTAAAAGTTTTCACATAAAAGTTGCTCGCATGCTGCCAATGCTGAACAGGAATTTGGTTCTAATGGAAGGAGGCTTTTTGTTAACAAAAGTTTCCGGCAATAGATCGGCCAAAGCACGCAGCTGTTTTGGATGTTTTATTGTAATAACAATTAGCGTAATTAGCGGGCGGGTTACCTGGCCACAAAATCAAAATCAAACCCAAATTCAAACCCTAACCGGCAACCAAAGCCAAAAACTCATTTAATCTAATCAACTCGCTGACTTTCTCTACTCTCTTTATCTTCAAGGGAGTATTATGCTAATCGCTTTTGAGTTTCATCCCAAAAATTTGCCATCTCTTTTGAGAATTGTCTTCTGTTTGTTGCTTTCAATTACAAAGTTTCGTTATGTTTATGGCCCAAAATGTATCGCATTCCTATAACTTTAATGCGTTAAATTGCTGCAGGATAGCCAACCTGCCCTTATTCCCTACCTCCCTCTTCCCATTCACTACTCTTTCTGTAAAGTAATTTTGAGCGCGTGCGAAATGCAAAACTTTGTGCCAAGTGCCCGACGCGACGCACCGATAAAAAGTTTCGATTATAATGGCAAAATGTTTGGGTCCGAGGCATGCTTTTGCAATTTTTTTATGCTTTTCTTTTCCTTCTGACAGGAAATGAGAAATGTTTGCGTGTGTGAGCATAAATCAGAAGCTCTAACGACAAGAACTCAACTGGGCCTGCAAATGGTCAACAAAATTGCTGTTGAACTATAACTTTAGTTAGATTTAAGATAGAATTCTATAGCAGATATGTAACTAGTTTCAACTCTGGTTAGATTTGCTTCAAATATTGCATTTATTATTTCTAAACTCTACTTCAGCTGTATTTCCAACAGTCTCTGTCTAAGAATCACTCATACGCTGCATGTTCAGGGAACTTTAAATAGAATTTTAAAGCAAAATTGTAACTAGTTTTCTTGTTAAAGTCTCAACTCAGGTTAGATTTGCTAGAAATTATGAACTTGTTACATCAAAGTTCAACATAAGCTCCCTTCAACAGTCTCTGTCTAAAATCACTCATACGCCGCATGGTCAGAGCATAACAAACAACAGCTGTTTCTTGAGCTCACTCAGTTAACAGTTGACAGCAACAGAGAACTGTTAACTTTGCTGTTACTGTAACTGTTATTTAACAGCACTCAAAGAGCATAAACGACTGTTATAAACATTCCTTTTGTTTGCAGATGAAAAAGCATTTGAAACACGTGTATTAACTTAAATATGCTCTAACCTGTGTGAAATGTGTGATAATGAGGCAAATGGGGTATTTATGCCAATGGAGTTGGCTGGAAATTAAAGCCACAGTTGGAGAAACCCATTAATGACAGGGCGATACTCAAACGATGCTCAGGTACTCAGCATAATGACAAAACTTTCACACGTGCAGCGACAAAAGTTTTTGGGGCAATCATTTTAATTTTTATGAGCTGCCGAAGCAGCGACAGCAAAGGCCAAAATACACACACCCATGCGGGTAGTTCTCTCCTGTTGAATACCCTATACCTGAGAATAAAGGCAATGAGGTATGCATAATTATTTACTGGATAACACATAGTTTTAACTTGAACTGTAATTCTATTGATTTAAAAGTTAAATAAACTCTAAACATAATTCAGTTTATTTGTATTAGGATAGATAGGGTATTTGCTAGTTTAGTACTTTAAGCTAGACCGTTCTCTCAATGTGCAAATAACACGTTGGTCTTATTTCTAATGCCAAACTGACAGGTTTACGTGTGTGCAAATGGTTTGTGGTTGTGCGTTCAATAGCTGTGGCATGATTGTGCACAAAAATTAAGCATACGCCATGTGCACTTGCTAAACACTTGAAGTGTTAAGACGGAGCCCAAATTATGAGCCTGCCATGCTTGAGTTCACTTCTATTCTGACAGGCAATGGAGCGCGGCTTTATCAATGTTATTTATATGCCATGCATTATTAACGCATTTAATTTGTCTAAAAAGCACAACACTTAAAAACATACACACACACTCTCTGATATTGGGGTGTTTTTATTGCGCCTTTGCGCGCTGCGACAACATGTCGTATGAGTTATACTCATAAATACAGCAACATGATCATAAAAAGCACGTCAAAAACCAATTTTTATGCATACATAAATGAAAATCAATAAAACATCTCAAGTCTTACACGAATTTGCAAATAAAATGACAGCGGAAACACCTCAACTCCTCTCTCAACCCAACAACAACAAAAAAGTAGAAAAAAATGAAAAGGAGTCAAAGCGGAAACGGCATTTAAATATTTTCCGTATTCTCCATCTTTTCAGGAAACGAAGAAGCTGCGCTAAATGAGGCGCAAAATGGGCACAACAATAAGACGAAATATGCCCGAGAAATGTTTGGCCATGTAATCAATAAGGGAAGTCCCGACATGTTCAACGAACTTCCCGAGTATGGCCCAGACCTCGACCCCTGGCCTTTGATCCCTAACAGAGTCCCACACCCCACTCAAATTTAGCAAGCGGCAACATTCGAATGAACGATGAAATCCATTGATATGTAAAACGATTTGACATTTCATTTATCAATGAAATTAAATGGAAATGGAAATAAGATGGAGAAGAATAAATAGCAAGTGAATGGAAAACAGAAACGTTAACGAGCCGATTAAAATGACAGCATTTTTAACTGGAAACCAAGTTTAATTACTTAGAAAAGGAATGCGAAAGATACAGAATGATGCTTTTAGGGTTGCTGAACTATTCAATAATCTTTAAGATATTTTATTTTTTAAATCTGTTTATTACTACTTTGCAAATAATATTTACATTTACCAAAAATATTTTGCAGCCTATAACATATTTAGTTACAAATAAAGTTATGTTCATAGACCTCGATTTGTAGATGGTTTAGAATAGAAAACTATATTAGTGGCTTAGTTTTTGACTATTGAAATATCTTTCTCAACTTTTTTAACAGCTCTACTTTCCAAGTAGGACATAAATTTTAGACTTTATCAAGTTTTGATGAACTATAAAAATCTTTTGCTTTGCATTCACTTGGAATGTATAACAGATAATAACTTTTTATCTTAACAAGGTGACAAACTGTGTGTCTAGGGAGAGTAAAAATTGATCGTATTTAATGTCAGCTTAAATGAAAACGATGCTTAAATAAAACTGCTGCTGTTCGCACTTATGTCAACCTTCAGCTATAAATTGGCAGTCGAGCACATAAAAAGCAAAAACTTTACTACATTCGATTGGAAGAAAAGAAAAGCAAAGTACTATAAGGGAAGTATATATTGCAATGATACAAATGGAAATCATTGCGAAACGCTGCAATTGAAAAGGAGAAAAATCAGAATTTATGTGATTTTTATTTGGCTGTGAACTTTTGGCTGGCAAACTCAGTTAGCTGCAGGCCAAGTCAAGAGGCAACTGCTGCAGATTTGTGTGGCAAATGAGCCATGACAAGCACACACACACATACACACACAAACACGCACACATTACAATCACCTGCCAAATGCAGAGACCCAAAGTCAACCTTAAACCTAAACTCAATCTCTGGATTGACATTGCACTTTGGAGCACTTGACTTTTATGGTCCTGTGGTTAGATCGGCCGTGCTGCCTGTGCTTCATTAGCTATTATTTTTTTCTTGGCGTCCACTTCACAACTTTGGTGCGAGGGGGCGTGGCAAGGAACTCTTGTTCGTTGCAGTCAATGAAAGACATTAAATCCTGTCACGTCTAATACGCTCGAATAAACAGCGAGTAAAAGACTGATCGGAGAAAACAAAACTGACGCTGCAACATGCACGAGTTGCACATACAGTAGTGAGGCATGCAACGTATTTCGGTGGCATGCACACTGCGCAGAATTTCCCACATCGAATAAAACCAATAAGCTGTGCTCCAAACGCATTCCCCAACAAATAACTCAGTTGAACTTCAATGCGATTTGCGTTGAAAGCATTCAATCACATTGCAGTCAACTGAAATATTGAGTTCTCCAGACAAAAGATTGCCAAATTTTGGGCATATCAATGGAAAATTTCATTTTATATAGGATTGCGAAAACCAAACGATTTATAATCTATGTGAAATATGATTTAAGCTTGAGATGAATGCAGCTTTAATGCTTTGAATTATATGAAAATAAATATTTAGATGTATTACTTCTCTCATCATCAGCAATTTATCTGTTTATATAAGCTATTGAAGTTAATGCCTCAGTTAGATCTATCGATAACTTACCTTTTAGACCTGATTAGCTTGACTCTGATCACATTATTTCTCTTTCTTTCTATTATTAAATCCGACTGCCACTTTGTTTATCGTTATCCTATTATTTGTAAGGTTCATTTAACTATTCCTTTTTATTCCAGTAAGTATATAATTTGATCCACTGTGCGCACTGTGCACTCGCCTGATAGACTGGAACAAGATAATTCAAGGACTCGTCAGCAGTAGAATAAAAAATGGCAAAGACAAACTTATTTTGCTATAGTAAAGTGCCAAATAATCTATTAGGTTTTGAAAAAATATATAAAGAGATAGCAACTAAAGCAACAACAAGAGCAGCCAAATAGATGATAACAACAACACTGGAAGTGACAACAAAAATGTGTCAGCACCAAAACAGAATAAACTCGCTAAAGCAAACAACAAAACATGCCACACTACACACAGTTGTGGCATCTCCAGATGCTGCCCCAAGAAAAAAAGAGAAAAATAATAAGAGATTGCTGCGCTTGTACAACACGTCGTATGCGCTATGACTAAAAGTAACCGAAAGATCGCAAAATACACACACAGAAATGAGACAAACAGCAACAAAATTAGTTTCAACATTGGTATTGGACGAATGCTCGTATGTGTGACACACAAAAAAACTTGGCCCAAATGAAATGGCCAACAGACGCGGACAGGATGTCTCTCACCTAAGGCTGAACAGCTGAGAGCAACAAAAAAATGATATGTGTCCTTTGTCTTTCAGTTCAATTTCGATGGCATCTCAATGCGACGACTCACAGCTGTTTACACAAATATTGTCAACGTGATGGCCTTGAAATTGATAAAAAAAAAATAAACTGATAGGAAAAAAGTGCTAAAGTTTTAGTTTTTTTGTATGTCTGTGCAGAACTGAAATTGGGTTACACTAGGAGTAGATGGGACTTAAAGGATGTTGGCCAGGCTTAGTGAAGGCAAAAGACTTAAAGAATGGGTTGGACTAGAGAAAAGACAGAGACTTAGCAGACTTATGGAATGGGAGTAGACGACAGAATGGAAAACTGAATGAGAACTCATCAAAAATAAGTCTTGAGGAATCAAGAAAACTGTTTAGAAAAAGGTCAAACTTTACGAGCGCAACAGACTTGAGTATAGTCTTATAGAATGGTTTAGTTTGAAAAATGGAATTAATATGTGCCCCAGACTTATAAAAGGCAACAGACAGAAGGGCTGACAAATGAATCAAACTCAGCAAAGCTTAGAAATAAAAGAACAACCAAAGAAAAGTTAAAAATTAATGGGATTGATTAATTGATTAATCTAGAGAAATGTTCAGAAATTATTATCAGAGGGTTCATTGTAAAGAAAAGTACAACTTAACTAAAGTTAATGTTATTAAATTACTTTGAAGCAATGACAGCAACTGAAAGTATTCAAAATAGTTCCATATTGTAAATGTACAAATTCCAAACTATACTTCTCAGACTTCTCAGACTAAAAAGCTTAATTGGACCTCATTTAAATTGCGTTGTTTTATGTAAGCAGCAAAACTGTTGTCTTAATACTAGAAGAGTCATCTAACATGTTAATGAAATACTAAGCAATTTTGAGTTTAATCACTTGAATCTTAATTAAATGCTGTAACTCTCAGTTGATTCATAAATGACAGGCTACCCTTTAGAATTTTTGTGAAATGCACCGCAAATTGGCGTTTAATGCAAATGTCTAATGAATATTTATGACATATGCGTCGCTTTGTGTGGTGTGCGTAAAATGTAATGCATGTTCGAGTACTCGTGAATTACTTATTGGGTACATTCGTTTCAAAGCGACTGTGAACTTTGCCATTGAGTGCCATAACATGCAGGTTAATAATTTAAGCTGACGGTCACGACATTGGCAACAGGGTAACATGGCTAGCAGAGTAGGGACATAGAAGCAGGTAGGAGCATGTCGAGAGTTAGAAGTGGTGGATGGTTGAAGGGGCTCTGAGAGAGGTAGAAGGGAGAAAAGCTACCTTGAGCCTGTTGCCGCTTGCCACGAGGCTTGCTACTTAGTTTAGCATAAAATTTTAATTTTAATTGCTAGCATGTGCGTGGCAGCGATGCCATCGAGTCTGACAGGTTGCATGGCTTCTGGTCTAAGGACTCTCCCATATCTCTCACCTCTTTGCCCATTAATTACGCTTTTAATTAAACTTTTTGCCATATTATGCGAGTGCGTAAAGTTGATTAACTCGACCCCAAAGCGTGCTGCTTTAAGTAGGTGTCAATGTTTAATGCACGTCGAGGTGACTCAAAACTTTGCTTCTCTTTCCTCAGAACTTATGGTATAAATTATTTAATTCAGCTCAGGAAACAGCATACACGTGAATGACATCAAGTAATTGACTGCGGTGAATCAAGAACTGCAATTGCACTCTGACTATGACACAGGCCGCAGTTGAGAGGTCACAGCTTATAGCTTGATGCCATTTACATTTGCATATGGATCGGACTTGGCAGAGTGACTTAAGTGGCTTGTCGCCTGAATGTTGGACAGCATTTCAATCACAGAAATCATGTTAAGGTGCTTAAGAGAGCAAAAAGAGCAGCTGTGAAATGGGTTTAATATCGTTCTGTCGTCCCTTTTTGTTAAAATGTACCAAAGATAACCGGTTTGACAAGTTTTGGCTACCTAACTGCAGCAGCAAAAATATTAAAAGTTTACCTGAGTTAGTATTTATGTTCCAATTAGACCCAGGTAGAGCGAATGTTTCCATTCCAACACTAGTTTTACCTGGAAACAAGGGTTCATTTGCTAATTTTTAGTACATCGCTATAAATTGGTGGTTGAAACCCACCCTTGTCTCAGTCTCGAGAACGACGATCACAAGGAAAGACATGGAAAAAATCTGCAAGTTTTGCAAAACCAACTCAACAGAGGTTCCTGAGAGTAAGCTGTCTGTAGAAGGGCCTAGTCTGGTGGATATGATAAACGAATCCTTCAACTTCAAAGTAACCGCCGATGATATACACCACAAAAATGTATGTGAGTTTTGTACATCAGATGTTCGAGCAGCTTATCGATTCAAGAAAAACTACGAGAAGAACATAAGTCGGAAAGAAAACGAGCTTGACGACTTTCTTGACAGTATTGAAGCTGAAAACTGGGATTTTGTTCGCGATTATGTTAAAGAAGAGCAGGATAATACTTCAGGTGACGAAAGCGTCAAAGAGAGCGATCTACAAAGTGAATCAAATTCAAACTCATCGGGAGAGGAAACTGACGATGAAGCTGCAACGGTGTCCAAAAAAGAAAGACACATATTTGTGTTTTTTGTGACAAAATATGCAAAAACATGTCCTTATTGACGAATCACTTACGAGTTCATACCGGTGAACGTCCTTACAAATGTACAAGCTGCCAGAAAACCTTTAAAACAAAATCGGATAAAAAAGTACACGAGCGTGCTCACACTGGGGATCGACCTCACACTTGTCCACACTGTCAGAAAGCCTTTAAGCAACCAAAACATCTAAGAGTACACCTACTTGTTCACACTGGGGAACGACCTTACAATTGTACACACTGCCAGAAATCCTTTACAACCTCTCAGAATCTACAAACTCACCTACGTGTTCACACTGGGGAACGACCCTACAGTTGTCAACATTGCCAAAAAGTCTTCAAAAGCTATCCGAATCTAACATTACACCTACGTGTTCACACTGGTGAGCGACCTTACAGCTGTCCACAATGCCAAAAAGGCTTTACAACCGCTCAGAATCTAAAAACTCACCAACGTGTTCACACTGGGGAACGACCATACAGTTGTCCACATTGCCAGAAAGACTTCATAAACTATCCGAATCTGAAAGCACACATACGTGTTCACACTGGGGAACGACCTTACAATTGTTCCCACTGCCAGAAAACCTATAAAACAAGATGGAGTCTAAAAATACACGAGCGTGCTCACACGCGGGAAAAAAATTAACAGTTGTCCCCACTGTCAAAAAGACTTTAAATACTCAACGAACCTAACAAAACATCTAAAGACTCATGTGCTGTAACTTTTAAGAACTAATTTATTTTTATAAGTTAATAAGTTAATAATAAGAATCTATAGTAAATAATGTAATCCTGGAGTCACTTATCCTTAATTTGTTTTAAAAAATAATAAATAAAAAGCCTGCATTCATTTAGCTCAACCTGCGTTTATATTTCTTCTTTATTGATGCGATTAAGTGGGATGGTTGATGAACATTTTTGGGAAATCATGTATCAGATATTTAACATAAAAGTTATACAGTTGGAAAGTTAAAGTGACTTATCTCTTTTTAAGTTTTTTCTTTGAAAGTTATATTAAAAAGCTTATGCTATCAAAGTACTTGAAAGCACGTAAAGCTCTTAATTTTAAAAACTTTATTTTGCAAATATCTCCCTTAGTTCGACTAACTGAAAGTGGAACTCAAAAGTTTTGAAGGTATTACTCATTCTATGCTCCAGCTCTATTGAGACTTATAATACTCAGTACATTATTGGGCCAGTCATCAAATGACTGTCAAAAGGTCAACAATAAATTGACATGTTAACTATTCTAAAAGAGCTTAAACCCTTTAATGGCAACCATTTTCACTTTGATGACGTTTTGACAGCTTATTAAAATGTCAACGAGTTGAAGTTTGAATCTGAAACTTGGCCTCTGGGCCTGACGACAACGAGGGAAATAGTGTGCAAGAGAGAGAGAGAGAGAGAGAGAGAGAGAGAGAGAGAGAGAGAGAGAGAGAGAGAGAGAGAGAGAGAGAGAGAGAGAGAGAGAGAGAGTGAAAGAGTAGGAGAGAGAGAGATGGAGATAGCCCTGCAGTTAATCAACGCGCTGCCATAATTTATGCAACTTAATCAACTCTGAGAGACACACACACACACACACAGATAGCATCTGCTGAATGTGTTTTTGCTTGTATGCAAAATTATCACGCATACACCACGTTTGCCATTCACATTCGCCATTCGTCTTGCACGCGCTTGCATAATTTCTTTTACATATCTTTTTGTTTTTCTGGATTTCGCATTGCAACTGCCGCGTGTGCGTTACAAATTGCACAAATGAATTTAAAATGCAGCAACACGTTGAATTGTGCACAACAAAATAAATAATACGAAAATCATTGCATGCACATGATGAATTTTTAATACTCTGTAAATAACTCCAATTGTAAGTGAATTAGTTGGCAGATTGTTTAGTTAACTTTAAAATTATTATGTTAAAGCATTATTAATATTACAATGTATCTAAATACTTTTTATTTAATAATCTTAAGTTATTATTTATTATTTTTTATTTTTACTTGATATTTAAAATCATCTTCGGTCTTTTCTTTCAATGTTCCTCTGTTCTGAGTTCCCCATTTTAATTACTTCCACAAAAATATGAACTAGATTTCAATATAGATACTTTTGTGTGAAAATTAAATAAAAAAGTAAATTCTAAATAAAAACGATAATTCAGATTAATTAGTCACTTTAGTAACTGAACCATTTGTTATTCAGAATGAGTCTCTTAATCATCATACCCGGCTACGAATTTTGCGGCATTTAAATGTGTTTGCTGTATGTAAATGTCATGTAGTTTGCTGCAATTGTGGTGCAATTGAAACTGCAACTACAACTGCACCACCAGCAAGGGCTTTTCATTTTGCAATTTGGCCAGACTTAAACGTGTAATGGGCCAACAATCCAGACAGGGACAGCAAAAGTTGGAAATGAATTGCAAAAGTTGAATTTTCGTTAAATTAAGTTGCAATACGAAAGTTGCAAAAGTTGCAGGCTGATTAATGTTGCAATTTGTGTTGAGATGTGGCATCTTGATTAATTTAATAAAATTCGGTTAATGTGCTTTGATTGCATATCAGCAAGTGAAAGTTCTTCCCTCTAGTTCTTTTTGGATAAGTGTTATTTCAATTTCAAGCGTCACTTGATAATATTTGCAATGCTAACGACGAGTGGCATGCAAAATGCAAATGCATAAAAATGTTGAAGGTTGCAGGATGAAAGGAGAGGAAAGTGGAGGGGGAGTGACAGACTAGCGGAAACGGAAGCTTAGCCCCAGTGACTGTCCACGTCGTGCATTTTATCTTTAGCTCAAACATTTGCGTCGCTTTCCGCGGCGAACTTTGTGCGGCTTTTCTCACGCTTTCCCCACTTTTCCGACCTCACCCGACTCTTTCAGCTTTTCCCACTTTTTTTTGTACTTTGCTGCTATGTAAATATTTGCATTGTCGGCTTTAACTGGTCTGGTTTCCTCTCTGTGTCCTTAGCGGGCAGTCGTTTAAATTTGGATGACGCTCTGTTTGCTGTGAGTTTAATTGGCGTGCCACGCCCCCTTGCCTCTTTGCCACTACATTGAAGCATGCAACTGCTGGAAAATTAATCATAAAATTGTTGCAAATGACACAAGGAATTAACAACATGCGATTGTCTCTCCAACTGTCCTCATGTTATTTTCATCTCTTTGTCTGTCTCCATAAAAAACTCGTTTTAAAGACGCCCCAAAAAAAAATAGCAGTTTATTATTTATGGATTAAGGATGGAGCAGGAGGTGGAAGTAAAAGGACTTCAGCCATTGCCTAGTTAACATATTGCGTAGTATTTCACTCTTTTTTCATAGCTTTTGCTTATATTCGCTTCTTTTGTTTTATGAGCGAACCGCCATCAAATGCAGTCCATGGGCCCTGAATGTCACAGGGATTTTGAGGAAGGGAAGAAGTTTCAGTTTTGGCTATAAAAACTGGTATGATATCTGGGTGCAGATGTGCATAAGTATCTCTAGTTATATGAATGCGTACTAAAGATACATGGACTACATAGTGTATTTGACACCATATGTGTGTATCTACTGTAGTTGTTGTAGCTGTGCTTTTTGGGTGTTAAACCGAATGACACAACCAGCTTGACATTTCGCCTTGATATATCGAAGTCAACAGCATGCTCTGCGGATAAGCATGAGAAGTTGTGGACGAGAATGTGAATGAGAATGTGGATAAGGGTAAGTTTGAGGAGAGGTGAGAATGAGGTTGATGATGTGGATGTGTCCAAGTTTGTGTCTGTTCTGTGGATGTCCTAAAACAACAGCTGCCACTGCAGTAAAACACTTGCAATTTGTATCATTCGAATTCTAAAGCCATAGCCCAACAGTGTTGCAAAACGAAAGAATGAATGTCAATTGTAGAATTTTTAAAATAAGGCAGGATAAGTTTAAAAATTAGAAACTAGTTCTAGTCTGGGAGTTCGGAACTGAAGAGAAGTTTGTTACGGCAAATGGTTTGATTCGGGTTAAGCTTTTCTTTTGTTGTTTTAATTTAAGCTAAGTCTTTAAAGAACTTTTATTTAATTTTAATTTTTCGTCTCAAGATTGAGTAGTTTGCTTTAAGATTGAATTTAATGTTGCTTTTACATTTAGAGCTATACAAATTTTAATTAAATTTAGGATAAATTTCTCACTCTTTCTCTCATGTGCCGAAAATGCTACTTACCAAGTGCTTACAATGGCACCACTGTGCTGACTTAAAGCTTTGGCATGTTTTTGTGGCAGTTACAAATACACTTACATCAACAGAGAACGTGTGTGAATGTAAGTGAGTGTATTTGTGAGTGTATAAGTGAATGTGTATATGTGGGTTTGGGTTTGTATTTAAATGATTTCATTAGAGACGCGCGTGCCTGAGCATCCCTGGAGTAATTCAGAGGCTGGAGCTGTGGCTTTTGGGCAATGTAACGCATTACCTTAACTCATTTATCACCAAATTTAACAGCCAGTATCAGTGGAGATGGAGATGGAACTGAATCCAGATCTGGTCAGCCTTTGGGCAGAGGTAAAGCCTCCATTCCATTCCAATTCCTTTCCTTTCCTTTCCTTAAACATACCCTTTCCACAATTGTCGTGTAATCGAGCGCTACGCAAATCGTTTTGTGTGACTTTCATACGTAAATAAGAAACGGCTAAAACGGGTCTTGGCCAGGTTCAAAGTCTTGGTCCATCTTTTGTGCATGCGCTAGCAAAATTTGTTAATTTCATCTGCAGAGTTTGCACAAGTTTTAGCCAAGAAGCCCACGGGCAATCGCATTGTTTGCTCTTTGGCCACTTTTGGACCCATTTCAGCTAACTTGGCGAAAGCTGTTAACTGGGCTGCTCTTTTCATTGTTTGTTCTCTGCTCTTTTTTTTTTTGTTCTCGCATTGCGAAAACTGACTTGTAATTATGTTTGTCCTTTAATTGTGGCTCATTATGCGTGCGCTCTGATTATGCCATGCCCCAAGTGGCTCAATTAATGTGCAACTCACAGTAAACTTGGCCCAAAGATACGCCTCCTCATACGTGTTGACCTCCCATAACCCCCTCAAAGTACTTAGTGGTATGGGCATGTGCGTGCTTAGTGCCCACAATTTAATCGCTTGACTGTTGGGCAATTTTTTTTATGCATGTTTCAGCCTATTAAGAGAACTAACAACAATTTCCACACTGACCCTGGGAAATTCATTTTCATTTTCATTTTCATTTGCAGCTCCTGTTTATTTAAAATATTACAAGAGTCGGAAAAGTGAAACCTTAGCTCTTTTTCTGCCACTTTTGCCAAATGGCCAAAGACAAACAGCGCAATCCTTTTGACTCCCCTTTAACCCCTCTGCTATCCCCTTTATTAACACTCTAGCTCCAGCATCCCCTTTTTTGGGGCGGACACAGAAAGTGAAATTGGTTGGCATTATAATTGAAAATATGTTCAATGAAAATGTTTGCCAATATGAAAGAGAAAGAGAGAGCTGTCCACAGGAGGCAATGGCAAATGGGCAACAGCAGCAACTCAATTATTAAGTGGACCCTCGAGGGGTCAAGCAGAGGGTTGAGAGGTATGTGTGCGGATTGTGAGCTGAGTATATACTATACAGAAAGCTATGCTAACTTCAAATGACTGTAATCAAGTTGTTCTGCATTTCGGATGGAAATGAAAGATGTTAAGGGGAAAAAACATTTCAATTAATCGCAGAGTTGAGTTTTTCCTTTCTTTTGTATTTAACCAAAAAGGCAAATGTTTGGGAAAATGGGAAATGACTATTTGCTAAGGTCAAAGTATCAGAAAAACAAACAACGAAATTTCAGATAAAGACAGTAAGAATCTTACCTATTTTGTGGAATTCTCAACAGATTTTCTTTCCACGATTTTCAAGTTTTCAATAGTCGACTCTTTATGAGTTTAACTAAGAAATTGAATCAAAACTTCTGTAACTTAAAGGAATTTCTTTGGGAAAAACACATAAATTACTGAAATTCCAGTCGTTCACTTCCCAAGGCTAATCTTTGGTAAATCGCATCATAATTGGATTACTTTTGATGTGCCACATTATGGCCACCTTGAACTACCAACAAATCGAACGAGTGTCATTTGGCTTATAATGAGTTCATCTCTTACCAAAATTGTTGGCCGTCAGCTGCTGTGTCCATCATAGGAAATGTTGCAAAATCTATAAAATATTCAAAATATGCCAATGCGCTGACATTGACAAGTAGACGATTTTGACGAGCAGGCAAAGGAGGCGGGTTGTGGGGGCGGGTTTACCAAGAGGTTATTGTACGACGCGGATAAGAAATGTTGGTTAAACAAAGGCAAGACGCCAATATACTTATTTGTTGGCCGCACAAATTGTTGGCAAATATGCGTATAAAATAAATAAGACCAAGAAGTGGGTGTGCGAGTGTGCTAGTGTGTGCGTGTGTGAGTGTGTGTGGGTGTTAGTGTGTGCCCACAAATGTATGCAACAATAAAAATTGTGGCGCGCATGTAATGAGGCTTTATTTAAGTGGTCGTCATGGGTTTTAGGCCACGCCAGACCAATTGCCAACTGGCAAACTCACAAACTGGCAACGGGGCGTATGAATAACGAAATCTAAGCATTTGCTGGGCCAAGGACCTAGTCAAGTATTTGATTTGTGTAATAAAGTTCAAGCAGCCAAAGCATCAGGACATCATAATGAAAATTCTTAAGATATTCTGATAAGTGTGGCAAGAAAGTTTTTCCGGCCTTTCACCTCAGGAAAAACTGAAAAACTGATGCTCATTTGCCTGTCATTCCAGCTGTACGTTGTACGCTTTCAAAAAGTCATTTTGATGGACTTTATTAAACTTTTGAAGCCTACTCAGAGAGGATTAAAAAGGCAAGGAGCCAGAGGAGCAGGGCAGGGGCGTGGCAGTGAGACTTAATTTGTCAGCACCCTAAAATAAAATGATGGAAAAAAATTGTGAAATGTTGAGCTGACTTTTACGCTGTTGAAGCGTGTGTCAATAATGATGAAGCATGTTTAATTGCGAGTGGTTGAGTGGGAGAAAAAGTATGTATGTGTTGAGGGTGAAAGAGGGGAAAGAGCAGGGAGGAGTGGCATTTAGTCAACCCGTCAGTCAGTCGGTTGATATATATAGGGATTATGCCAGCCTCATTAGCGTCAATTCTCATTGCGTATGCTCTGACGTTTTAGTGGCATGATTAGTTGCCCCTTCCCGCTTGCCGCTGGTCCCCCTGCCACTTGCAACTGCCACTGTCTCTGCTGTCTCTGTTGCTGCAAAATTAGCATGTGATTTGGTTGCCATTCAAGCAATTTGAAATGTCAGTTTAGTCGCAGTTACCCAAGTGCCCAGGCACTCACAAAAAGTGTCATGTTGACTTTTACCTTGCTCCGACGTTTGGTATTTTACCTTTCTCCCTTTCTACATCGTCCCTCTCTCTCTCTCTCTCTCTCGTTTTTCTTCTCCTCTGTGTCTCTATTCTCATGCTTGTCAGAGTCATGAATGCGCTTTTTGCTTTTCCAGCGTGCCTGTAATCCCGCCAGACAGTCAAGGGCGACAGCTTCTACTCTCTCTCTTTCTCTGCCTCCACCTCCACCACCCCCACCACCTTCACCACAACCCCATATCCTCTCCCTGGCCACAGGATGTTTCATTATGCGGCTGCTTCCTCATGGGCCACGCTGAAGAACACGCGACACTTTATGCATTTTACAGACTCTGTTTTTGAATATACCCTAATCGAAATGAGAGCTTAATGCACTTAATATCCTCTTTGTAACATCATTTTTCCATTATTTTTTCATCTTTCCTGTTTGGTAATTTATAAAACAGAAAAACACATTAAATTTTGACTGAAACCAAGTAGAATAAAGTAAAAATTCAGTTCTCAAAACAACTTCAAACATAACTCTTTGGATACCCTTTCTTCTTTAAAAGCTCAGTAAGTTTTGTATAGTTATTAAACCATACATCGATTAAGTGATCGAATAAGTAATTTCCCTAAGAGAATTAAATCTTCGCCTATGCTTTTACTCTTGTTGCTTTAACATGTTTTATTTGCTTTGCATATCAACCGTAACTGTCTTTCATTTCGTCTGTCTGTCCTCTCCCTTAATCCCTGCCTCTCTCCACCCTCTTGTAGGCTGCCTAATTTCATTTACTTTTTCACCGTTGCTGCCGTGTAATTTATTTCACCGCTAATTTGTATAAATTCTTTTCTCAGTCGCATTAAAGTAACGACGACGACGTCGACGAAGAGACATCGACGCAAAATGGCGGACATTTGGCTGTCAGCAGTAGGGAGTCCCCTTTTTCCACGTCCCTCACCTTTTATGGCCTTTGTTGTTTATGTGTTTTTGCCTGGCTGCAGTTGTTTTTATTGTTTTTGTTTTTGTTGTTGTTGTTGTTGTTCTAATTCATGCACCTTTATGTTTATAATTAAGTGCCTGGACTTTGCTCCGTTCATCCTTCTTCCCAGTCTTCCCCTCCCTGTTCATTCAGTTAAGCTTTGTTGTTGGTCCGTTTAGTGTGCGAATTTATGACTGTTTTATGGTAGCATAAGTTTCATTAGTGCGTAATAAATCAAAGTAACTGGGGAGCGGGGTTTTAAGACTTTCGTGTGCCATTTACATTTTGGCCACGACGCATATTTAGTATGTTTATTATCTTGTCAACAACTAACTCATTCTCAAATCCCTGCAGGCAGTAAATTATGCGCATTGACAGAACTAATTAGTCCGTAAATCAATTGCTTACTGTTGTCCAGCACAATTTTAAATAATATATCTAAGATAAATAACTAGTAACAAAAGAATCCGCTTGAATTTATCTAGTTTCGAATTTCAATATTGTTGCAAAAAAAAATCGGTTCTTACTTAAAAAATAGTTTTCTATTTTATTTTTTAATAAGCGCGCGTTGCCCTTTCATGCTGTTTTAAGCACGCGCTTTATATTGATATATCGATAGATATTTATGTTGTTATCGATAATATTAATAAATTAGCAAAAACAACAACCAGCAGAGCATTAACTTGCGCAACGTGAAGTTGGCTGCTAAACGCAGCATTCGACTCGCGTGAAGTTGACTGCGCAACGCAAGTTTGGAGTCACTTGAAGTTGGCTGCGCAACGCAAAGTTTGATTCAACAAAAAGCAAACTGCGCGCGAATTTGAAATTGTGAAACAACAAAATAAAATGGAATCAAGTAAAATTTATTAATTGATTAGTAACCAGCTGTGCTTATTGATTTCAAAGAACCACATGCAGCTTATCAAGTTTCAATTTGTAAATGACCCTTTTTGCACTGTAATTTATCCATATATAGCCAGATTTATGGCGAAACAGCGGGAAATGTTGTAAAGTGCATTATTAACTTTCGAAAAAGGCAATTTGCCTTTAGTTTTGTTTGCAATAAGCAATATGTTGATTATAGCTTTTGTAGAATTTGCCACAATGTTTGCTCATATGGCAAAAGTCCGTGGAATTCTGCGCTTCCGCCAATCGATGGCAATGGCAGACGTTGGCTAAATAGCTGGGCCAACAGGAGACAAGAAAAATGCGCCACTGACACGTGTTAAGAATTCCCCACATGGCAACATCCAGTTGAAATGCCACACAGCCAGACTCAGACTCAGACTCATGCATATGCAGACTCAGTCTCAGTCTCAGAGTCAGGTAAGACGAGCCCGCCCAGAGTCCAGGGACTGAGACCCTTTTTAGCTTGCTCTGTGCACAAATTTCATAACAAATGACTAACAACATGACCAAGGCAGTTACAAGGCAGCAACGACAATCGCAGCTAGATAAACAGCAGCAGCAGCAGCAGCAGTAAAAGTAGATGCAGATGCAGAATCAGATACATGTTCATGTATCTTGAATCGAGTTGAGTCGACTCGAGTCGAGTCGAGTCCACTTTTGTATCTGCATGTGCACAGCGGGTCGATTAAGCGAATGATGATCAGTGCTGCAGCTCCAGTTAGCAGCTATTGATTGCGTGTGGCAAATAAATGCCACAGTCCGAAAAGTAGTTGCAACAGGCCAAACTTGCAACTGCCACACTGGGCGCACAGGAAGCGCCTCCGATCTCAGCTTATCTCGATCTTTGTTATCTCTGGCTGCATCTGGCAACAGTTGAAGAGAGGGAGAGATGGATAGAGAAGGACAGCGCCAGCTTAATATTCAATTTGTGCAAACGTTTGTTAAATAATTTCCCTCTCTCCTCACTCCTGCCATGTATTTGTATATTGAAAATTGGCCACAGTCTTGGGGCCTTGGTGGCAGCTTAACAAGACTCAGTTGGCAATTCACCAAGTGAATTCGCCTTGCAACTGGGCAACTGGGCAACAGACAATTCCCAATTCCCAACACTGTGTGGCAAGGGCTGGGGGCATGCAATCAGCGGTCTGTGGCAAGGCACGTACACTGTATAGAGTGCAGCTTCCGCGCCGCGCAACTTGTTGCTGGCAACACTTCATTTATTTTGATAACCATAAGATTGCGAATAAAAAAAAAGGAGCAGCAACAACAACAACTAGTAGTATCCATAATCCCAGGTCAACCCTTAGCCTGTTGCGCCTTGATTGAAATTGCAGCCGACGGGGCACAGATACATTTGCACAGATACAGATACACAGATACGGTTACAGATACATTCGCCACGCATTTTCATTTCGGTGGTCAGGTGTCAGATGACCGCGCCGAAGTTGACAACTGACACGACGGTCCAGGGCCATTTGGCAGCATCCCAGTCCAGCCAGCATTCAGTTTTAGTCTGGCTGAGACTCTCTTTCTGGCCTGGCTTTGACTTTGGGTTAGTTTCTGGCCAATGGCATTGACATTGACTTGCCTAACCCAACTGGCAACAGGCAACTGGCAACTGGGCTCGGCGGTATTTGGTTTTAAAAGTCACTTAATTCAAATATGTCGAAAATTAATACAGGTGACAATTGGCAGGGGAATATCATGGAAGTCAACAAATGCCAAAAATACCAGGAATACGAGAAAGAAGATAAAATATATAAATATAAAAGATTTATATTGTTATGTGCAAACTTGAGTTTTTTTTTTTTGGAAACAAAACTTGAATGCTCTATTAAAAGTAAAATTCTTAAGAGCTTTGAGCTACTAAAAATAAGACCAAAGCTACAAATATGTACAATACATTTCTAAGAACTATAACTTTGAAATGTAACTTTGAATAGTCGATTCGGATCTATTTATTTTTGTAAAAAATACACGTTAAGAGAAACCAAAAATTTAGCTTTTATATTTGTCAGTCCATTGATCATTATTTTCTTATTAAATTAGATAGTTAAATACACGATTCTACTATAAATCAACATACCGATACTTCCTCCCATAACTTTTGATGATTAGAACCTTTTTCCTTCTCATTGGCATAAGTCTTAAATACCCTTTAACTATTATATTGGTTGCAGGGTATAGAATTTACATACGTTCAACTGGTCATATTGATTGTTGAGTGCTGATTGCTGATTGCAGTTGTTGTTGATGTGCAACAGGTTACGGTAAATGTCATAAATCCCGGGTGCTAACTGTACTGCCAACAGTTTTGGCCAAGTCAAATGTAGGAGGACATGAAGGAGTTACTTGCATGAGAAGGAGGAGAAGAGATTCGTTACATACGAGTAGTTTATCGTGCCTGCCTGCCATTCGCCTTATAAGGTTTGGCTCTCAGGGCTTGCCAAATGTTGCCCAGCTGTGTCAATGGCCATGGCTTTGCTTTTGTTGTTCGTGTTGCATGTGCAATGCCCCTTCACCCTCTGACTTTCCCCCTTCCTTTGCATTCTAACCTTTTCTATGCATCAGATATACATAGTTGGTAATTTTTCAACCTAGGCTGATTGTTCAGTGAGCTCGACTCTGACTTAGTTTTGTGCACGAGGTCATCGCTTGCGGTCGGACCGCCCGCTGTTCGTCTCTTTCTCTCTGTCTCTATCTCTGTCTTTCTGTCTGTTTCTTTTTGTGTCTCGTCTATCCATCTATCTGACTGCTGTGACTGTCTCCTCTATATTTGCTTACTTTGCTGGGCATTTTTATCTATAGCCGCGCACGTCGGGTCACATTAACGGTGCTTTCTCAACGCTCGAGTTCTGCAATTTGATTTCCTTAGCTTACCTCAAGTTACCTTTGAATTTTCGCATGCTCTTCAGCCCCAACTCCCCCCTTTGTGACTGTGACCAGACCTGGGTAAGTTCAGCGCAGCGAAAAACAAACAATTAAAGTCATCAGAATTGTGGCAATTGTTCTTGCCATTGTTGGCGCTTACACACACACACACACACACACACACTTGTTGACTGAATAGGAACATGCCACATGAATTTCCCTCCCCTCCCTCAATTTTTCTAACATTCCCCTTCGCGGTTACATAATCTAATGTGATAGATATGCCATAAATAATTTATAGAAAAAACATGGGAATATATTTGTGATTTTAAGATACATTTCTATCTGTAAATTATTTTCGTATAGTTTTTAATACATTTTTGTTGATAGTTTCCTTACAGTGAGATTCCTGATAGCCTGAAGGGCCAACTGAGGGTGAATGTGATACTTTGGCGCTAATTATTTAAAAAATTTTCCTTATTTTCGTCAATAAAATATATAATTCTAACTTGCAGAACTCTTAAAGCTTGCAGGTCATTGCAAGATTAGGAATTAACAGAACTCAAATGGTGGTCTATGATGTGGAATTCACTCTTGGCCTAATCATCATCACGGCCCTTTTAAGGGAGTACTCATAACCCCGAAAATGCTTCCAATTGATGCCCTTGCCAAAGGTGTTGTCTTTATATTTACCCGCCAAGTTGCTGTAAGAATTTTAAATAGTAAACAAGGCTTTAAAAACAATAAACATTATAGTTTACCTCTCGTGGCATTGATTGTGCCACCAGGCGCCAGTAAACTTATGAGCGCAGTTTGTCGGGTCAAGATCATTATCACGATCGAAAGTAGAAAATTTCATAGTATGCGAATATGAGAGTGAGTCACCAGCAGTTCCACTGGCATTTCCCAGAGTGTGTAAGGCATATTGTTCATCCTCATTCCCAATTGCAAACTTCTCATATCTCTCAAACTTTTCTACTCCATCAAAATCCTCGACGACTACAAGCAATTCCTGGCTGAACTCTGCTGTCAGGGCATGTATTTTATCCAATCCCAAAAAGAACTCCCCATCCAGATCTCCAAATCCCTTTTTGTATGTATTCCAGTTCCGATAAAAGTCAACGCTTCCATCCATTCGACTCAAAATGATAGTCCAATCTCCGCCCTGAGTCGTTGCATCGCAAGCCACTCTAAAGTGGTGATTACTGTAGCTGGGAATCAAAATCTCGTAGATTCCACCAGTTTTAGAAGTGGCAGTTGCTTCAGCACAATTCCGTCCGTATCGCATATGATGTATATCTGCTCTTTTGACTGAATCATTGAGGATATGTCCCTGTCGATCTAGCTCAGTTCTAAAGAACTTTGTCAACTTTGTATTTAAGGATAATTGTAAACTTTGGAGCCTTACCTTAGTTCCGTTAACTGGGAACTAATCGAAAGAAATGCATTTGTTTCATTCAACTCGGAAATCTGCGTAGAATCTGCATTATGTATTGTGTATGTATTTATTATAAACACGATGTAAATTAATTTTAACAACATTTTCAGCAACTATATTCAACTGAATAACTTCCAAGACTAAAATGAGCGACCCATTTTTATACTGAGCTGTTTGAACCAATTTCTACAATTTCTTATCGCTTATTATTCGCGACAAACAAAATGATAACGAAAACTCTTTATAATCTATGCAAATTGTACATAAATATATCAAAAAAGACATTTATTTATGGTTTTGTACAATAAATGGTAAAGATAAAAACTTTTTAGTGTTGTTTGATTAATGGGATAAAGTGGGTTGGGGTAAGCTTTTATGAAGCTCTGAGATTGTAGGATAAAATAGGGCTTAAATAAAGACAGAAAGATATCTATATAATGTAAGTTGCTTTTCTTGGAAAACTCTACAAATGTGTATATAAGAACAATAGATGTGATGATTAAACAGATTTTAATAGACTCGAGAAAGTGGATACACATAAGTTGATACTTTGAGCACTTTGAAAAAAACGTATCATAAAGATAAATACAACGCACACACAAATCGTTTGCTTTAATAATTATGCAGTTATCTTGTAATATTTATCTATTTTATCAATATTTATATTTAATTTTAGAAAAACATATTGTATCTTACAGATACGAAAAACACGTAACCAATTTAAAGAATGAAGAATTTAGTTTTTAGCAGCAATTGTCAGCAATATTTTTTAAGTTATACTGTATTAACCAAGATCTCTCTGTACAAACCAAAACTAATAGTATTTTACAGATACATTTGTAGTTTCTACAACCATTTTAAAGTGATAATGAGTTTACTTAACTAGATGTAGGTGTAATTGACAAACCGATTTGTTAACCTAGTCTTAGGGGAAATCTTTTCGTAACACTCTAAAGTAAAGTGTGGCACCTTGTGCCACATTTGAATAACAATTAACACCTCCTCAGCTCCGTTAACTGCTCAATTCAAAGACCTTCCTGAGATGTGTGCAACTGTGCCGCATAATAATTGTAAGCTGATTAAAATGTAAATCATTCACAAGAAGAATCTTCTTTTTTTTCCGCTTTGCAGACAACGAATTTGAAATTGCAGAAATTCTCAGTAAATTTTGCTTTCGAAATCAACGAAATGTTGTGTATGTGGGGTGGGATGGGATGGGGTGAGGTGAGGTGAGGTTATGGGGTTGGACCAGAGTTGGTCTACGGAGTGTAACTTGTTATTTGCTGTAATTAATTTTGAAGCCAAAGTGCTAATTAATTCAGAGCTTCAGGTGAAGGCGTTGGGAGCGTTAAAGCAAATTGTGCTCAACATCCGCCGGACAGCGCCAAATTGGACGCGCTGGGCAGCTGTTGATGTTGTTGTTGTTATTGTTCATGTTGTTGTTGTGTTGGCAGAAGCACAGAAGCTGCCGCCACACAATTAATGGACAGAGCAAACTCAAAAGTTAGGCGCTGCCAAAGTAATTTCTCAAGAATTTAGAAGACAGGAAACTTGCATAACTGTACGCGCAGAGTTTGGCAAAAATCTTGAAGGTTCTTAATGGATATTGTGGTTGCTGTGGTTGTGGTTGCAGACTTACGCAATGTGGCTGCTAGATGTCAGGCCAAATCAGAGATGAGATGTCCCGTCGCGTCGCGTCTTCTTCAGCTTGGCCAAGTTATCTCAGCCAGCAGCCAACTTTGAGCCAATAGTAACGCCTACCAATACCTTTAATTATAGTCCCCAGTCCCGCCAAGGACTTGCAACCCGGGGGCAAAGTGGCTCTAGCTCTAGCTTCAGCTTTTTACCTGGCCAAACATGACGCACGTATAGAAAACATATTTCAAACTAAACAAACTCATCAGAAAAAATGCTGGAACGCGTGCAAAATTAAAAGTAAAGCGAGAAAAAATGTAGACAACGCGTCAGGCAAAGAGGGGAACTGTGAGAGGGGGTGGCAGCTAAGGAGGGGGGGGATACTTCAGAAAGATCTGGTTGTACCTCACTGCTTATAGAATGCCGCTTGTTATGCGCTGCACAACGTCAAGGTCGTCTGATTTGATCGTTTGGGGCGTTGACTAAGGCTGCTCCCCATTCTGACGCATTGCCAATGATTCATTTGGCCAAAAAACAACTTGGCTTAAAGTCGCCCACACTTGGAGTTAGCGCCTTAACGAAAGTGCGACAAAAACTCAACTTTCCTTTTCAAAATTGTAACAATTATTTTATTTTAACTCTTTACAGAATATATTAGTTTTAAATGTCAAAGCAAAGTTTTAAAAGTAAATTAAGTTCTTGTAAAAAGGCAGCTTTACGTTAAGATATTTATTTATGAATTTCAATGTAAATATTAGGTAGACATTCAATAAATAAACTTTAAAATGTTAACTATCTATTTAACTTTACAAATTATTAGCTATTAATGTTATCTTAACTGAATTTTAATTGTTTTGTCAACTGCATATTTAGGTATAAGTTTATTACTTTAAATCTAAAGAAAATAATTAATTAATTTGTATATCAGTAAATAAAAACAATTTCAAAATGTTAAACCTACATTTGGAAAACTATTTGTAAATTTAAATGCCAATTGTTAAACTGTAATTTATATAAATTAAAATAACATTGTTGTATCGACTGCATAAGCAACAAAGTTGCAAACCAAATAAATACATTTTAAAAAATTAACTTGAGCTTTTATTGTGCGCTCTGTGTAAAGGCCGCTGGCAATTTAGTAATTATAAAATGATTAATTTTTGTGCATTTTCTCAACACCTTCCACTTAGCGGTGGACTGCAATAAAGGGGACCTTTTCCTTTTTTTTTGTTTTTTTTTTTACTGGAACTAGGTACGGACCCTGGGCCAGGCGTTAAAGCTCAACTACTGTCGATTTAAGTGCCGTTGGGCCCATTGCCCATTGCCGTGCAGGGTATCATTAGGCCAGGCAAAACAATTTAAAATAACTGCCGCAACTAGCATAATAATATTAAGACGGCGACTCAACCAATGCCTAGACAATTTTCATAATGGCCAGAAATAAATCTGCAAAAGTTGCAGCCGGAGTTACAACAACAGCAACAACAACAACAACTGACACAACAACATCCATGGGAACGTCGAATGCGATGCACAACTTAATTAATAAACTAATGAGCAGTTTGCAGTCATCCAAACGAGGTGCATTCTTGGTATGGGCACAGCCTGAAGAATCAAACTGCCAGAGATTATCTACCACTTCTCTTTCTCCTTCTCCATATCCTTCTCTTTCACTCTCACTCTTCTTTTTCGAGCCCAGCCTATTTGTAAAAGATCAGCGAGAAATTAAAATAAATGTGCAACGTGCAAAAATGCCAAAAAAAAAAAGATATCTCCAAACTAAAGCTGCGAACGTGTTAAGCAACCCAAAAAATACTTAAAAATAAAACACTCAAAAATGTTTGATTTATGCCCAAGTGTATTGGGAAATGCCCCCCTTTAAAATACGTGACAGTAAAGCAATGTGCGATTGCAAAATATAAGTGAGAGATTAAAGATACTGACATCACTTGCAACTGACTTTGAATAGAAATGAGAATTGAAATGATTTTTAACTGAAAGATGTCGTATTATTATGGTTATTTAATAGGACTTCATTACGCTATTTATATATATATTGCCTAGGGTAAAATTCAGATTAAGAGACCTAAGTAATTGAAATTCAGATAAAAAATAATATAAAGATTTTGCAAGTATTTCAAGCTTTCAAAAAGAAACTTAACTTAAATTTGCAAGAATTGAGCTAAACAATCTATTTTTAAATTTGTATTAACTGCAGGAAATATAAGTAAGATCGATTTAGGGAGAATATAGAGGAATAGGAATAGGAGGATAGAGAGCCGTCCGTTCTTGTTTGACTGTATAGCTGACAGGCAAATACCGTATTAGTAATATTTAAAGATTAGAACGCTTTAGATTTACGACTTGAATGTTCAATGGTTAATATAGTCATAAACCCAACTGTTAGATGAGGCCATAAAAATACGGTACATATATAGGGGCAATTGTATTTGGTTAAGATATTTCCCTGGACCGAGTGTCTGAACCGTGGCCGGGGGCTAAACTTTGTCAAGTCATTAAGTATTGTCGAGACGATTTGAGATCATTTTTACGCCTTTTTCCCATTTGAGTGTTAATCCGAAAGTGTTTGTCTGAATGATGTTCAACGTGTCTGAGCTTATAAATATTAATGGTCTAGACGTACATATTAACAGAGGCTGACGACTTACGGATTTTTTCAGGGAAAGGAATTTGTAGTCCAAGTTCAAGTTGAAGTTGAGGTTGAAGTAAATCATTTTGTTTTCACTCTTCGGTTTAATTATCACAATACCAGATTTGGTGCATGTTCTGGCCGCTCGAACAGCTCATAAATTGTGGCACGAACAAGTTGATGCTCACGGCGACTGCTGAAGAGAGAAAAAAAGAGGAGAAAACGAAAAGATGAAGTCAAAGAAATATTTATTGCAAGTTGTAAATTGAAAATTGTCTTAGTTTTCGCTTTAGTTGCAACTGCAACTGCAACGGCAGATACTATTCAAGTCCTATTCAAATCAATGAAAACTGATAGCCTTGCAGGCAGAAACGACGTCATGATGCGCGTATTAACATAGACACAGCCCTAAGTATAGTACTCTCTGGACCAAAGATGGCACCGGCAACATGCCAGCAACTGCAACTGCCATTGCCACTGCAACTGCAACGTGTAGCATTTAAACGACATGCCAACACTTGGGCTGCTTTTTCTTCTTCGTCTTCGTTGTCTTCTTCTTATGCCGCCAAAACGTATCATTAACAAGTCACGACAAATTCGCGGTCAGACATTTGAAAAGCCAATGCCAAATTTGGTGAGGACAACGCCGACAGTTGGGCCTGCCAATGGCATTAGATAAACTCCAAGTCCAACTCCGACTACAACTTCGATTCCCAGTTTAACTTTAACTCTCTCTCTAGGTATCAAGTGCCAAGTACATGGACAGGTTGGCGACTGCCAGCGGCATCTTTTGAACCAAGACCACCGTCAGTTGCGAGGTGTGAAAAATCTAAAATGCAAACACGAAACGAGTACTCGTAACCACAATCTCTGGTCACTCCACTCCATTTGTAGTTGCTCCCCTGGGCGCTACCCAAAAAAAAAACAAAAATGAAAAGGATGAAAAACTCCACCTCTGTGCATTTTTGCAAAAAGGGATTCGATTCTCATACGCATGAATTATTTATTTCGATTGTCTGGCGTGTTGCTTGGCATTATTTTTAGTGGCCATAAAGAGCCAGTGAATTTATGAGCCAAGTGGCAAGTGACAGGGGGCGGGGAGGGAGGGAGGCAAGCCGAACGCGATCGCTCAAATTATCACAGAGGGGCATGCAAAATTTATTAACAAACATAAAAATTGCTCGAGAATTTATTTCATCTTAATTCAATTTAACAACTTAAACAGCCATAAAGTGTTCACATAGTAAATCAAACTATGCAGAAGAAGATGCTCCTACTTCATCATGATCATCATCACCATGATCATCATGATCTGGAAGCTGAATCTAGGCTCTTCTTGTGCCCCTGTAAATTTATGAGCTGTGCATGAAAATGAGTCAAAACAAATTATGCCAGACTTGGGGTTGCATTGGGGGCTGATTGACAGCGTTCCTTGGAGCTGCCCAACGATTATGATGTGAGTCCGAGTCCGAGTCTCTAGTCTGCTAAAGATTTCCATCAGACGAAGCAACAATTTCAAGGCATTAATCATTGAGCTAAATACGAGGGTGGATCGATAATTCAAGCTACTCTCACTCACCGATAAGAATCAATTCTCTACTTGACAATTGCTCAAGGGTATCTTTTCAGACTATTCTTAGATTCTGCCTGACATCTTTTTTGATATATTCGAAATTAAATAATATTTTATGGGGATTTATTTATTGGATGAGCAGTATGTTGAATAATTTAGAATAATTTAAGATGGAATTAATGCAAGTGAAGATATGGTAGATGACTTTTTTTTAGCTCTAGCTCTGGCACAAGCAGCCATCGTCAGAGTTCTTCTTGATCCAATCGAGGAACTTGCTCACTCGAGCATAGACACCAGGTGCATTGGCCTGAGCACAGCCATAGCCAAAGGATACAACACCAGCAAGCTTATAACGTCCTTCATTAACAATCAAAGGACCTCCACTATCGCCCTGGCAGGCATCCTTGCCACCAGATTTAACCAGACCAGCACAGAGCATCACCTCGGCAATCTTGTCCTTGTAGCGTGTAGCCCTGCACTGTTTGTTGGTGATAATCGGCACCTCAACTTCCTGCAGATAGTTGCTAGTGGAGCCACCCTCCTTGATAAGACCCCAGCCAGCAACGGTGGCCTAACAGAAGCATTTTCAATTCATCTTAGGTTAAGCTAAACAAAAGACTTAGGCAACGAACTTACCGTGGTTCCATCAAAGTTGTGATTGGGATCGGGCAAACAAACGGGACGCATATTAGCACCAAGTGGCACAGGAGACTCCAGTCTCAGCAGCGCCACATCGTTGACAATGCGCTGTGGATCATAGCTGGGATGTATAATGGTCTTTACCACCTTGCGCACAATGCCAGGATCCCGTGAGGATCTGTCCAGTTGCATCAGACGTATGGTAATGGGATCCTTGTTGCCATGCACACAATGAGCTGCGTGAGCACATAACGATCATTGATCAAGGAGCCACCACAAAACAGACGTGGATAATGGCGACCCTTAACCAGCTGTGCAGTCCATGGATATTTGTTTGTACGCACCTGGTGGCCGCCAACAATGCGATTGACATTTGGTAATCCACAGACTAGACAGAGAGAGAGGGAGAAAGTTTCAACAAATTAATAACTTGCAAATTTCAAATTTTTATAAATCTCTTTGAACTATTATTGTAAAGTTAATATCCTAGCTGTGTTTTGCATAATCAATTACTTTTGATCAACTGTGTTTAGTTGACGTTATATAAATAAATATAAAAATAATATATAGATTTTAAAAGGCGACTGCTATTTTCCTGTTCCTTATCTACTTACAACAGTTGGCTTTCGTTTGGCATTGATTGCGATTCACAGGGCGACGAGCTCTGCCTTCGGCAAGTGGATGATCTTCATCCAAAAGATCAATCACATGTCCAAATCGCTCATTTGCTGATGTCCTCAAATCCTGTGATGGTGCTTCGTAATTATATTGAGCCCAAGCCAGGCTGCAGCCAAGAAGCAGCAGCAGCGCCAGTTGAGAACGCATCTTGTCTGGAGTTGTTTCGTGTGGAAAGTGATGATGTTGTTTGCACAACTCGGGCTACTTATACCACAGCGAATCTCCAAATCTTCACTGGCAAAAATCTCAACTTTGTTAATGTTGTTGTCGTTTAATAAAACTAAAAATATGAATGTTTTATTGGTTACGAAGTTTGCGCTTTTCTTTCTTTTTTTCTTCTTTCTCCGCTTTCTTTGTTTGCTTTCAGGTTTATTTGCATAACACTTTAAAAGTTGCCTCAACAACAACGAGAACAACAACAATAACAACAACAACAACGGTCAACAGTCAGAACAACTTAAATGACAAATAAAGTTTTGAATGTTATTCTTATTTTACTTTCGGCGTATTGAGAAAAGTGGAGCAAACTTAAAGCCGCCTCCACATGGAGCTTAATGGACTTTTAATGCGCTGCTCGAGAGGCTTAGGCTCAGACTCAGACTCATCGTCATGTTTATCATCATTACGATCATTATCAACATCATTATCGACTTGAGCCGCCACTGACCCAGCTCTGACCAAAAATAAACTGCGCAAACCGAAAACTCATACGCTGAGTTGGCAATTTCAATGCGATTTGTTTGCCCCACTCAGAATCAGAATCAGAATCAGAGTCAGAGTCCAAGAATGAGTCTCAGTCTGAGTCTGAGTCTGATTGTGGATTCTGGATGCTGTCTCTACATAAATACTGAAACACTTGCAGCATAAATATCCTTTAAGTGCTGGTTATCCGGTATCATCATTAACCAGGCAACCAAACGCCCGCTTTCACGCTGTTGCGCATAATTTACAAGACTTTAACTTACAATCTTCCTCCTCCTTCTCTTACTCTTTCTACTCCTTTTTTGTATGCTTCCTCCTCTTTTATATTTGGTATATTTTACGTAGCTGAACCTGAGCTGCAATCGCTGTCTACTGTCCACTCTCCACTGTCCACAGTCCACTATCAGGTCTGTCCTTGCTTTGCCCGCCGGCTGCTCATAATTTCTGGCCCCGGAATGTCGTCGCTTTTGGTGTCTGCCCCCAAAAATGGCATGCCCCAAGCTCCATTAAACTCCATTGAAAATATGGAAAAAAATATGAATAATATTAAAAAATAAAATAAAAACTGAGAGGAGACAAGAATAAGAGCGTGTCGTTATGCAACATGTGGCACTTGTGATTGCGGCGCGTGCATGAAATCGCCAATTTAATAATATTTTAATTAATAAATTATGTAGGACAACCCGAAATCAAACTGCAACTCAAGAAGCCATTACTTTTTTATGGTCCATAAGTGCTGCTTTTTATGGCGTTTCTTTTATAGTATCCATAACAGTGTATAAAAACTGAGAAGGACAGAACATGAGAGCAAGGAAAAAGTGAGCAAAACATAAAGAGCCTAAAGTTAAAGGAAATAAAAAATACTAAAGTAATTTAATGTAAACAAAGGATAAATTACTACAAAACAATTTTGGCAACAATGAGAAATAAATACTAAAAAGAAATCTATCTAAAAAATGATTCAGTATAAACAATGTGCAGTTTAAGAAGCAGTTACTGAACATAAAAAGAAAATTTGTTAAAGCTAAAGCCAAAGGAAGTAGAAAACCACATCAATAATTAACTTGGTTATAACTTTCATAGAGGGTCACAATCTTTGACCCAGTAATATAAATGGGTTTCTGATAAAACACATAAATCTCAAAGCACTCCAAAAAACTACAGAGATTTATGTATATTTTTATATGGCATACAAATACCATTGATATTTTTTTTAATAACTTAATTGACGCGTGTCTCTGAGTCTCATTTACTCGAATTCTGTTCCCCAATCATAAATAACTTTTACTTTTATGTCAAGTCCAAATGGAATGCAAATGTAAACATTGACTAAATTTAGCATATTATTTTCGAAATTTCATTTGATTTTTTGTTGTTGTTTTGCTCATTTGCATAGCGAAAAACAAAACGAAGCAATCAACAACGAAACTAAACGAAATTAAAGCAAATATTATAATCGATTTAGAGATGAGCACGAGTCGTGAGTGAATAAAATATGAATATGAATACTTGAGTATAAAAATGCTGCTGCGTGACAAGAGATCTGATCAGAAGTTAGCTTTCGAGGGAGTTGCCTCACACGCTGATAAGGCAATTGTTGAAATCAATTATCTAAATGCGGTTGCATGCAACAAGGGGCGTGTCAACACGACCCACAACTTCTACATGAACTTGGTACATTGAACTTGCGGCTGGCAAACGAATGACTTAGGCAACGAACTTGCCACATGCCAAACTATAACAGAGAGTGTTTAGAAAGGTTGACTGGCATTTGCCATACACTTGGCCGCCCCAAGTTGTCAGTCTGTCCCTCTGTCCATCTGTCAGACAGTCATAAATTTGCATAAGAAAAGAATTGCATTATCTAAGGCTGCAAGTTGCCAAGTTGCACTTATCTAGGCGGCACAAACAATCAAGTTACATTCAGAGCCAAAGCCACAGTCACAGTCACAGTCAAAGCCAAAGCATTTTAATTATTGTGTGTGACGTCCAAAGCAAACATTACACACATTCGCACACACTCGCACAACAAATCATGCAAATATCTTTCGTCTCGTCTCTTTCATCTCGTCTTGGCCTGTGACTGATGTGCTGCATTTGATAACTGGCAACAATGAAGACGACTTGGACCCTTAGATAATATGAAGGAAGCAAATATCTCTCTTCTCCCTCTCTATCTCTCTCCCTCTCTGTCTGTTACTCATACAAATTTGTGGCATTCGCAGCCCGCTGGGCAAACAAATCTAAGGCTTGAGATCTTCTATGCGGTTCCAACAGTGCTGCCAACTTGTGACTTATAAATAATATATAAGCCAAAATTTAATAAACATAAAGTTTTTGTTTCTTTTTAATATTTTGAGAAACATTGCAGCTCCTTTAAAAAATTCTTAAAATTATTTTAAAGTTCTCGAAATAAAAATAGGAAATTTTAGTTGTCATGTCTAACGAAAAAGGCTAAATTGGCAGCACTGTTAGCTGCTACTGCTGGTAGACTAGCAACATCTTCTTCCTGCTCAATGACATTAATTCATTTTGTATGCAAAGCAATCAGTGACAGTAGCTGTGGCCTCTCTTGGCTCCAAATGCAACATCAACAACAACAACAACAGCAGCAACAGCAACTGCAACTTTGACTTCTAGAACTGGCTGCAACTCTTGGCAATTAGAAAAAAGAGTTGGAAAATTGTATGCGAGTAACATTCGGAATCGTCTTGGTTGTGGGGTGATTTTGTTTCTGGTTCTGCAGCTTTTCCAACTGATTTGCATTGCACGATTCTCAACTTAATTTAACATAAAGTAAACAAGCGCAGTTAACAAGCCAAATACAAGCCATGAGCGTGCGGGTGCCACAGTTGTGACCAAGCACTCTCTATCCTAACTCTATCCCCTTTCTTCCTTCTCTCTATCTCTCATTCCTTCTCTCTATTTTCTATCTATTCCAAGGGCCATCCAAAGTTGCCCATACATGCCCTGCCAAAGGTCTGTCCTCTGTCCTTTTGTCCCCTGTCGTCGTCTGGCTGTCGTGTGACGTGTTTGTGAAAATTCTTAAATATTTGAACTCAACTCTTTGGTCCAGCCTGAAAGACTCCAGGAGAGTTTTCTCACAAGTCAACGCCAGGCGCGAGACACTTTAACATGAAGCATCGTGAGGAGTTTATTAAAAGGAACGAAGAGTCTTTTCACAGTCCACAGTCTATAGTCAACAAAGTCCACTGTCCACATAGTCTTGCTTGCTGTGCAGCCAAATCCTTTGTAAGGTAATTGCTCATTTCAGTTATAAACACGCACAACACACACAGAGTCCATGTTGCTCATGTCCCCATGTCCACAGATGGCAATCGTTGTTATGGCCACGCCTCCTTTGCCCCCTCTATAATCCCCCTTTGTGTATCTGGAAGGGCTTTTGCAACGCTTTGCATGTCTAACAATTGTTCTTCTAATTGCGTTTATGGCCATGGCCAAAGCCAAAAGGGATTGGCTTGTAAACGCAATCGGACAAGATAATCTGTACAGCTTTTGCCAAGCATCCAAAAAGGGCGCATGTTGCGTGAACGTGTGGCATGTGGCATGCATTTGGGGCGCAACAAATTGCCGCTGAATTCTGATTGAGTTCTTCAAATTGACATCCACATTGGCAACGACTTTGACTTTGACTTTGGCATTGATAGAAATGCGTTACACTTTACATTTATGGGGCCGACTCATTAACTCTACAGCAACAAATTGACAGATGAGAAGAACAATACTAAAAAAACAAATAAGAACACTTCTCTACTTACAATCTCCACTCTGCTTGCAACACTTCATTATAACTAAATAAGGTGCCTTTGAGCGGGTGTACTTGAGACTCTAAAGTGTAATCTTCGATTGGGTCTGACTGAAAATTGCATGCACTGCAGTTGCGATCTGATCTTTTGATCTTTTTGAGATTGTTTGATATTCCCTTGGTATTGTTTCGTATAATGGGTGCCTAAAAGTATGCTGCGGGATATTTATTAGGGAAAATGAAAGCCAGAACAACATTTTAATTTTAATTTTCTCCATTAAGAATTCTAATGAACACCTGAGAGAGGAGTTTATAATTCTAAAAAATTTATAACATATAATTACAATTAATTATGATTTATTTTAATAAGACATGCAGTAAGCTCTTCTTAAACTAAAAATGTTAAAATATATTTTTGTATGTAGCTCAGTCTGTTTTCAAAGGAAGCTATCTTTTTATTATGATTAATTCTATGTAGCTTTAAAAGATATTGAAGTCCTTAATATTCTCTTCTACTTTCTGTTTCTCATTTTCTTCTATTAGAGCCCATTTCCTTTGCCAATTCTAATCTATTAAAGTGCTTTCAATCCATATGCTGTTGGCTGTCTTCTAATCATTTCATAGAATTATTTATTAAATATATGTATACTAGGGGTTTATCTAGTTCAAGCTTTTAGACGGAGTCAACTGCTCTTGTTGTCCTGATATGCCAGTGTAGTTGGAGCAGATGTAGCGCAGTGTCATGGCAACTGGCAACTGGCAACAGATCGTGCAATTGCCAGTTATGGGCTGACTGAGCATCAGACAAAAGGTACAATACAAAAAGGAGAAAAAATGCTAGCGTCAAATAAGAAAAACGCCTGCGGCAGGCGAGTTGAAGATCGAAGTAGAGCTTTGGGGTCCAGAGGGGAGCTGAGGTGGCTGCTGTTGCACACACATGGACGGAGTGTGTGGCTAACTTAAATCAGTGGAAAATTGAAGACCAGCATAGTGTCTAATGATAACTGCAGGAACTTTAAAGGCGCGAGATTGCGGAAATTTCAAGACACAGGCTCAGACACAGGCTTAAAGACAGGCGACGAAGGCAACAACTTCAACGGCAACAGCAACAACAACATGCACAACAACAACAATGTAGACGACGACAAGTGTCAAGTGAAGCTTAGATAAATTTCAAAAAGGGCAACAACATTGGCAAACAACAAGACTTTGACTTTGGAGGCAGCGGCAACTTTGCAGCTAAACTGGCGAGTGGAGATTGGAGAAGGGATTGAGTGTTAGGGGAAGAGGGATATAGAATCTTCACCTTGCCATGCCGCACAAGTAGCCTTAGGGCGGCCTTAGCCAGAGTCGCCAACATTTGAGCAGCATCCTCGACTTGCCCCAAGTGGCATGCCACGGAGTCTCAGACTCGTTCCTATTTGAACTTGCAGACACGCTTTTGGCCCTTAACATTTTTGACCGTCATTTCGGCGATATAAATTCCTTTACAACATAGAAAGAGAGTAGTGGCAAGAGTCGAGGGGCATGCAACACGCTGTTGCTGAGAGCGAAAACGCTTTTGGGTTGCACTTTCTTCTGGCTTTTTTTTATGGCAAAAGCAGCAAAAGTGTAGATCAGCGCGAAATCTAATTTATGCAGCATATACAACCATGCAACATGTTGCACGATGATGATGATGGCAGCCAGGCAATATTTTTATTTAAAAATTACAACAACAGCATGAGTATAAAGAAAGAAAGAATATAGAAGAAGCAGCAACGGCAACGGCGGCAACGACAATCGAGGCGAACAACAACGACGCATGTTTTATGACTCTCATTGTCATTTATGCAAATTAGACAACGGCGCGCGGCAACAGGAACAACAACAACAGCAACAGCGACAGCACCACCAACAACACCACCAGCAGCACCAAAGGCAACGGCATGAGTTGATATGGATGTGGATGTGGATGTTGATGCTGTTGCTGAGGCCCAGTTCAAGTCCAGGTTGTGACTTGATCCCGGCATAGTTGGAACTTCTAAGCAACGGCGCAAATTTCCCACCAAACAACGAAACTGTTCGCTGAGCTTTTGTCATGGAATAGGACACAGATCGGGGAAAGGAGGGGTTCAGGGACAGGGCTTTAGCTGTCCCTTTCGAGTGGTTCCTCGGCTCGTTAGTTATGAGCAACATGTTTTATGATATCTGCGGGTGATTTATTATCATTTGATTTAAAAAGCAGTAGACAGGACACACATCAATACAGGACTGCACGGACAGCGGACAACGGACAACGGACTTTAGACATCGGACTATGGTCAACGGATCTCAGTTTGTTCAGCCGGGCGTTATTTATAGTTTGGACTTGGTCCAATGGATAGAGTCTGCATTTCATGCTTATTATAGAAATGTGCGCTTTTATGACCGCGCACAGCATGTTAAAGGTGTAGACAGAGCCCGGAGAGTGTATGTGAAAGAGAGAAAGAGAGCGAAAGAGAGAGAGAGAGAGAGAGAGATAGACGGTCTTGTGATCATTTTCATTTTAATTAGCGTTGCTCACTACAAAACGAAAGACTCAGGCAACAAACTTGATTTGTGTTGACTATGCCATGGATCGTAAAAGTCAAGCTAATTAATTTCAGTTGCCAGCATTTAGTGTTTAGCATTATGTCTGGCTCAGTTACAGTTAATTCCATCTTAACTCAATCTAATTAAAGCCACAGGGTGTCCACAACGTTCATCATTTTAACTTTAACCGAGCTCTAGAAAATGTCTTAGATTATCTTAATTCTGCACTGATGAGCTTTATTTGTAATTATCTGTAGCGAAAATAAAACTACACGAGTTTTAACGTTTCTGCAAATTTAATACCCGTGGGTGGGAAGTGGATGTATTTAAGAAAGAGTTTTAAATTAACTCTGGTCTCCAATTCATAATTGTTCTAGGAGAACCCCCGAAAAGCGGGAAGCAGAGATATACATAAGACTCATTATAAAATATTAGTTCTAACCCAATCTTCTACTCTGTAATACATTTTTAATATTGAAAGGAGATAAATTGGATATTAAAGCTTTATATATTTAGTTCCCAGGGAATTAGCTGCCCTTCTTAAAGATTTAATCAATGATCTCAGCAAACTATGGTAATGCCTATTAAAATTCCAGTTCCGCTTGCATAAATTAGTCAGACTTATTTCACAATCGCCGAAGTCGTCATTAAATTTAACTACGTGTCAGGTTTTCATACCCAATCCTCCAATTGATTTTACACCCTAAGTACATGTCATGTACGTGTATGTGCTCATCTTTGTAGCGTGTGATGTGCATAGCTAAAAATAGATTCTTAACTGTTTTTACTTACTGTTGTTGTTGCGATTGATTTAAAAATTTATTACCTTCACATACATTTAATTCAGCGGTGTGCATAATGAAAGGGGGTTGCTTTTAAAGTATATAATAATGAAAAGTTGAGATTGGACTTGGGCTGGAGGTAAGTCTAATTAAGATATTAATAAAAATCTTTTGAAAATGTTAACAAACTTACTTTGATTGTGAATTCTCCTTAAGGAGCACAAAATTTAGACAGCGATGAGGGAATGAGTTAAAGATAATATCAAATATAAACTATCGGTAAGTAGTGGTATTGATACTAATTAAAGAGGCATGAACACTTAATTGTTGAGAAATTTATATGAAACTAAATTATACAAACTTGAGGATTTATTTCAGCTTCAAAGCTTTATTTATAAAATCCATACGGGATCAGAAAAAGATCAAAGGAAAGACTGAATTTAAAAATGCATATATCATAAAAACATATACGTATTTGCAGTTAGAGCAAAACATTTCTTAGTTTTGTATGGAATAGACAATGGAAGCATTAGGAATGACTAAAAATGGAAACAATTATAGCTTATTTATTCAATCCAATACATATACAAACACATACAGAGCACGGCTTGATTGATCTCAGTATTTAGTTAACTGCTGTCCAAATAAAGATATATATTTAAGTATTAAGATAACAATCATAAACTTAAACTGAGTGTGTGGCTTTGACTAACTTATGAGGCAACTGGCGCAACATGGCGTTTATTAGATGTTTACATCTTATTACATTTTGTGGTTGGAGGAGCCAAGACAACTTGGCAATTAACTGTGCATTCACGTGCCACACAGCGGACAAGCACAAACATGCACAATGACATCATCACAACGGTCGTAAAGCATTTATGCATTTGTTGTTGCTCAAGCTGAGTTTGAATTAACTTATGGCCAAGTTGATGACGACGCCAAAGGCTCTTCTCTCTACCCTCTTCCTCTCTTTCTCTCTCTTCACTATTTGTCTTTCCTCTCTAAGTGCCGCCCACACACTCTCAGACAATAGGTTAACTTGGGTTAGGTCTGGGGCGAGTGTTTTCAATTGCAAATTGAATTCAATCATTGACTATAATTTGGCACACTCGACTACAAAAGGCAACAGACAAAAGGCAGTTCCAGGTACTTTAACAGTTAAATGTTGCAGCGGCGTTTGCATTAAACACGCGCAAATTTGCTGATGCAACAACAACAGCAACATCAACATCAACAGCAACAGCAACAACTGTGACTCTGCCTTGAGTCCAGCTTTGGGCATGCAACAACAAAGCCAAAGTCAAAGACAAACGGACCATTAGAAATTCTAATTTTTGGCTTGCCAGCAACAACAATTGCTGCTATGACTCGTAACTGCAATCAGCCAATGCAAAAGTCACCCACAAGCAGCAGCAGCACCAACAGCAACAGCAACAGCAACAATCGCTGCAACAGAAGGTGGCAAATATGTAAGTCACGTTGTACATACGGTTCTCTCAAAGGGGTGGGGACTTCTGGCTGTTAGCTGTTAGCCCTGGCCAAGCTTTCTTTGGTGTTGTTGTCAATGGCAACGACAAACGGCGACGATGTTGCTGCTGCTGCCGTTGTGGCTGCTGCTGCTGTTCTTGCTGTTGCTGATGATGAGGCAGGCGGCTGTGTTGCAGATGCCGCCATAAACAATTGCGATAAAAAAGCGTGCGAATTTCTCACGAACATTTTGAGGCACAACACACACTGAAAAAAATGGACAGGCTTTTAAATCAATTTAAGTTGTATTTAAAATAACGACATTTTAAAAACAAATTACCAAAGGTAAGCTTGTAATGGATGAATAGAAATCTTAAATTTCTTAAGAATATTTGATCTACTAATAATTCTTTTATTATCACTAAAACATTTAGGTATTAATTAGTTTTATAATTTAATTTCCAACTGTATATTATAACTTCACTTTAGTCTGAATATAAATTAATAAATAACAACTTGGTCTTATTTGTTTCCTTTTCCTTTAAGAACTTTTAAGCTCGAAAATATTAGATTTTAGCCCAGAATCTTCATTTTCAACCTTGTTTTTTGTTCAGTGCATATGTACTATATAGATGAAGAAGAAGAAGCAGCAGCATCTATCTATCGCACTGTCTCGCTGATGTCTCTAATTCTTGGCGCATGTTTTGCCTGGCGGTATTTACGCTTTGATTGCCCAAATCCAAAAAAGCAGAAGAATAACAACAGCAACAACAACAGCTTGTAACTGGCAACAACAACAACAACAACAACTCGTAACTGGTAACAACAACTGTTGCCTTAAGTGGGCTGTGGGTCAAGCCATGGCCAGCAAATGTTGCTGTTGTTGTTGTTGTTGGCACTAATGATTTTGGCATGGTATACAATTGATTGATTGCTTGATTGAGTGCATTGAACCAGCGCAATAATGGTCAGGGCCAAGACTTGTAAGTTCCAGTTCCAGTTCCAGTTCAAGATCGAGGGTTAGGGCTACACTCTCAGGGAAAGGTCAATTGGTTTTGTCTGCCTGTGACAAGTTTTACATGCATTGCTCTCATAACAACAGCAACGGCAACAGCAACAGTTGCTGCAGCTACAAAACTCACGTCGAGAAAATTGTCCAACTGTTGGGTTTATTATTTCGATTGCATAGTCCTCTGAGTGAGAGAGGGAGACGCAGAGAGAGGGAGAGAGGGAGAAGGAGTGAGATTGTATAGAACCCAAGGCACGTAGCAGCACTTTGGCTTTGTCTGCGGCAGCAACTTGCAACTTGGAGCCAGGCAGCAACAGCAGCAGCTCCCTTTCCTCTTCTCTCTATTTTTCTCTGTCTTCTCCCCCTCTCTCTCTCTCTCTCTCTCTTTCTCTCTGTCCTATCCTGCTGGCTATATGTGTCTGCTGCTGGGAGCACCACTTCTAATGATGCAAGCGAGGTCGTTTCTGCAACTTTTTTGTTGCTGTCGAGCTGCTGTTGTTGTGGCAGGCCTGTGTGAGGCTGCCTGCTGCTTGCAATTCTTTTTTTTTTTGCAGCAGCAGCAGCAGCAACACAGCCCCAGAGAAGAGTCCATGCTTATTTTCTATTACTGCTTTTTCCACTTAAGGCCATTGCACTTTTTACGTGCAATGCCATGGAGGGCTTCTTGGCCATTGCCATCGTTGTTGTTGCTGCCGCTGCCACTGCCGCTGATGTTGCTATTGCTATTGCTGTTGTTGCTGTTGCTGTTGTCTGAACGTGCAAAGGTTGTGAAAATGCTGACGCTGTGTGGAAAAGTTGGCAACAAATTTTGCGTCATGCTTGGAAAAAATGAAATGGAGCGAAAAAATGTTGCTGTTGCTGGACAAAGCACCGACTCGGATCTTCATGTTGCTGCTGCTGCTTGTTGCTGCTGCGGCTGTTTGTCTGCTCTAAGCGAAATATGGGACTTTTTAGGTTCGTTGACTTTGAACATTGCATTGGCATTGTTCTTCTCACTTTATTATTTGCTTTGTGGAGGCTGCGGCTGCCGTTTTGTTGTGCAACAATTCGCGTGCAGTAGCCACAACAACAACACCAGCAACTGTAGCAATTGTTGCAGCAGCAGGCTCGCCTGTTGCCAGTTGCCAGTTGCCTGGCAAACAAAGCGCAAATAATTCATAGCAGAGCCAGGTCTGCAAGCAGAGTCTTCTGTAGTCTACAGTCTGACCCTTTCATTAGACGCAGCAGCAGCAGCAACAGCAACAGAAACAGCAGCAACAGGCTAAACTTTATGCATCCTGCGCGTTGATTTCCATTTAAACGACAGCGTTAGAGCAACAACAACAACAACAGCAGCAGCAGCTCAAACAGAAGCACATACACACACTCACAATTGTATACACAAAACTGGCTTCCTTGATGCTATCCAAACCTTCGAAAACGAAAAGCGAAAGAACCCATTAAAATAGCTGCAACTGCAACTGCAACTGTTGCAACTGTTGCAAGTAGCATCTGTGTACCGCGCGGTAGGTTGTTGTCACCCTTGCGCCGTTGGGCTTTTGATTTGCAGTCCCAGAGCCACGAACTAAGAGCCAAGAACCAGACCCAACACGACAAGCGACAACTTTGGCCACCAGCCACGTCAAAGTCTTGACAAAAGGGGACAAGTGAGACGGAATTCAGCAACAGTTGCTGCAACACAGTTGTAGCTGACTTTTAGTTTTAATAACTTCTTTTGAAATAATGTCAAATATGATTACAATTTTAATGCTAACAGTTCTACAGTAAATGGTCTTTGTATCATAACTTAGTTAAGAGGTAACTGTTGATGATGCGGAATAGAATCAGATTCTTTTTAAATTCTTTTTCTGAGGTATAAAGTAGAACCTTGTAAATTGTAATTGTTAATTTTAGTGATATTAATTTATATTATATCATTATTAAATTTAAATTATCTAATGGCATTTTATATTATTTTTGGTCAATTGCTCTTATTGTTAGTTGACTTTAAAAAATAAATTGACTTTGACTTGAATTAAAATTGACTAAATTGACCAAAATTCTAGCTCTCTGCAATAATTGCCAGATTATTGACGATAGTTGCAGCAAATATGAAACAGATTTTTTTATTTAACTTTTTAACTATTCTTTGTGATTCTTCATTATCTAACATAACTAAAAGAATGTTAAATTCGTTGTATTACTCTAGCGATAAATGCAAACTTTGCGCTGTCAAAATGTGGCTATAATTCGTTTTTTATAAGCCACAACGTGCCCAATTCCACGCCCAGCTCTAGGACAAGTTAATCAAGGAAGGGGAAACGAGGAAGGGAGGAAGCGAGGGCAGACACGTAGCCGTTGCAATTTGTTCGTGCCTAGGCGCAAGAAAGAAAGCAACATGGGTCGAAATGCTGCTGCGTGCAGCAATTAGTGGCAAATTGCATGGGAAAATTCTATCAAAAATATGCAAAAAATAGAGAGAGAAAAAAAAGGATGAGGAGGTGAAGAAAATGGTATGCGGGTGAGTTGAGGCTAAAGTCAAAGTCTAAGCCAAAGTCGAAGTCGAGGCCGAAATGGAACGAAACTGCAGCCGTTGGGCATATGCAAAACGAAAGACTTAAGACACGAACTTGACGCATTTGGCTGCGTTCTTAACAGTAAAAATGTGGCTGCAACGTCAACTCCTACGCTGGCTGCCACTTGCTGCCACAGTCTGCGGCATGTTGCCAAATTGGCAAATTGGGAAATTCAATAACGAATCACTATGATTACCATTTACGAGAATCTGCGCTGCATTTGGCTTTAAATTGGTAACAACAGTCGGAAAATGGCCAAGCAAAAAAACTTGAGCGACTTGACTTTGCTTCCTTGTTTTGTTGCGGTTGTTGTTGTTGTTATGGTTGTAGCTCTTGTTGTTGTGGTTGTTGTGGTTTTTCTCTTTTGGCTAAAAACAAAATCGAAAACTTAACCTTAAACTTGGAAGTCTTTTACAGCAGAGACAACAACAGTAACAACAAACCAAGTCAAAGATGTTGTTGCCCCAGTCGCATGCAATGTGCGCATTTGACGTAATGGGCTGCAACAACAACAACTATGACAACAACACGCAAACATTACAAAAACAACTGCAGCAACAACAACAACAATAGTCACAAGAGAGCGCCAACAACTGGGCAAAAGTTCATTACTCCACTTAGGGCCACATTTGCCGCAGCTGCACAAAGTTGAACAGTTTTATTTATACCCTCTAAAAACTAAAGAAACGGGGTATGACATAGTGAAGAAAATCTATGTAATAGCCGAGTGAAAAAAGAGAAATATTTTCATAATATACAATAATATCTAAATAAGTGCAGGATCAGAATTTGTCACACATAATTTAACGCCTTAAAGCTGCAGGTCTAAGCCCAGCGTTAAATATAAGGCATCAAAATATTTCAGACCACAACATTTGTTAAAATTCATATTAATAAAGAGATTAATAAGAAATATATATATTATACTACAGTACAATTTTATTATTCCATGTGCTCTAAAAATTGCAAATATTTCGCACGATTAAAAACACTGAAGGTATTTTATTAGCTACGATCTGTTTACAGGGTATCATCACGTTGACTTCTTTCAAGTTTTCTTCTGTTTGACTGCCTGTAAACTCTTAGCGGATTCTTGAAGACTTCACAGAGGTCGCTGCGCCTTCATCATTATTGTCTGCACCTTCGTCATCAACAACATCGTCATCATGATGATCGTGGTCTTTGACTTTGACTTTAGTTTTTTCCAAGGAAGTTTGGTACTGTTTCAAGTGGGCGGTCAAGGAAGTTGTCGGCTCTTCGGAAGGTTCTCTTTTTTTGTTTCGTAAATGCCAAAACATTTTTTCAATATGCTAAACAAGTTTCGGTTATTCCCCAATGCCCAATGTCCAATGCTCACTTCTATTTCTATAGTTGCCTCCAGGCAGAGGGCTCAAATCATTTCAAACAAAGATGTACATCAAGTTGATAAACCCCAACCAACTGGCAGCTTCACTTAAATTGCACGCCAGCGGCCCAATAATTGGCTGGGGATCGGTCTAAAGTTGAAACTTCGACTGAGATTGAGACTGTAGCTGAAGTTAAAGCTGAAGATGGGGCTGTGGTTACTCTTGGTGTTGGCAGTCGAATCTTTGGGCTTTTGGGCAATTGTTATGAACATGTCAAAGTTAACGAGTGGCCCGTTGGCTATTTCAACTGTCAGCTGGTCAAAGTGTTAAGTGCCAGCTTCAAGAAAGTCCAGGGAGGCGGAGTAGTTTTTTATAGAAAGTGTTTAACAGCTGCTGTGGCCTTAGCAAATAACAATCTATCTTCTTCACGGCACAAAAATTAACAACAGGGACGAACAAGATTTATGCTTAGACAAGTCTATTGGAAAATCTTTCTTAAAACTTTCACCAGCTTTTCATCGATCTGCCCTTTTTCTACTTGAGGGGTCAATATTTTCAGAATCGATCAAACACATCTAGATTTTCTTTTGGCATAGATCTTCAACCCTTCAAATTTCAAAGTTAAGATTGCAACGTGCTATAAAATTATTTAAGCAAATACAATAAATGTTAGACTACTTAATAAACGAATTGCATAAAAAAATAATTGTTTTTGTCTACGGTTTTCAGCGTAGAGCTGATAAAAAGTGTTTGATACAGAGGGAAACTCTAGAGCCTGGTTTTTCTATGATAATTGTCATAATTATTGTTTGATTATATCAAAAGCAATTTGCATATAGTCTATCTGTTAATTACACCTATAGATCTCAAATAGTTCAACAGGAGGCAAAGATCACATAATATCTGTAAGTGTATTGTAAGCTTTACAAGTGCCAACATAAGGTTAGAAGACATCGTTCGATTAGAAGGTTTTAAATGTTAGTTAGATGCTAAGTACGAGAATAATAATTAATTAATGCAAATGCATTTGAAACATCTACGCAGATGAGGAGATTCTTCAACTAATATTACAATCCATAATTCATTGTTTGATTTGTTTTGTTTGTTTTGATTGTGTTGTTTGTGTGGTTTTTTCTGATATGTGCTCATAAAGATGACAATGAGGTAATTGTTCATCTCTCTTTTGAATGCAAGTACGTGACGTGTTCGGTTTTGCTTAAATGGTTAATTAAATTATATACTATATGTAAAAAAACACTAAATAGTTAAGGTAGCTTAACTTGGCTTGTGCCCAAGTTGGAATCTATGTTGTCGGGGGGAGGGCGTGGCAAGTTAAGTGATGCTGCATCATGTCGCATGATGTGTGCAAATCTTTCAAACACCTCTCTATTAATAGCGACAAAGATTATTAATTAAGAGTCGCTTCTGCCGTTGGGACAATTGAAATGCAAACACTGTCAACTCATAACCGGCAACTGGTAGCCACCTGGCAACAGGTGCAGCTCATGATCTCATCTCAATGCTGGGCAGTGGCACGCACCCGGCAAACGACCTTGTCGGCCATCAGTCGCAGATTAGCGATAACTACACTTAGAGAAAAGTGGTGAAAGGGGAAAAAGATACCATTTAAAGTTCATATATACTTTTACAAGTAAGGAAAGAGATATAAGTATAAATATAATGTAATGTGTTTACTTTAAAATGTATACTGAAATATTTGTAATTTGTAGCTTGAATCTTAAATAGATTATTTGTAGATTTAGATATAAATATGTGCATTGAATACAGGTATATTTAGATGTATATAGATACTTATACAAATATAGATACAGATGTGGAGCTTTTTTGCCATCAATACTGGTATATTCTTCCTCATTTCTCTCAGTGTACGACTTACAACTGACCCGGCCAAGCAAATTAAATTCTAATTAACAAATACGTGTAATTATAAAAGTAATAAACTAGCTTTATAGTTCTGCATTTTCATGCTATATCCAAGTTATCAATTTTCTCATTTTCCCTATTGAATTTTCCAATTGTTCGTATTGATTGCTCATGGTTGAACAATGCGATTGAAGCATATGTCAAATTGATTTGCCGCGGGCTCTACTTTGTATGCGATCAATGAGCTGTAACATGGAAAAGCCTTTGAACTAAACCGAATGCTCATATCATGGCAAATCAACGTAAATTTTGCAATTTTCCACAATCGAGACTCGACGAGATTTGAATGCAATGTGGAAAAGCTTTTTGCACACTCGAGATTTAAGATATTTTTTGTGTGTGGAAAAGGTGTGTCTGCATACCAAAAGCACAGACAAAGGCAAAATCATTAACATGACAGCTACTTATCACTGTGATAAACTGGCAATGCTTTTGGGTCAAGCTCGTTTTAAAATTGTATCTTTAAGGGTATTTTTAGCATCTAGATGATGCATCTGACTACAGCCACAATATTGTTTCTCGAAACTCAGGTCTTTAATCGCTTAATGCTCATCAAATGCAATTTGCATTTAAATACAGCTTTAATTCTCAGTGTTAGTTATAGAATTATAATTTGTAATTTTATGCATGAACAAATTATGTATTTTCCGAATCTGATTGCTACAAAAATATCATAAAGTTGCCTATTAAAGTTTACTTAGGTTCTAATCTGGCAATTGTCTGGACAGTACGACTGTAAACCTTTGAATAAAAATTTCAATCAACAGCTTTTATATGTTTTTAAAGCCAGTTATCTTGGCTGTGATATAACTATAGATATTAAAAGCTATGCTTAGATGTTTAATTAATTTAGTTAATGGAAGGTACCAAAAGAATACTTTACTTACAACTGCATTTAGCTTCAATGATTTACAACATTTTTATTATTTTAAATTTCAAGGTTTCACTTATAACGCTATTCAAGTTATGAACTATGAAATTGCCGTTCTAAGTACTTTATTTGGCACTTTGAAGCCGAAACTTCTTCGAGAAATTGAATCTTATAGTAGATGAAGTTGTTCTAAATTCTCTTCCATCTCTACAAAGATAGGTAATGGAAGTAAGTGTTATACTATTTTCCCTTAAGGCGTGTTTACTTGTACTTGTAATAGTTGTTCAGGTATTTTAAACCGTAATGGTCACACTTGGTGGAGTTGCCTGCTCTAGTTTGTGTGCCAAACAGAAAATGTGGTTTAAATAGTTTTCGCTTTTGCAAAATGCTATTAAATTTTCACTCGACCAACAACATGCAATGTTGATTTCTCGATTGCTATTTGTGTTGATGATGCTAGGGCAACAAATTAAAAATTATCTACGCCAAATTATCTTTTTCGCTTCTATTTCTGTTGTTGCTGATGCGTTGACTTCATTTTCTAACACCCATTGTTTCCAGTCAACACCTTAGACTTTGTCTACAGATTTGAGACAGAGTCTGTCTTTCTCTATGGAACGGTGCTTTCTGTTGCAGTCGAGTGAGTTTAGATAAATAAATTTTAAGTACTCGGTAAGTATTTTATTGTGACAAGAAAAACGCATTGAGCGTAGCATAAAAAGCAATCGAAAGAAATGGCAATGCCTGCAAAATTGCCGTTGTTTCCCACATGACACAGTCGTAGACGTTCCTTCAACGACAACAATTGCAATTTATTTATAATAAAAAAAAAGTTTACTACATTTTTATGACTGCAACGCAGCATGAATCAATGCGACGACAGCAGCAGACATTAAATTTTTAACAAGTTAAATTTTATTTAAAAGCGTGATGTAGGAAACGGAAAATGCCACGACGAGATACCATTTGTCCATTTCTTTTATGGCGAGGAAATTACAATAGAAGTGAGATAATTTTACTAATACAAATTTCAATCTAATTTCTTGTTCTGAAAATTAAAGGAGTTGCTACGGAATTGACAGTCTAAAATTTGTAAAGAGAATAAAAATTCGTTCAAAGATATGCTAAAGCTTAAAGGGTCTCTAGAGAGTAAGACCTACCTAATCATATGCTATCTATTATAGATTAAGGGTCTGTGTCCGAAACACTTAAAACTACTCTACATAGACTAATCTCTCATACCCATGTAAAGCTCCATTATCAATCAGGAATTACTCAACTCTAGGACTGCAAAGTGAGAGAAATAACGATAGTTTCAATTGAAAGCTATGAAAGATGTCATCTTAATTTCGACCCAATTTCTTCCTTTACAGTCACGTATGCTTCTCAGCTGCATATGCTACAGGGTATATATATAATAAAAATGACACGCGACATGGTCAAGCGCAAATTTCATGCACTGTTGATCGATGTCGCTGGGCTGTGGCTCTGACTGAGGCTAAGACCTTGAGAGACATATTTATACTTGTACCCATTGAATCATTTGTTGTTTTTGGCAAATTAGTTAGTAGTTGTCGAGCCATGCAAATGGCAATGTATGTGCACAACATATAATGACAATTTATGGATATTTATTTTGTTGTTAATATTTGCTAACCGAATTGGCAGTATTAGTTTTTTGTCTGGGCTCAAAACAAAGGTGTCCCTCAGTGTAAATGCTACTTTGCCATTTTCAATATGTATGCAAACTAAAAGTTTATGCAAACTATTTGCTAAATGCTTTTTATATTCATTTTCATTTTCATTTAGAAGTATTCTCATTTAGCATTAACATTGTCAACTTGAGCCTTACTCGTATTTATGGCATTTTTAATTAGGCACTTGCAATATTTTTCGCCTTTGACTAAGAGCAGGCGCCATTTGTGATCAGCATAAACTTGGCTTATGCTTAGTTAATACTCCACCCCCTTACACCTTTTCATCCTCTTTTCCATGCTAAGGCATAAGGCTATCCGGTTGCTGGTTTGCCTGCTGATGTTGCTGCTGTTGTGGCAGCTGCAATAATCCGCGCTTCATTAGCATCGACTTTTGCATTGTGGAATTGCGTTTACATAAAAATTGATTGCACATCATTCACGTCAAATAAGAGCCGACATCGGGTATAAAATATATGGCAACGCGTTTAATTATCTATTACAATGTATGCAACAGATCAACTCCTCAATCTCTATTCATGCACCCTATGTTAGCATTTTAGGGCTTAATGAGAAGAACTTCTCTTATTAGACAATCCCTAATTAATACTACATAGTACTTTAAGACATCCTTGTAGACTGAAGATGGAAGAAATCAGCAACTAGCCACCAAAGCAGATAAATGAAGAGATTTATGCTGAGGCATAATTCTTAGTTACTAAGAAGTCCTTAAGAAAGCTTTGGAAACACTGAAAGTTTCCAGTTAAAAATATTACTTAATTAAAGCACTTGAAAAGCTTTACTTGAAACTAAATTTAACAAAGTAAATTAAAGCTCCTGACTACATGAGTAAGTATATTCAATTGGGTTTATGCAAATCTTTTTGAGGAAACTAATGGAAACCATTGAAAAAATCTTTAAGCTTTAAATCAAATTAATCTAAATTCGAGCTGACTAATGGTATTGTTATTAAATTCATATTTTTAGGATTACAAGTAGAACAACTTATTTCTTAAAATTAAAGAAATGTTTTAAGCAAATAAAAACCTCATTTGAAGCTTAGACAATTTTATATCCCCCTCCTCACCTCGCTAATTGCATTAAAACTTGAGTACTGGGTATTTCGATTACTTGGAGATATTCCCGAATCCATGACAAATCTCTTAACAAACTCTTAAGCTATTCACTTAGTCATGGTACGCTGCGTCAGCTATTTAAAAAAAAAATACTCAAAGTTTTTGACTTATCATGTTTTTTTATAGATATATATTCATAAGTATATTCATTTTCGCGGTTATTTGTTTGTGAAAAGATCATTTAATTCAAATTGCGTGTAAATTACTTTGCTAAATGAGAAATTTTTTGTATTATTATTAACCGCACAAAATAATACAATAATATTTGCAAAGATGTGCTCATAGTGAGCTCGTTAGCTGTGCTAAAATGATATCATAATCACAGAAGATATAAAGAAAATACTTGTTAAAATACAGCACAGAAACTTTAACGATAAATGCAAATCAGTCAAGAATTTTGATAAAGGGGAGTTACCCCTAGAAAGACTGACATTTCCGCTTCAAGAAAAATAAGATTTTATTAACATAAAGCAAAAGATATAATAGAACTATAGAGTAGAGCTTTTCAGTGACTGTCAAACAGTGGAATGGATGAAAGTTAATTAAGTTGCCCCAATGGCGGGTTCAAGGAACTGTATCAAATCTATAGAAAGAAAAATATATATAAAGAGAGAGAGAATCGAATGGCCAAAAGGCGCCGCCAAGAACAAGAAGAAGAACAAGAATAAGAACAAGATGCCAAGTAAAAGTCGCTATCAACACCAACAGCGATCCAATTGTGGACTGTGAGTGTGGGAGCAAGAGGGATTGCCAGAGAGGAGTGGCAGGCAAAATAAATGAAATCACATTGAAAAAGTCATAATTCTTACGGCGGCCAGAAACCGCAGGGAATCATTAAAATTGTCTGTTGCGCGCTTGTCAAACACGAGCAAAGAGCTCTCCCCTCCCCCTCAACAGGAGGGAATAGAAGGAGGAAAGAAACCTCGATCAGCACGCGATTTGTAGGAACAAGATATGAACGACATGTACATTGAATACAACAAATAAACAAATGAATCAAAGGGATGGGCAGGGAAGAGAATTGAAGGGGTACGCATTCATGAATCATTTCATTTGCTCGAGTCAAGTACAAATCTTGGCCACCAATGAACGCACTTTGGTAGCCTTTGGGGCAAATAGCAGATGAGATTATTGACTCTTGATTATCATAAGGTGATTTGTTTACCTAAATCAATGTTGGAACTTCAAGTTTGGAGTTGGAAACTTGGCCGGGAAGTGTTTGTGTTTGTATTTGCCTTGTTTACGAGCCACTTTCAGATAAGTAGCTTGGCATAGCTCGAGGCCAATAACTGTGCCATTTCTAGGCACTGTATTACGCTTTTATTTCGCTAACTGAATGTTTGCCTGGCTCACAGGTAGCAAATTCCCATTAAAGATCCATAAAAGTGGCTCAAAATTTGATTTCAAATTAAATATGCGTCACGTATTCTGACATGGAACACTTGATTTTTTTAGATTTCTACATGAATTTTTGCGCGTAATTTGTGCCTTGTGGGCGTGGACGTGACATTGTTATTGTAGCACAGTTCCGTCAATCAAACATGCGATCAATCAGCCAATCAGTTTGTCACTCAATCAGTCAGTCAATCAGCTTGCGTAACATTTAATTGCGGCACGTGATTTTTTGCCAACTAACTTGAGTTTTTCGTGCATTCAGCACATTGAACTCTCAGTTACTTTTCTCTCTTTCTCCCACTCTCACATGCTGCCTCTTTCTAGTTTTGCTACAAAATTGTTTAATTGCTCAATTTCAAGTTGTTTTGGCATTTCTTCTTCTTTCGTTTGATTTATAAACTTATGTATAGAGCTGCAGGCAACATTTTAGAGCTCTTTTTCTTCGGCTCCTTCTTTTGCAATTATTAAAAAGCAATTTATGCGTTGTTAGCAACAACCACAAAGCAAACACAATCATTACCCAATTTTCTGTTTGATACCATAACCTTTGTTTATTTTGGGTAATTCTGAAATTCACTTCCGAAACAGTTTCACCAAAAACATAAAATTTAATAATAAACATTCGCAGCCTTGCATTTGAAGAAACATCAGTTTAAGGGGAACTCTAGTCGGAGAAAGAAATATTTCAGAGAGAGAATAAGAGATATTTACTCAGATGACTGGAAAGAAGTTGTCAAGTGTAAGTAGTCTACGTTCCGACTACTAATCAGTTGTGAAGTCTTGAGTTTGTCATGGGAAAATCAAGTCGTCAAGTTGTCAATTCATCACGTATAGAAAGTGCTTTTGACAGACTGCAATTGCTGAATATTAAAGAACTGTCAATAAACTGAACTATCATCATTATCAGCTATATAAATAAGTCTCTGTGTGCTGATTGACTAAGAAATTGGCAATCAATGCACATGCTAAACTATAGTGAGATTTAAGCTTAATATAATAGTTGCCATTTAGAACAGAACTTATGAATAGTTGTATCCTTAAAATAGAAAATGGCTAAAAGTCCATAACGAATGAAATTTATTAAATAGTTCTACAATTATTAATTAAATGGACAAAACTACTGAAGTTGCTAGATCCTCCTTCACATTCGGCTTAAATGGCATTCATGATCCATTGTGGTTTTATTCAACCGGATTTGAGTTCATATTTACGATCAATAAATTCAGCTTAGTTTAGTTAATCTACCAATTTATTTAATGGCGAGTAGTTTCCATTTAATTGCATTTTTTAATCTTAAACTAATTTAAACAAGACATCAAACTTAGTAGTTATATTTAGAAGTACTTATACTTAAGTAAAACAGCCAGAACTTTCTTTACAAATGTTTTAGAGCAAAACATTTTCTATTTTTAAATCATTAACTTTGAATTGTTATCTGATGAAATAGATCGCTTAACTTTGAACTTTTGTTGTATTTAGATTGATGATCTCATCAAAGATATCTTTTTTTTGGCAAATTTCATCAGAAGCGCGTCTATGCAGAATTCCGCTTAGACGCAAGTCGTTTTTTCTTTGCCCCGAAAAAGGAAATGCTTAGATTTAAATTTGGATATATTAATCGTATCTGTTTGGTCTATTGTATTGCTGCCTTTGCTTTGTTCTAATTGCGCTCGACTGATTTTAATAGCAGACTTTGTTGTGTTCCTATATAGCTATAGGTTATTAATCAACTGGCTTTAACTATATCTTGTCTTGGTTATTGTATTTTAATTACTTGGAATTGGAGAATCTGGAGATTGATATGATGTCACCTTTGTCTGTCTGGTTTTTCTTGGTTGGCAATTTGTCACTCTTGAGCCGTAAACAAATCACAGCCAATGGTCGTGTCAATCGCCTAAACACCTACTCCAATCTATGTACTACTCGATCAGCACTTGACTACACGTAGAGTCAGGGGATGAGCTGGAGAGAAAGAGGAGGGGAAAAGTGTGTCCATGTTGCTGCTAGAGCCATAAACTGCGCGCTTGTTTGTTGGTTTTTAATTGGCAGCGCCATAATCTATCATTAATTTTGCCATAAATTGTTTCCATCAATGCGAGGGCTGACGACGATCCGGTTGCCCACACACTCTCCTACTCTTCCCTTTTGGCCAAGGCACTATCTATCAGATAGTCCCTCCCCACTCCCTCTCAATTCACAGTGGCTGGCATTTTATTTATTTTTATTTTTATTTTTCTATAAAGCGTTCCTTTTTATCTGCGTTTGCAAGATTTATGCGCGCGGCTATAAAATAATATGCTGCCAAGACAAGGCCGGACTGAGGTTGGTTTCGGACCAGCAGCTCCTTCTGGACCAGCAGCCGACGCATCGCGCATCCTTTGGGCCAATGCCAACTATTTAGCTCAGCTATAAATAGCAGTCAATACACACACAAACACACAGACACACTTATACATAGAGACATAGCAAAGCAATTGCAATCACTCAGTTTGTTGCTTAAGTCTTTTGTTTTATTTTCTGTTTGCATTTTTCAGTGTCAGCCAAAGTTGCCGTCGCCGTCGCCGACTCCCAACTGAGCACAGACAATCGACTGGGGATCCATCCTCACACTGAAAGTGAGTTATGCAGTCAACAGTTGATAGAAAATATTTTCATTCGTCTCTATAAAAAATACAAAAAATAAAGGGAAAGAAGAAGCCGATCCCAAACTCAATCCCAACTATGCAGTGCATATATATTTCATGCGATCTCAGCAATTCCAAAGTTATTTTTGGCATCTATATAAACAGAAGGGGGGGGGAGAAGTGGTACTTTTCCCCCCTTCTCCCCGTTGGCTTTCTTTGTCCTCTGATTGAGGGAATGGGAATCGGGCCATCAAATGCGGAAGACCGGCAGTCTTTAAGATTTCAATAAAGCAACGCCAATGGCCAATGGGGTTCTCCACATTTTGGTTGAGCATCGGTCGGGTCCGGTCTGATACCCGGCACATACACATTTTGTAATAAAATTAATGACACGTCATTACCGTAATATTGTTGTTATAATGTGAGCTGCATGCAGAGTGCGAGTGCGAGTGCGAGAGAGCTACAAGTTTCGACTACAACTACAACTACGACAACGATGGAAGGAGGAAGAGTACTTACATTGAGTACTTGGTACCGGTCTGTTCATTGGTATATCCAATGAAACCACTGAACCACCGTTAAGAACACATGGCTGCAGGGTGAAAAAATTTCTTTATTGCTGTTTTGCGACCAGGTCTGTCATTAGTTTCAAAGCATTTAGCCGTTTAAATTGATAAACAACATTTACATGCAAATTGCGGTCATTTAGTGATAATATCTTTCTCTCCATCTCCCTCTCTCCCAATCTTTCTATCTCGTTTCCTCTTGCTGCCTTGACAAACGGTTCTCAGGCCTGTTAATGAGCCTAGCTTAGGCCTAGGCTGGACCTGACTAATGGTAATTGAATTACTCCCAATGTCACTTGCCAACCCTATTCTTAACCAATTTTAAAAGTCCACGATACTACAGCCTGAAGATTTCATAAATTATCAGCTTTATGCACAGTTATTCAAGCTTTTAGGCTAATTGATCGTTTGCAGCTTTCATGCGATATTACTATTAGACTTTGCGGCTATCTCATGGCCATTTGATGTACACTTAGCGCCAAGTAAGAAGCTTTGAGCTTTAATGTGCTTGGGAGTAGGCTTTTATAATTGAAACAGTAGTACATCGTTAAATTGTATTAAACTCTTTCATAAGCTTTGCAAATTGTCTAGTTCAAAATTAATTTTATTTTAAATCAATCAGCGTAATTGAAGCTAACTTACTATGAAGCTTTTAAATTAAATGTGCATTGATTCAACATTTTATTTGGCTTAAATGAGCCTTGACATTGTAATGCCCAAAGCTACTTTCGTGATTAATCTAAAGCTTCTTCTAGTGACAACTTTAGCTACTGTCACTGACAGAGTCTGCCATTAACTTTTGATGCTCAAAAGCTTGACAAATTTGCGGGGCAGAGACCTTATCCATTTATGGGACATTCCCTGATAGCGTCGAGGGTTGGATTCGTAGTTGAATCTCGCCAGGATCGTTGGATTTATGTGCTCAAGGCACGCCAGGCTGGCGCGTTGGCATCTTAAATGCCAATAGCCGCTTTTCGTTGATGCGATGGCATTTGTGTAATTGCCATGGCGAAAAATGTGCTGCTTAAAGGGATTCGCAGTCAGGAGGAGTGACAGTCTCCAGCGAGATAAACTTTAATTGATTGTGCGTGATGTGTGTGTGTGTGTGTGTGTGTGTGTGTGTGTGTGTAGTGGCATTTATTTATGGACCTTGCTCAACATGGAGACAGTAAGAAGGGCCAGCTAAGATGTGGATCAACTTCACCCACCATAGAGCGGACAGTGGACAGTGGACAGAGGGCAAGAACCGCACTTTATCCACTTCCTGGTTTTTCTTTTGCCAAATTGCACAATTTCAATGCGCATTCACTTATGCAAATTGTGCGGCATGCACAAAATATTTAAATACTTTTATGACTTAATAAAACATTTTTATTAAATTCGAGCAGCCGCATTTCAAATGCAAATCGCATGCAGCATCCACATCATCATCATCATCATCATCAACTGAAGACCTAAGCCATTCCATGCCATCTTCCCATCCTTCTAACCCCTCAAGGCGATCTCTTCACAATTTGAAATATCTTTGAATTGCCAACTGCCAATCGTGCATGAAGTTTCCAGTCCCACTCCAAGTTCAACTCAAAGCAGAAGCAAAAGCCACTGTCCAAATGTTCAACTGTCCAGTCGAGGGAACGTTTATGTTTAAAACATAGCGCCGTGCACTTTCCTCTAAAGACAGGCGTATAATTTAAATTTAAATTTAAAATAAATAATAAAAGTAAGCACGAAAAGTTGGTCAGCCTAAACGAATCAAAAATATACCCTGTAGTGATAATCAATATTTAAGAAAATAAATGAAATGGAGTTTAATAGTAAATCAATATTGTCGTTGTGAAAAGTGATAATAATATTAAAAGAAGAGTCAAGGAGAGAAATTAACATTACAATTAAAAGCTTTCTTTCAACACTTGTTTATTAATTAAAAGCTATTCACTTCTTCTGATTCCTAAAGGGAGCTTTTTGGCTCAACAGTCCCTACTAAATAACTTTAAACAGCTTTAAAAAAATTTAATTTTGGTACCAAATTTTAAATTTAAATAGTAACTGAATGAATATTTAATTTAAAGTCTAGACTTGCAACGCTTAAATTAAAACGTATTGAAATATTAGTTAATCGATATGCCCATTTAAACGTAGTGTATTTGCACGTATATAGACTACATACATGTATCAAATATAAATTCAGAACCATTTGCTCGCCTGCTGCTGCTTTCATTTCAACAGGAAGAGTAACAACAGCGTGGAACATGCAGAGAATTGGCCAAAAGCCCCCATCCCCCATGCTGTGCTTTTGGCCATGTTGCAAAGAGAAGCATACATAAATTTGTGTGGCTTAAAAGAGTGAAGAAAACCTCCTTAACCCTGCTCTCCCCTCGACTCTCAACTCAACAGGGGAGCTAGAAGTTGCGTGCAACGCATTGCGTGTTGAATTTGTTGCTGTTGTTGCTGTCGTTGTGTGTGTTGAGTTTTTTGTTGTGTTGTGTGTGTTGCATAAAGTGGATATGTTTATAAGGCAGCGGTAAGCAAGCTTGTCATCTAATTTCAACAAGAATTTGATCGGCTTTGCGGCATTTGTCGCTAATTAAACCGAATACCAAAGATGCTCAATTCACGCCCAAGTGTTTCTGGCCATAAACAGAAAGTTGCTCCGATTACGCGCCTCGATTCTAATGTCTGTCTGTAACTCTAACTTGGGGCATGGCAACAAAGCTGCCACAATTTGTTACTGACATGGCCGTAAATGGACTCACAACTTGGTCTTGGACTTGGGGTCTCTTGCAATTGGCATTGCAACAGTTAACGGTAACTGTTTGTTGGCCATGTCTGTGATTTTCATTTCAATTGAGTTATCTACCAAAAACGGGGACACACGTTAGACTTTAGGCCACAACTGCAGCTAATTTGTGGTTAGCGCTAATGAAATACAGAGAAGAACTCCTTCTCCTTCTCTTTCTCCCCTCCAGCTTTGAGCTCTCAGTTCTCAGCCAACTCCAATTTCATAGAAGCAGCGGAACAAGAGAACATTTGCCAGCTGGCCACCCACTCGTCATTGGTGCCAAACAAGTTCTCCTCTCTCTTTCTCTCTCTCTTTCTCACAAACTCTCAAAAAACAACTTTTTGTATATTTTTTGGCCAGGCCAAATGCTTCGACTTGGCTAATATATATGTAACGGCTAACTGTACACGAAGCGACAATATCTATGGCATCATCGCGACTCAACGGCAAAAAAAATACGAGTATGCCGCAGGCTTTTTAAGATTTGCCTGGTGCTATTCAGTGTTCACTTGGGAGCAACAACTGTTTTTCATACCCATTGTGTGCAAATTATAATGGGGTAGCTCATATCTATCTATCTATCATAGAAAATATAATGATTGATCTATTGATTTCTGGGTATATCAATGAATGAATAAGTAGTTTAGATAAGCTTTTTAAAGAACATGAATACAAGCAGTTAGGAACTTAATTTCAGGCTTAAAGAAAATTAATACGAGCTTATAAATCTTAAAAATAGTAAGAATTAATTCTTTCTATTATATTTATCTAATAGTTCAAGAACACTTACCTTAATAATCTCTATTCGACACGTTTGAAATTTAGAATTGATAAAACGGTGAAATACAAGCTTTAAGATTATCTGTAAGAAAAACATACTTTATATGAATATTTCGCCTATTTAATTTACTTACATTATTTAAAGTTATTAATTTAATACCTTAAGATTCATAAATGAATGCAATCTAATTTAATTAAAACGACAACAACTGATATTAAGTAGTTTAGAAATAATCTTTAAATAAGAGTATATATTTACTAATACTTCAATAATTACAATTTAAAGAATTACAAATTAATCAAAAATTTAAATTTAAGCTTATTGAAGATTTATGCAAAGATAAAATCCATTCTAGCTGAAGACGAATCCAAAGATACAATCTTATTCAATTGCACCTATAAATGTTGATAATGAACGAATAATTACATGTGCCACAAAAATCGATTGTGATTAGCTGTTAATTAAAGAGTATGCGCAAGTCGTGCAGTAGTAATTAGGCAGCTTGTTTACTTAGCTGCAGAACAGGCGTATCGACTTAGTGTGGAAGTTGCAACCTGCAAGTTGCAAGTTGCGACGTGTGTGCACACAGCACAGATAAAATCATACGTAGAGTTTTACTTGAGTTTCGCTTGTATCTAAGGCACGACACGGATCGGATTGGATCGAATGGAGTAGAATGGGGTGAGATCAGATGGGTTGAATGGGTTGGGATTGGATTGAATGGGATCGCCCAGATTTGCTTTCCCAATGGAGAATAAACATGGCTAAGCCTGCACTTGACTCTGTCTGATCTGCACTTGGCTCATAGCGGTGGCCTGTCCACACATTGCACTAATTATGTGGTGCTCGGTGTGGTGTACAGCCTCACATGGTGGTGCACCTGAAACTAGCGGTGCTACTACAATTTACCAAGCATTTCCGTGGGCGAGTTGAGAGCGATTTTACCCATCGTGTGCTAAGACCTGAGACTTTGACTTCGAGCATGTGAGATATATTTTGGCTGCTGCTGGGAGAATTCTGCGTGAAGTCAAAGACTCGAGTCGAGTCGAGTCGAGTGGTGCTGTTGTATCCATAAATTAGAAGTATGTCATTTGGCAGCTACCGCAGCAGAGAGCAGAACCCAGAATCTCATCTTGCATTCAGCCATAATTTCACAAAGCCAAAGACAGTCGCAGTTTTGCAGTCTGAGTCGATGATATCCAATTTCGTAATAAAGCATAACGAATTATGCACTCGACTTGCTTTATTTCAACTGACTCTTTGGTGGTTGTTGTTGCTGTTTGCTGTTAGCTGTTTGCTGTTGTTGCATGGTCGGTTAACGGTTCTGGTTCTTGGCTGACTGCCTCTTTCAGGGGGCTTTCAACGCGGCGCACTGAAAGATGAAATTGCATGCTGCAAGTAGCGAGTCGACTTCAGATACTTTTTGCATTTTATGCATTTCTGCCAAACGAATGAACGAACACAAAAAAAAAAGGCAGCTAACTCTCATCGAATATGCGATTTATGCGGCAATTTGTAAACGAAAATGGCTTTTGCCAAGAATTATTATTGTCCATCATGGTCAGTTCGCGGTCTCTACCTCTCTCCTCCCCAAAAAGAATGCGTTTGCAGCAGCTTAGCCAAAGTCAAATGCCTTTTAGAGCCCATCTGAGCAGCACTTAGCAAATATTACGTATACGTCGCGGGTCCCATAAAAAAAAATAGAAGAAAAACAAACAATTTTTTAAATTGTTTCTACTTTGCGTTTGACTTCCTGCTATCTACCGCAATTTACATTTAAATCGTTTTCTAGCCTCAGCCTATCACTCAGTTTATAGATCCTCACATTGAAATGATATATAGCCAGAGTCGTTTTGAGATGCTATATTAGCTATACATTTAGTTCTCTTGGCTTGCTTAAAAACAATTGCTCATAAGCAAACGATTTCCGCATACATTTCAAATGGGTTTTTGTTCTTTAGTACATCTAAAAGTTATTATTTTATTATGAAAACGGAAAAAACTAGCTTTAAAATCTATCGATTATTGTCTATAGAATTTCACATCTAAATCGGTAAAGTCTTTACAAAGTTATGCAAGTTTAAGTATGTAAACCCTTTGAGTTGGCAGCTTTACAAGTCATACAATCAGACTATTTATGACCTTTTCCGATATCAGAGCAAAAAGAACAGTTGTAAATCTTAATAATAAAAATAGATGGATTATAAGCCTTTTGTGATACAATTTTGTTGATAATAAGTTATTTGTGTTGATAGGACACTGTATTTTGTTGATATTGATAATTCTTAATGATAAGACAACTATGAAGTTGCTATAAAAAGTCGTTTTAAGAAAATGTTTTTTCAGTTTAGTCTTTGACTGGTTAAATTGAAATATCGAAGCGCAAAAATGTTGTTGAAATTAATTTGTGTAATATTAATCATTAAAACATATATAATTCTTTCTGTTTCTATTCAGTTCAATGAAACCAATACGAACAATGATACCGTTGATATTAAATATTTACAACCTAAAAAATCGTACGGACGCAATTGTGCTGAAGCAACTGCTAAAACTAAGAAGAGTGGGATCTACGAAATACTCATACCCAGCTACAGTAAGGACCCCTTTGAAGCGGCTTGCGATGCAGAGACCTAAGGAGGAGGTTGGACAATTATTTTGAGACGGAGGGATGGGAGTGTAGACTTTTATCGGAACTGGAATACCTACAAAAAGGGATTCGGAGATCTGGATGGCGAGTTCTTTTTAGGATTGAACAAAATACACGCACTGACGGCTGAATACAGCCAAGAGCTGCTAGTAATTCTGGAGGACAAGGAGGGAATTGAAGCGTTTGAGAAATACGAGAGATTCGCAATTGGTGACGAGGATGAGAGATACTCCCTTAATACTCTAGGAAAAGCCACCGGAACTGCTGGTGACTCCCTCCGAAGACATCAGTTCCTGCAATTTTCCACCTTTGATCATCCTAATGATCGCTCTCCAGCAAACTGCGCCGTAAATCGTTTTGGCGCCTGGTGGTACGATGATTGTAGCGACAGGTACTAAGGATGTTAATTGAGTTTATTGATTGTTTAATATTGTTAAGCTTCGATTGTTTGTTTCTTTCCTTACAGTAACTTGGCGGGCAAATATAATAACAACACTTTTGGCAAGGGAGTCGTCTGGGACCGCTTTCGGGGAGACGAGTACTCCCTTAAAACAGCTATAATGATGATTCGACCCAGAAACTGAATGAGTACTAAGCCACAGCTATAATATTTCCATATAAAAAGTATGGATTTCTATCAACTTCCTTGTTAATACTAATTATCTTATTGTATATTATAATAATTGACAATAATCAATTGTTTGACATAATAAAAGCAGTTTTAGTTAATTTTTTTACAAAAATATTGTCAGAAGAAAGGATGCAGTCTGCGTTTATATTTTAAAAAATCTTCTTTTCATTGAATTGCTTATTGCAAAGAATTTTGAGTTCAACCTACTATAACAGATGTTTCTAGTTTATATTTACTAAATATTTATAGTCGTTTTATGTCGCACAACAAACTTTTCACTCTTTTACTACCCTTTTACTTTTATTATGGGTATTGGGCTCTTTGCAATTCTGACGCTTCTAACGCAATGTTAAGACTGAGTGGAACAACTTTTATGACTGGGGCAACAACGTGTGCCAATTTCAGCCACAATGCGTTTGGGGCACATTAAATTGTTTACGGGGCAAAGCGAAAAAAAAAAAACGCATAAAAGTCGCAAAATGGGAAGCCTTGAACTTGACCCAGGCAAAACAACAACGGCAGCAACAACTTGGCCAATAACAATAACTACAAGAGGCAGCGGCCAATAAGCGAGGAGCACTTGTTGTTGCTGTTATCGTTGTTGTAGTTGGTATTGTTGTTGTTGGTGGTGGTGGCGACGTGTGTCAGGGGACTCGACTTGGACTTGGACTCGATTGTGCTGACATTGACGCAGATGGAGGCACTGTTGTTGCCGCTCTTCTTCTTGTTGTTGTTGTTGTGAGGGGCAGCCAGTCAGCCATATAAGAAGTTGCGGGTTGCAAGTCCAAAGAGCGCTGCATGAAATGTTATTACAAGCGGCATAGGGAGCAACTTTAGTGCAGAGGGGCAGGGGTACACTGACAAAATAGACCTCCTTTTCAAACAAAAACAAGCGTCTTAAAATTAAATTAATAACACTAAAATACAAATTAAAGTTGTCTTCTTATAGACAAAAGATTGAGCACTATGTATAAATAAATAAATAAACATAAACACCATTTTATAAATGGTAATTATATATGTAATTAGGTAAAACTAAGAATTTATATGCGAAAAACTGATGTTTTTAATAAAAGAATTAAAATCCTAAAATAGTAAGAAAAGACACCTTTGTAAAAAATGTTTAATAAACTCATGTTTTTAAATATTTAAAATATAAGTAGCTTAGTAATAATATTATTTTTGGAATTGTTGACTACATTTTCTCAAATGGTCACTATGTAGTTTGTTTATTTGTTTAAGGTCCAAAAATAGGACAAGTTTTTCTAAAAACTGTTTATTCTACATTTACTGCCTTGAAAGAATTTTGAAGCTTCCTTAAAAGATTTTTGTTTAACTTAAAATAAAATTTTAATAAATGAAAGTCTTCTTCATTGAAAAGATGTGATGGCTCTCAATATCTGTTTGATGTTAAAATCCTTAGACCCTTAATTTGGGAACATTCTTTTTGATCAGTGTATATGGGTTAAGGGAGAGAAAAATTAAACCTTTTGACACAACGCGACGCTTGAACGAGCAACGCAACAACATCAGTTGATGAAGATGATGAGGCTGCTCTTTGCTCTTAGCTTGTTGTTATTGTTGTTGTGGTTAACTTTGTTGTTCTTGTTGCTATTATTGTTATTGTTGTTGGCAAGTTGTGGATGCTGCCAATTACTTGTTGTAAGCCATCAACATCAAGCGATTTGGCTGCGTAGCCTCAGACAAAGTCATAGTCAAAGCCAACCAAGACCAAGTGGAGAACTGCGTCCGCTTGGTGTTGGTGGTGTTGGTGGTGTTGGTGGTGCTGGTGGTGTTGATAGCCATCTTCTTCAGCTTAATTTAGCATGTCTGCGCGGTTCAACACTTTGACTGAGACTGTGGCACATTCCCAGCCTCATCCTCAGCCTCTGAGCAGAGTTCCCTTCAACGGACGTGCCCATTTGGCAACTTGATAATCTCTTTCTTAAGCGGTCAGCGCCAATCACTCAGTCGGCACTCGAGAGACTCACAAACGTGAGCGTTGTGTTCCTCTTTTCTGTAATTGTCTTAAATCAATCACAGAAAAGTGTTATTATGACAGCGTTATTAATCGTGACAGCGCAGTCGCTGCACTTTAGCTTCATTTTTGCCATCTTGCAAATTGCCACGAACAAAAGACTCTGGCAACGAACTTGCCCCAACTATGGGCCATATATACTTTGAGTATATGTAGTACGTTGTTGCATCGCCTAATGATTTTGAACTTGCACCGCCATTTGCAGTTAATGCCACAGCCAGAAACCACATGCATGTCCATAACAACAGCCTACAGACAGTTTCAGCTGCCAGCTGCCAGCTTTAACTACAACTACACATACAATTTCAACTCGAAACAACGTCCGGCGTTCATGCCACATGCGGCCCACGCGAGGCGAGCGCCATTAAATGCAAATTATTTCATTTCTGTGCCAATTGTTGTGCTACTTTTTTTCGGGCTCTGTTCGTGCGCATCATCAAAAGCAAATCATCAGCGCAAAATAGACAGAAGAACTGAACATCAAAATCAACGAAGAATAGACAAACTTGGCTAAGCAGACAATCACATACACTTGAAGATGGGTTCTTAAAAGAGAAATAAATTGGGATTAATTCACGTCTTTAACTGAAACCTCATCTTTAAAAAGAAATAAGTAAAAGTATAAAATATATTAAATTTAAATTTAAATTGTACAAAACATATACTATATACCAATTAATTCTCTTTTCTAATGGCAAACATATTTCTTACAATGTTAAAGGAAGAGCTGAGCAGCTTCAGTAAGTGTATAAGAAAGCGAAGAAGTATAAATTGAAAATGTTGTTTGTGCTTTTATTGATTTTCCATGTTCCGCAGAGTTCCGTCATAATTACGAAGCGGCTCTGATTAGAATTACACAACGGGGGGAGATGACAGTGGGTAGCAGGAAGAGCTGGGAACAGGGAGAACTGGGAGTTAGGAGAGCTGGGAACAGGGAGAGTTGGGATCTCTCAGCTGGGAACTGAAAAGCTGGCAAAACTAGCAAATGGCAAATGGCAACTGGAAAGGTAGATGGAAATGTGATTGCAAATGTTGGCAGGAAATTGAGGTCAGTGTTATGATTGTTTTGTGAATGAGTTTTTCTAGGCTTTTGTTTTTGCAATTTGCGCCACAAATTGTGGCACAGTGGCTAACAAAAGTCCATTTACAGCAATCAATACTCGTAGTTGTTAAGGTTACAACCTGCAACCTAAAAAATGCTAATCCAGGAGTAACTCATTAGACAAGATGCTAGATGCTTGCAACACAAACAAATGTGTGGGTGTGGCATGCCACAGTCAAGATTCGCGCCAAATTGACAGCTAAAAAGTATTTTCTAACCTGCCACGCCTGCAGGAGTTGCAAGCAGCAGTTCAACACTGCGGCTCTTGCCACTGATTTATTATTATTTGTGTGTGTTATTTGGCGCGTGTGTTTGCAGCACACACAAACATATACGCTACACACACCTCTAGATACGCCCTGGCCGTAGATCATCACGTTTGCAGGCGCATATTTCAGTTGACAGTTCATTTGCCTGCCTGCTGCTTTTCTGGCTGCCTTTCTGCCCGATTGCTTGCAACACACGCAGTTGCCACAATTTATGACTGGCAACTGCCTGTTGCAAGTTCTACACATTGTTACTGTTGTTGTTGTTGTTGTTGCATTTCTAATTAGCATTTACAAATGGTTGCTGCTGTTTGAGCTCATGCCTCCCTGCGGCAGTAGTTCGCTCACTTGGTGCTCAAGTGCTGACAGCCAGCGATTGCTACGTGCAACGTGCAACTTGCCACTGATTTCTATTTGCCTAGCACTTTAGCTGCCCTCACAGTTTGAGCAGCACTGTATGTCAAACTGCAGTGTTTTTCAAACTGATTTTAATGGCAGCAAAGAATGCGAGAGAAAAACAAAAGACTGAGGCAACGAACTTGGCTGACCATCATCTGCAATTAAGCAATCACTTAACATTCTCTAATGCCAAAGTGGAATCACGTGTGCGTATGGAACGCCCTTCCCCTCACTCCTTCCCTTCTCAGTGAATTCTTATCGCGTTGAAAGGCTTCAGTCCACTGTGGCACAATGGGAAAAAGTTCCAATTTCTAGCTTCTAACTTTGTATTTAAAGTTAAAACTTATAGATTCGTCAAACTAACGTTTATGCAAAGTTTCAAGTCTCTAAGTCTTAAGTTTAACTAGCATACATTCAATACATCAAGCCTCTAACTTTGTTTGTACAGTTTATGTCATAAAATCAGACTTATTTTCCATAGTAAAGAAGCACTTGCAACTGAGACTTCGCCACAATGTTGGGCGTCATTTGGCCAACGTCTGCATGCCAAAGCGGCGCTAATCAGCCTCTAGCTGTGTGACACCTCCGGCCAACGACCGAGTATACGCGTTCTTCTTCTTCTTCTTCTGCTTTTTATGGGTTAACTCCCCATTCCCCTCCCTGGTCAATAGAGTCAGCAAATAACTATTGATCAGTGACTGGTTCTGCATGCAGAATTGAAGCGCCAACAGGTTCTTGAAATCATTGGCCACATTTGCCTCTAATATTCGGTCGTGCATTCTCTCAGTTATGTGAAAAGTGTTGCTTGATGACGACTGCACTTTCCGCTGGCTGTCAATTAAACAGGCCGAGATTTGATGGCTGTCATTTCCCAATCCTCGACTCTATGCCAAAATAAAGTGTGTCAAATGCGCTTTAAACTGGCTTAATTGCTTGTTTCGGCGGGTGCAATCAATCATTGCATATCAAAAGCTACTGTTGGCAGTTTCAACTCCATCTTCATCTTTTTCCTCCTCTTCTTTTTTTTGTGGTTCTAGGCAGCACTTGACGCTGTCTCAACTGTACCTGTTCCCAAGCAAATGACAGTACAATCATTGGGTTAACTTGGCTTAGCGTCGACCCTAGCGGCGATTTGGTCAAAAGATCCAACCAAGACTGCGACTGCGAATGCGACTTCAACTGTAGACCCCTCATTAAAACTACTTAAGTTGCTGCTACTTCAGTAAGTATCTCGGCATCGAAGGGGACCTTCATTCGGATTCGGATTTAATTTGCGAGCGAGCATGCAACAATTTCATTTTTCAATTTTAACTGTAAAAACATACACGTTATCCACGACCATGTAAACAATTCAATTTGCCAGCAAGGACCACACTGGTCTCATGCATGACTTTGACTTCAACTTCGACTGCTTTGAGGCTTCAACTTTGGCTGGCGACTTGCCTGGATTTCAATTAAGCCAATGGGGTCGTCTTAAGCCAAATGGGTTCAACCCCTTACAAATTAACTGATCGCAATTTAGAGATGACACAAAAATCATTTGTTTATAAAACGATCGATAAACGTGGATAAAAATTTATTTAATCACAAATTTTAACAAAGCCGAAATTAAGGTTGATGTTTACAATTCTACAGAAATCACTTAGCAATGAAAAAAGCTTTCAAAGTATAGATTCTTAAGGTATGGATAGTATGTTAAATTTATATAATTGTATAATTTACTGATAATCAACGATGTTCTAAAATGAATTTTAAAAATGAAAAAAATAAGATAATAAGATTTATTTCTATACAAATAAAATAATTTAATACAGCTATGCTATGTAGGTATCTAAGCTTATGCAGCTTTCAACAAAATTTGTACTACTTTTATCAACTCAAACTTAAAGCTTTTTGAAATTTTTCTAAATTTGTTACCCTCATAAGATATGGTTATAATTTTAGGCAGTTATTTATGTTATAAGCGAGACACGCAATGTTATTAATATCACGCCTCGTGTTCATCTCTAACCCGAACTCTCTGAGCAAAGCACAGTTGAGGTGCAAGTGGAACCCGTAATTAAAAAATTTCAACTTTGTCTGAAATTAATTTTGAATATGGCTCAGACGGACAAACACTTGACTTGAATATGGGGCTGGGGATGTTGCTGGGGTTGAGACTGAAGCTACTTTTGCTTTTGATGACGCGCCGACGCCGCGTAAATTGCCTAGACGCGTATCTCATCCAAAGGGGGGCCTCACACATATATCTGAGAATGAGAGCTGCTGGCAGCTTCAAGAGTGACGCGCATGGATTAAGTTGAGCATTCAAATTGAAACTGACAGCCTGGCATCTGAGTTGGCTCAAGTCCAGGCACTTTAACTCTAGACTTGCCGAGCTGTGTGTCCTGCAAAAGAGTGCAAAAGTGCTTGGCTCTCATAAAAGTGCCAGGCCCCATTTAGGAATTTGTTACTTTGTTCGCACGCATTGTAAACTTGTAGAAATAGTGGCAAAGTAATAAAAGTGGCGGCTGTGAAGCGCAGATCGCGTTATATGACTGCATAAATTTAACTTGGCCAGCACATTTTGATTCCATTTTTATCTTATCCCTGCTTATAACCATGTCTATGCCTTCTTGACATCAACCTCATCTACAGCTACAGCCTCTGCCCCGCAGCTTCAATGCCAAACTGACAATAATTTAATGCACATAAGAATCTTGGACAAACATTCGCAGATTCACTGCCCCTTTTAGATTCCCCTTTGCTTATTTCTAGGCGGCGCTAATTCAATTAGTTAAAAGTGCTAACAATTGCGAGTTCGAGTTAGAGTATTTATGTTTCAGCTGCTGCCTGAATGCTGTTTGCATTCACTAATTGCCACAAACAACTTGAGATGGTGTAGGAAGTGGGCTTCTGGTCAATAGGCTTACCAGCCTGCCAGTTACGCAAGCGGGTCAGCGGCGTCACGATATTCATTTACATTCGTCCACACATTCACATTAACATTCACATTCCCATTCGCAGTCACATTTACATTTACATTTACCGACTTTGATGGAGACACTCGAAAAAATCAACTAATTCAAATGCTGCACCCACTTCAAAGCGCAAACAAATGACTTAGGACACGAACTAGATCAAAGTTAAGTTAACAAGCAGTTTCGGCACTAAACTGAAAGCAAAGAAATACTTGGAAATAATGGGGGAATAGAAGTAGAATATTGAATATCAAATGTACTTGTAGAAATAAGGAATATTCAATTTAAGTAAGAAAATACTGGTAGTTAAATAAATAAACAAAGAGATATAAGAGATGAATAAAAATATGAAACACTTGCTGGTAAGTTAATTATTATACTCGAAATATTTAAATTATGACATATTCCTTACCCCAAAATTTAAAGAATACATTATGGGGCTAGGGAATATTTGTTCTCCCAGTTCTTTTTAACCTACAAAGGTTATAATTATAAAGTTGACACCATCAAATGATTAATTTTGTATATGAGGGCTTTCGGTGTTGTTCACGCAGCAAAAACATGAAAAGATGATTTGTTGGCGAGCCATGCGGAACATATACTATAGTTCTTATGTCGTAAATCAACATAACAAATAGAAGAAATGTAAACCCAAAAGAAGTGACCATGAAGTATATGTTCGTTTGATTCGATAAAAGGGAAAACAAAGAATAAAAAATATTTTTTTGCTTGAGAAAATTAACTATACAAAATTTGTACTTGGACAATAGCTCTTCTTTAGTATTTTAATGTTATTATTATTATAATACAATTTTCTATATGTAGTAACCATAATTTTATAATAATTGCTTCTAATTATAAACATTAATATTTTATAATGTTTCGAAATGGGATAGCAAAGAATTAACAGGAATAATTCGCATAAGTAAAGGATAAGAAAATCAAGCTTGGATATAATAATTTTACTATTACATCACCAAAATTAATGTGTAAAAATAATGTGAATATATAATTATTGCTATTACTTTTTGGGAAAAAATATCTATTCCGAAAGTTTTAAGAAATTAAGTATTTTAAGACGTGATAAATATTTCCCTCGCACACTAAGCAAATCCCTTTCACCTACTCGCAATTAAAAGCATTATTCATTCACTTGTAATTAATGATAGAACAACTCACACACACACGCACACACACGCACTTATATTAGCGCCTTTTACATGATGTCATTGCACTCTATTGGGCGATGAAATCGAATGCCAAAATTTGACACAGAGCATTAATAAGCGTATGGATTTATGTTTGACTTGGAGACCGACATGTCGGCATCTCTTGTGGCATCGATGGCGAGACGAGACGCAGCTAACATGGGGGACACCCACGCAGGCGTTGATTTTAAGCCGATTTCAAAGCCAGACAAATGTGTATGGCTTAGCGAAAGAACAACAAATTTGCACGGCGTCCAAACCTTAAAATGAAATTCAATATCATTCACTACAACAACAGCAACAGAAAAAGAGTTTCAAACTTTGGGTCAGCATATGTGACAGTCAAGTTCGTTGCTTAAGTCTTACGTTTTTGGCCCATACGAAACTCACCACGACAGCGACGTAAACGTTGACGTGAACGTCGCAGCTGACGCTGACGTCGTGCTGCTTTTGCTCTTGCGCTTGCTGCTGTCGAAACGATGACGTCACAGCTGTAAACAAAGCTAATGCCGGCAAAGCTCAAGCAGCTGAAACCAAAACAAACCGACGCCGGCCACGTGATTTGCGCGAGAGAAAAACTTGTTTCAGCTGACACTGGAACGTTTGCTCGTTTGTTTACATGTTGAAGTGAGAGACAAACCTTTTGAGAGAGACCTCTGGAGAGAGAGAGAGAGTAAAAGACACATTGCTCTCTTGCTCACGTGCTGCTTTTGCTGCCGATTTGAGCCACCTCTGCAATTTGTGCATTTGGTCAAGTTCAAGTGTGGTGAGCCGCTACGCTCTCTCTCTCTCTCTCTCTATATCCTACACTTCTGTCCGTCCCCTCTCCGTCTTACTCTATTTGTTGCCGGTTACGTCTAATGCCGTCGCTGCAATGTCTCCAGCTTTTATAATCTCAGTTTGTTGAGGCGCTCGCGCTCAGTCTTGCTGCGCACCTCGTCGTGTGAAGTGGTCGTTGTCGTCGTCTGCTCGACATTTTCTACAGTAAGTAGCTAGTTGCAAGTGGCAATCTATTGCTGTCTCACTCTGACAGCGGCTTACGTAGTCCGTTCGTTGACCGATCGCTTGTTCGCTTACGTCATTCGCGTCGTCTTACGCTTACGTCGTCATCTCCCATTTGGGAGCCTCATTGCGGCTGAGCTTGCGCATCTTGCCACATTCCGAGTCGCGCTTAACACCGAGACACAACTCGCGCAACGCTGCTAAAAATCTATTATATTGTGAGCCTCATAAAAAAAAAATAAAAAACTAAATGGAATATTCGCGAATTCTCAAACTGTGTGTGCTTGTGAACTTAACAATTGATTTTGATTACAATTATTAAATTTTAATAACAATTATATTAAATTGCCATAATTAAATATTTATATACTGCGAATTAAAGTTTATGACAGATAAAAATAAAGCAGATAAAATATAATAAAAATAAATAATTTAATTTAATATTCCCGAATGAACAAAAAGAAACAAAATTGTATTATTTTTAAAAGTAGTTTGCTGATGCCGCGTATTGCAATTAAACATTTTAATCTTTTTCACTGAATTATTTTGAATATTTAAAGTTAATAACAAAATAATAAACTTAAATAAACAATGGAATTTTAAAAAAAAAAAGTGACTTTTCTTCTTTAAAATTAAATTTTCTAATGCAGTATACTGCTAATGATTTCATATTAGTTATTTCGCAACATTTGATATTTATTTTTATTAAATTAACTTAGAATATATGAAACCACAGTGAACAGACAATAAAAAGACAATTTAATTTGTTCAGTATAAAAATTTAACCAGAATTTAAAAAGATATTTGAGATATTTTGAACAAATTTATTTAAGTGTTAATTATGAAATTGAGCTAAAATAATATAACTGATAAAACAATTTAAATCTTTAAAATTCAAGAACCTATAAAATCAATACTTTTAATAAATGAAAGCAAAATAAATGAGCTTAAAAAAGTCACATTTTGTATTTTTATATTTTGATATTTTTAAAACTGACTTTACAGCAAAAATATTTAAAAAACCATAAGTTTTTATTTGATAAACTTAATCAGCTTAAATTACCTTCTGCCAGAAATAATTCAACTGAATAAATAAGCAATTCAACAAATTTTTAAAAATGGAAAATTAAATGGAATTGAAGTAAATAAACATCAAAACTTCTTTATAGAAAGTTTTAGTTAGAACTATGTGTGTGTGTCCGAATGTGAGTCTGTGTTCAAAAGTCGGCTTGAAACATTCTGAATTCGTAGTATAATTGCAATTAGCCAAATTGAAGGCAATAAAATTAAAGTGCAACTGCAACAAAGTTGTGACTGCATAAAACGAATATCGAAATCAAAATAAACATAAAACAGAGAAACGTATAAAAAAAGAAACAGAAATAACAATCAAAAGGCAACGCCAACGCTGCAAACAACGCGAACAACTTTATATAAACTGAGCACGAGCCGCCCAGCAATTGGCATGAGTTGGTGGCAGCTGGAAGCTGCAACTGTTGTTGTTGTTATTGTTGTTGTTGTTGTTGTTGTTGTTGCTGTTGGCTTGCTGCCACCTTGGAATAGGCAAAATTAACTAAATTACAACATCAATGCAAGGCAACAGTCGAAGCAGAAGCAGAAGCAGTCGAAGCAGCAGCAAATTTGTTGCACATGCAAATTTATGTGTAAGTGAAGCAGCTCCAGCAATAACAACAACAACAACAACAACAACAACTAGAGAAGCTACAGCAACAACAGGCAAATAATTGTGTTTAAATAAAGCTGTAGCCAAGAATTTTGTCTAGGCCTGGCCAATGGCCACTAGCCAAGTTTTGTTGCTGCTGTGGCAGTTGCAGTTGCTGTTGTAGTTGCTGTTGCTGTAGATGTTGCCACTGCCGCATTAAGCCATATCCGGTTCAGCTTCAGGTTCGAGCGAGCACTATGGACGCTGCCTGTCTAAATTTAGCGCTTAATGAAGCTGCTGCTGTTGCTGCCGCAGTTGCTGCTGTTGCAGATGCAAATTGTGGCCTGGCAAACAGATCAAGACTCCATTCGAACTGGTGTCGTCTCGTCTGGTCTCGTCTGTTCTCGTCTCGGCCCTTTGCGTTCTTGCTCGTAATAATTCATAAAAATTGGCAAATTAAACGCCAACACAACAAATGATCCCCGCGTGGCGACTGCTGCAATTTGTTTGCAATCGCATGGGCCAACATTCAACATACATTCAACATGCAGCAACAACCAGAAACTGAAACAAAAAACAAATAATGGCCAGCCAATTGCTGGGGCATGCAACACAATGAAACAGTTGGATGATAAATGTGCGCCCACTTTGCTTACGACTATTTATGGCCACTCAAATTGCATTCAATTGATTCTTGAGGCCCCCCCTTGAGTTGCCTACCCCCTCCCGTGTAGCGTTGGCGTTGCATAACCCTCAAGACAAACTCCTAACTCATTTTTCCCTTCTCTCTATATAGGAAAACTGCCTGAAACAATATACAAGCAACAGAACAACGGCCAATTCGAATTGTGTTAGTGCATGTGTATGTGTGTGTGTGTGTGTAAAATGAGCTTACACTAAGCACCAGAAATATTTACACAATAAATAATACAAAAAGTGCAACAAAAAGTGTTCAACAATAAGTGTTCAATAAAAAAGAAGCTGAAATACTTTGAAAAGCGGCATCAGATTTTCTTTTGCGGAGAAATGAGTAACAACAAATTATTGGTAAGTCCACAAGAAAATTATTTGACTAATTACTAACATTAGTTAATAGATTAAACAAGTTGAACTGTCAATTAACATAAATTAAACACAAAGCCATAATTAATTAACTTGCCGAACAACAACCGCAAACAAGTTGAGTTTACGTTCAGTTCACTTTTGACTTTGAAATATTAACAATATGTTTATTTCTCGATTATTTGTGGTTTTTAAGACTACACAGTTTTATTTAAATATTTTGAATGTGGTTTCAGTTCAATTAAAATATATTTAACAAAAGGAAATGAAGCACATTATTACAAGTTTGTTTCTTTACAAAAATAGGTTTTAAAGGAAATTGAAATGTTGTTCTACACGCGTGCCGAACCAGTCAGTTTATACTATATGTAAATATAGTATAATTAATAATATGCTTTTGCTGTTTTGACAAATCTACACTTATCTCGGGCAACGATTGAATTACTCATAGAAAATATTTAATATCCGATCTTAATGATTGTTTAAGTCAAGTTGCATGCAATCAATTGAAACAACGTGTATGTTTATAATATTTTTCCAGACTTCTCAGCTCATCGGCTGTCAGTCTGACAATCTGTCAATCAGTCAGTCACTCAGACAGCTTTTTGCTGACCATTGAAGCGACGCGGTAATGTCTACCGCCCCTCGAAGGTCACAAATAAATATATTACAAAACACTGAAGAAAAAACACTTGAGGGAGGCAGATGATAAAAACAAAATATAAAAAAAAAATGGCATCTTTATGTTTATAAATTTAATTGCTGGACAATTATTTTCGCATTTTCGACTTTATTCTTAATAACACCTGGAGAAGAGCAGATAAAGAGTGAATATTTCACTCCCATACCCTGCAAACGAGTCTAATAAAATATCCATCAAAATATATAATAAATCTTGAAATTTAATTATATATTTAAATATTCGCTATTGTTCATTCTCAATTGAAATGCGCATTCATTAATAATGCCAAGGCGCCAAAATATAAAATAAAAGTCTACACCATTTGCAATGAACTCAATTTATCTTCGAAACATTTAACTCTTTTATTTATTTGTATACCCTTTACAAACAAACTGAAAAACATGGCTACAATTAATTTGTGCAGTCGATTTTGTTTTCTTTCAACTTTCAACTTAATATAAGGAGTAGAAATTGTTTAATTTAAAAGACTGAAGAGACTAACTAAAGCATTGGTTAGTTTAAAATACTTTAAGGTATTTTCTAGTCAAGCTCTCAATATTATTTTCCAAATGGTTTCACGTTCCAAAGCTTGTCGATTGATCTATGCGGAATTGCGAACAAGTTTCTATTTATTTATTTATTTATATTGCTTAATTTTTTTTGGCGATTTTGTTTGTTGTTTTTTAAGCTTACTTGTGCATTTCATTATTTTCTTGGCATTGGGAAGAGGGAGAAGGGAGGGAAAAGGGAGAAATTAATTTAATTGAACGCTTGTCTTGTGTTTCATTGAAAACGCAAGAGAATTGCAAACAAATTTCGCATTGCCGCCTGAATAGCCACAGCCTTGAGAGCAACAACAAACTTTTGTTTAAACAACTCCAGCGACAACAACAACAACAACAACAACAAAAGCACAAGATATTAATTCCGCATATAAGCAAGTGCGATTAAGTATTCCATAATAAAAGTTAAGCGTGATTCGACCTAATATTGAGTAATTTGCCAATTGGTAGAGTGAGAAAAGGGAAAGAGGAGGGGCAAAGTCTTAAAAATAAATCTATTAGTCGGACGGTCGCAAGATGGTCGTAAATTACAGCAGCTCCTAATTGAATTAAAGTCATTTCAAGGCGGCGCATCCTGCCTCCGTTGGGTGTCCCTCGAGCAAGCGACAGAAAGAGAGGGAGAGGGATAGAAAGAGACATAAATTCCACCACCTTCGTAGCAGCAGCGTTGCTATTTTTGGTGTCCATGTGCCGGTAGGGTCTCCAGTAGGCTCTGGCCCAAGCAATATATTTATTATTGTAAAGCCCGTTGAACATAATCATTAAGCGCAATTTACCTACAAAGTTTCATGCCGCCAACAACGAAGCAAGACGGACAGACAGACGGACTGATGGATAGACAGATGTAGAGACAGATTGGCAGGACAGACGGACAGGCCGAGTCCGTGCAAAATGATTATTACCATACGCCCCCGTCTCTGGTGTCTACATAAACAGAAATTGGGATACGGGGTGGGCCAAGAGTTGAGCACGAGCGCAACGAAAGACTCAAGACACGAACTTGACTTGCCACAAATTCAAACTGTGGCAAATTTAACAGCACTCCACATACATTACAAACTAAGTCAACAACAAAAACAACAAATGCAATTGCTTGTTCATACACACAAAGAAGTGAAAGCTGTTGTTGATGTTGATGTTTATGTTGACTGAAACTGAGACTCTGTCTTGGGCTGGGCCCGCGTCATTTGGCATTTACGAAACTCTGCACATAACGGGCAACTGTCAATAAATAATCAAAATAAACCAAAATTGGACAATTGACTATTTTTGGTAACTTGTTGAGGCTTGTAAAAATATATATTATACATATATCTATACAATGAAAAAATGTGATTCCATTGAAAAAGGAATTGCGCTCAGACATTTCATGAATTTGTGAAATTATCCAATGATGCAATCACTTCACAATTAACTGTTTACAGTTACCAGTTAACAGTTACAATTTCGATCTCAATTCCCAATTCCGATTTCGATTCCATTTCAGTGGGCGCCTGTTTATATAGAACTCATATTAGTCAGACACTTCCAACATTTTAAATGTCAGCAAACCAGTTTATTTTGGACCAATACGAAATTTGCATTTAACAAAATAAAATCGCAGTAACCAAAAAGTAAAGTTAAATTAATTTAAATCACAGCGTGCATTACGCTGCTGGCCAAAGTCGCTACCAAGTTGAGTCGCTTGCCTTGAGTTCGCATATCACGCTACAGTTCGCGAACTTAAATACGAGACCCACTTGCGTCACAGAACAAAGAGCAGCAATCGCTGGGCATTAGAAACAAGTAACGCAACAGCTGACGCATCTCAGCTAAGCAAATTCGTTATAGAATAGAATTAAATCATATTATGATTAAATTAAAGGGTACATTAGTGTTAAGCATACTCCATACTCTTCAATTTTCAATTACAGGGTATGGGCTAGACCTTTCCTACATCATATCTTATAACTGTGAACTTAATTTGCCCACTAACTTTTAATTTACTTTCAATGTTTATAGGTGCCAAACAAAAGACTTAGGAAACAAACTTTAAAAAATGTTTAGTTCTAATAATTTTGAATAATAATATAAATGGTATAGAAAATGTACAAACAGCTAAACATACTCCACTTCGTTACTTCCCCGATTACAGGGTATTAATAGCCTCTTTAATAAACATAATCTGTTAACGCTGACCTTAATTTGTAATTTATTTGCAATAGTTCTACGGCCAAACAAAAGACTTAGGACACAAGCATGCCACTGTTCAGTTTAAGAATTCAAGTTTATGACAATTTAATTAGTTTAATAGATGCATAAAAAAGCAGCTGCTTCCTCGGATGCTCTCCCTCAGCTTCAGTCTCAAGCTATAATCTGGTTACTCTCCGGGATTCTTCGGGCTGATGCTGAATATTTATGGTTAGCATAAAATTTAAGTGTTGCATAAGTTAGAAGAGGGTCTGGTCTGGGCATGGACTTGGGATCTCTCACATTTTTTAAGCCAATTTTGAAAAGTTGACTCTAATGATTAATGCTTATTTATTTGTGGTCCCTTTGGCTACTCATAACACATAACGGTAAATCGCAGTGTTATTAAACGCAATTACTGTCAATAGGTTTTTGGCCTTCTTTTGTGTGTTTTAGCCATAATGAATTGCACGAATTTTGTTTTTGGCGCCCAACCAAATAAAAAACCCCAAGTCAGCCGAATGCGAAAGTTCAAAGACACGCACAACTCGCGAGTTTTGTTAGAAAGAGAAGGCGAAGCGAGGGAGAGAGAGGGAGGGGATAGATTGCCATTCGTTTTACCATTAACAAAATATATTTGCGCCTTTGCTTTTTGTTTTTTTTGTCGTAAGCTTTTAATAGGATTTTTATTTAACATATGTTCGCTTCATCTTCTTCCTCCTTCTCCTCTTCTCTTTTGTACTGTCTCGAGACGTGACTTGAGTCTCCATTGATGCGTGCGTGTCGTTATTGATGATCTCACGCAGCATTGATGATGGGGGGCCTTTGACTACAACAAATATTTAAAGTGACATCAAAGTCTGGGAAACCAAATTTCTTTTACGATTTTCAATCAAATATTAAGGGTACTGAAAGTGCTTACTTATAGACACAAAAGACTATGAAGTTCTCCTTTCAGTTTGGTTAAAATTAGATACTCTGTCTGACTTCCACTCTACTCCCAATTCAATTCTCAGTTCAACTTTAAGCACATTTTTATAGCCTGTGACAAAGTCAGCATTGGAAACTTGGCCTATAAAAAAGTATATAAAAAACACATTTGACTTTCAAGTCAATTTCGTAGCTATAAAACTCCGAATATCAGTGAAAGGATTAAATAAAATATAGAATGTTATTTTGTAAATAATTTAGCATATCTACGAGAGTTTTCAATATCCAATCATAATAATAGCTAATTTATGATTAATAAGATCATAGATAAGTCCTTGGAGAGGCATAAAATGAGAAGATGGCATTAACTTTTTAAGAGTCCTTTTCCAATTGAAACTAATTTAATCTTATAAGCTCTTCAAGTGATTATGTGAAGACGCAAGCTCAAAACTGAGATGTAAGCAATAAAATCTGTATCTTTGCTTCTTCCCATTGAGGTTAATCTTATCTTAAAGGTGTCTTCTCACATGCTACGTGTTCCAATTGCAAATGAGTCAGACTTATCTCAGCAGGCTCAAGCTAGCAACAAAGTAAGAATTGGCCCACCGCAAAGGCGGGCATGCGGAACGGAACACTCCAAATGTAACGCCCACAACAACCAGAAAAAAAAGTGGCAACAACTTGTGGCTTAAAAGCAAAAACTTATAAAATACGCCAACTTATGCCACACATGTACAAAAGCCACAAAAACATTTTTATGGAGACATCAAAATCTCAGTTAAGTCCCAGACTCTGTCTCAGTCTGAGTCTCAGTCTCAGCCTCGTCTCGTCTCTGGTGTGAAAAGTGCGAGTTGTGGGGGAGAAACTGGGCAGAGAGAACTTGAGAATTTTGATGCGAAATGCGAAATGCAGCAAATAAGCTGTGAACTGATCCCATATTGTGGGGGTCGCTGCATTTAAGCAGAGAGCCCATTATCATGATGATTAAAACTTATTATTGCCGGTTGTATTACTATTATTAGTTGCAAGTCGGAGTTGGAGTTGGAGTTGTGGCAATGTTCAGGGCGGTTACACGCACGCCGCGTCCTTTCATAATTCTCTGCCCTCTGCCTCCCCACCCGGGGTATGCATATTTTTAACCAGACTGCGATTGCATCCAACATGTTATTAATACGTAGAAACAAATAAGCAAAAACAATAACAAAGAGAGGAAGGAAGGGAGGTCATAGCTAAAGAAACGCGTTACAATTCTGCGGGCTACACCCCAGAGTCAGTGGCTGAGACTCGGCACATTCACCTGGAGCTGTAGTTGAAGCTGGAGCTGGAGTTGGAACTAAAGTTGGAGCTTAGGTTAGAGGAGCAGGAGAAGGAGCACGACGCTGGCTTTGGCCATTGTTTAGTTCGGTTTGGTTCGGTTTTACCTTGATGGTCGTTCACTCTACATAACAACGGCAACAACTTTTACTACTAACACACATGCACACACTCACACACACTCGCACACACACTCACTTCGTTTCGGGTTGACTTTCAGCGCGCCATCAAAACAAAATATGAGCGAACCGCGCGCGCAGCCGGCACTAAAAATCGCTCAATAATATTGTATGTACGCCAAGTAAAAGAAGAGAAGGAGGAGGTGAAGAAGAGAGCGAGGGGAGTATGAGAAGTACGATACGATACGATACGATACACTGGCCAACTAGCAATTGAGCCAACTAGTTGGGCCACGGCCTCCGTATCTGATAAATAGAGTGGTTCACAAAATGCTGACCGGGCCGTGGCCAGGCCCAAGCTCACAGTCTCCGTTTCATTTGTAGTTTTTGTTGTAGTTGTTCTTATTATTGTTGTTGTTGTTGCTGTTGTTGTCTCAGTCCTGGGCCATTTGTTTGTTGCCCTGGCCAAGCCTGTTTTTTTTTCTTCGCTGCTTTTTTTTCTGTACTACCCTTGCACTTGGGCATTATAACTTTATGAAGGTGTTTACAATCGATCCCATCCATTCATACATCCATCTATTCAATCCATTGCAGACATTATCAAGCTCATAAAATGCGTGTAGCTTTTTCTCATCTGGTTTCAAGTATTTCAAGTAGTTCTAAGCAAATTCTTACACACTTAACAAGCGATTTCTCAAGTGCAATTCAATCGTGACTATAAAAACAAATGGGTTTCGATTGCATGAAGCTTCTCTCTTAATCTTGGGAAGCAACCAAAGCTACAGGCTACGGAATTAGCAACAATTTGAGTTCTATCATATGAGTATTTGAGTATTTCAAAGTTGTGCTAAAGCAATCGAACATCTGTGAATCCAAATGTTTTTTTGACAGCCTTCAAATTTTAAAATGTATGCTATGGATAGCACCAAAAGTATTCGAGATATCTATTCTTTTAAAGAGTAAAGAGAGTATAAGTATATACAAAACATGAGTAGACAGATGGAAAGTTTTCCATAACAGAATACAGATATGCCCTAGATATAGAGTTAACTTCAAATAAAGGCACGCTTTTAATTATAATGTATTTTGATAAGAGTTTCAGTCTGTTCTTCCTTAGTAGACCTTATGTCGGGTAATAGCCGTTATTTAAAAAGTAATCTCAAACAAAAATATACCGCTTTAAATATAAATTATTGTTGTTCTCTGGGCAAAATACAACTTTTACTATTCCTAGAGCATTTACTATTCGACGTACTAAGCTGTGTTTGTTGTTTGTTTGTTGTTGTTGTTGCTTGCAATGTTTGCCAATATCTTTGCAGTTTTTCTTTTTTGTATTTTGTATTTTGCCCGGCGTTGCTTATCACGATTTGTGGCCATATTATTTCAGTTTTTGCTTGTTGCTGCTGCTGCTGCTGTTGTTGCTGCTGTGGTAGTTGTTGTTGTGATAGTTGTTGTTGCTGCTGGTCGTGTCGAGTCATGCGGCATGCATTTTAACGCATATTTTGTAATTGTTGGCGCTGCTGCCATGCGGCCATTGGGTGACCTTTCGCCAGGGCGCTGCCTGAGACACATTTGCATGCACACACACTCAAACACACACACACATCCAGTAACTCACACACACACACACGGGTACATACAAAAAGTCGTAGACCAAATCAAGTTCGTTGGACGACAGCAGTTCATTGGCCCATCTCTTGGCAGGCAGAAAAGGCAACCGCAATTCTTAAGCTGCTTTTGCTGCTCACCATGGCTGCCTCAATGTCTAATTACAAAGTGCGCTTTGTAACCCCCCTTTGTACCCCTCTGTCCTACCTATCATTCCCTGCTTCCTCCTGGCTACTCATAATTACCAACAAATGAATGTTATAACCATAAAAATTAACTTGACGCCGCAAAAGTAAAGTTATGCTTCAGTAAAATGCCTTTTTTCGGACTCGAGCGGTAACAAGAGCAATGAGAAAGATGAGGGAACAAGCAGAGCAACAACAACAAGTGAAAAACATTATAAAACAAAAAGAAGAAAAACCAAAAAACAAAAAAAAACTTCTTAATCATGGCTGGCTTTTGTCTTTACTCTCTGTGTGCGCGAGTCTAATTATTTACACGCTCTGCGCATGCATATCGCTTACCATTTACCATTATAGCCATGGTTAGAGCTTCAGCCCTGGCCCAAAGTGTCCAGAACGCCTCTTAATAGGCAAAACTACAGATAGAGCTGAATGGCATGGTCAGGAGGGGGACTACAAACAAAGTGTTTAAAATCTTGTACAGTGTTTAGCAGTTTCAAACGCTTCGCTGAGTCGCATTTCGGGGGCGGCAGCAGCAGCGGCAGAAGGGGGCGTGTGCACCAGCAACTTGCATTACATAATTTCGTTTACCGTTGTGCGGCTATTTGATTAATTTACAAACAGCAACTACGACAACGAGTTTTATCTCTGTTTAATGCGCAGCCAGCTGAAAATTTATGCAAGTTCGTTGCCTAAGTCTTTTGTCTGCCTAACTGTTCTAAATGCAATTGCGCAAATGTCCCGCTAATTTCTTATTGTCTCATTGCCACAGCTGCACAGTGGCCAACGATGAGAATTCGCTATTTCTATTTTTTGACTGGAAAAAATTTAAATCCGAATTTCAATGACTTGCAATAAGCTTAGAAGATTGTTATGAGAGGGAAAGAGAGACAGTGGAGAATGAAAGATAAATTGATATATGGGAAGCGTGAGACACAGAAGTAGGAAGACAGAGAGAGAGAGGGATAAAAGAGGGCAGAAACATTTTTAGAACTAAATTAAAGCTAAGACTAAGTAAATGGTTCAGATAGATAGATGATAATACAAATTCTGAGAAGATTACAGTGAGGATAGAGTCAAATCTAGGAAAAGAATGCCAAAACGGGAGGAAGACAAAGAGATGGAGAGGAAAAGAGTTAAAACGAATAATGTGCTTAAAAAGAGTTGTGAATAAAATAAAATAATATATTCAAGAGGTAAAGGAATCTAGAAAGCCAAGAAATATGATATTTATAGAGGGAGGTAGATGATCTGAACTTGCCCATGAAAAAGACTTAATCTATATAAAAGAGTAAACCAATTTGAATAATGCCAAGCTCATCCCATAAAAATATTATGCAGTTCAGCTATATTCTCAAGTGGTGTAACCTTCAAAAGACTTTTAAATATCTGGATAAGCTTGATTTATTGCTGCTCAAATACCAAAGTGATAGTTATAAACTAGAAAACATTATCTTTAGTTATCTGTTTTAAAAATTAATAACCATTGAGCATGCTGGCCATTTGCCAGTTCGTTGCCTAAGTCATTTGTTCTGGCATTTAATGCATGTGCTGTAATAAGGAAATGCAGCGTCAAAATCGAGATAATAATAAATTCTAAACTGATGTTGGCCATGCTAGAAATACCCTCGTAAACACGCTTACAACTCTCAGACGGATGGGCAACAAAATGCTGTTATTTATATTCTAATTAGAAGCACAATTTTAAAATTCTGAATCAGAAGTCACGCCACTTTTCACACTGATCTCACTCTCAGGCTAGTTATCATCTCACATAAAAACGCTGATTAGGCATTTTCAATGCCCAAACCTTGTGTTTTGTGGGCGTGGCCCTTTTGAAGGCGCAAAGAAAAACAGACAAAGTCATGTTTCAAAGTGTTTGGAAAAATGCTACCAAAAAAAAAACAAAACTGTTGACGACGATGATGATGATGAGGATGATGATGCCTTTATAAGCAAGTGTCGGCATTTTTACGAGTAGTCTCAGTATCTCAAATACACGGCCAATTTTCACTACCAAAACCAACAGCAACAACAAGTGCAGCAACAACAACAATAATTATTGAGAACGTATGAACTTCTCTGCCTTTTGTTTTGTTGCATCCTTTGGGCCAACTTGTTTTCCGGCAACAACAAAGGTCGTTTGTCTACAGGTGTGTGTGTCTCTCTCTCTATCTCTCCCTCTCTCTTTGTAACTTCAAAGGAATTTCCATAACCGCTAGCATTCCATGTGTGTGTCTTATTGTTGTTGCTGCTGTTGCGCCTAATGGCCAGAGACAACGACAACAACAAAAGGAAACTTGTAGACTTTTCTCTCTGTCTCTCAGTTACTTACTCTTTTTCTCTCTCTCTTTTTGTGTGTGTCTCTGCTTCTCGAATGCCTTTTGCTTTCTGCGGCTGTACGTAACGAAATTGAGCGCAAACAACAATGAAAAAGTGGCAGGAAAAATATAAAAACAACAATCAAGGCAACAACAACAACACACACATACCAAATGCACAACAAGACGAACAGGTTTTCAGGGCAGCCTCAAAGATGCGTGCGCGGAAAACTGCTGGAAAATGCAGAGATAGAAAGAAGGAGAGACAAAAAGAGAGTAAGAGAGAGAGAGAGGAGGCTGCTCTGGACACTACACCACATGGACTATGCAATATCAACGGGCAACTGGCAACTGGTCGCTGGTCAGACGTGCATTGGCCGAGCTTGACCCTCGGCTGGCCATTTGACACATTTCAGCAAATAAAAAGACAACAAAAAACGATCAGCTATAAAAACAACAACATAAACTAGCGAGTGATTAATTTTTACGCTGCTGGAAAAACTATGAAGTGGTATATGGATTTAGGCTGTCTTAAGGCCAACTTCCATTTAAATAACCAACTAAACTAATATAAAAAGTGAAACAGATTTGTTGCCCTTGAATGTTTTTTATTAGAACATTTTAATAGGAAAATATTTCTGTTCCTTTGCAAACTGTTTTTATTTCACTTTGAAGGCTTTTCAACATCAACCATAATGAGAGGCCTAAGATTGTAAGTTTCTGATCAATGTTATATAGACATTTGTCTTAAAGCAAATAGTAACATAATGAATACATTAAAAAAAGTAACATTGATTTAAACACCATCAATTGCTTAACTCATTGGAATTTAATTAGCCAAAGCTTCTAGGACAAACTTTCACAAGTACCTGCTAAGAGTTTTCTGCAAATTTCTTTAAATAAATGTATAACATTTAAAAGCTAATAGAATTCCTTTAATCTAATTGCCAGACTTGAGGCCTACTGCATTTACAGGGTATTTTATAGCCAATAGGCATAGTTCTAACTAGTTTTCAATTATCTCATCGCAACTGCATTCCTCACACGCATGCGTCGAGCTGCATTTGGCTGCTTAGCATGTGCGTGTGCGAATGTGAGTGCGAATATGAGTGTGTGTATATGAGTGTGAGTAAACGGGTGTGAGTTTGAGTGTTTGCTGCAACCAATGTGTATGTAGGTTGGTGTGGCATGCAACGGTACTGCAAATGCAGTCAACTGCCGGCGCTTTTCGGTTGTATTCCAGGTAATTTGCAAAGCTGCCAAGCGAGACATGGCAGGAGAGAAGTAGGAATATGGGTGGGGCAGGGGCGGGGGCAGGGGCAGGGGCAAAGGCTCATCACTTGGCCATCTAATGTCTAACTGCATTTAGCTGTCAAGTCAACTTGTTTACGTTGGCGTCAACTACCGTAGCTAAAAGTTGCTTTTTGGGTCAGTCGCATCAGCACGCGCCTTTGCATTTCAGCTTATATAATTGCAAAAATGGAAACTGGGTAAAGAAAAAACAATCATAAATCATATTACGCGAGTGCGTATAGGTAATTATGCAAGCCAGGCCTGTAAAATTGTTCAAACAAATAACTTAACTATTTTGTACTCCAACTGCAACAATGTTTGGCCTAAACGAAGCATACGCAGGTAAGCAAACAGGCAAAAGAGCTCAACATTAACATTTACGATGCCTACGTGGCAACAACACAGGAGGCAACGTGACTCTGCCACTAAGTACTTAAAACATATAGCATAAATTAAGTCAACTGACTGCACCGAAATTACATGCGTATCCCTCTCTCTCTCTCTCTCATGTGTATGTCTCCCTCTGGCTCTTATCTTGGCGAGAAGATCTTAAAGATATTCCGTATAAAAACCGAAACGTGAGCGGCCACTTGCAATGAGCATGGCGAATCTCTTGCACACATCAAATCAAGGCAAATTTATCAATCACATAACATAAATTTCCAATTTTAAATTTGAAACACTTTGTGCATATAAAACTGAACACATTTCTTCTATATTCAAAATAAATATGCATCTTAGACAGTTGTTTATCAAAGATTAGCCAGGTTTTTGTATATCTTGATTCTCATCTGCATCTCGGCTATCTGCATACCAAATATCACTGGCTGAGATATGACGTTGAGTCATTACTGAGCCGATGATGAACCGGTTCACTACTTTAAAACATATACACAAGAATAATCTGCTCTTGAATTTCAATATTTATTCTAATAGCTTACAACACTAGTGATACTTTGTACTTTCGCAGCAATTCACAGCTCACAGATGTACTAGGACAACATTCTACCTATAAGAAACATAATGTCAAATTTGCATTAAGAAAGTTCCACATAACTAATAGGATTTGATTCTTGAACAGCTTAAAGCACATCCGAAACACTTTCGAACCGGTTCTGAGAATTGAAATAACAGCAATAACAAGTACGAGTAAAAGGCGAATAGCAAAGCCATTTGATCAGATTATGAATGCTCTAATATTAATATTGAGCACCGAAGTTATCGAATTGCTCAATTGGCCTACTTTCTGGTGCTAACTGTAATATGAACAAATGGGTGTATGAATATAATCGTACACTCGTAGATTGTCATACCCCTTTTGAAAGACCCCCCGTTGAATACTTGTCGCCTGCGAAAGAAATTAATGATCATTTAGATGCAAAACAATTTGTATGCCAAAGTCAAAAAAAGATTGTAAATTTTGAGAGTTAATCTTGATCGTTAGAGATTCGTTTGATCTATCTGAATCAAATGAATCGTTTGAATGCGATTTGAATACGAAACTTGTCTTGCAATTTTCAACTAATTCCAAAAGTGATATACTTTTTAGACGAATTTATGATCGGAAGATTGCATTTTAAAGCAGCTATAAAACTGCCAAAACATGTTTTGTTTTGTATAAACAGATCATCTGCTTTATACAGAAAGAGAGAGTGTATAGACGAGTCTATTGGTGTGTGTATAAAGTTTTGTCTCATGATTCGTGTTGTTCCCATTTTGAAGGCATAATTAATTTATATTCAATATCAAGTCAATTAATCTGTTGAATTGACAAATACAATAACAACTAACAAATTACACAGCGCCAAATCTCGTGAGAGATACAGTCTCTCTCTCTCTCTCTCTCTCTCTCTCTCTTGGTAGCACAGTTTATGTGCAAACTGTTATACGTTCAAACTGATTTTTCAAATGTGGCCCGAAGACATTTAAACGAAACTAGTTTTCCTTTTCGTTGTTAGCGCATTAGAGAAGAGAGACAAAGAGAGCGAGAGAGAGAGGGAGAGATGAGGGGATCAGTTTTGCCGTCAGCTGTTTGTCTGTTTGCTTTTAGCCTGGCTAAAACGCTGCTTAACTGCAACTCGGCTCTCTTAGCTCTCAGTCTCAGCCGGCACGTCGCGTTGTGTGCACCTCGATCAAAAGGTTTTTCGTGAAAACGTTTTAATTTTCTACCCCTCCCCTGCCCGTCCCCCCCTTACCAAGCCTACGTTTCGTTTATACAGCTGTTGTGTGTGTTTTTGTGTGTGTGTGTGTGTGTGTGTTGGTTGCTCGTATGCAAAATGCCATTCAAAATTAACAACAATTTCTATTGCTGCGCGTATTTATTTAATTTGTTGACGCCATGCAATTTGTCATAGAAAAACTGAACTGAAAACGTAGCTCAAAACGCTTACGTAATACCTAGATAAACTCTGTGTTGTTATGCCAATTTTTTTTCTATAATTTAAAAAAAGTTGCGAATATTTTTCGCAAATGACAGCGTCGATTTGTGAGCGAAAATTGTTTGATTTGTGTGATTTGGGGCAATGTTTTTAAGCTATTTGTTTAATCGTTAGCCACGTTTGAGTTGCTTTTTGGCACGACAAAGTGACAGTGTGACAGTGTGTGTGTGTGTGTGGCACAGTGTGACAGGTGCAAAGTGCATACAAAAGACTTGAGCTAAAAACTTTCGCTAAAGTTATTCCCCAGTTTTCCCTTCTCAATCTCTGGTAACTCGACTTTGCCATAGTGCAATGCTAATAAAGCAATAACTAAATCGTGAATAAGCATGGAAAATAATAAAAATCAACAACAACAACAACTGCAACAACAACAACTTACATCATCAGCTGCTGGCACACTTTTCACAGCTGCAACAACAACAAATCAAAAACAACAACAACAACAAGAGCAGTTAAAAAAGCGCACAGTTGCTGCATTTAATTAATCAAAAATGAGCTTTTGCTTTTGCTTTTGCTTATTTATGAATGAACATCGAGTTGATTCAGTAAATTTCAGTGAATATAAATGAGTGAACGAGTGAATGACTTAATGTTGTGCCTTGCTCTTCTACACAGCTTTTGTCATCCTGCCACAGTTGCCAGCCGTTGCTGTTGCTCATGTTGCTGTTGCTGCTGCTGCCGTTGTTCCTGTTGTTGATGCCACATCGACAACATAAATTATGAGCAGCAGCCTCAGGAGAGATACGTTGTGTCCTATTCAGACTACATATAAAAATATGACTTATTAATAAAAACAGACAACAACAGCAACTTAATAAAGCCAACAAGCTGCTGGCGCCAGCGGCTGCTGCTGCTTGAGTCGCAAGTTTTGCAACAAGTTGCAGTTCACAGTCGCTGCCCTGTCATAAAATCTGATGTTTTGTTGATTTTTCATTAAATGTGTTAAATATGCCAAGTGTAGGACTACGACGCGTGTGGGTTTTTCTCAGTTTCAGTCTCTCTTCCTCTACATTTTACACAACTTTACTCTGTATTAAATTAGCTGCTGCACTTGTTGCCAACTGTTGAATGCCAGTTGCAGCTGTTGTCAGTTTGTTAAATAGCTAAAAGTTAAGTCAACTTGGGTTAGATAAACGAATTGGAAATAGATTGTGATATAAACATTCAAGTTTTTTAGGAGAATAAATAGAAGAGTGTGAAGTATTTAGGAATGAGGATTATTATAATATATTTGATTATTCAACTAGGAAATAAATTTTAAGGAAACGCATTTTCCAAACTAAAAATGAATTTTAATTTTTCTGATTCGTTCAATTTCTCAAATTGAGTTATTGCCTAAAGCAACCTACAAAGCATTTTTACTTTGCACTCAATCAAATCTCTCGTAATTTCTAGATGATTTTGGGTCAGTCAAAAACTCGATATTTTATTCGATATTAGCGAGTTAATTAAACGCCCTCAACTTGCGCTCGTCTCGCTTTTGGCCCGCATTTTTAATTGTGCTGGCTAAATACACATACACTTCATACAAACAAGTCTTTAGTATGTGGCACACGTTTTGCGTTAATGTTGTTTCATACTTCATTTGCAGCATGAAATAATCGGGGCGTAGAGGAAAAAAGAGGAAGAAGAGAAGGAGAAGTTGAAAAAAATAACCGTAAGATGACTCTGCAGACAGTGAGGACTTCTCATCAATTATTTTTTGGGGCTTATGCGGAAATTACTTTATTTATATTTATTAAAAGGGGGAAAATAAAAATAAGAGGCAGCAGAAGACGAGGGACATGCAATGCATAAATGAGATGCAACTCAAGCTGATAAGACATTGCAACAGTGACCGGACGTGGTGACCTTTGCAACAGTCGTGCTGTGCAGTTCCAAACTGTTTGACACCCACGCGCAAGGTCAGGCTAGTTCGTTGCCTAAGTCATTCGTTTTCGTTTCGTCTCGAGTTGCAAGAAAACCAGCTTAAAGAGCAAAGTTTAAAGGGGGTAATTAGCATAGCCAGCTAGCAAATCGTATGAGTCAAAGCTGTAGTTCATATATGGTTTTATAGGCCCACACACACACACATATACACACCCATTAAAAATGTGCCACACTTCAGGCCATGCAGCGAAAGTTAAGCAAAAAGCTTGAGAAACTTTATGAAACATGTGTAAAAATAAAAATGTTTAAAACGCCCACAACAGTTATTGATGTGTGTGTGTTTGTGTGGGTGTTGTGGGCGTGTAATGTGCGCCTGACACCAAAACAGTTAAATGTGGAAATACAAGAAATTCAAGTGAATATCAAGCGCAAAAATTACGTCAATCAAAAAGTCAAAGCAACTGGTAACTGGCAACTGGCAACCGCAGCAAATATCAAAGCAAAAGCTAAGAAAAATATTTTCTGCAAAGGCGTCCATACAATAAAAAATGTAGGAAAAAAAAGAAGAAAAAATATTGCCTGGTTTTTTCTGCTTTTTTTTTATTTATTTCTTTTTTTTTTTGCTGCTGAGCGGTCCAAGCCAAAAATGGACCATGCAGAGCCATAGCGCAGCGTCAGCAGCGACGCAGCGCAGCGTGTGGGCAGCAAAGTTGCCTAACAACCAAACAACCAAACAACAACGAACAACCAAACACCAACACGAACAACAAGTCTCAAGTCTCCACTGGCCGAAGTCGCGATTTCGACTCTTCGGGAATTGAATCAAGCTCGGAATCGGGTTACAGCTCCAGCTCCAACTAAAGGCGAATTCGTTTTTAGTTTTCAGTTCGTTTTTAGCGCGCGTGCGGTGCGGTTCTCTCTCACTCTCAAGTCCCCAGTGTCAGTCTCAGTTGAAGTCTCAGCTCATCCAACTCTCAACTCAATAGCTGAACAGTGTGCGGGTCTCAGCCAGCAACTGGCAGCAAAATATATTTGAAACAAATTTAATATTTGTTTTCTTCCAAAATCAACAGTGAAAGTTTTCCGTGTTTGTGCCGTAAAACAAATAGTTTTTAAATTTTACAAGTGAAAATTTTTAAAAAGAAAAACCCACCCAAAACGCAACGCAAAGCGTAAAATCCAAAGTGTTTTAAGAAAAGCATCAAAAATTTGTTAAATTTAACAAATATCAAGTGTCTGTGCACAGCTCAGTGTGTGTGTGTGTGCCTGAGTGTGTGTATCTGCTCTTTTTGCTGTGTGTGTAAGTGTTTTCAAACGCTTTTGGCAGCTGAAAATCTAAATATTTGCTGGCGTTGTTTTTCGTTGGCAGCTGTTGGCAGTATGAACTGATTTTCACCGAAATTTGATGAAGAAAATGGTGAGCAAATGTTTTCTAATATAATCATGGTGAAAACTTTAAGTATGGTTTGAGAAAATTTCAAAATTATATATATTTTGGTGAGAATTTTAACCCCTACATTTCAAGTAAAAAAATTGTGAAGAAATATAATGAAATAAATTCTAAAATAACATATGATAAATATTTAAAGACTTACTTAAGGGATCATATTTTTGGAGCCTGTGATGATTTAACGAGTATCTCTGTTTGGAAATAAAAAGATAAATTAAATTAAAGTTAACAAGCAGCTGAGAAGAAAATGATTAGAAACAAATCAATTTAAAAAACTTTAAAAGCTATTGATTGGTAAAAAATAAAATAAAGTAACTTAAGAACATGTTAAAAGTGGAATATTGAAGAAAATTATACTTAATATATAAACTAACCACTATATAATTTGTTTCTATTAATTTTTTTATTTTTTGATTACTTTGATTACTCGTAGTTTGAAATACGTGAATCTTTTAGTAAAGTTTATTGATAATATTAGTGAAAAGTGTGAGATTTTACTTTTGCACATTTATGTGAAATTTGTAAAAGCTCAATCTGCATATTGACGTTGACTAATTATTTCTAGCAAAATAACTGTGAGGTCACTTTAAAAAACAGTTAAATGACAAGACAAACAGTCATTTTCAAGCTGAGAAAAAAAGACAGCCCAACGCCACAGAAAAACAAACAAGCATTTCACTTTCATTTGTGAAAAAATCTGCTTGGTCAAAGTGATTTTGAGGCCAAGTTGAAGATGAGGATAGTTGAAGAGGGAGTTAGAGATGGAGATGAGATGATTGTGTAGATGCCTTGTCACTAATGTTGTTTATTTTCTTTTGTCCAATTGCAAATGGGAAAATATGACAAATAATTGCTCGAAATGCTCGCTTGACACACATTGTGAGCGGATCTCCAACGAAAATAGAAAAAAGAAATTCAAAATATTTGCCAAGTAAATTTGTGAAACAAAAACAATTTTACAATTGACCAAAGGCAAAGCTTAAAGCTAAGGTCGCAACACCAAAGCGACCGTGTGAGTGAGTGGTGCGGCATTGTTTAATGTGGATCTGTGGATCTGTGAACGAGCTGCTGGCTGCCGATTGAAGACTCGAGTGTTTTGGCCAAAAAAAAGAAGACGCACATTGGCGAAATTTTTAGTACCCACGACATTTGGCCAAACTTTATTGATGGAAGCTTTGTTTTTGTTTCTTTAGTTGTCTTTGGTCTTTTGTTTTCGTTTTATTTTTCTTGGCTTTGACTGCAATCTGAGCTCATTTGTCAGTCAGCGCCAGTTTGGATTTGCTGCTAGTCATTTGTAAAAATTGTACACATTGTTGTCGTGTATTGTTGTTATTTTTCACAAGTTCGTGGCTCATGGCGGGAAGATTCAGCCAACCAACCAACCAACCAACCAACTAACCAACTGTCTGACAAACTAACTGACTCGCTTTGTTTTTTTTTGCTTGTTGCTGTTATTATTTCTTCAGCTGTTTAAATTGTTGTTGCGAAGGTGCAAAACTTTCACTCGATGTTTTATTGTTTTGCGTGCGAGTTGAACGCAGCAAAAAAAATAAAAAAAAATGACAATATTAATGACCATAAATTATGAGGTCTTCCCCTAAGCCAGCATTGCGTGGGTTGTCTGTTTGGAATTGCAGCTATTAAATGAGCCCAAAAAAGTAAACATGGCATGCAATTCTGCACTGCACAACCAAATTGCTTGACTCATAAACGAAAGACTTAGGCAACGAACTTAATGGGTCAGTGAAATGCTGAGCGTGTGAATGTCGCTTAACAGAAAGTCAAAATCAAAGAGTCATCTTGAAATTTCGATTAGTTTCGTTTCGAGATCTTGATTTGAGTCAAGTGCTTGGCTAGTCACTTCTCTATATGTCGCGACTTGGTGACTTGGCTTATGCGTCCGGTTTAAATTGCCAAAAACAATCAAACCAATTTGTTATTGGCTAAAGTTTACGCTTAATATAGACTTGAGACATTGAAGTGAAACATTTCAACTATAAATCTTTGTCGAAAATCAGCTTCAGCATATAATGAATTTCGTACATATATATATTTAAGAAACTTTATCATTATCTCGCATTTATTTCAGGTCCCTTTTTACGTAACTTAATAAAAAAAACTCAATTTTCATTAAGATTTCGTTTTAAATTAGCACAAAAATTACAATAGACTTAGGCAACAAACTTGGCCATTTCTTCAGACATTTTTCTTCTCTTCGATAAGGTGAACCATGATTATCCCAATTTATAAATACCCTTCTGTAATCTATTTTATGTGCAATTCATCAAGATTAACCTTCTTTTATTTGCAAATAACAAAAGACTTAAGCAACAAACTTGCTATACCCAACTCAAAATGTTCTAATCTAAAACTGATTCATACGTCAATCGGTTTGGTCAAAATCAACTTGTTTTAGCATGCACCCCACACAGTCTGTTGAACCTTCGAGATGCTGCGACTCAAGGCCATTCTCACCAATCACACACACACACACACACAGACAAATCGAAGCCACAGCAGCCGCAGAATTCGATAAAAATTTTGCACAAAAACCAAATCAATTTTTGTAGTTTTACTCGGGCTTCTTTTACGGCATAGAATTCTCATAAATTGTGTGTGCAGCCAAAAAGTCAAAGTGTGTGCGCCCACAAGCAGATCATTGTTCGACATCAGCCACAGTAGACGATGAAGCCGGTGGTGCTGGTGGTGCTGGTGGTGTTGGTGGTGCCAGGTTGTGTGTGCCACAGTTTTAGCTAACAGCGAGAGCCACAGTTAAAGTCAGAGTCGCATCATCATCATTAGTCAGAGTCACAGTCAGAGTCAGCCAAGGCTGTAGTCGGCTTTTACGAGTAGTTTTGGCCAAATTGGCAAGCGGAGGTAGGCGTTGTGCTGATTGGTAGAAGATTTTTGCGTGGGTTGCAACATGACACAATCGTTGAAACGAGACAAGTCTCTTGACGTGATCCGTGGCTGACTTGCACTTGTTTATGCGTTTTCGTTTCGTTTAGTTTCGTTTTCTGGACAAGAGGGCAACCTACTTTCACCAGAACTTGGTTTCATTTTCAATGCCTTTAAAAGAGAGCGTAATCCCAAAAAAAGAGCCAAATAACCAACAACTCTTATGGCTTTCAGCGAGCTGTCAGCCGGCTGCCAACCGCAGAAACAACGAGCATCAGCAGATCTGCAGCAGCAACAACAACCAGACAAAAAGAAGAAATATTTGCCGAAAAAAAAAATACAGCAAAAGCGAAAGTAAAAACAGAGACCAGTTTCAGTTTTCCTGGTCTTGTTTTGTTTTGTTATGCTGTGTAGGGTTTGCAGACTCTGAAATGATGTCATGACTGAAAAGGAATTGCCAAAAATTAAGATTGCCTGTTGCAGGCCCAAAACATAAAAAAACTGTAGCAATAAAACGGCTGCAAGTGGACGGACAGACGAGACAGAAGTTTTTGTTTTATGCAAAATCATGCAATGAAATTGAAACTGAAACTGAAATCTGTGAAACTGTGAAACAAATGCAAAAGTAACCAGACGACTTTGGCCCAGCCCAGTTTCAGTCTGAGTTCGACTTGAGGCAGAGAAAAACAAAATAAGTAAAGCAAGACCCTGAGACACGAGACGACGCCTGCATATAACTAGCGGTAATGCCGTTTATTTTATTTCACTTTAAGATTATCCACAACAAGCCTTTAGATTTATGACTCATATTAGCTGCCACAACAACAACAACATAAACAACGACAATGCAACGAGCGCAAAAAACCAACACGGAACCTTTTAAAATGCAATTTGCAACAGTTTTCGCAGCAACTGTAAAGCCGAAAAAATAAACGCCAAAAATAGTCAGAGAGCAAAAAACCCGTCCAGACAAAGTTAAGATTGGCGCCCAATTAACGGCCGCATTTAACTTTCAAATGGAAAGAAACGAACCGAAACGAAACGAAATATGTTGCAGTTAAGTTGCTTTGACTTGCACCAAGTTCGCTGCCTAAGTCTTTTGTTTAGCGCCTGTCAATTGCAATCGGGTAGCTGGCTAATAACTTCATTTAAATTAATCTAGTAAGTCTGTCTGCGGTGTGCGTATGTGTCAGCAATTTAAAATTCAATTACGTGGCAGCCGCTGCCGTTTGAAGTTGCCACCGCAAGTGGCACCAGCACCACCGGGTGCGTCTACAACATCCTGTCGCCGGCATCGTCATATCCTGTGAGCTGGCAGTAAATTGCAAAACCGCACATGCTAATCAAGCTGGCATCATAGAGATAGACTCTTGAGTCTCAGACTCTCTACTGACTCCCAACTGACAGCGCCAGCAAACCGCAATTATTAAATTACATTTACCCTGCTGCCATTCGGACTAATCGAATATCCAACTACACTTGGCCCGAGGGTCGTCTTTGGCCATTGGTCAAGTGGTCAAGTGGCAGCAGCAGCAACAACAACAGCTGTAAATGATATCAGACAACAACAGTTGACGCTTCTACTAATTGATCCGACTGCGCTTTTAATGAGCTCTGACAGCCATTGCGGTAGTCTGCGGGAGGGGCAGGTGTTTCTACCCAACTGATGACAGTTTCTTGACAGTGTGAGAACTTCTGATGAACTGTAATTAAACTTGTCTCTTTACAACCAATATATATCATGCCACAAAACAGGTTCTTTATTATTATAATTATTTAAAATTTCAAGAAATTTCTTTACTCTTTTAATGATCTATAGCTGAAATTATTTCATAAAGTATATTATCTAATTTTTACAACTATCTGAAGAGCAGTAAAACCAGAAAGAATAGCTGTATTTCATGTTGCGAAGCTTAAATAGCCTCGAAGTTAGCTAAGCAAACATTTTGCTTGAGTGAAACTGGAGTTTAGTAAGAGACCAAGATTCTTTATTAAGAAAATCATTTGCTATCGATAGTTAGATGAGTATTTCTTTTAGAACTCTTCTCTTTAATCAATTTAAGGGTTAATTAATTATATTATATTTTTGTTGAGACTAGAGAGCTAACAAAAAATAAAAACTCCAGAAAATTCGTATAAATCTAAGAATGTTAATAAATGATTTATAAGCAACATAAGAAAATAAAAACACTCTAAATACATAAATTTTATTATTTTTCAAACTACAAATTCGCATTAATTACCATATAGTTCATGCATAACCTTAAGAATATTTTGAACTGATTTATGAGCGATATAAGTATAAAGCGAAGATATTGATCGATAAATACACACTTTACACTCTGCTCTTTAGCACTTATTACCCAACTTTATATATATTTCAACTATTGACTTCTGTATATTTTCAATTGATTTATGAGCCATATAATTGTGCAGTTCAATTTGATTTAGTTTGTTTATTCGATATTGTTTTCAAACACGACTTGATTGAGATTTCATCATTAATCTTTGAATTATGCTTGAACTTAGGTCCGGCTTTGGCTGTAGACCAATGCAACAGTTACGCACAAAAGTTATGACTCAACGTTTGCGAAGGTCAACAACTGCCGCAACAGTCGCAACATTGGCGACAATTTGTGTGCCTCACACACACATACACACACTTATACATATACAGAGAACGTACCACACAATATTTGGCCTTAGGCCTTGCGTAGGTTTTAACAACTCAGCTATGTCTCTGACTGTGGCTTGATTAAAAAGCATTGTGGCCAACGCCAATTGGCTTATTACCAATAAGCTGAGCTAAAGTGAAGAAAAACTCGATTTGCATATGAATATCAAAAGCGCGATTCTAACAAGCCAATACATATGCTCATATGCAGAGGCGTACCTTAGGGGCGTGGGCAGTTGAACAGCCTTCAATACACTTAGACACAAACACACACACTCGACCCACACGAAATAGCAAAAGAAACAACAACAAAAAAGATATATACTTTTGTAATTAAAAGCTCTTACACGCAAAATGTAGCGTTGATTGATGTTGAAAGCTAATTGAAGAGGGTAGGCTCGCCCCTAAGACCTAAAGTGGCCTCTAAGGAAAAAAAAAGGGACAAGTCACTTCCTTTAAATCAGTGTGTGTAATGTAATTTATGTAACTTGATTGATGTGCCCATGAACTTAACAGAGTCTCATCAAGTTAATGTTCTTGGACTATGACATAATGTGTTATTGTGTTTTTAGTTGTACATTTAGTTAACTTCATAAAATATTCCCACACAATTAGATTCAAATTAACTAAAAGCAAATAAATAAAGGGTATCTGTGAGTCGTACATTTTTTAAGAAATCTTGTTCATATGCTTTAAATGTGCTTCCTTTTTTCTTATGATAGTTAGAAAATTAACCAAAGGAACAACGAGAAATCTAGGCAAGTTCGTTGCCTGAGTCTTTCGTTTTCAGGCAGTCATCCAGTCAGTTGGCCTGGCTAATTGGTGAGCAAAAGAGCGAACAAGCACAATAATGTACCGCCAGACAACACAAATAACAACATGTAATGAACGCAACTTACAGTTCAGTTTCAGAGTCAGCTTCAGTTTTTTTTCCGATTTCTTTTATTTTTTTTTTGCGTATTTTAAGTCAATGAAAATTAAATTGCCCTGGCCAGATACATGGCCAACATGCAGGCAGAGCAGTCCGATACATCTGAGGAGGTCTCGAACTTTGTTGGGAATAAATTGTTGGCATGACATGGGGCATATCGCAAGCAAAGGACTTGGAAATTTATGCCATTTTAAAGCGAGAAATGAAACACGCCCTAAAAGTGCATTACAATAAATTATATAGAAATATGAGTTCCTCGCAGATGTTCAACCTCTCTATCCTTATCTCTGTCGCTCTTTGTCTCTGCCTCGGTCTACATTATAAAGCAATTAATGCTGTAGTCTGTCGCTCCACTTTACTTATTTTAATAATTCATAAAGAAATAAGCGCATAATTAGGAAACTTGGGTGGCCCCAGCTACAACTTCACTTCTCGACTGCCTAAGAGGAGGGAAGACTGTAAGCTCATTAAAAATGGCAAACGCTAAAAATAGGCTAGAAACAACAAACATTTGTGTTCTTCACATATTTTCATATTAATTATCCTGCCCTGGCACTTGTACAGCTGTCGAACTTCCAACTGGTCCCAGTTAAAGTCCTCCTTCGAGTTGCAGTTGCGCATCTATTCTCGGGGGACTTTGGATGCAAAATAAAAGGCCAGGCCAAGAGGACTGCGGTAGCTGGTAACCGGGCCAATTGGCAAAACGTTGACCGTGTGTAGATTTTAGCCGATTGTCTGCCATTGACTTTTAGCGATAATTAACACCTCTTGCTGCGCGTACCAACTAAACCAAATTGAAAGCCAACTTTAGTTGCTGGCGCGCGACACAAAAAATAAAATAAAAACCAAACATGAAGAAGAAGAAAAAAACTGTGTAAAGAACTTGTCGTAGTTCTCCATTTTTTAATGGTCGATTTTACATTTATTTTATTGCCAGCACAAACTGGAACTTTGCTTATTGATTTGCATTTTTACAAGCGTCTCCTTGTTCCTGTCTACAACTTTAAGTTATTTTTGTATATTTAAATCGCTTGTTGTAGTTGTAGCTTATTTTTATTTATTTTTTGTGTAGTTAGCAGCAATTTCAAGGTCTCTGCTACTTTGACAACCTTACAAAAAACAAACTTGTTGGCATCTGACACAACTCAGACATGTCACAGCTAAAGTTCAACTCTTGTAACGTTTTTTTTCTTTGTATAAGATGAGACAAATTAGTAGAATCTTTTAATTAAAAAAAGATGCTACAGTTGAGGTCTGATAATTTAAATGTTTGTTTTTTAGAGGTATTTATAAGTTGAAAGGTCTTTCAAAAAGTAGATATAGTATGAGATTGGATCTGCATCAATTTAAGAAAAGTAATTAAAAGAAAAGTGTGTTGTTAGAGCTTTCATGTGATTTTAACAAATTTTGTTTTATTATTTATTTATTTTAGCTAAATCCTAAACCTTTGTTTGCTTAATTTTAAAATTACTAAGCTGTCCCTCAAAGCTCCTAATATATCTTTAGTTTTTTATATATAAAGATTGTTGAACAATCTCTGCCAGAAGTAAATCAGAATATCAACTTTGATCTTATAAAGTAGTTGAAAGGCAAATTCTTGAAGCTACCCATCAAACCTACATATGCAAATGACATTTCAACTGTCATTTGGTGCCCTGCAAAAGTACAAGCTTTTGTTCTTCCTCTTCTTCGCTAAAAGTGTTGACCATGCCGGTCACATAATCAGATACGTATTTTTATTTTATTTATTTTTGTGCCTGCCACTGTCCAAAACTGTTCAACTGGCCACTGATTCATGTCTGGCCCTTGGCCAAGAGCAACCAAATTGTATTACGTTCAATTCAATCAATGCATCAAAAGGTACACAAAGTCAGTCGCCCACGCAGACAGACGGACACACAGCAAAAAAGACAGAGATGGAGAGACAGACAGACAAAGACATGCAGAGGTGATTGGGCATGGAATTGAAATTGGGTATTGAAAATGGTCACTTTTCATAACATGGCGACTTTTGCAGCAGGCGTATCATAAAATTATGCAGAGCACATACCACGCACATATATATATATATATATATATACATATACATATACTTGCTACTATTATACAATAGTCAAACGACAGCAACAACAACAACAACTGGCAATTGCATAAAACTCTTTTTACAATGCGTCGCCAACAACGTCCCAAAAGAAGCCCAAAGTGGCGGCTGTCGATGGCGACGCCGGGTCCGAGCACGTACGCATTGCCCAGCCAACAACTAATGCCCAAGTATATAAGTTGTTGTTGCTGTTGTTGCTATTATTGTTGTTATTTATTGTAGTATACGACGTTGCCTCCTTCTCTTTTGTGCTGACTTAACGCTTGGGGGCTTCTCTCGCGCGCATTTGCAATTTACAACACAAATAAACTTGGCTCAAGAAGTGGCAAGCAGTGGCAAGAACTCAGGCACAAGCAACAACAACATCAACAACAGCAACAACAATCGTTTACTTCCGCCGGATAAACTACGTAAAAATCATATAAATTCAAATTGTAAGCAACGCAGCTTGAGTGAGTCTCTGTCTGCCTCTCCCCCCTTCCTCTCTTTCGCTCTAGCCTTCTCTCTCTTTCTCGATTTATGCAAATATGTTTCCGTTATGTTTGATTGATTCGGTGACAGCAGTTAGTCATCATCAACGGCGACACTTTGCAATTATTTCCTTTGAGTCAATACAAAAGACTTAGGCAACGAACTTGCCAGCCAACTCACCTTTCTATTACGATTGCCGCCTTCTTGCAACCTCGCCACATGCCATACCAATGCCATTTATGGTGCAGTTGCAAGCACTCAAGACAGTCGCCATAAAAGGCAACCAGGTATGCCAACAAGAGTCGCCATCGAGTCGAGTTCACTTCGTTGTGGGCGTGGGCGAAAATTGGAAAGTCCAAAAGGCGCCAAGTGAGGTTAAGGCGTGGCGACACGAGTGAAGGTAGACGATGCTGGGGTTAAAGTTCACTCAGCTCGACTTGTTGGCTAGAGAATTTATGGCTTTTTGGACATTTATGAGGCGCAGCTTGGACAGTTTGTGTTGCCATAACATTGTTGCCAATGCCAAATTCAATTAATCCACACCAAAATACACACGCAGAAAATTATTTTTGAAATTTATGAAAATTGCCATGTAGTTTCCATGTAGATAGTTCCTTTTTTTTGGAATCTTTTAATTCGAGGTTACAAGTTTTGAAGAGTTAAAAGAAAATATATATTTTTGTAGTTCAGTTATCTAAAATGCAAATTTGTTCTAGAATTTTTTCTAGATTAGGAAAATCAATTCAAAAACTAAGACATAGAGCAAAAATTTATTTTAAAGCAATTTAGATATATAATTTTTTTGAGTGCACGAATCCATAAATAAATATTGGCATTTATGTTTAGCGTGCACAACTGAAAAAAATATATACTAATTAACACCTTTAGCCGCTCATTGGCAATGCATTCACAGAGGGGCAGGCACTTTGTTGGCCAGCTAATTTCTGGGTTAAATATTGAAAGCCCGGCTAAGAGTAACAACAACAACAACAAAAACAAGCAATGAAAGCGAAATCCAAGTGCTCCCTTGACTCAGACTCAGACACAGACTCCAACTCAGACTCGGACTTTTGTTTTTTTTCCCTTCTACCAAAAGTGTCTTCAACTGAAGTCTGAGAGAGAGGGAAAAAGAGAAAGAGAGAGAAAAACATGCGTCGCTGGCTGCAGTCGACATTCTTTTTAACAAGTTGCCCGCTGCAGCTGAAAAGGGTCTGGCAGTCAAGTTAAATACGCCCGCCGTGTGTCCACTTTGGGACCTGAACTTGCAGATTGGAGACGCAGACGGAGAACAAGTAAAAATATCAGAAGATCAAAGGCATTTTAACAGTGAAGCGCTGAACGTTGCCAATGCAAACAATCAACACGACTGGCCACCAGGACTGTGGGGAGGAGGGGGTCCAAGGAGGGAGGGAGGTGGAGTTGCCTTAAGGTCTGGCTGCTGCTGATGCCTTTGGGCCATGGCCAATGTAAGGCCTGGCTTAAGGCCTAAAACCTGTGCACTTAGTTGGAGGACACGTACAGGATAAATTAGCAAATATTTGTTTTTTCAGTTTTACTCTTGCTGTTGTTGTTGCTGCAGTTACAAGTTGCAACTCGCAAGTTGCAAGTTGCCAGTTGCATGTTGTTGTTGTTGCACACAGATTTTATTTCTTATTTAAGCAAAAATTGCATTTAAATTGTTTGGCTGCAGACAACGCGTCGTGCAGCTACTTTTGCGTAAAGGTTAACAATTTAACCTTGACATTTCGCCAGGTCCATTGGCCAGCTGAAAAGAAAGAGAGAGATGCACTCACTGACGTTACACAGAGTCTGTCTCTCGCTTAGCATTTGGTGGCAGCAATTAAACGCGTTGATAATGTCTCAATTATGTCAAGAGATTGTCACAATCTCAACACCCTCTTGAATCCCCTTACAAGAGCAGCTCTATAAACAAAACAGTCAACACACCATAAACAAAGCAGCCTTTATCCCCTTACCCTCCACCTCTTTTTTATCCCCTTCTTTCCACTCCTTTTCCCTCTCAGCAGGCAGACAATATATCAAGGCATTGGCTACTACAAATAAGTTGACTGCTTCGCTTGCAGTTCCATTGTAATGGGAATAAAGAGATTTAGTAGCTTTACTAGAAGACTAGACCTCAGATCTCTGTTGTAGATTTCAACCCTACCTCCTCCCTCTGCTCATCTCTCCTTTATCCTACTCTGTTGTCCTTTGCTGTCCTTCTGTGCGTGCAATGCTCCCTCCAGCTCCAACTGTTTTGCATTGCTTCAACCCAATCCCTTCAAGTCTCTGTGCGGCATATTAATCTTATCAAAAACTTGTCAACAATCCAATCCCATACCTTACCATACCATTCCTAGCCATACCTCTACTTTACCCAATCCCAATCACAATCGCCTGCTGACAACAAATTCGCATTGTTTTAGCATCTGTAATGTCTTTATTGTATGGCTTAAAGACTTGTTGCCACTGGCTAAAAGCCTGCGGGAGCAGAGTTATGAAGCTACCTTTTAGACAGATCTTATAATATGCAACTAATTTATTTCAGTAGTTGGCTAGAACAAAGAATTGTACTTACAAATTTTTCAAGAATTCTTACAGTGAAGGAACTTAAACATTTAAATAAAGTAGCATTTTGGCTTGAAGGTTAATCGTGAGATCTCTCATGCAAATTAATGGAGGAAATAATAATATTATATAAGTATGATTTATATAAAAATATATAATTTTTCTTAAAGCAAATCCCATTTCATTTACCCAATATGATTAGGTGATGAACTGATTCCTGAGATATTAACAAGTCTAAACTAAACAGTAACTAAACTTCCTACAAATTTCCCATATCCAAGAAGCCCCTAAACTGATTCATAACTTTTCCATTGCATTGATTGCTTTAAAAAATTCCCCCTAACTGTATTTTTTTCCATCTAAAAACTCGCATCTATGCACAAACTAATGACATTGAAGTTTTTCGAGAACTGTTGAGATTTGAGTTTTTTTTGTTGTGGTCGCCTTTAAAAGATTTATCGGCAGACCGCAAAACATATACACGAATTCCTTGTCCCACTAATGACTTCCTGCTCACCCATAAACCCAAAAAATAAAAAAAACAAACGGAGGAGGAAAAGAAAAAGGAGAAGGAGAATGCGCAATGATTAATTATGGGGCTAAATGTAGGGTATTAGATCCTTGCCTGGCGATGGGATGCGATGGGATGTCGAGTGAACGGTCAGCCTGCAGTCAAGTTTGTTGCCTAAGTCATTCGTTTGCGATTCACCAGAATTTTATGTATTTGGGTTAATGTTACACAAAAGCAACAAGCAATGTTGTTGTAGTTGTTGTTGTTGCTGTTGTGATTTGCATTGCTTTTGCTTTGATTTTAACACACGAAAAATGTTCCAAGTATTTATTTAATGTGCACCGCAGCAACGCTCGACGCTCGACTGCAATTTCCTTCCGTCGAGAGCAATTGCGCATCTTGATCTTGGCCAGGCATAGAGCTTGAGTTGCCAGCTCTGCAATAAAAAGCTGTAAAGCATTGAAGCTAAAGCTGATGCTGAGGATGGAGTTGGAGTTGTAGTTGTAAGTGGTTGGAACTTGGAGCTGAGACTGTGCGTTCTCAGGGGCCTAGGCTAGTGGTAAAACTGGTATGCTGTTTGTTGTTATTGTTGTTGCTGTTGTTGTTGCTGTTGTTGTTGCTGTTGGCTATTTCAAAATCTAACTGTTAACTTGAAAAGTTGAACGTACTTGCAGCATGCAACATGCAACGGCTGCACCCACGGCAATTGCTGCTGCCGCTGCCGCTGCTGTCGCTGCAACCGCAACCAAACCAAACGAAACGAAACGAGTTGAAAGCCGTTTTCCCTGTTAGCCAAGTTAGCCAGAGTTAACCAAGTTAGCCAGATTGTTAGCCAGCAGCACTTGAAAGTGGTTTCTTGTCTAACTGCGTTACGTTTTGCTTTAAATTGTGCGATCCAAGCAGGGGCATCGATTCCGGTGCGACCAAACAATCTAATGCCTTTACACTGACAGTAAAAAAGTGTCTAAAAACTAGAAATATTTTTCCAAAAAAGAAAAAGTAGAATATTAAAAAAGAATACATATTTTCATAGATTATAAAAGCTTGAAAAATCGAGGAAAGGAGAAAAACCATTGAGAAAATACAAATATTTTCTGGTATTGAATTAAATCAAGGTTCAAACGCAAACCTTGGACTTAGAAGGCTTTTTGCTATGTTTAAAATTCATCTCATAAAAACATGAACTTTTATCTCAAAAAATGTTTAAGGAACAACATTTTTTTCTGTGTACTGTACTACCCTCTTCTGCTTTTGCTACTTCTTTCTCTTCAGCTCCGTTCACAGTTCTGAGTTCTGTTCTTAGCGTTAAATGTCATAGCGGCGGATGCTTGGCGCATTTATCATTAATCAAATGCCCAAGCAGATGTCAATATTGCCAATGCGGAAACTGCAGAGTGCAACGTGCAACGTGTAATGTGCAACGTGCAGCATGCAAGAAGCCGGCATTGGCAGCGGTACCGGCAACGGTTGTGTCTGCCACCAGGTGGCCATTTCCGCTGCTGACTCTTAATGTTGGTTCCTTATTTTGACACTGCCCTCGCAACGGCAATTATTGTGCACAGTTTTGTTGCCGTTGTTGTTGCCGTTGTTGTTGCTGCTGTTGTTGTTGTTGTTGCTGTTGTTGTTGCACTGATTTATGAGCTTTTAATGAGCGGCAACTTTACACGAATTGTTAACAACGCGCTGTAGATTCTCGTCTCTCGTTGTAATGCCATAAAGCAAGCAGCTACCAGGGCTACTTTTGCCCCAACCGGTCACCGATCGCTGATCACACTGATGATCACAGATCACTCGAGCCCGCACCCTGACATTTATAAGCCGTGCGAATTGTCGTCGTCGTCGTCGTTGTTGTTGTTGTCGTTGTCGTCTTTGGCTCCGTCCAAGTTGTCCGTGATGAAGATGCGCAAATGATACTCGCATGGGCGTTGGAATGTACAATGGGCAATTTTATCAGCAACCCTTTGAGAAATGAACTGGGTATATTAGCTAGATCATAAGCTGATCAGAAGAATTCTTCTGAGACGGACAGTACAAAAGATAAATACTCGAAAATTCCTACTCCGAGAAAAAGATGTAAAGCAAATATACAGGAATAAATATATTTTTAAACAATTTTGGAATAATTGAAGACAACCATTGAAAATATAAATGGGGAATATTCGAAAACTGAGGTACGCAAAGTTTAAATTTAGACGATCAACTCAAGGCTCTTTTTAAATTAATTATCCAAGGTGGAATGTAAAAAAGTAAAAAACTCATTACTAAGAATTTTATTCTCATTCGATCTGCAATTTCAATTGCTAAATTCTAAAATGTAATCATTTCAATGGGGAAAGTTGTTAGAATAAAAGTTAGCCAAAATCTATTTATTTAGATAAAATATTATATTTAATAAATGTACTAATAGTTTAATGTCATAGTACATTTTAATTTATTTACTTATCTTTCATGTTTTATTCATTTGGCAAGCAAATCAATCATATTACTTCCACAATCGAATGAAAATTTCATTTGTTGCAATGCTTTGAGGTGGCAAGTAACAACTGTTGAGTGCATGCAACATTCGTTGTGCAACCATTAAGTTTTCTCTCTGTCTTTCTCTGTCTCGCCTGGTTTTGTTGTCGTTTTGTGTGATTGATTATGCATTTTCATATGAACTGGTTGCTAGTTGCAGCTTGTAGTTGCCACATGTACTTTGTTGCTGTTATTGTTGTTGTTGTTGTTGTTATACTAAGAGTTGGTGGCATGCGGGCAGGTGACAGAGCGCGAGACGATCATGATGATTCCAATGAAGCAATGAGCTACGGCCCGCAGCTTATTGGGGAGACATTTCGGCGGCGTTGACTTTGTCAGTCGAGGCGAAAAATTGTCTGTCCATCTGTTGGACTCTCTATCTGTCTGTCGTCTGTTGGCGGCGGCGTCTACTGTCAGTGACCTTCGCCGTCAAGTTTGCTGCAATTAGACAAACTCTGTGGCATGCCGCAGGAGCTTGTTGCAAGTAGGGCGCCCTGTCCAGTCAGCTTCAGAAGATTTACGAGTATATTTAGCGCACAGCCAGAAAGTTTGACATTGAAAAAGCATAATTAATTGATAAAGCCCATAAGCAAGTGGGCGTGGAACGCCTCTACCTGAACTGATCGATGGCAGCGTTTAGCAAGATTTATGTGGGCAAATTTGAAACTGGGCCGCAACGTTCAACAATTTAGGAAACCAATCAAAAACTTTACAAAATATATAAAAAGTAAACTATTTATATTAACGACATGTCGTGACATGCAACTGCCAAATTGCTTAACAACAAACAATAACAACAGCTATAACAATAAATTCCAGCTACTATTAAATCAGCATCCCACTGAGCAAGTGTATTTCTTGGGTGTGTTTGCTCTTTCAGTGAACATATAGATGTCTGTCATCCAAAAGATGTACAAGTCAATATACACATACAGACACTCCAGACTGCACAAAAGTATTTGCCTTCAAAAAATTCCAAATGATTTTTCAAGCTATCAGCGTTTATTTTTAATAAAGATGCGATCAGCAAAGCCGATGATGCTGTGTAATCCATGAGTGTGTATGTGTGTTGAGTGTGTGTGTGTGTACTTGTGTGTGTTTTCGGCTGAGCAAAAATGTGTCACTCGCTTCTTTGGCTTTGATTTAGTGGCTAGACAGGTTAATACAAGATGAGATCATCAAAAGCAACGTCAGAGCAGAGACACTTGGAGTGATAAAGAGGGGAAGGGGACTGCTCGGGGCACCGAGATCAGGTTAGACGTATGTCCGAGTTATAGCGAGCTTAAAGAAAAACAACGGTTTATATTTATTTTGACCTGAGAGACAGCCGCTCGACTCAAGTAGCCGACGCGACCTTCATTCAAAAATCATTTTTTTGACATTATATGAAAATATTTTGATTTGGGTCTCAAATAAACAAATGAAAATGCCGTTAAATCTAGTAAAAAAAATAAGATTAATATATTGAGAGTAATAAAAGGGACGATAAAGCAACACAGAAAACAATAGTCATGATTTAATGAAGCAAGGAGAGATATTGATACGATTAAATTAACACTTGAATAAATTGAGAATTTCATATTTGTAAGTGATGAAATAAATGAAAAAATATAAAATTAATAAGACTGAAAAATTTAGCGAAATAAGATTGTGTGAGAAAAACAGCACCATGAATTTTTGTAAATAAAAATGCACGCCAAAAGTGACCAAAAATTTTAAGTTGCCAGTCCCAAGGGTCAACAGACTTCAAACTTGCATAGCTTTGTCAAATCCAATCTGTTTTTTATGCGGAATATCATTTTGATGATAGTTTGACCCATAAATTGATTTTACATTTTAAAATAGCTCTTCTGATTCCCCAAATTTTGGGAATGATAGATGCCATGGCCTTGAAAAAAAGACAAGCAATTACTGTACGCCAAAGAAGAAGCTTTATCAGATCTTTAATAAAGCTCAGCCGACGCTTGAACTAATGGTGAATTATAAATGAAAATTCTCAGAATGCAAAATTATTCTATTATTTTTAATGGCTTTTCGGTCATAACCTCTAAACAACAGTTGCTGTATGACCTTTAGATTGATAGCAGTAATACTTCCTATAATTTGACTTCACATCAAGCTTCATTCGTGGCCAATTGCGTTCACCCTTGTTATTTGTAAGTTCTGAGCCGCAATCTTCACTACAGTCTGAGTTTATAGCACTTGGCATTTGGCCAGCTTTGTTAGATCTTCAATCAGCGTTAACGAACGGCAACAACGAGCAGAGCAAGCAACAGAATCAAGAACAACCATTCACATTTATCACGCACATTTATCAGCTTGTCAGCCGGAAGGTAGCCGCTAATCCCCTAGCGATTCCAAGCCCAATTCCAATCCCAATCCTAGTCCCAATCCCAAGCTCAGGCCAATCCTCAAAGTAACCAACCAAATTACGCTCATTTCGCAGCAACATAAATTTATCAGGCATCACTTGGAAATTATTCGCCAACTAAGAAATGCTTCCAGATCGAGAAATTCTACACGTAAAACAACTCGTCCTGCTTTAATTAAGTGATCATGAACATGGTCAAAACACACACACATACACGCACACACATACACAAAAGCGCCCAAAGGCCATGGTATAAACGAGCAAACAAGATTAGCCAAAAAGGCGATGGCCTTCAGCCTTAACTAGACTTGAAGTCGGGAGTCGAGAGTCGAACTTGAAGTCAGAGTCAGAGTCCAGTCTCAGTTGCAGTTGCAGTCTGGATCTCTTCAAATGTCGTTAGAAGAGAATGAATCTGCTTGTCTGAAGACCGCACAACACCCTGTAAAATATTTTATGATATGTGGAAGCTCGTTCAATAAAATATATCTAAGTTTCTTTTATGGTTTCTCACGGCAAAGCTGCAAAATATTATTAAATTTAATCACAGGGTGTCTGCTGGTCATAACCAAATGACTGCACTTTAAATATTCTGTAAATTTACTAAAAAGGATACATAAATATAGAGATTAGAAAGCTATTTACAATTATTTCTAGGCAAGGCAAATATACTTGACTTTAGAGAGACTTTAGTCTCTAAAATCGATACAAAGAATAAATAAATTAAGAGATGGGAAAATTGAAACCCGCTATTGGAACTACATACTGTATACACTGTAGACAGTTAAATGTTTGATCCTTCCCTTATAGCTGATCATAGGGTATTTTCTAGTCCATGTCTATTGTAGGCTAAGTCCATTTCATTTCCTTTGGCTGGCAATCGTGCAAAGCGCATGTAATTTAGCTTAGAGTGTGTATTTTATTTAAGCGTTTATTAGCTGATAAACAGAAATAGATAAATCGTAGACTTGGCCAACTGCAGTTAGGGCCTAGACCAAGTCTAGGGCCACTTCATGGTCTATAGTCGAATGGAGCTGCGTTGAAGGTTTTATTGTTGGCCCGGGGTGCAATTTATATATGTTTTTGCAGAAACATTCGCAGATAATGGCTAAATATTTTAACATATGCGCACACAGTGAGTTAAGAAAGTTGTTTGTTAACACGCCCAGGCGAAGAATTGACTCCATCTATTCTATCAACATTAATGGCCTCGTCGCGGTTTCGAGTACTTCCGGCAGCAGCTGTTGATTATGTCATAATTATATGACCACCTAGGCCCAACCATATAAAGATCCTATCAATTTTCACACAAAATTATTACATTTTCCCGTCCAACGACAATTCGTATTGTGTTATGTGTATTCTACCAATTAAGAGGCCTAGACATGCCCTGCCCATTTAACGGCTACCAAAACCTCATGAAAATGAGACGAAGCAATTGAAAAGAAAAACTGAAAACTGTCGACTGAAAACTGAAAACTGAAAGTGGAAAATAAATGCGTGAGAAAACAAACTGAGTACAAACAATGCCTTGTGGCCAGTTCACAAACATATTTCTCTAGCATTAATTTTTTTCTCTTTCTATTTTTAAAGTCATTTTTGCCTGAGGTGTAATCTTTATGCTGGTCTGCGTGTTGGGTCTTGGGTCTTGAGTCTGGTGTTTGCAGTGCCGTTGTATGAATTTTTCAGAGAAAAAAAAATTAAGACTCGAAAGATAAACAAGTGAGAGACAACTGAGACATTGGCCATGTTTGCGCATAAATTTCAAGTGTCATTTACCCGACTTGCTTTGCCACTTGTATCTCTTTCCCTCTCTTTGCATTTCTTTTGTTTTTGGCACCTGTGTCCGATGACCAGGCCAATTTTTGCAGGGCTCTTGAGGTGCGTGTTTGAAATTTTAAGTTAATTACGCGTATTTGTATTTGTTTTTGTTTCGCGACTTAAGCAGGAAATCGCATTACATTTTTCAAGTATTTTTGTAGCTACTTTTAATGGGTTCCCTCTCGTTTCTTACCCTTCTTCCCAATACCATTCTACTATTTACAACTTAACTTGCTTTTAATTATATTTTTAATGTGATTTTATTTCTTTTCGTTTCAGCAAAAATGAAAATATTTTTGCCACTAGTCACGTGGATAGTGCTACTACTCTCGAGTACAGTAAGTATTGCCTAATATATATTTCAGCTAATAATTATCACCCAATCAAGGTGTGGTATTGATCCGGGTTCAAAGGCAAACCGAGTTCAGTTCGGGCCATAAACATGAATGGGCTTTGATCGGTGGCATTGTCAGTTAGCACATGGACAATAATTAATTTATGAGTTTGTCCAGAACTTTCACACAATGCTGCAAAATCTTCTTGACAAATTTACGAGCTACCACCTCATTATGAAACAAATTTTTATACAAATACTTAAGAAAAAAAATACTAAAGAAAAAGATAATAAGGAATAAACATAAATGAAAAATGAGCTCAGCCAAAAGGTTTGGAACCAAATGATCACTGATTCTTATATACAGACTAATGATGCAACCCCGACGAACGTCTTTCATGACCTAACGGTACTTCTACCGGCCATGCAAATGAGCCATAAATGAAAATTACGGCCCAAAGAGTTCTTAGTTCCCTGTGCTTAGTCAACAGACAGATTTATTAATTTTAACAACGAACTGTGAAATGAAAGACAGAATTAAAAAGAAGAAGAACCCTAACCCGAAACTGAAACCGAGACGAAAGAAACCTTTAGAGCTTTCAACTTGATGTTAAGCAAATAATTTTGGCAGCTCAGACAAAACTCCAGCTAGCAGTTTGATTTGATGGTTGTTTAAACAGCATAAAAACGAGAAAACATTTTATTTCTGGGTAGATAGTGTAATTATAGGACAGACACAAGCAATAAAGAACAAGTGAAGGTAGAGAAGCAACTTGCGTTGGAAAGCATGACTACGAGTTACCCTATGGTAAAGTAATAGAGGGTTTAAATTGACAAGTAATATATAGTGGAGGAGAAATGGAGTCAAAAGTAGATTGACACTAGACAATGAAGTAGAAAGAAGTTCTTACGCCACCTATTATAAGTGTTAATAGTTAAATAACAGGGCAGACACTATATAAAACAATACGTGAATAAGAATCTGACAGAAACATTTTTTTTCTCGAAGAAAGCCTTTACATACTTTTCAGTTTACAACTTCCATCACTATAGTAATATACCCTTTTTTCCAACAAAATCAGTCAGTTTTAGAGGTCGGCGAATGAATGGAGCGAAGAAATTTCATGAGTTAAAGATTCGGCTTCAAATCAATGGAAGAAAGCCAAAAAACGTAATGAATAAAAATAGCCGCATTAGCTGTAAAAATGCTTTGATAGCTATCGATTTATGCAGAGAGAGAAAAAGAGAGAAAGAAAGAGAGAGAGAGAGCGGTGAAGAAGAGGAAACCTCAAACGGGGCTTTGTAAATTGGCCAAAAGAATGCTCTAAGCCGTAAGCTAAGCCACAAGTTCATTGACATTCAACGCAAAGCACGCATTTCTTGGCTTTTCGCGACAACCTCACCACAAGGCGGGAGAGAGAATGAGAGAAGAGAGCAAAAGAGAGACGGGAGGGTATGTGACGTGCTTTCTATTTGTGCGTTGTGATTTTGATGATTTATGAGTGCGAAGAGTTATAATTTATTTGATTAGCTGCAAAGAAAGACCCAGACAACAAACTTGAGTCGAAAAACAAAAGACTTAGGCAACAAACTCAAATTTTTTAATAGCTATGCCAACTTAGTGATACACAGAATGCAAGTGCGTACAACAGCAACAACGACCATAATTTATTTGATTAGCTGCAGAGAAAGACTTTGGCAATAAACTAGAGTCAAAATACAAAAGACTTAGGCAACAAACTCAACTAACTTGGTGATACACAAAATGCAAGTGCGCACAACAATAACAACAAGAAAAGCATATACGATGAATGCCCAATTGACAGTTAGCTATCTAGTATAACGGATGCACTTGAGCGTTGAGGGGCGCTGTCATTGTATCTATCCGACAATCTGTTAACTTGGCTAACAACTTGCCAGTACAACAACAGCAACAACTGCAACTAAAATTGCATTGTGCATTGCGATGCGACGCGCCGTTCAATGTCATGGGAGCTTCGCTGTGGCAGCCTCATCATCTTCATCAGCTTTAATTGTTGCATGTGATGATGTTGATGACGATGCGACTCTGACTCTAACTATGACTCTGACTCCGACTCCGATTCCAGCTTCGACTTCAGTTGCTTCTCATTGTGTGGCGCATCAATTGATAAAAGTCACAGGCAGCGGGTGGCTTTGCCGATAGCTGCTGCATCTATTGTTTTGCAAGGCCGTTAACGTTGCATGGCGTGAACCGAGCACAAAATCCCAATTGAAAACTAAACTCAAACGAAAAAAAAACCTCAAGTTCTCTTAGTAAAGGTGATAAGGATCTACCTAAAACAATTCTCAGACTACAACTTGAACTTGACAGCACAGCGAGTGCTTCATGTTCACACCTTTAGTTCTTTTTTATGGCCTGCTCATTAGCCAGGTAGAAAGGTGGCAAAAGCGTCCGCTCACGTGTCTTGGCCAAGAATAGAGGCAAGAGCTTCCCGGCAGTAATTGGTTTTGATCAGCAATTTCCTCAGACGATTGCTCTTCCAATTGTACGAGGTACACTAAAACTTTTTACGGTCTTTCATCTCATGTACATCATATAATATTTAGAGCCCAATCACAGGGTGTCGACAATGCACTGTATAGAACTTATTACGAGAGTTTCCCAGACTGTTTTTCCTATTAAAAATAAAATTGTTAAGTTTTCCACTTTTGAATTTAATGATATGCTAACCACATCTTCCCAGTTTGAAGAAACTTTCAGATATGTTAATAAAGAGAACGTAGATTTGTGTGTAAACAAAATCAAAGGGCTTTTTCACACTTTTTTTTTTTATTTACTCATAATTTCTAATGTATTTTCGGTTTGATTATAGTTATGTAAATCAAGTTTTGTAGCCCAAGTCATTTGATTAATAAAGACATCAACCTTTCGCCAGTTATTAATATAAGAAACAATCTAAAAATTTATAATTGTAGCATAAAGACTTATCGGAATAATTTTATTATGATGATTTATAATTGTTGAAAGATTTATTTAAGTTTGTGGCGTGAGTCATTTGTTTATAAAAAGAAATCAAACTTTCGACTCCTTTTAAATAAAGAAGAATCTAAATCTGAGTTGTCTTTTGCAGTACAAATTTAAGTTGGAATATCTAAAAAATAACAGTTTCATAGATTAACTTCATCATTTAGAGGGAATTTTCTATTAAATTCCAAGTTTGTTGCCTAAGTCATTTGTTTAAGCCCAGAGATAATTTGGTAATCGCAATCTTTAATCGTAACAGGAACTCAAATCATATCAAAATAGTCAAAACTCGACACTGCCTTATAATATAATTGGAATGTCACGCCGAAACGTAGGAAGTAAAAATTGATCAAGTCCGGCGAGTACGACAAAGGTAGAAGAAGAAGAAGCAGAAGAAATACTTATGTATATAAGAGCTCCCAATGTGTTACCCAAATGGAACTTGTTTTAATTCATTTTGCAGTAGCGCAAAAAGGTCTTAAGTGACAAACTCGTTTTCTTATAGCTTGTATCTAATGTTGTTTGTTGCTGGTAACAGTAACAATTCATATCGTCAGTCAGTCATTCAGTCAGTCAAACACACAAACACGCACACATACGTATACACGGACACTAATAAAAGCTAGGCTGTTATACTGAGAAAATATGGCAAACAACTTTTGTTTTTTGTATGTTTATAAAAGTAAAATCAGCCAAGTGTAACAATTAAGCGTTGGCAAAACAGCAGCAACAAAAGACGAATCACATACATATTCATACACTGATCGAAAAATGAAGTTTATTTAAATATATGCGCTTTGATTTGAATACCTTTGAAATTGCCAAATAACAAATTATTGTGATTTAAGTAAATCAAATCATTTAAATAAATTTTATAATATAAAATGTATTAATATTAAATCCTTAGTGTAGTAATATTAGTAACAGACTAAGCAAATATTGCGATTAAATATAAATCATATTTAATTCACAGATTTAAAAACATTAAGCTGATGTTAAGTAAAATTAAATCAAATTCTGAATGCACTTTGATAAACTATAAAATATATTTTTATTTGAAATTAAGTCAGTTGTTTGAATACTTTGTTCAAATATTACTCAAGATAGTACATTAACTTTTTAATGGATTCCCTTTAAATTAAAATATGATTCACTTTATTAAAGCTTCTGTTTTTTTTATCAGTGTATGTGTATAGCTATATATGTTAACGAACCTGTATGAACATGTTGCCCATATGGACCGCATCGAGCTGTAGTTGTTTCTGTTCGTCTGACGGTTAAGAAATCTTGTTGAAGAAGCGCTGACGTTGATACGCCTGCTAAGTTTGCTGTATCTAATTTGAATTTAAATTAGTTTAACTTAAATAACAACAGCAAACAAAAACGACCACAAAATACTAAAGAAACGCAGCGAAGGTTGTTTTCTTCCAGCGGGATTGAGGTTAAGTTGACGAGAGGGTGGGATAAACTATTCTGAATATAACAAATTACAATGAATTAGGGCACAAGCTAAAAAATATCTCAACCCAAATGCCAATTTTCATGATCACATCTAACAAAACTGTATAAGGAATGACAGTCATTAAGCTTACATAATTTTCTGAATTATCATTTGAAAACATCTAAGAACTGGAATATATTAGATTCACAAATGTTAAATATAGATAATGGTCTTATCTTTGGCTTCAAGAGTTTACTAATTTAGAATTGATAAAAAATTATAATCAACTTTTATTTTATATGTACGTAGACTACCATCTTCTGAGCCAGATTTTTGTCAGTGAAATAAAATCGAGCATTAATCTTCATTAACTATTATTATTTACCAAATGATTATTATTAACCAATACTATTCAAAGATTTTTGGGGTTGCTGAACTAGAAGGAAATTAATCTACTTTTTTCGGTATAAATTTAAAATGATCTAATCTGTGTTCTATTTGCTTACAGGTACATTCACAACATCAACAATTACAACCCTTTAAGACAAATCCAAACAAGCATAGTCGATTTCGAGGCGAAGTATTCTTTCTGAATCTCGAAGATGGCTATTTTGGCTGCCAAGTTAATGAGTCCACGGACTATTTGCAACTATACGATCTATCGAAAATTTGCGACGGCAATCAAGATTGTTTTCTTGGTTCCGATGAGCTGAGTAAAGAGCTCAAATGCACAAGTAAGTGAAAAAGAGAGGGTTCTAAGCCCACAAAAAAAATTAAGTGGGTATTAACTGATTTGACTTTTGTGCATTTTACAGATGACTGTGATAAGGATGGCACACAGTGCACAAATGGTGTTTGCCTCAATGGTGTTTGCCATTGCAATGACGGCTTTGGCGGCTGCAATTGCGTCGATCAGGGTAAGTGGCATGCAACCAAAGCGAAACCAAGGCAACAATGTGGGCTTTGGCTTTGGCTATGGCTTTGACTTGTCTCAGCTTACATAACCGTTAAACCTTTTTCTCCTTTTCTCCTTTAGATGAGAACGAATGCAAGCAGCGTCCATGCGATGTCTTTGCCCATTGCACAAATACATTGGGCAGCTTTACGTGTACCTGCTTTCCGGGCTATCGCGGCAATGGTTTCCAATGTGAAGGTAAGTTTCCAAAGTCTTGTTATTGTTATTGTTGTTAGTCTAAGCATAGTAGGCATAATGACCGACCAACCCAACGAACGAACGAACGAACGAACGTACAACGGCTACAAATGATTGTTGTTGCCGTTTTGTACTTCCGTCAACGTCTGTTGCTTTGTTGTTGTTGTTATTGTTGTTATCGTTGGTTGTTGCTTGTTGGCTAAGACCATGATTTAGTCTAGGTTACCCCATAGATCTTAACGTTTCCTAACGGTTTATTTCACTAGAAATCTTAGCAAGATCTTCAAGTCTCAACTCATTTCAATCGTCTCAAGTGCCCAGCTTCAAGTTTAAATTGTAACAAAAGACGCGCCGGCCATCACAACAACAACAACAACAGCCACACAAACAACAAACAAATGCAATATGAAAGCTTTTCTCTCAGATATCACAATAGCCTATGCTATGGAATCTCCTCTGTGTATACTTATCCAGTGAGGTAATAATAATGACCATGTAGCTATTACACTTGAGTACCTTATAGCGTCGTCTCTTTGTTATAAGATAGTTATTGTTGAAGCTCCCAGCTTAGAAATATGCACAGGAGCGGAGCGAGGGGAGGAAAACAAAAGCAAAACGAAGCACTTAGAATCAAAGAAGAACTCTAAAGATCTCTTAAGATCTCTAAAGACTTCAGAGGATCTCTGAGAACCATAGAATGCAAATGGCTTAGTTTGAATGAGAAAGAACTTTAAATGATAACTATTTTTGTAATCTCTAAGTGACTTCAATTGTATTGAGAAAACTTACTTAGACTCTATCTAACAGAAACGTTGATTTAAACGAATAGCTTGTTAAAGATAATGCAAGAATCTTAGATCAAATAAGAATGAACTACAGTTGACTTGGTTAAGTTGTTTTCTTTAAAATTTAAAATATGTCAATTGTGTTCATTTCATTTCAAGTAAATTTGCTCGAACTCTTGGCTTTAAGTATAAAGGAAGGAGTAATAAGCATATGTCTAGTTAAACTTTAAATCAGCTTTTGATTTAACTTTAAGCCACCTTTAAGGACATTTTCACATAACTGTCTTTTCAAGCATTAAATAAATCGAATTAAATAAGATGATTAGATTTCAGTTTGATTACTATTTGATTTCAAATGAGTCTTTGATTGAGCTTTAAGCCGCTTTTAAGGATCTTTTCACATAATAGTCTTGTCAATCATTGCATTAATCGAGTTTAGTTTAATAATTTGATTTCAGTTTGATATTTATTTGATTTTTAATCTCAGTAAAGTTGAACAGCCCACTCATAGCATTTATAGATGATGATCTTGTTTTATTTAACTGGATTCCCTCTCTCTTTTTCAACTCACTCTTAAGTGCACAGCGTGGGCCCAAAACCCTCAAGCGCACCTGTCCAACCTGTCGACCTATACGACAGTGAAAAAGTGCCAGCCATAATTGGACTGGGCCTAATGTTGCGTAATGAAAACACATTATGGCATCCACACAGAAACGATGGCAAAAGAAATCAAAAACTACAATAATAATAACTAGAAAATATAGGAAGATTCTGAACTAGGAACCACTTACAGAAACTCTTCCTTCTCCTGCTGGTGATGAGGATGATGATGATTATGATGATGGTGGTGGTGGTGGTGGTGGTGGTAGTGGTGGTGTTGGTGGATAGAAAGAAACCACGAGATTTGTAGCAATGCTTTCGCGCCAAAGAACATAGACATAGACATGATTGTACAAGCATATACATGTCTGTTAGACGAGGAATCAGTGTCATGTAATCTGACCCCAAACATGGACACGCCAGAACTTTCAACACTCAAGAAAAGCAGCTGCCTGTGGTTGCTTTTCCGCTCTCCTCTTTCTCTCCTATTGGCGATGCAATGCGATAGCGAGCGCAAATTTCACAAACACTCTGGCATTACCCCGCTAAGTATGAAGACGTTGCCGAGATTCTAGATTACAATGTGACGACTTCTCGCAGAGACTGTCGAGAAGGTGGAGCTTTAGGGGGCGTGGTGGGGGAGGGAGGGAGTCGTCAGGCATGCATAAATTCTGGGCAGTGGCATGTAACGTCTCAGCATCGCATTTCAGTCATACGAGCATTATCTAATTCCATTCTATATACATATATGCGAGTTTCTTCCTCTTAACTCTCTTGTTCACATTGCATTTCATTACATCAGACAGACAGTCAGATAGACAGACAGTTGAGATTTCCAGAGAACACCTCGACTAGTACTTAGTCTATAATCATTTGAATCAACCTGCTTTAAATATGCTGAGAAACATTCGTCTATCTTTCTCCTTTGTGAGTGGCTTTAATACGTGTAGTTCAAATCTATTAAAGCCATGGCCGAAAGGCACGCACTTGACTTTCCCACACAGTTCATCAAATCAAACCATGAGCTCTAATTAAATCATGATGAATGACTCTTTAAAGTGCAATTGCATAAATGTACAATTACCTTAGATTATGACTTTGATTGTTAAATTCACTGAATTTCTAAGACGCTCCACTCAGTTGGCATTTCCATTAGAAAGTAATAATAACACTAATACCTTGATTACGTCAACAGATTTCTTCAAGGTTGTGAGAGTTATAGTAGATGAATTTTAAGTTATGACGATTTTTAGGGATCAAAATATGAAGTCTTTTAGAGATGAATGTTGATATCACGTATTTAAGATATATTGACATGATAATTGAAAACATTAGAACCAATTTGTAGAGTGTAATAGTCCAGTTATAAAAATAATAGTAAATATAGCTTTTACTTAATAATATGAAACCACAACTAAAAATTAAAATAATGGACCCAATTTAGAAACTTTATTAATATCAGATACAAGAGGTCAGAGCCATTTAGTACTACTTTTTCTTTACGCAGTAAATGTTCTCAATTGGCAATCGCCAATTACTGAGAGATTTTATGGCAACTGTCGCTTGTTATGCAGATACTCTCATAACTTTATCCAGTTTTGCATTTTAGCTTCAAGTTCACCTATTAAACTTTAGCAACAAATCATGGCCAGTTTGCTTGCCACACGACAACTCCTCTAACTCCTCCTTCTCCTCATAGAGAGATCTATAGTTTTTGTGTGGGGTTGTGTACCTGTTTGACTTCCACACACACATACACACGCACACATACTTGCAGAGGCGTCTAACGGTTTGTTTCGAGTGGTTTCAAGCACCTGTTTTGTAGAGCTGGTGGCACATTCGCATTATGTTCATGTTCATAACTCAGATGCGTGCATCGACGACGACTTCGTTAACGCATCGCCAAAGTCCAGTTATGCAATGAACACAAAATTGACTGAGAGAGAGGGAGAGGAAAGGAGGGGTCTGTTAGTTTGTGGCAAGTCAATAGCTGCTTCTAATGCATTTGTCTTGCAACGCGCCAAGCAGTAAAATGGAGTGAGTGTCGACTCCAACTGCAGTTGACTCAACTTGAGTGCTAAATTTATAACTATTTTGCCGCAGTTAACCAACAACAACTACAACAACAACAACACTCAGTTGTTGCAGCTGTTGTTGTTGTTTGTGTATTTGTTTTGGTTTAATTTTTGTTGGCACGTTCAACAGAGTGCGGTGGTGGTGGAGTTGGCAGCTTGCTCCCTTTCGTTTCGCTAACTGGGGCAGATCATTAAAACGGATAAAATAGATTGTGCCCCACGTTGTGGCACAACAACAACAACAACATACGGCAACATTGTCGGCGCTTAATGCTGTCCTCAAAAGCCGCAAACGGCACCGACATCAGCTCCAACTTTAGCTTCCAGCTCCAACTCCAACTTCAATTCCAAGCTCAGCTCTTGGCTTCAATTCCCAGACCAGTTCGACGCACAGTTTCACAGATCAACGTCAGCTGATAAGCGTCGACTGTGAACGTGTTTATCTGCCATGCAGACCAATATATATATATATATTGTATACTTATAGTATATCCGATATCTTTTATCTCGCTTTTATACTTTTATTTTCCCTTTTTGCTTTTTGCATATCAAAAATGGCAGCAACAATTAATTGGCGTGTCGTTTGCTGCCGCCGCCTGATAAGCCATGAAAATGGCTTTAAGCGTCGGCATTGACACGCCTTATTACCACAACCCCAACTCCAACCCCAAGTGGCAGCTTCAACCCGGCCTGCCAGCATGTTGCCACATTTACGCGCCACCGCCAAATTGAGCCACCCATGACTTTAAAACTCCACTCCGACTTTAGCTGACATCACTTGATTCTGTCCGGCGGCCGACCTTGATCTTTTTCTCAATGTTGTCGTCGTTGTTGTAGTTGTTATTGCCAGTGTTGTTGTTGTGCCTTACATGGAAAAACTTAACGCATAATTGCGCCACAAATTTGTTAGCTAATTTCATATTCCTTCTCCCAGTTTGTGCATACCCTGTACGCATAAGAAAGTGTTAAAAGGGTAGTCCAAAAAGCTTAGAAAACAGTTCTAAGCATTAGTTTTTAATTAGTTCTTAAATTTGTTATACTGATCAGGTTCCAAATTATTCGAGTACACAGAATTTGTATTAAATCTAGCATAGAAATATAATAGAATTATAATCCTCAATAATTAGCCAACGCATTTTTAGTGTAGATTCTTAAAATATATTATTAAAATTGTCCTAACTTCTATTACATTTTAGATTTTTTATTCTTTTGATATTGATAATAACAAATTGCACCTATAACATTAATAAATGGCACAACATTAGTTGACAATTTTGTTTGTTGTTCCCCAAATCAGCATATTTAGATTCACATGTATTAGTTTATTATGTTAAATATAAAATAGAGAGAAAAGAGACGAAAAGAGTTTTCAGTAAAACTTTACTGGGCATCTTTAAAGTCGAAACACTTATTTCTTTTTTTAGCTTTTAACTTTAATTTTTTGCTTGAGTTCAAGTTCAAATGTTATTTAGCTATGCTTCACCATAAATTACACCACATAGACTTTTAGTTTTCTGTGTCTGTTTCGGTTTCTCTACATCTGTCTGTGCTTCTTTTTTTAATTTTTTGAGTTGTTCATCATAGTTTAGCAGTCGAGCATGAAAGTCATGTCCGCTCGTAAATTGCTGCTCTTCCATTATATATATGTATAGATTTAGGTACAATATACATATATATATATATGTATGTTTTAAGTATGTGCGACTATCTGTAAAAATAGTGCAAATTTGTGGCACGAATGTCATAACTGAAATACCAACAACAACGACAATAAATTGCAAATGCTAATTAGCAGAACAATTACATAAATTTATTAGAGAGACGCCAACAAGTCCAGACCCGACCCGACCATAGCAGGCCATGCCACGCTTTTATCTACTTTGTAGATTGTTTTGTTTCAGCTTTTTACAATAAATCTGTACAGTCTCGACTGCTAATTAGCTTTGATTAGTGCAGTTAAATGCTGCCAATCCGCACAGACTTGAATATTTTTGCAATACACGAAGAGGGAAGCATAGAAAATACTAGAGAGTATATCAACTAAAAGAGTATGTACAGTTTTAATAAAGAGTTATAAAATCTGAAGCTTTATGGAACCTTAAGGAATTCCTAACTAAACGATTTTTGGAATTGTTTTATATAAATTTATCAATGCTGCGATTAAAGTGCTTTTAAAGTTTTCTATTACCAAAACATAGTCCTACAACTTAAAGGCGATTTTTTCTTATACTGCGGGAACTAATCTTAAAGTTCCCTCAAGTCAAATTCAATGGACCTTATGTTCTGTATCAGCGCATTCCGACTGATGTAAATTTTGCTAGTAAAAAGCAACCTCTGTAATAATTCTCATGTATAGTAAATCAAAACTAAGAGAGCTCCCTGACAACTAAAAGGATCGACTAAAGTTTTCATACATTTGACATTAGAATTCCCTTCAGCAAGAGTGTACAAATACCAATCAGTTTGAACACGTTTCGACTGCTTCCTCAAATGCCATTCGATAGAAATATGTTTTTCTAATGACTCTCCAGACAGTGTCTACCGGAAATCTGGGTAGAGAAGAGCCCGAAGGTAATACAGAATACCAGAGAGAGGGAGAATTATGTCAGCAACGTTTTCAACATGCACTCAACTTAATTACCTTCAGTCACGCATATATGATTGGTTTTCTAGCAACAAAACAAAAAAACCGATTTCCAGCATCAACATTTGGCCCAAGGCTGGACAACGCCTACATGGAGAACTTAACTCCAAAAAAAGAAAATAAGAGGAAGAGAAGAAGAGAAATCTCAATTATAATGAGAGTAGCTGAGGCGTAAATAAATTGAATTTTGCACCTGAACTTGCAAACAGGCTATAAAATCTATATGACCAGAGCCAATGGCCTAATGGTCAATGGCCTAAACGTGGGCTAAGACAACCTTCTGTCTCTCAGCCGTCAGTAAGCACATTGCATAAAGTAATTAAACTGACATTGAAACTTAGAAGAACATAGAATGCTTCCTGCTTCTGACTCAAAACTCCTGGCTACCAACTTGCAACCAGGCAAGTTGCAACTTGGCAACTGCCAAGTGGCAGACAGGCGAACGTAGACGATGACATTGAGTAATCAGACTTAGCAATTGGTAACTGGTAACATGGAATGCAGTCATATCATAGACGTAGAAGATGAGTCCAAGTCTCGGTGAGAATGAGAAGGGGTTGGGTTGGGGGGCATACCAGTTTGAGAGTGATGATCCTCTTAATTTATAAGCTAAAAACTAGTAATTATAACTGCGCAACTTGCTCGACTGCCCATAATTATAAGGCATCTTCAATTCCCTTTCCTTCTGTAGCCTTGTCCTTGTCCCTCCTTGTCTTTTGCCAACTTTTGTACTTATGTCATATTAGCTATAAATGTACAACATTTCTTATCCATAAACCCAATGATTAATGGCTCTGCCACTTTACCAACTGCAAACAGAGAACCTTCCTTCCTTTCATGCTCCCCTTCTGTACTCGATTGTAGCCCTAAGTTTGCCACAGTTGCCGCTTCATTGACTCTTGAGAAGAGGAAGACGGGGAATATCGAATTGAATTGAAATCTCAATGTTGTGCGGCCTATTGGAGCGTAAAGCTGATCGTTGTGCTTCCGCATGATCTGAATACGAGTAGATTTATCCATTAGTTAAATACACCATCAGCAAACAAACTAACCAAATCAAGCAAAAGATTCTACACGTAACTCGAAAATATATAAATCAATTACATCAGAAACAACAAAAAATTTTAAACAGATTATTACTTTAAGAGAAAATTTTGTGTTCACTTACCCAATTAAGCGGCAAGTGGGATTATAAACTTGAAGATAATTGTTGAGATAAATTGAATTTCTCGTTCAACGTAATCCGATGGCAATCTATCTGCAATAAGATATACATATTATTTGTTAGATGTTATAAGCTTAAGAGTATCTTGGAATTTTAAAGTCCTTTTAATAAATTTGAAATTCGACTATTAAATGTAGAAGTCTCAGTCACTTAAATTTGTGTAGGGAGAAAATAAAACAAAAACTTTTATTTAAATCTTTATATTTTTTATACACTTCCAATACATATGCATTTTTTAATTCGTTTCCATATAAGAATAGATTTTTAGGGTTAAGATTCTATATTTTAATTGTCAATATAAATTTTATTAAAAATCAAATGACAGACCTTTCACCTTATTTAGAAATTTTAATATATTCCCAATGGTCAACACATCTGTTAAAAGTTCACATTTACCGATAACTTATATAACTTTTAAATGTGATTTCAATTAAAATTCTTGCCAATCATGACCTGTCTCAATGTTCTGACTCTAAATGAAGTTGTAATTAATTCGGAAAATGTCGGAGGGAAATATATGCAACTGGTGCATCCTGTGCGCATTGACATTGCTGCTTTGTTGCCAAGGCAGATGATGACACTGTAATGTCATGCGTAACATGCAAATTGGAATATGTTGAATCGCAACTGTTGACGCTGCGTTTCCATTGCGATTCCATTGCGTTACGTTGCGCAGTCATGTGGTAAATGCGTAAATAACAAGTTCGTTGCCTAAGTCTTTCGTTTGTGCGAGTAAACGTGTGCTTTAAATGCGTCTCATTTGATTCATAGAGCTTCCGATTAATCGTATCTCATCATTGTATTGTCATTGCCATTGCAGACATTGACGAATGCCAAGATCCAACGATAGCATCGCGTTGCGTGGAGAATGCCGAGTGCTGTAATCTTCCAGCGCATTTCCTGTGCAAATGCAAGGACGGCTACACAGGCGATGGTGAAGTGCTGTGCACGGATATTGACGAGTGCAGTAATCCTTTGGCCTGTGGTGTTCACGCACAGTGCATCAATACGCCCGGAAATTATACGTGCGCGTGTCCGGATGGTTTTGTTGGCAATCCCTATGATGGATGCCAAGATGTCGATGAGTGCGCATACCCAAATGTCTGCGGACCAGGTGCCATATGTACGAATCTCGAGGGCAGTCATCGCTGCGACTGCCCGCCGGGATACGATGGCGATGGACGCACCGAACAGGGTTGTGTCGATCTCGATGAATGCGCTCGCACGCCGTGTGGACGGAATGCCGATTGCTTAAATACAGACGGCAGTTTCCGCTGCCTTTGCCCCGATGGCTTCAACGGGGATCCCATGAATGGATGCGACGGTAAGTACAACAAATTGTTGACTATTGAGAAAATACGCTAGAAATTCATTTTCATTTACGAAATTTTTGCTTATACTTTTGACATATTTTTGGCACCTTTTTTGGCACAACTCACGCACACTCAACACACACATAAACACGCATGCACCGCAAAAAAAAACTGATTCATTAATACGATTAATGCCTAACTCAAACAACCACAAATGCAGATGTCGATGAATGCGCCATTAATAATCCATGCGGTTTGGGTGCTCAATGCGTGAACATGGGCGGTAGCTTTCAATGTCATTGTCCCTTGGGTTTTGTACTTGAACACGATCCAAATGCCGAGTTGCCCAGCACAACACCCACACTACAACTGGGCTATGGCGATGGCGACACATTGCTCAAACCGGTGGCAACATCCGGTGCTGGATTGGCCTGCCTGGACATCGATGAGTGCAATCAGCCGGATGGTGTTGCCAAATGTGGCACAAATGCCAAATGCATAAATTTTCCGGGCTCATATCGTTGCCTCTGTCCAAGTGGATTCCAAGGACAGGGTTATTTGCACTGCGAGAGTTAGTATTTGCCTAATTGCATGTTAAATAATGAGACTTTGGAAAAGGCGTTTCAAACAGCTTTCATAAAATTATGCATGTCTGAGAACCGACTTTCCATTTAGAGATGTGCGAGGTGACAAAATATTAATCAAATTCGGTAGAGCTTTCGAAACGCTTTTTAAATTAGTCCAAAAGATTTACTACCTTCTCATAGCAATTTATATTAAAAGATTATCAAATGTATCCAAAAGCAATCCCTTTGTAATATTTAGATTTACTTTTTCTAAAAAAATATCTTCAATGATTTACAAAAGAAAGTCAAAAGCCACTAAAATCTTAATTTTTATTAAACTTTACTTTTTTATTGAAGTTATCCTGTTTTGTCACGCGCCCATCTCTAATTTAGTCTACAGTCAGAGCTACAGCTAAAACTTGCAAGCTGTCACATCAGTCAAAGCTGAGCTTTGCATGTTTTAGCTGCTCTGCTTATACTTTGCTTTTCTTTCCCTCTCTTTTTTCACTCTCTTTGATGAAACGCTTTCAGCTGCTTTTTAGCTAGCTTTGATTGCTCTTCGCCAAGCTTCTATGTATTTCCCATAGCTTTCCACAGCTTCCCACAGCTTTAAACAGCTTTCCTTAGAATCTCTATCCCCACAACCCTAAACCTCGCTCCCCCTTTTCACGCTATGCTTTTACACCTTTCATACATTTCTTTATTTATTGTTTGATTTGATTACTAATTTAATTAATTACAATATATATTTAACCACCTCCCCCTCGGCCCTGCCCCTCTGCAAACGAACACACAACACGCCAATGAACACGCGTTGCTACCCCCCGTCTCACTCCCTCTACAAATCCCCCGCTCAACATAATCGCGATCGAAATGCAGATGTCAACGAATGTCAGGATAGTCCGTGTGGTGACAACGCCATTTGCACAGACACCATCGGAAGTTTTGTTTGCACGTGCAAACCGGATTACACAGGAGATCCCTTCAGGGGCTGTGTGGACATCGATGAGTGTGCAGCTTTAGATAAACCGTGTGGAGAGCATGCCATTTGTGAGAATACTGTACCGGGATACGAGTGCAAATGTCCGCAAGGATATGATGGAAAGCCCGATCCAAAGGATGGATGTGTGCCCACAGATGTTAATATCCTGTGTAGCAGTAACTTTGACTGCACCAACAATGCCGAGTGCATTGAGAATCATTGCTTCTGCCTAGATGGTTTTGAACCTATTGGCTCCAGCTGTGTGGACATCGATGAATGTAGAACTCATGCCGAGGCATGTGGACCTCATGCTCAATGTCTAAATACTCCCGGTTCCTATCGCTGTGATTGCGAGGCTGGTTATGTGGGAAGTCCACCCAGAGTGGCCTGCAAGCAGCCTTGCGAAGATGTGAGATGTGGTTCCCATGCTTATTGCAAGCCGGATCAGAACGAGGCGTACTGCGTCTGTGAAGAGGGTTGGACTTATAACCCTAGTGATGTCTCTGCCGGCTGTGTGGACATCGATGAGTGTGACCTGCTCCATGGACCCTCCGGCAGTTGTGGCCAAAATGCCACTTGCAGTAATACTCCAGGTGGTTATAGTTGCGCTTGTCCACCCGGTTTCTCAGGAGATCCACACACAAAGTGCTTGGATGTGGATGAATGTCACGCGGGTGGCAAGTGCGGCGCGGGAGCCGATTGCGTTAATTTACCGGGAAGTGGTTATACCTGCCGTTGCCCAGAGGGCACCCTCGCCGATCCGGATCCCTCGGTACGCTGTGTGCCCATTGTCAGTTGCTCCACAAGCGAACAGTGTCCTGGAAATGCAATTTGCGATGACACCAGTCGTTGTCTGTGCCCGGAGCCCAATATTGGGAATGATTGCCGACATCCCTGCGAGACGCAAGATTGTGGTGCCCATGCCCAATGCATGCTGGCTAATGGACAAGCTCAATGTCTGTGCGCGCCAGGATATACAGGAAATGCCGCTGTTCCGGGCGGTTGCAGTGACATCGACGAATGCCGTGCCAATCCCTGTGCGGAGAATGCAATTTGCACCAACACAGCTGGCGGATATCTTTGCCAGTGTCCAGGTGGCTCCACGGGTGATGCCTATCAAGAGGGTTGTGCCTCTGGTAAGACCATTGGTTGCTCCGATGCAAATCCTTGTGCTTTGGGAGAGAGTTGCGTTCAGGATTCCTTTACCGGCGGCAGCGTCTGCATTTGTCGTCAAGGTTATGAAAGAAGTCCGGACGGTGGTCAATGCCAGGATATAGATGAGTGTGCAGCACAGCGTGGCAAACCTGCTTGTGGCTTGAATGCGCTTTGTAAGAACCTGCCCGGCAGCTACGAATGTCGTTGTCCCCAGGGACACACAGGAAATCCCTTCGTCATGTGTGAGATCTGCAGCAGTCCCGAGTGTCAATGTCAGGCGCCTTACAAGCTGTTGGGTAACAGCTGCGTTCTGGCCGGCTGCTCCACCGGACAACCTTGTCCGAGTGGTGCCGAGTGTATCTCTATTGCGGGTGGAGTTAGTTACTGTGCCTGCCCCAAGGGCTATCAGACCCAAGCCGACGGCAGCTGTGTGGATGTCAATGAGTGCGAGGAGCGTGGAGCTCAGCTCTGCGCCTATGGAGCTCAGTGTGTCAATCAGCTTGGTGGCTACAGTTGTCACTGCCCTGAGGGTTATCAAGGCGATGCCTACAATGGTCTCTGCGCACCTGCACAGCGTAAATGTGCCGCGGACAAGGAGTGTGCCAGCAATGAGAAATGTATTCAGCCGGGAGAGTGCGTCTGTCCACCGCCCTACTTCCTTGATCCACAGGACAACAACAAATGCAAGAGTCCGTGCGAGAGATTCCCCTGTGGCATCAATGCCAAGTGCACACCTTCCGATCCACCGCAATGTATGTGCGAGGCGGGCTTCAAGGGAGATCCCCTACTCGGCTGTACGGATGAGGATGAGTGTGCTCATCTGCCCTGCGCCTATGGTGCCTACTGCGTCAACAAGAAGGGTGGCTATCAGTGTGTCTGTCCCAAAGGTTTCACAGGAGATCCTTATAAGAGCGGATGCATTCTGGAGAACGGTGTTCCGAAGAGCACTTGTCTCAGCAATGAGGATTGCGCCAGCAATCTGGCTTGTCTCGATGGCAGTTGCCTTAGTCCTTGCGCCAGTTTGCTTTGTGGAGCCAATGCCTACTGCGAGACAGACCAGCATGCGGGTTGGTGTCGTTGTCGAGTTGGATTCGTTAAGAATGCGGATGGAGATTGTGTATCCCAATGTCAAGATGTCATCTGTGGCGAGGGAGCCTTGTGTATTCCAACCAGCGAAGGTCCCACCTGCAAATGTCCTCAGGGTTACCTGGGAAATCCTTTCCCCGGTGGAAGCTGCAGCACGGATCAGTGCAGCGCATCCCGACCCTGTGACGAGCGACAGATCTGCATCAATGGACGTTGCAAGGAACGTTGTGAGGGTGTCGTCTGTGGCATCGGCGCCACTTGCGACAAGAACAACGGAAAATGCGTCTGTGAACCGAACTTTGTGGGTAATCCCGATCTTCTCTGCATGCCACCCATCGAGTATGCTAAGTGTTCACCAAACTGCGGAGAGAATGCTCATTGTGAATATGGATTGGGACAGAGCCGTTGTGCCTGTAATCCTGGCACTTTTGGCAATCCCTACGAGGGTTGCGGTGCCCAAAGCAAGAATGTCTGTCAACCTAACAGCTGTGGTCCAAATGCCGAATGCCGTGCAGCAGGTAATCATATCACCTGCATTTGTCCTCAAGGATTCAGCGGAAATCCCTATGTCGGCTGCCAGGATGTAGATGAATGCGCCAACAAGCCGTGTGGTTTGAATGCCGCCTGCCTTAATACAGCCGGCAGCTTTGAATGTCTTTGTCTATCCGGACATGCTGGAAATCCCTACAGTAGCTGTCAACCCATCGAAAGCAAGTTCTGCCAGGATGCTAACCAATGTCAGTGTAGTGAGCGTGTCGAATGTCCCAATGGATATAGTTGTCAGGGCGGACACTGCAAAAATCTATGCTCAAAGACGGCCTGTGGACCACGTGCTATTTGTGATGCAGGTAAATGCCTTTGCCCACTCGGATATGTCGGAGATCCTCATGATCTTAGCCAGGGCTGCAGCATACGTGGACAGTGTGGCAACGATGCCGACTGTCGACACACAGAAATTTGTTTCCAACTGGGAAAAGGCTTGCGTAAGTGCGTCGATGCCTGTTCCAAGATTCAATGTGGACCCAACGCTCTCTGCGTTGCTGATGATCACCGGTCTTCCTGCATTTGTTCGGATGGATTCTTTGGTAACCCGAGCAATCTGCAAGTGGGCTGTCAACCGGAAAGAAAAGTACCCGATTTGGAGGATAGCTGCAAGACGGATAAAGATTGTGAACGAGGATTTGGCTGCCAAACTGGAGGATTGGGTACACGAGAGTGCATCAATCTCTGCTCGAATGTTGTCTGCGGTCCCAACGAGCTGTGCAAGATCAATCCAGCCGGTCATGCGATTTGCAACTGTGCCGATAGCTTCGTTTGGAATCCCGTTGTCTCCTCTTGCGAAAAACCCTCCCTACCCGACTGTACCAACGATGAAAACTGTCCCGACGCGTCTGCTTGTCGTCCCGATGTTCTGGGCGTACTCAAGTGCGTGGCTATCTGCGATGCCTTCACCTGCCCCGCCAACTCCATATGTGTGGCAAAACATCATCAGGGTCGCTGTGACTGCCTCTCTGGATTCGTGGGCAACCCTAATGATCGCAATGGCTGCCAGCCGGAACGCAAACATCAATGTCGCAGCAATGCCGAGTGCTCTGAGTCAGAGGCTTGCACCAAGGATGAGTCCACACAATCGTTGAGTTGTCGTCCTGCCTGCGATAGCGTCAAGTGTGGACCTCGTGCCGTCTGCATTACAAACAATCATCAGGCGCAATGTCAATGTCCACCTGGACCGTATGCTGGAGATCCCTACGATCCCTTCAATGGCTGCCAGAGCGTACCTTGTGTATATAATCATGACTGTCCTCCAAGTCAAATGTGTAACCGCATGACTCACACCTGCTACGATGTGTGTGATGAGGAGTCTTGTGGAGAAAATGCAATCTGCCTGACCGAGGATCATCGTGCTGTTTGTCAATGTCCACCTGGTTATCGAGGTAATCCTTTGCCCGAGGTTGCCTGCGTCAAGCAGAGCGGCTGTGCATCCGGAAGCTGCCACCCCACGGCCATCTGCGAGGTTACCCCCGAAGGAGCCAGCTGCAAATGTCCTCCTCTGTTTGTGGGAGAGCCCCAACCCAATACTAGGGGCTGTCGTCCCGATGGACAGTGTCCCAACGGAGATGCCGACTGTCCGGCAAATACAATTTGTGCCGGAGGACGTTGCCTTAATCCCTGTGATAATGCTTGTGGATCAAATGCCGACTGCAAGGTCGTCAATCGCAAACCTGTTTGCAGTTGTCCTCTACGCTTCCAGCCCATTTCGGAGTCTGCAAAGAATGGATGTGCCCGTAGTGCTTCCAAGTGTCTAACGGATGTGGATTGCGGCGGAGAACTGTGCTACAATGGTCAATGTCGTGTGGCGTGCCGCAACACACAAGATTGCTCCAATGGAGAGCGTTGTGTGGGCAACGTTTGCGTCGTCTCTTGCTTGGATCACAGTCAATGTGCAAATGGATTGGCCTGCTTGGAAGGAAACTGCGCTCTCGGCTGCCGTAGCAATAAGGAGTGCAAACAAGAGCAATCCTGCATCGGAAACAAATGTATAGATCCCTGTAAATCAAGCACCAGCTGCGGTCCCAATGCGCTTTGTAGCATTGCCCAGCATCGTAGTCAATGTACCTGTCCCGATGGCTTCGAGGGTAACCCAACACCCGAGCAGGGTTGCGTGCGAGTACCCGCACCCTGCCTAGCAAGTAATCAATGTCCTAATGGACACATGTGTATAGGAAATCAATGTAATCTGCCGTGTACCAAGACCTCAGCCTGCGCCATCGGAGAACGTTGTTATCAACAAGTTTGCCGCAAGGTCTGTTATACCAGCAACAATTGTCTCGCCGGAGAAATCTGTAATAGCGATCGCACTTGCCAACCCGGTTGTGAATCCGACGCCGACTGTCCTCCAACGGAGCTCTGTCTAACTGGAAAATGTAAATGCGCAAGTGGCTTTATTGGCACTCCGTTCGGTTGTTCAGACATTGACGAGTGCACGGAGCAACCGTGTCATGCCAGCGCCAGATGCGAGAATGTGCCCGGCTCCTATCGCTGCCTCTGCCCCGAGGGAACTGTCGGAGATGGTTACACGCAACAAGGTTGCACACAGCCTCGACAATGCCATAAACATGATGATTGTGCAAATAGTTTAACCTGCATACAGGGCAAGTGCACGGATCCTTGTCTACATACGGTCTGTGGAGCGAATGCTCATTGCCAAGCGGAGGGTCATCAATCGACTTGTAATTGTCCTGCTGGCTATTTGGGAGATCCCAATGATACAGGTGTCGGTTGTTTCAAGGTAGAGTGTATTGATCACGTGGACTGTGCAAGCGATCGTGCCTGCGATGCTGAGACAAACCGTTGCATCAAACCTTGTGACTTGACTAGCTGTGGAAAGGGAAGCTGCCAAGTAGCGGATCACCTGGCCATCTGCGAGTGTTACGAAGGATATCAACTCATTAATGGCGTCTGCGAGGACATCAACGAATGTCTGACTCAACCCTGCCATAGCACCGCTTTCTGTGACAATCTTCCAGGAAGTTATCACTGCAAGTGCCCCGAGGGACTCATCGGAGATCCTCTCCAGGCTGGCTGTCGCGATCCCAGCGAATGTCTAAGCGATGCCGATTGTCCTGCCTCTGCAAGCTGCCAAAATTCTCGTTGCCGTAGTCCCTGCGAGCGTCAAGGAGCTTGCGGTTTGAATGCCAATTGTCAGGCTCAATCCCATAAGGCTATTTGCAGTTGTCCAGGCAACTCGCGAGGGGATCCTCAATTAGAATGCGTGCATATCGAGTGCTCGGACAATGGAGATTGTCCCGCTGAGAAGGCCTGTCTTGATGCCAAATGCATTGATCCATGCTCCCTGCCGAATGCCTGCGGTGCCCTCGCCCGCTGCTCCGTCCAGAATCATATTGGAGTATGTGCCTGCGAGACGGGCAGCACTGGAGATGCTAAACAGGGATGTGTGCCGCTGCAGTATTGCCAAAAGGATACTCAGTGTCCACAGGGAAGCATTTGTGCACATGGAATCTGTAATGCGCTGTGCAGCAGCAATCGTGATTGCATCTCGGAGCAGCTTTGTCTACAGGGCGTCTGTCAGAGCACCTGCAAATCAAACTCAACCTGTCCGCAATTCCAGTTTTGTCAGAACAACATCTGTGCCAAGGAGCTAGAATGTAGCATCAACAGCGATTGTGGAGAGGATGAAACTTGTCTTCTCGATTCCTATGGTCGAGCTCGCTGTGAATCTGTATGCTTGGGACGTGCTGCTTGTGGCAGGAATGCAGAGTGTGTGGCACGTTCTCATGCACCCGACTGTATCTGCAAGGAGGGTTTCTTTGGGGATGCTCGTTCCGGTTGTCGAAAGATCGAGTGCAACAGTGATGAGGACTGTTCAAATGACAAGGCCTGTGACAATCACATGTGCAAGATTGCCTGTTTGATTGCCCAACCTTGTGGGGAGAATGCTCTCTGCACTACCGAGAATCATCGACAGGCTTGCCACTGTCAGCCTGGCTTTAGTGGAGATCCTCGTATACGCTGTGACGTCATCGACTTCTGCAAGGATGCGCCGTGCGGTCCCGGTGCTCGGTGTCGCAACTCTCGCGGTTCCTATAAATGCATCTGTCCTCCTGGTCTCGTCGGTGATCCGTATAACGAGGGCTGTCGTAGCTCCGTTGAGTGCGAGACTCATGACGATTGTCCCCCGCATGCTGCTTGCACCAAGACAAACGGTGTACCCAAATGCCAAGATGTCTGCGCCCATCTGCAATGTGGCCCCAATGCGGAATGTGTTCCGAAGGGTCATGTCGCTCACTGTGCATGCCGCAATGGCTACGACGGTCAACCCGCTGACCGGGTCGCCGGCTGTAAGCCATTGCCTATGCCCTGTCAAATCACTAGCGATTGCCCCACCAACACTTACTGCTCCGACAGTGTCTGTAAACGTAAGTACTAACCACCAAACCAACCACTCACGCACCACCCAACCACCCAGGGCCTAAACCAAAAAAAATAAGACTACCACAACTTAGCGACAACTTATCAACTACCAACTAGACACAACATAATTATTATTTTAGCTAATCACTTACCAAACTAGCACGATAACTAGACCTTAAATGCTGTGACACCTTGCCAACTGCCCAAGCTGTATAATCACTTCACATAAATATAGTCCCTCTAGCTACGACTCCTGATACAAGAAATGCTTATAGCATGCACTTTAATTGAGATTTAATCTTAATCCTTTCAGTTATTATAACAGCTTTACAGGCTGTTATTGTAAGTATTAATAATAATGATGTAACTATAAGTAAATTGTCAAAAAAAACGAGAAAATTTTTACAAATTGAAATCAAGTTTTGTTAAATTAATATATTATAATAACTCATTTCCAAACTAGGGGAACATATTTCAGAATAGAAAGATGGCCTATCTCAACTTAAATTGATTAAAACTTTAAGTAAACTGGTCTTAAGAGTAGTTCTACCGACTCGACATCGGAAAACCCTTAGAACTTTATGTAAACACCATTTCCAAATATGTATTTAAAATGAACCTTTAACTTAAGATAAAGCCAAGTTTCGCCCCGAATTTCTGTTTTGAAGAGTTCAAACAGTTTCCGGCTTTGATCACAGCATTTTCTAGAGATCTAGTCTAACTCTGGACAAGTTCTGTCCCGTAGCATAGACTAACTGTTAACAAAACTTACACACACGAGACAACAGCAGCAAAAACAATAATAACATCAACACTACCTCAACAATACTACGTACTAAGTACTGTACTGTAACGTCCAACGAAAGTTAGGCAACCTAGCCCAGAACTTATGATTTCGCTCTATCTAATCCCTTGTAAATTTAAATCCTCATCAGCTGCCTGTCTATTGGACACGGAGTGTGGCACATCAGAGGTCTGCCAAGGCGGACAATGCTTTAATCCCTGCCAACAGTCACAGGCTTGTGGCCAAAATGCCGAATGTCTTATGCTCAGCCATGTGAAACAGTGCCATTGTCCCGAAGGATTCACTGGTGATGCCGCCAAGGAATGTGTTCGCGTTCCTGTTGCCTGCGATGGCGACTGCTCGCCAGGTTATAGCTGTCGTGACTCTATGTGTCTGCCGGTTTGTCACAACGATCTGGAGTGTGCCTCCAATGAGAAGTGCCTGCGTGGCAACTGCATGCGTAAGTCTATCTTTTGTTCATGCTCTTCTACTCCTTCAATCTCTGAATTTCATTCTGCTCCTCAGTGACCTGCCGCGTGGACAATGACTGTTTCCTGGGCCACGTTTGCCTACACAACAAGTGCGTCTTTGGCTGCCACGTGGATGATGATTGCAGCGCTTCGGAGTCCTGTCGCAATGACAAGTGCGTTAATCCTTGTTTGGAGAATCCTTGTGGACCCAACGCTGCCTGCTCCGTATCAAATCATCGCGCCAGCTGCAGTTGTCTGGATAGCATGGTGCCCAATCCTACGCCCCAAGTAGGCTGTGTGCGTTCACCTCCGCTTGAGTGCCATGAGAATCGTGACTGTAGCAATGGCCTTGCCTGCTTCGAATCCGTCTGTCGTCCACTTTGTGCCGATGATGCGGGCTGCTTGACTAACGAACGTTGTCAGCAGGGCGTATGCAAGCCTCTGTGCCGACATGATAATGAGTGTGCCCATGGAGAACTTTGTCTGGGTCTTAACTGTGTCACAGGATGTCGGTCCGACCAGGGATGTTCTGCCCATTTGGCCTGCCAGGGTCAACAGTGTGTGGATCCATGCGCTGACCCCACGGCATGTGGAACCAACGCCATCTGCCAGGCCATCGATCATCGCAAGGAATGCAGCTGCCCCGAGGGACTTTCTGGAAACGCCAATGTGGCCTGTAAGGCTCCACGTACCGCCTGTGGTCGTAATGAGGACTGTGGCTCAAATCAATTGTGTTATGCAGGAAGCTGCCAAGGCAAGTGCCGCAATGACCAGAACTGTCTCTCCGATGAACGTTGTATGCGTGGCACTTGCCGTACCGTTTGCAACACGGACAGCGCCTGTGCCCAGGGACAAATTTGTGAGAATCGCGTCTGTCAGACGGGATGTCGCAACGATCTTAGCTGTGGCAGCGATGAGGCTTGTGTCAATAAAAAATGCCAGAATCCCTGCCAGACTCCAGGACAGTGTGGACAATGTGCCGACTGTCTGGTCATCAATCACGGCGTCCAATGCCAGTGTCCGGCCTCCTTCATAGGTGATGGACTCACGGGCTGTCATCTGCCTCCAGAGCGTTGTCATCCTGGTTGTGAATGTGATGAAAGCGGCGCTTATTGCGCTTCCAAGTGCTCCCGTTCCGAAGACTGCGCCTGTGGACAACAGTGTGCCCGAGGAAAGTGCCGCAACAAGTGTGGCGCCAAGCGTCAGTGTCCTCTGGGGCAACTTTGTGAACGAGGCTCTTGCATTGCCGGTTGCAAGTCGAACGGAGATTGTGCCGCGGATCAGAGTTGTGTCAATGGAAAGTGTGCAGACCCTTGTGCCGATGATAGAGCTTGCGGACGTAATGCTCTCTGCACCGTTTCGGAACATCGCATGTTGTGTTACTGCCCCGATGGGTATGAAGGTGAACCGAGCAAGGAGTGCGTCCAGTTTGAGTGTCGTGAGGATAACGACTGCGAGTCCAGCAAACGCTGCGATCAAGGAAAGTGCCGTAATCCATGCCTGGAGTATGGAGCCTGCGGCTCCAATGCCCAATGCAGAGTGGTCAATCGCAAGGCTCAATGTTCCTGCCCACCCGATTTCTTTGGTAACCCTGCCACCGAATGTCAGCCTTTGGATGGTGGCTGCTCTACAAACCCTTGTGGTGTCAACTCCAAGTGTATTGAGCTCCCTGGTGGCTATGAATGCGCCTGCATGGATGGTTGTATTGGCGATGCCCACAAGGGTTGTCTCTGTGAGGGTCAACTCGTAAATGCCTGCCATGATCAACCCTGCGGCCTCAATGCCGCCTGCCATGTGCTCGAAAATAATCAAGCCGAATGTTACTGCCCGGAAGACTTCCCCAACGGAGATGCCTATGTGCAATGTAAGCTTTTGAATAGAATTTCTTGATATTCAACATATTCCATAGTAAAAATCTACGTAAATTCATATACTTCAAAATGTTGGACCCCTAATATCTTGATGTCAAATTAAACCAAAATAGATTAGATGCAATCGCTAATTATTTATGCTACTTCTAGGTTATCTGACACCACCAAAAGAGGACTGCCGTACCCAGGGATGCGATGCGGGTGCGTGTGTGCGCCAGGGCTACGATTATATATGTCAGCAGGGTAAGTGAGCCAAGTTAATGTCAATATCATTTGAAGTATGAGTACCGGATGTACCTTTAGTAATTAGAGTACAGCTAATGCTAATCATGTTTATCGGCGTTTGCTTACGAAAAGTAATCGTTGATAAGCACACACACAAATACACTCAACACACAAAGCCACACACATACTTAGATTTAAATTTTTGATTGGAGTAATCAGTTTTATCGTAATCAGTTAGCGTTATCGTTATCGTTGCCGTTATTTAACTGGAGTTCAGGCAGTAACAATAACTGATCTTGTTGTTATTATAATAATAAAAATAATATTTATTTTGGTTTGATTATCTATATAGCTATATATACATTTATGAGTTGTTTATAAAACCTAAAACCAGCTAATTTCACTAATTCAGAAAAAACAACAAAAACAAATTTAATTTGATATTTTTCAGTGTAGTGTGTGTTTTTTAATGATGTTTAAAATTATTAATAAATTAATTGTATAATTAATTTAACAACCTATACACATGTTCCAAGTTACCCAAAAGTGTCTAGTTTTTTGTAATATCAACTCCCCGCGCACAACTACACACACACGCACACATCCAGACACACCCAGAAGATATACACACAACTACACAAACAACTCAAGGCAAAAATTTCAGAATCAGTTCCAAAATCATACCTTATAGAGAGTACACGTACTCGTCATGCACTAGTATAAATTTTCACAATTTTTATTTAATAGTTTTTAAGAGATATTTGCCATATTCGATTAATCGATAATATTCAGCCGCAACGCATATGGAAATTTGTGGAATGTTGCTGTCGCTATCGCGGTTACCCAATCTGTGCCTAGTATTCATTTAATGAAAACCCATTTATCGCCAAACAAAAAAATATATTTTATATCTTTAAGCAAATTTGTTCGTATCAAATACTAAAAAACGACATATATTCAGCGCATTTTACAACACTCGTTATCGTTAGAGAATTGTTTTGCAATTTAATTTAGCCTCATAAAGCTTTGAAGCTTGCGTTTATCATAAATTCATACAGCATTCACTCAAATCTTAAGGACACATTTTGGCTTTGAATAACCCATACAATATATTCGAATACTTTGGAGTGTTTTACAACACTAGCTAGCTCTGCGGCATACATTAAAAAAACTTTTCCGTTCAACGCACAGATCAGTAGACAAGTTGGTTCATCTCTAATCTAATATCGTATAGTTTTAATTATCGATTTTGCCGCGATAGCGATATGTAGCCATATAACTTGATAATCACAGCTTCATAGAAAGCAAAGGTCCAGCAAGTATACAACAAACAACAACACAGTCTATAAAAATAAAAATTACAAAATACAATAAATATATAAAGACAACAAATCCCCCAAAAACACATCCCAACATCGTCGATATCCATGATCTTTCCCTTTAATCCCATCCTGTACCTCCGACCCCCAAAATAACCCAACGTTGTTAAATCCACTATTCTGCTTCCCTTGTGCCTCTCTGTCGTTTCCCTTCGCTAAAAATAAAATAAAATCTTAAACAATTGAAGAAGAAAAAACCCTTTTTTTTCTTGAATGAACAAAGTCTCAGATTGGGAACTGTGGACGGGACAATTCTCACACATGGTTCACATATGCTTTTAATCAATCAATCAATCAGTTCTCTAGCCCGAAATGATGTACAATAAGTCTCATATGTGTATAGATCAATTACAACAACAGCTACAAACTGCAACAACAACTACTACAACTACTTTTCAATGCATTCCTATATAACCAAAAAAACAATTTACTTAAGACCAAAAATATAATAATTTGTAAAAAGCTCCTCAAAATACTCGTACCTACCCCTAGCACACTTTTAGATCGTCTATTGGTTGAGAATCGCTTCCGTACATATATAAAAACAAACAATTCGAAATTTTTATAAAACTGTAACTAAATTTGACTAACACTGCAAAAAAAAACAATGAAATATATATTTTTGGTAAATTTGACATTAGTCTTTAAGTTGTATATACAGAAATTTGTATGTGTGATTATTCACATCTGTACATATTATATGCGTATACAAAATGCCCAACTACAACTAACCCCAAACAAAAATGAGTATAAAACAAAACCTGTAAATATTTGAAGTTATACCAAATTTATCAGTTTGCGAATTATGAATAACACCACAGATAAGCTACTTAACGTACTACTTACTACTCTCTCAACTATCCCTACTCCTAACGTATTCTTCCAAATTGTCTATCAGCTAATATCCTGCTTTAGTCAAAAGTTGTACCTATCAGTTTGATCTCTCATCTATCTGCTCTGTCTATATATTCATACAGTTTCTTCTTTCGTACCTCTTTATCATACCACTCACCCAATCAATCACCAATAACGTGTCTCTCGTGAGGGCAGAGCGCATGTGTTGGATGTCGTGTAATTTTCACCATTACTCAACAAAATGTATAAGAACTACGCATTAGACCAAAGAGATCATTGCTAAAAAAAAACCAAAAATAATAAACTTGTCCATAGATCAAAGCAATTAACTGGGCAACTGAAGCGCAAGTCTCTCTATCTCTAAAACCTGAAAAAAAAAGAAAAATAAAACACACTCGTTATACTTAATAATTGGTAATTCATCAAGGATTGTAACTATTTCTCACTCGAACTTATCTACTTATAAGGCTGTTTGCTCGCTCGCCTGCTCGCTCGCCCGCATACCAATCAATCAATCAAACAAATTATCAATCAATCAACAAAGCAATTAATCTACACACCAAACAATAAGCAGCCTATCTACTCAATAAAAATATACATAATTGCAAGCTTATATAAATAAGAATAAACCGAAAATAACCTGAAATAATGTGAGATGTTCCCTTCACAGTTCTGCAATTTGATTATTTGTCCTTGACAATTTGCTGCTTGTCCTTATCACTAACTGTAACCAAAGATCTAAAATTTTGTTTTCCTTTCTTTATGATTTCTCAAGTCCTTTTCTGAACACAATTCGTCAAAGTCCCAACCCAAACTGTACTTACTATAACATATTCCTTGCACAAATCCAACTCCAAAAAAAAACACTGCAATCCCCACTGACACTATTATGAACACACTTCCCCCTTCCCCCAGAAAAAAAAAACACCAACAAACCAAATACACAAAGTACTCAAAGCAAAATGAAATCAAACTGAAATCCCAACCAAGGAAAACCAATCGAAAGTACAACCAAACACTGGATTATACTGTTTTATATATTGTCTCGTTTAAGTTTTTCTATTTTTGTTTTTAGAACATTTTTTTTAGATTTAAGTTTCATATCTGAGGCGTCCACACCCCAATTTATACACTCCCATCTATGTGTACCCTTTTCCCACACACCCCACACACCCAAAACGTCTCTCGTTTCTACCAACAACTTTTTCTCTTCTCTGTCAAATTCCCCCAATAAATTTGAAGAAAAATTGAAAAGAATTCTGAACGAGTTTCGTACTTAAAGTGTTCACGAAGCAAGGAGTCTATAGATCTATGTAGGGTATTACCGAATAGATTGATAGATTGAGTGCACCCAACTATTAACACCAATAGTATAAAAAACCAACAACAACCTGTCTATCTCTCTCTCTCTCTCGTTCTTCGCCTGCTGCCTTGCTGTATGTTACATTTTAGACACCGAACAATGCTACTCAGATACGGATTGTCCCAGTGAAAAGTCATGCCTGCAAGGACACTGCACCGATCCTTGTACAATGCGTGGCGCATGTGGCATAAATGCATTATGCCAAACAGTCCTACATCGTCCTCGTTGCTCCTGTCCCAGCTGTCACATTGGACGGCCCGAGGTCGAGTGTAAGCTGGATACCAAATGTGTGCCCGACGACACAGATCCCAAGACAAAGGATCAGATAACATGCTCAAATGATGCTGAATGCCCCGAGACGTTGCAGTGCGGCCAGTATGGTCAGTGCACAGATCCTTGCAACAATCCCCTCTTCATCTGTGAGAGTAACAAAAAATGTGAAACACGACGCCATCAGCCCGTCTGTATTTGCAAGTCCGGATTTATTGTGAATGAATACGGTGAATTGACCTGTGCGCCGGATAAGCGTGAATGCTATCGCGATGATGACTGCGCCTCGAATATGGCCTGCACGGATGGCAAATGCCGCAATCCTTGTATTGTCCCTCTGGGACGTGCCCCAATTTGTGCCGAGAACAAGTCGTGTGAGGTGCAGGATCACAAGCCCGTTTGCATTTGTATGCGCGATTGTCAGCCATCGATATCGATATGTTTACGCGATGCTGGCTGTCCATCAGGTTTGGCTTGTCGCAATTATCAGTGCGTCGATCCATGCAAATTTGCCACATGCGCCTCCAATTCTCCATGCATTGTCGAGGATCACAAGCCGATATGTAAATTCTGCCCAACTGGATTTATAGCCGATGCCAAATATGGATGTCAAAAAGGTAAACCACACAACGTACTCTCTCTCACAACAACTCTTTGTCTTGTCAAGTGAAAGTACCTTAATGTCTCTGACTCTCGTTTATCGTTTATCGTAAATCTCTGTTTCCTGCTCTCTCTCTCTCTCTCTCTCTTTCTCACATTGCTAGCTCTGTCTGTTCCCCTTACACCAAACACTCACACACAACACACACGAATACACCCTGGCGAAATATATTGACCGAAAGCCTACACCCTTCTATATTATCTTATATTATGTCAATTTATTTCCCCACTTATTGTGTAAATGTATATAGAAGTGAGGAATTAACAGCTATTGCGCTTTCTAAAGCCTTTCTCTGTCTCTTACACACTCTCTCTCTCTCTCTCTCTCTGTCTCTCTCAAACTGTCTCTCTCTTCAAATATGATAAACAATCTCGAAAGCTAAGCCACGTACCGTCCCAAAGATATTGTATGAGGAATACTTGTAGCTTCAAATCAAAACCAAAAACCGAAACCAAAAAGCGCAAATAACCAAACAAAAATAAGAAAAACTTGTATCCAAATTATTTATTGATCATTGAAAGATCATGATCCAACAGCTTCCCATTTTAAGGGATGTATCAACAACATAACAGATACAGATACAAATACAAATACAACAAGCAATTCTTCTGAACATTCACACACGCTCATGCTCACAATGATTATTAATCAAATGCCTCTTGAATACTATGAATATCTTAACCCACGATTCTAAACAAACAGTAATCTAGATGTACTCGTAATACTAATGGTATAAACAACAACAACAATTACAACAACCAAAACATAAATACTATATGTAGCTAACTAATAGTAAAAACAATCGTTTCTAATTTGAATTTACATATCTAACCGTAAAATAATTATTTGTACTAAATATTTTGTACTTAAAGTTTTGACACAGTCTCTTTCAACTGTACACAAGCAAATTAGATGAGAAGTTCCTCGAATATATTTGGTAAAGCCCCCCAGATACCCCCTGTATATATATTATTGTGCACATTCCTCCTTTGTTGTAGCTATACACCTATCTATATCTTATATCGTATTATTTGTAAATATTTTAATGTATTGTATTTTTTTAAATTTTATACTTTTATTCGAAATATGTACAAAAATACTCAACTTCAAAAATTAAAAAAACAAAACCAAAAAATAAAAAAACCAATCACGCAGCCAAGCCAGGTGGCAACTGTACCACACACGAAGATTGCAGTGAAGTACATCAATGCGGGTGGTCAGGTCAATGTATCGATCCTTGTCAAACAGATTGCCTAGGTGGCATAAAGTGCATAACAAAAGCACATATGATTGTCACTTGCATTTGCTCCGCGAGCTCGACCAACCACACTACTTCTAACTGTATTCCCACCCAGACAACTCCACCCTCAACTGACATGACTGAACACTATGAGACAACGACAGATACAACCAACATCAAATATACAGTGATGCAATTGGCAAACCAAACAGAAATGCGAACTCGCTATACAGAAATTGAAGCTGAAAGTACATATGATAGCACAACAGAATCCTACAAGACAACTAAACAGCTATCTATAGACCATACTTATCCTACAATAGAGAAACACATTACAACTTCCACAGAGGGAAGCACAATATCACCAATATCTCAGCACACAACATATTCATCGACAGTCACTAAGGAGAGAACGACAGATACAGGGACAACTATGCAAAGTGATAAAATAACTCCAGCCCCTAAAGGAACTACCTTGACACCATTAGCTGGGGAAACAACAACTCAAGTTACATTTACAACCCAAGGACTTTATTCTCCTCTCACTGAAGCAATTCCTGCGAGTACTGCTAAGACTGTTCAAACAGAAACACCAACCTTCGAAGTGTTTACTTCCACAGCGTCATCCCAAGAAACAACTTCTGGAGTGACTGTGACAGAAAAGACAGCTACAGATAGAGGAACTACCATTCCAACTGAAACAGTGTTACCATCTGATTCTCAACAGACCACTAAATTACCGATTCACATACCCACCACTCAAAGAACAACCTTATTACCATTAGCAGGGGAAACAACAACTGAAGTTATTACTACAACCCAAGGACTTTCTCTTCCTACAACTCAAGCAATGCCTCAGGGTACTGCTAAAACTATACAGACAGAAAGAACTACTTCGGAAGGCTCAACGTCCACACCGTCAACTCTAGAAACAACTACTGGAGCGACTGTGACAGAAGAGACAGCTACAGATAAAGGAACTACCATTCCAACTGAAACAGTGTTACCATCTGATTCTCAACAGACCACTAAATTACCGATTCACTTACCCACCACTCAGGGAACAACCTTAACACCATTAGCAGGGGAAACAACAACTGAAGTTATTACTACAACCCAAGTACTTACTTCTCCTTCTACTGAAGCGATTCCTGAGGGTACTGCTAAAACTATTCAGACAGAAAGAACTACTTCGGAAGGCTCAACTTCCACACCGTCAACTCTAGAAACAACTACTGGAGCGACTGTGACAGAAGAGACAGCTACAGATAGAGGAACCATTCCAACTGAAGCAGTGTTACCACCTGATTCTCAACAGACCACTAAATTACCGATTCACATACCCACCACTCAGGGAACAACCTTAACACCATTAGCAGGGGAAACAACATTTGAAGTTATTACTACAACCCAAGTACTTACTTCTCCTTCTACTGAAGCGATTCCTGAGGGTACTGCTAAAACTATTCAGACAGAAAGAACTACTTCGGAAGGCTCAACTTCCACACCGTCAACTCTAGAAACAACTACTGGAGCGACTTTGACAGAAGAGACAGCTACAGACAGAGGAACTACTATTCCAACTGAAACAGTGTTACCATCTGATTCTCAACAGACCACTAAATTACCGATTCACATACCCACCACTCAGGGAACAACCTTAACACCATTAGCAGGGGAAACAACAACTGAAGTTATTACTACAACCCAAGGAATTTCTCTTCCTACAACTGAAGCAATGCCTAAGGGTACTGCTAAGACTATTCAGACAGAAAGAACTACTTCGGAAGGCTCAACTTCCACACCGTCAACTCCAGAAACAACTACTGGAGCGACTTTGACAGAAGAGACAGCTACAGATAGAGGAACTACCATTCCAACTGAAACAGTGTTACCATCTGATTCTCAACAGACCACTAAATTACCGATTCACATACCCACCACTCAGGGAACAACCTTAACACCATTAGCAGGGGAAACAACAACTGAAGTTATTACTGCAACCCAAGGACTTACTTCCCCTTCTACTGAAGCAATTCCTGATGGTACTGCTAAAACTATTCAGACAGAAAGAACTACTTCGGAAGGCTCAACTTCCTCACCGTCAACTCTAGAATCAACTACTGGAGCGACTTTGACAGAAGTGACAGCTACAGATAAAGGAACTACTATTCCAACTGAAACAGTGTTACCATCTTATTCTCGACAGACCACTAAATTACCGATTCACATACCCACCACTCAGGGAACAACCTTAACACCATTATCAGGGGAAACAACAACTGAAGTTATTACTACAACCCAAGGACTTTCTATTCCTACTACTGAAGTAATGCCTGAGGGTACTGCTAAGACTATTCAGACAGAAAGAACTACTTCGGAAGGCTCAACTTCCACACCGTCAACTCTAGAAACAACTACTGGAGCGACTGTGACAGAAGAGACAGCTACAGATAGAGGAACTACTATTCCAACTGAAACAGTGTTACCATCTGATTCTCACTTACCCACCACTCAGGGAACAACCTTAACACCATTAGCAGGGGAAACAACAACTGAAGTTATTACTACAACCCAAGGAATTTCTCTTCCTACAACTCAAGCAATGCCTCAGGGTACTGCTAAAACTATTCAGACAGAAAGAACTACTTCGGAAGGCTCAACGTCCACACCGTCAACTCTAGAAACATCTACTGGAGCGACTGTGACAGAAGAGACAGCTACAGATAGAGGAACTACCATTCCAACTGAAACAGTGTTACCATCTGATTCTCAACAGACCACTAAATTACCGATTCACTTACCCACCACTCAGGGAACAACCTTAACACCATTAGCAGGGGAAACAACAACTGAAGTTATTACTACAACCCAAGGAATTTCTCTTCCTACAACTGAAGCAATGCCTCAGGGTACTGCTAAAACTATTCAGACAGAAAGAACTACTTCGGAAGGCTCAACTTCCACACCGTCAACTCTAGAATCAACTACTGGAGCGACTGTGACAGAAGAGACAGCTACAGACAGAGGAACTACTATTCCAACTGAAACAGTGTTACCATCTGATTCTCAACAGACCACTAAATTACCGATTCACATACCCACCACTCAGGGAACAACCTTAACACCATTATCAGGGGAAACAACAACTGAAGTTATTACTACAACCCAAGGAATTTCTCTTCCTACAACTGAAGCAATGCCTAAGGGTACTGCTAAGACTATTCAGACAGAAAGAACTACTTCGGAAGGCTCAACTTCCACACCGTCAACTCCAGAAACAACTACTGGAGCGACTTTGACAGAAGAGACAGCTACAGATAGAGGAACTACCATTCCAACTGAAACAGTGTTACCATCTGATTCTCAACAGACCACTAAATTACCGATTCACATACCCACCACTCAGGGAACAACCTTAACACCATTAGCAGGGGAAACAACAACTGAAGTTATTACTACAACCCAAGGAATTTCTCTTCCTACAACTGAAGCAATGCCTAAGGGTACTGCTAAGACTATTCAGACAGAAAGAACTACTTCGGAAGGCTCAACTTCCACACCGTCAACTCCAGAAACAACTACTGGAGCGACTTTGACAGAAGAGACAGCTACAGATAGAGGAACTACCATTCCAACTGAAACAGTGTTACCATCTGATTCTCAACAGACCACTAAATTACCGATTCACATACCCACCACTCAGGGAACAACCTTAACACCATTAGCAGGGGAAACAACAACTGAAGTTATTACTACAACCCAAGGACTTACTTCCCCTTCTACTGAAGCAATTCCTGATGGTACTGCTAAAACTATTCAGACAGAAAGAACTACTTCGGAAGGCTCAACTTCCTCACCGTCAACTCTAGAATCAACTACTGGAGCGACTTTGACAGAAGTGACAGCTACAGATAAAGGAACTACTATTCCAACTGAAACAGTGTTACCATCTTATTCTCGACAGACCACTAAATTACCGATTCACATACCCACCACTCAGGGAACAACCTTAACACCATTATCAGGGGAAACAACAACTGAAGTTATTACTACAACCCAAGGACTTTCTATTCCTACTACTGAAGCAATGCCTGAGGGTACTGCTAAGACTATTCAGACAGAAAGAACTACTTCGGAAGGCTCAACTTCCACACCGTCAACTCTAGAAACAACTACTGGAGCGACTGTGACAGAAGAGACAGCTACAGATAGAGGAACTACTATTCCAACTGAAACAGTGTTACCATCTGATTCTCAACAGACCACTAAATTACCGATTCACATACCCACCACTCAGGGAACAACCTTAACACCATTATCAGGGGAAACAACAACTGAAGTTATTACTACAACCCAAGGAATTTCTCTTCCTACAACTCAAGCAATGCCTCAGGGTACTGCTAAAACTATTCAGACAGAAAGAACTACTTCGGAAGGCTCAACGTCCACACCGTCAACTCTAGAAACAACTACTGGAGCGACTGTGACAGAAGAGACAGCTACAGATAGAGGAACTACCATTCCAACTGAAACAGTGTTACCATCTGATTCTAAACAGACCACTAAATTACCGATTCACTTACCCACCACTCAGGGAACAACCTTAACACCATTAGCAGGGGAAACAACAACTGAAGTTATTACTACAACCCAAGGAATTTCTCTTCCTACAACTGAAGCAATGCCTCAGGGTACTGCTAAAACTATTCAGACAGAAAGAACTACTTCGGAAGGCTCAACTTCCACACCGTCAACTCCAGAAACAACTACTGGAGCGACTTTGACAGAAGAGACAGCTACAGATAGAGGAACTACCATTCCAACTGAAACAGTGTTACCATTTGATTCTCAACAGACCACTAAATTACCGATTCACATACCCACCACTCAGGGAACAACCTTAACACCATTAGCAGAGGAAACAACAACTGAAGTTATTACTACAACCCAAGGACTTTCTCTTCCTACAACTGAAGCAATGCCTGAGGGTACTGCTAAAACTATTCAGACAGAAAGAACTACTTCGGAAGGCTCAACTTCCACACCGTCAACTCTAAAAACAACTACTGGAGCGACTTTGACAGAAGACACAGCTACAGACAGAGGAACTACCATTCCAACTGAAAGAGTGTTACCATCTGATTCTCAACAGACCACTAAATTACCGATTCATTTACCCACCACTCAGGGAACAACCTTAACACCATTAGCAGGGGAAACAACAACTGAAGTTATTACTACAACCCAAGGTTTTTCTATTCCTACTACTGAAGCAATGCCTGAGGTTACTGCTAAGACTATTCAGACAGAAAGAACTACTTCGGAAGGCTCAACTTCCACACCGTCAACTCTAGAAACAACTACTGGAGCGACTTTGACAGAAGAGACAGCTACAGATAGAGGAACTACTATTCCAACTGAAACAGTGTTACCATCTGATTCTCAACAGACCACTAAATTACCGATTCACATACCCACCACTCAGGGAACAACCTTAATACCATTAGCAGGGGAAACAACAACTGAAGTTATAACTGCAACCCAAGGACTTACTTATCCTTCTACTGAAGCAATTCCTGATGGTACTGCTAAAACTATTCAGACGGAAAGAACTACTTCGGAAGGCTCAACTTCAGCACCGTCAACTCTGGAAACAACTACTGGAGCGACTTTGACAGAAGAGACAGCTACAGATAAAGGAACTACTATTCCAACTGAAACAGTGTTACCATCTGATTCTCAACAGACCACTAAATTACCGATTCACTTACCCACCACTCAGGGAACAACCTTAACACCATTATCAGGGGAAACAACAATTGAAGTTATTACTACAACCCAAGGACTTTCTCTTCCTACAACTGAAGCAATACCTGAGGGTACTGCTAAAACTATTCAGACAGAAAGAACTACTTCGGAAGGCTCAACTTCCTCACCGTCAACTTCAGAATCAACTACTGGAGCGACTTTGACAGAAGAGACAGCTACAGATAAAGGAACTACTATTCCAACTGAAACAGTGTTACCATTTGATTCTCAACAGACCACTAAATTACCGATTCACATACCCACCACTCAGGGAACAACCTTAACACCATTATCAGGGGAAACAACAACTGAAGTTATTCCTACAACCCAAGGAATTTCTCTTCCTACAACTCAAGCAATGCCTCAGGGTACTGCTAAAACTATTCAGACAGAAAGAACTACTTCGGAAGGCTCAACGTCCACACCGTCAACTCTAGAAACAACTACTGGAGCGACTTTGACAGAAGAGACAGCTACAGATAAAGGAACTACTATTCCAACTGAAACAGTGTTACCATCTGATTCTCAACAGACCACTAAATTACCGATTCACTTACCCACCACTCAGGGAACAACCTTAACACCATTATCAGGGGAAACAACAATTGAAGTTATTACTACAACCCAAGGACTTTCTCTTCCTACAACTGAAGCAATGCCTGAGGGTACTGCTAAAACTATTCAGACAGAAAGAACTACTTCGGAAGGCTCAACTTCCTCACCGTCAACTCCAGAATCAGCTACTGGAGCGACTGTGACAGAAGAGACAGCTACAGATAGAGGAACTACCATTCCAACTGAAACAGTGTTACCATCTGATTCTCAACAGACCACTAAATTACCGATTCACATACCCACCACTCAGGGAACAACCTTAACACCATTAGCAGGGGAAACAACAACTGAAGTTATTACTGCAACCCAAGGACTTACTTCTCCTTCTACTGAAGCGATTCATGAGGGTACTGCTAAAACTATTCAGACAGAAAGAACTACTTCGGAAGGTTCAACTTCCTCACCGTCAACTCTAGAAACAACTACTGGAGCGACTTTGACAGAAGAGACAGCTACATTTAGAGGGACGACCATTAAATATGAAACAGTGTTACCATCTGATTCTCAACAGACCACTAAGTTACCGGTGCACATAAAAACTACTCAGGGAACTACCATAGCACCATTAGCTGGGGAAACAACAACCCATGTTATTACTACAACGGAAAGACTTTCATCTGATACAATTCCTCATAGTACTACCGAATCTAAACAAACAGAAGTAACAACTTCAGAAAGTTCTACTTTCACACCATCGCATACTCAACGAACCACTGAAATACCGAAAGAAATACCAACTACTCAGGAAACTACCTTAAGATCATTAACTGGGGAAACAACAACTCAAGTTGTTACTACGACCCAAGGAATTTCTTCTCCTTCTACTGAATCAATTCCTGAAGGTACTTCTAAGACAATTCAAACAGAAATGACAACCTCAGAAGGTTCTACTTTCACACCTTCCATTCTAGAAACAAGTACTGGAGCGACCTTGACAAAAGAGACAGCTACAGATAGAGGAACTACCATTCCAACTGAAACGGTGTTACCACCTGATTCTCAACAGACCACTAAATTACCGATTCACATACCCACCACTCAGGGAACAACCTTAACACCATTATTAGGGGAAACAACAACTGAAGTTATTACTACAACCCAAGTACTTACTTCTCCTTCTACTGAAGCGATTCCTGAGGGTACTGCTAAAACTATTCAGACAGAAAGAACTACTTCGGAAGGCTCAACTTCCACACCGTCAACTCTAGAAACAACTACTGGAGCGACTGTGACAGAAGAGACAGCTACAGATAGAGGAACCATTCCAACTGAAGCAGTGTTACCACCTGATTCTCAACAGACCACTAAATTACCGATTCACATACCCACCACTCAGGGAACAACCTTAAAACCATTAGCAGGGGAAACAACAACTGAAGTTATTACTACAACCCAAGTACTTACTTCTCCTTCTACTGAAGCGATTCCTGAGGGTACTGCTAAAACTATTCAGACAGAAAGAACTACTTCGGAAGGCTCAACTTCCACACCGTCAACTCTAGAAACAACTACTGGAGCGACTGTGACAGAAGAGACAGCTACAGATAGAGGAACCATTCCAACTGAAGCAGTGTTACCACCTGATTCTCAACAGACCACTAAATTACCGATTCACATACCCACCACTCAGGGAACAACCTTAAAACCATTAGCAGGGGAAACAACAACTGAAGTTATTACTACAACCCAAGTACTTACTTCTATTTCTACTGAAGCGATTCCTGAGGGTACTGCTAAAACTATTCAGACAGAAAGAACTACTTCGGAAGGCTCAACTTCCACACCGTCAACTCTAGAAACAACTACTGGAGCGACTGTGACAGAAGAGACAGCTACAGATAGAGGAACCATTCCAACTGAAGCAGTATTACCACCTGATTCTCAACAGACCACTAAATTACCGATTCACATACCCACCACTCAGGGAAGAACCTTAACACCATTAGCAGGGGAAACAACAACTGAAGTTAATACTACAACCCAAGGACTTTCTCTTCCTACAACTGAAGCAATGCCTCAGGGTACTGCTAAAACTATTCAGACAGAAAGAACTACTTCGGAAGGCTCAACTTCCACACCGTCAACTCTAGAATCAACTACTGGAGCGACTGTGACAGAAGAGACAGCTACAGACAGAGGAACTACTATTCCAACTGAAACAGTGTTACCATCTGATTCTCAACAGACCACTAAATTACCGATTCACATACCCACCACTCAGGGAACAACCTTAACACCATTAGCAGGGGAAACAACAACTGAAGTTAATACTACAACCCAAGGACTTTCTATTCCTACTACTGAAGCAATGCCTGAAGGTACTGCTAAAACTATTCAGACAGAAAGAACTACTTCGGAAGGCTCAACTTCCACACCGCCCACTCTAGAAACAACTACTGGAGTGACTTTGACAGAGGAGACAGCAACATTTAGAGAGACGACTAGTCCAACTGAAAGAGTTTTCGCATCTGATACTCAACCGACCCGTGTTCCTGACTTTATGACCACATCTTCCCCAACAACAGAGCCGTTTACTTCATCAGCATTGAATGACACACAAACTACTGCCCGATTTGATTTGATTTCAACCGATATTACAACTTCTAGATCTAAAGTGACTGAACCGACGTATATTTTTACTTCATTGCCCGACAAGTCGAATGTCACTGATTATCCGACAACATTACAAGTTCCCTCTAGTACAATTTCGCCCTTTTTTATACATCAATGGGCTATCCCGGTGAAACTACAACTAGTAAAGTTGCATTAATGACGACATTAGGGTTAGCAGAAACAACTACTATGTCAGAAGTTACGACAAGTTCTATTGGTATGCCAAATGTTACTGAGACACGAACAGATGACACAACGACAGAATTTTATATAAGATGTACTGAAAATGACGATTGTTTGGATGACGAGTTATGTGTGAAGGCAAATTGCATTAAACCCTGTGAATATTACGAAAAGCTCTGTGATGTTCAAAATTTTACTGTTTGTCGTACATTGAACCACACCGCATTGTGCTTTTGTGATACCGCCGCAGATGTAAATAAGCCCGGTTGCTCTATCAATGCAGGTAACTAAGATGTGTATGTAAATGTTAAGTCATATAATCGATCCACGTGTTCTCTATAAATTGAATGAATTGCAAAAAGAACCACAGGGTTGCGGTGAAAGAATCTCTCCTTTTGGCATCCAAGGCGCCAACTACTTTAATCGCCAAATGCATCTGGCAATATGTAGAAGCCAACTTCAATTTGATGTTCCATCTTGTCTTATCTCTCTTTCACTCTCTCGCTCTCTCTCGCTGTTAATGGATCTCTCATCATACCTACACCTTCTCCTGTGCCCATTAGTGACCAGCCTGTTATTATGGCCGTCATGTGCATGTGTTTTTTTTTTATAATTATTGTACTATTCTGTTCTGTTCCTAGCAATCCAATTCCCAGTGTGTTTTGTGTGCCTTCGATATATATTTCAATATGGAAGTCAACAAACGCTTCAAGTTTTACAATTTTACTTCCCCCTTCGTCCTTTCACTGGCTCTTCTGATGTCATTTGTATGCCTGCACCCACCAACCTACCACCCACTGAACCACCATCACCAAGAACCAACACCACCTTATTTTTAGGAAACGTTCTCCACCTACTCGTATATGTGTTCACACACACACACACAAATGGAGCATAAAGCAAATAGAGAGCTCAATTTCTCGTTTGCTTCTTCATGTTAGTTGCCTGCTTATTTTGCCTGCCTGCCTGCTGCAAGTACTCGTATTCGTATTCGTACTCGTATTCGTATTCGTATTCCTTTTCGTGTATAAACATCTAAGTTCTCATACCATCATCATCTTGAATGTCTCTCGAATGTGCTCGATGTGCATGATATGGCCAGCGTTACGATCTCTCATTATCTCTGTGTTTAAATAAACATAAATGAAATTTGTGTTGATTTTTGTTGTATTTAGTACATATGTTTGTTTGTACATACATCGATCTATGTGTACAATATTATCGCGTGCTGTAAGTTTTATTATTTTATGCATGTTTATTGTATGATTAACCAATTGCATGATCTGGTATATAGTACTAATTGGTGTTTGTAACTCTTAAGGCTATTTAAAAACTGCACTAACCCCAAGATATAGTCGTATCCTAATTGCTTGCTTGCTTGCATGTGTATTGGTTGTTTTGCAATAACAACAAAAAATGCAATAATAACAACAATTATAATAACTAAACAATATTTGAAGTAGCTATAAGCTTGTTAGCCTTTTAGGAAAAGAATCAATACTTTGTACTAACAGCAACTCAAAGAAAAACTACCTTTAAAACAGGATTCTTAAACGATCTCAAAGAAAATATGCATAAAACATATTAAAAGAAGAAAACGTTAACAAAACTCTACCAAAAGATGTAACTAATGCAAACAATTTACTTTATAACAAAATTTCCAAATTCAACAACAGAAATCGGTTGTGCTTCGAGCGATGAATGTCCTTCCCAACAGGCTTGTGTTAATGCTCTCTGTGTGGATCCTTGTGCCTATGCGAATCCCTGTAGTCGCAGTGAGGATTGCCGCGTTGTTGGTCATTCTCCGACCTGTTCTCAAGGTGGGTCGTAACACGTACATATATATCAAGAAAGATTACCTATTGATGACAATTGAATTTTTAGAATGCGAATGTCAACGTAAATCGGACTGTCACAAGGGTTTCGAATGTGATGGATGTTACTGTCGCGACAGTAAGTTAACGATGAAAGATGATGGAAAAATAATTGGCATTACAATTATAACTATTTAAAATTATAGGTACAGGTCGCACTCCTGGCTGTGAACATTGTGCACCAGGTGCCAAATGTGACCCAACAACAGGCGCTTGTATTAAAGGTATGTACAAAGTTTTTTAAACAAATGGGGCATACAGTTATCATTTAATTAATCAGCAACCACAACATTAACCGAGTGTATATATGATCTGTACATAAAATAACCACCCTTTACCCATGTAAATATATCGTCTCTCCCTAGCTAATGTAACAATAACAACTAGTACTACCAAGCAAACCACAGTAAAACCAACAACAGCAACAAAACCAACAAGAAGAATCACAACATCAGCAAGTACATCAACTAGCACTGAAACGAGCACAATCATTACTACCGCTACTAACCCCACCACCACAAGCACCACATCCACTGAGACAACAACGATTAAGTCGGGACACACGAAAGGCTATCGGGATGGTGAAAATAATATAACCGATACGCCAACACCACGGCCAATGACCACAACAACCACACTGTCTGGCAAAGATGGTGGTGCTCGGCGCACGACAACGCCAAAAATGAAAACCACACGTCTTGATACCTCAAATGAGATGACAGAGACGACAACGATAAGCAGCCCCACAAGTTGGCCAACGGAATTACCAACGAGACCTGGAACAACAACGGATATGGATGGTTTATTCACGATCCAAACAACAACCGCCAGCACCATCACTACCTTTGCACCAACGGCTATACCTACAGATATCACAATTATTAACCCATGTACAGTAGATACTAACTGTGCTCCTAGCGAGCACTGTAAGCTGGGGCTTTGCCAAAAGAAAGGTATACACAAAAGTCGTCTATACAACAAGTTGGCTATGCTGTCACTTTCGGTACTCAAAATGTTGAGTCTTGTCTATTTTGACTTAATCTAATTCGATTTCTTGATCAATTTGTATATATGTATATATTTTGTTAGTTTTATTTTCCATATAGACATTTAAAAGTACCAAAGTGACAAGTGTGCATTACACATTCCCAAACGTGTATAATATGTTATCCAAAAACAAGAAAAGTTAGCTTCGGACTATCGAAGATTAAATACCCTCGCAGAAGTCTCGAATTGATTGAATCTGATCCTTGTTAATAATTCAAAGTAAAATTGATGATTTTTATACAAGAAGAAATTCGGTAGAAAATTAATATTCAACAAAAACATTTTCATACAATTTAAACAGATTCCAAAAATTACGCAAAGCATAATTTTTTCTCATTCAATTTGCTTTATAATCATTCTAATAGAATTATGTCATAAACTTATCGACACGTGCTTTTATCGTTTTCCAAAATTCATCCTTCTAGATTGAAATAAAGATCAATTCCCACTGCTTGAATAACCCTGCTAGTATACAATTAAGTCGTCCATGTCCGCCTATTCCATTGAGTTCAGAGTTCACCTGCTTTAACTTTTTATAGGTCATTAGTTCATTAGCTCTGCAAGGGCATAGAAATGTATATTATATTGTTAAAGTCTGTACATACTTATAGATCTTGTACAAAATCCTTTGAACCTAAGTCTAACATATTTACATTGGAATCATTTTTTAATCGAATTAATATGACTGCTAACCAACTGATTAATTTCTAACAAGTAGAACCGCCAGGCACATTTAAAACCCCTGAGCCGTGTCAATCAAATAACGATTGCATTGAAAGTGAGGCCTGCTACATGGGTCTGTGTCATGATCCCTGCGAATTTGCCAAAGTGTGTGCACCAAGTGCCAAGTGTAAGGCTAAGAGTCATCGACCCATCTGCAGTTGTCCCCAGGGACATGAAGGCAATCCGATGGTCAAGTGTGTGCCCACAGATAAATCAAGTAAGCAACTAATCCAGATTAATCAACAAAGTCATTACATCAAATTTAACAACTAAGAAAAAGTTTTTGTATTTTTTTTTAAGTGGTTAAGGATAAAACTAATTTTCCTTTTTTTACTTTTCGTCCCACAGTGGAATGCACAGACAACTCTGATTGTGGCGTCACCGAAGCCTGCATTAATGAACGTTGTGTGCATCCTTGCGATGCCCATGATCCTTGTGCCCAGAATGCGGTTTGTATTAACTCCAACCACGCGGCCGATTGCAGCTGTGCGGATGGTTATCAGGGCAATGGATTTGTTGGCTGTCAGGCAGGTTAGTATATCACATATGGACTGCACTTTGTTGCACTGTTTTGTAATCCTTAAATGATCCTCTTTTTGCTAATCAATCACAACAAATTGTCCCAAAAACTTTCTCTCTCTTTGATACACTGTACAAACTCCTCGTACACCTGTCACAACATCACATGTATAAAATCGACAACCAACAACACGACTTGAAACTGTATTATACATACAACAAAACAACAACAAATCCTGCACCATAATTCAAAATATAGCACGCACCCATGTCTGCCAATACAACGAGGACTGTCCACCGAACAAACTTTGCGACCGTCTCAATCGTCGCTGCATAAATCCTTGCCAAGAGGATTCCTGTGGCGAAAATGCCGAGTGTGTTCCAGTTAATCATGGCATCGATTGTCGCTGCCTGCCTGGTTACCAGGGCAATGCTTATGTCCTTTGCCAGCAGTCCTTTGGCTGTCGATCAGATTCAGAGTGTGAATCCAGCCAGGCATGTCTCAATGGCAAATGCACTTCACCATGTCAATGTGGCGCCTTTGCCCTCTGCGATGTAGTCAATCATCGTGGCATCTGCAAATGTCCTCCTGGTTACAATGGCAATCCGGACGTGGGTTGCAGTCCCCCGCAGAATCCATGCGATCCCAACCCTTGTGGATTGAATGCTCAGTGTGAACTAGACAACGGCAATCCCATCTGTTTCTGCCCCAAGGGTCTCACCGGCAATCCCTTCAAGAATTGCAGTAAGTATTCAACTTCAACTATTAGTGGTCAATGGAATTCTAATATTATCTAATCAACAGTTCCTGAGGGCGATGAATGCACACCGAATCCTTGTGGCCCCAACTCTGGTTGTCGCCGTGTGGGCGGAGCTCCAGTTTGCTTCTGTCTGCCAGAATACGAAGGCCAACCCCCATTGATTGCCTGCGAGCTGCCTACGAATCCCTGCGAGCCTTCGCCTTGTGGACCCAACACCCAGTGCTCTGTGCTGAGCAATGGATTCTCCAAGTGCACCTGTCTGCCTGGCTATGTCGAGAGTCCCAATACCATCCGGGGGTGCGTAGAGCCCATTAATCCCTGCGAGCCCAATCCTTGTGGAACTGGCGCCATCTGCGATTCATCCCGTCAGCCTGTCTGCTATTGTCCGGACAATAAGGTCGGAAATCCATTCAGGATATGTGAAAAGCCAACCGAAACTATTGAGTTGTGCCATCCCGGTCCCTGCGGACGCAATGCAGACTGTTATGTAGCCGAAAATCGTGAGGAATGTTATTGTCGTCCTGGATATGTGGGAGATGCTTATCAGGGCTGTCGTGAACCAAGCCGCACCGTCTGCGATCCCAATCCCTGTGGACCCAATGCTAACTGCGTCGTTGCCGGTGATGGTCAGACGGCCTGCGTTTGTCCTGAAGGTCTGTCCGGAGATCCCACATCACTTACCGGCTGCCATGGCTACGAGTGTCAAGTGGATGCGGATTGTCCACAGAGCAAGGCTTGCATGGGCTTCCGTTGCTACGATCCTTGTCCTGGAGCTTGCGGGCATGGTGCCAGCTGCCGCGTGGAGCAACATCATCCAGTGTGCTCCTGTAATGCGGGACTAACTGGAAATCCTGGCATACGCTGCTTTGCGCTGGATCAACCGAAGGCTAATCCTTGTGTCCCGAGTCCATGTGGCTTGAATAGCGAATGTAAATTACTCAACAATCGAGCTGTCTGCTCCTGTCTGCCTGGTTACCTAGGTGATCCCCAGTCTGGCTGCCAGCCAGAGTGCGATATTAACTCTGACTGTGGTGAACCCTTGTCTTGCATCAACCACAAGTGTGTTGATCCATGTGCCGGCACCATCTGCGGCATCAATGCCATTTGTAATGTGCGACAGCATACTCCAGTTTGTCATTGCCTCGATGGATACGCTGGAGATGCCTTCCTGCAATGCGTACCCATAGGAATTTTAAAGAATATATCTCGTGATCCTTGTGCACCATCTCCTTGTGGACCCAATGATGTCTGTTCCGTCTTTGGTGATGGTGTAGCCTTGTGTGATCCCTGCTTTGGGCCTAATGCCCAACAGAATCCACGCTGTCGACCAGAGTGTATTGCCAACTCAGACTGCCCCTTTGATCGCGCCTGCTTAGGTCAACGTTGTCTGGATCCATGCCCCGGCTCCTGTGGTCGCAACGCCATCTGTCGCGTCTACGAGCATAATCCAGTTTGTGCCTGTCCAACTGGACTCTATGGAAATCCTTACGAGCAGTGTGCACCTCCCTCACCCATCGTGCCAACGCCTTCAGCCAGCTGTGCCAAGTTACAGTGCGGACCCAATGCGGACTGCAAGCGTCAAAGTGGAGGGTTGGGCTGCGTCTGCCGCAAAGGTTACTTCGGTAATCCTTACCTGGGCTGTCGACCCGAGTGCGTTCTCAACAGCGACTGCACAGCGGATAAATCTTGCGTGAACTCCAAGTGCGTGGATGCCTGTGCTGGCGTCTGTGGCATCAATGCCCTCTGCCGTGTGGTCAATCATGCCCCAGTTTGTGTCTGTGCCGAGGGTTATAGTGGTGATGCCTTCCTGGCCTGCAATCCTTATTATCTGCCACCACCCAAAGATGAAAGGAATCCCTGCGAACCTTCGCCTTGTGGTCCAAATTCACGTTGTTTGGCCTCTGCCGATGGCTACGCTGCCTGCTCGTGTCTGCCCAACTTCAAAGGTGCCCCACCAGTTTGTCAACCAGAGTGCGTGGTTAGCTCTGAGTGTCCACCTAGCCAGGCTTGCATCAATCAACGCTGTGCGGATCCTTGCCCCGATACATGCGGCATCGGTGCACGTTGTGAGGTGCTTAATCACAATCCCATATGTTCATGCGAAGCAAATCACGAAGGAGATCCATTCGTTGCTTGCTCCCGCACTCCCGATCTTCCTCCCGAAGGCAAGTTACCAGGAAATCCTTGCGTGCCATCACCTTGTGGACCTAACTCCATTTGCCAGATCAAACAGAACCGTCCTGTCTGCTCTTGTGTGGCCAACTACATTGGTAGTCCACCCTACTGTCGTCCCGAGTGTACGCTGAGTAGCGAATGTCCTGCTGACAAGGCATGCATTCAGGAGAAGTGTCAAAACCCTTGCGCCAATGCCTGTGGACACAACGCGCGCTGCACTGTGGTTGCTCATTCGGCACACTGCAGCTGCGATCAAGGCTACGAGGGAGACGCCTTCGTGGGTTGCTCCAAGGTTATTCAAGAAAGTAAGTTAAAGGTAATGTCTCATCTGGTATAAGGTTTTAATTGTTCTTGATATTCCCAGAGCCACATGCTCACCACAATCCCTGCTACCCCAATCCCTGTGCTGAGAATGCAGTCTGCACTCCACACAATGATGCCGCCCGTTGCAGTTGTATTGAACCTTACTTCGGAGATCCGTACAGCACCGGCTGTCGTCCCGAGTGTATCTACAACTCGGAGTGTGCCTCGTCCTTGGCTTGCATCAAGCAGCATTGCCGCAATCCCTGCACAGGAGCCTGCGGTCCCAACGCCCAGTGTGTGGTGGTCAATCACCTGCCCACATGTAGTTGTACTAGCGGCTTTGAGGGCGATCCGTTTGTGGGCTGCAAACGAACTCCAATTGGACCTATCAGCGTCTGTGAACCAAATCCTTGTGGACCGAACAGCATATGCCGTACTGTGGAGGGGCATCCAACTTGTAGTTGCAAGGTTGGCTACTTTGGAGCACCCCCCACATGCCGACCTGAGTGTGTTGTCAGCTCGGAGTGTGCTCAGCATTTGGCCTGCATCAATCAAAAGTGCACTGATCCTTGCAGTGGCACCTGTGGTTTTAATGCCAAGTGCCAGGTGAACAACCACAATCCCATCTGTACCTGCCCCAAGGAATATGTCGGAGATCCATTCGAGCAATGTGTTCCAAAACGTAAGTCTTATCTTTAATTCTCCTCAATCATTTCATTATTTTGTACTCCATTCCTTAGCACCCGAGCCACGTCCTGCCGTTAATCCCTGCCTGCCCAATCCATGCGGACCCAATGCGAAGTGCCGCGATGTAAATAACCGCGCTGAGTGTTCGTGTTTGCCTGGAATGTTTGGTGCTCCACCAAGTTGTCGACCAGAGTGTGTCATTAATCAGGATTGTCCCTCAAATCGCGCATGCATACGTCAGCGTTGCGAGGATCCTTGTGTCGGTACTTGCGGCTTTAATGCCCTCTGCACAACACAAAACCACCAGCCCAAGTGCAGTTGTCTCGAAAGTTATCAGGGTGATCCCTACACGGGTTGCAATATGATTGAAAGTGAGTACCCCTTTTTCGATTATTTGCTATCCTTCCATGCGCTCGATCACTTTTCTGTGAACTTTCTAAAAGCGCTGCAATTCCCTCCTTAATGTCGTATGTTCTTTTCAGTGGTGTTCAAAGGGGTTTAACTTAAGGGGCGTATGGTTTATTCATTTGCATGTTTCTTGTATTGTGTACATTTCATCATTTTAAAATACCCTGTACCCTGATTTTAGATGTTTGAAAAAAATGGATAAAGCTAAAAGATTCTGTTAACGAAAGATAATATGAATAACATTTGTCTGATATAAGTAATTAATCTTAACTCCCAAGCGAAGAAGAGTAAGAGAAAAATATAAGGCAAGCTAACTTTGGCGCGCCAAAGTTTGGATACCCTTGCAGTGCCCCTGTGTAAGCCGACAGATTTTTTTCAAAATTTGTTAAATGTTGATTTTTAACCGATCGTTCCTATGGCAGCTATATGATATAGTAGTCCGATTTAAACCAAATTTGGTCAGCCTGTTTAAAACTTATTCAAACACACAATGTGTATATTTGGTTGAGATATCTTGAGAAACAAAAAAGTTTTTCATACTAAATGTTGTTTTCGAACCGATCGTTCCTATGGCAGCTATATGATATAGTAGTCCGACTTACAACAAATTTGGTCAGCCTATTTAAAACTTAATCAAACACACAATGTGTATATTTGGTTGCGATATCTTGAGAAACAAAAAAGTTTTTCATACTAAATGTTTATTTCCAACCGATCGTTCCTATGACAGCTATATGATATAGTTATCCGATTTCCACCAAATTTGGTCAGCCTGTTTAAAACTTATTCAAACACACAATTTGTATATTTGGTTGAGATATCTTGAGAAACAAAAAAGTTTTTCATACTAAATGTTGTTGTTGTTTTCGAACCGATCGTTCCTATGGCAGCTATATGATATAGTAGTCCGATTTACACCAAATTTGGTCGGCCTATTTAAAACTTAATCAAACACACAATGTGTATATTTGGTTGCGATATCTTGAGAAACAAAAAAGTTTTTCATACTAAATGTTTATTTCCAACCGATCGTTCCTATGGCAGCTATATGATATAGTTATCCGATCCGGCCGGTTTCGACATATGTACTGCGTGCAGCAAAAAGACGGAGCTGTACCAAGTTTCATCAAGATAGCTTCAAAACTGAGAGACTAGTTTGCATAGAAACAGACGGACAGACGGACAGACGGACAGACAGACGGACATGGCTATATCGACTCAGCTCGTCGCCCTGATCAAGAATATATATACTTTATGGGGTCTGTGAGGCTTCCTTCAATGCGTTACACATTTCGTGACAAAATTATAATACCCTCTGCAAGGGTATAAAAAGAGTCTTCAAGGGAGTGGGATGTCACTATAATTTTAGAATCATTCCAAAAAAAAAAAAAAGACTTGTTCAAGTTGTCAGACTTTTTCAATGCACAAGGAGTTCAAAGACTTCAAAAAGCCATAATAAAAAACAAAAAAAAGAGAAAGGCAGAGAGAAGCTTTAATAAAGTACAATTGCGACTAAGTTGCAATACTCATATTTCAGAAAAATTTAATAAGAAATAGAATAAAATAGGTTTTATAGAACTGTTGTTAAGCCCTATAAGGTACTTTAGCTCTTGGTACAGGGTATCTGCTAGTTGAGCACTCTCGACTAGATCAAATTTGCTTGTTATATATATTATGTATATTTATGTATCTTCCTAGCATGTAAGTCTATTCTGTATTTGCATCTCCTTTATATGTAACTATATCTTGTGCATCATCTGCATGCTTGCTATTTCCATGCCTTTGTCTCTGCCTATATCCATGATCAGTTGTGGTGTCCGATTTTCCCTCTGATCCATGCTATCCATCGCCATGTGGGGCAAAATGCCATCTGTCGCGAACGCAATGGTGCTGGCTCATGCAGCTGCATCCAAAATTACTTTGGGGACCCCTACATTAATTGTCGACCTGAATGCGTGCAGAACAGCGATTGTCCCGTCAGCAAGGCCTGCATCAACATGAAGTGTCATGATCCGTGTGCCAATGCCTGTGGCTTTAATGCCATTTGTCGAGTAGCTCATCATCAACCCGTTTGCAGTTGTGAGCCTGGTTTCACTGGGAATCCTCTGCGTGCCTGCGTGGAGAGACCCACAAGTATGACGGCTCCCACGATCAATTATAGTTCCCTTGCTAATGCCGTCTGTCCTCTCTTAGACATGTACCTTCCACTGCCCAAAGACCCTTGCAGACCCTCTCCTTGCGGCCTCTTTAGCACTTGTCATGTTGTCGGAGATCGTCCCGTTTGCGCCTGCTTGCCAGATTACATGGGTAGTCCGCCCAGTTGCAAGCCTGAATGCGTGATAAGTGCAGAGTGTCCCTCGGACAGGGCCTGCATCAATCAGAGATGCCGTGATCCCTGTCCCGGAACTTGTGGCTACAATGCACGTTGTCGCACCACCAACCACTCACCCATCTGCAGCTGCTACGATGGCTACACTGGAGATCCTTTTCATCAATGTGTACCCGAGAGAAGTAGGTGTCCCTAAAAGGTCTTTACTTTAGGCAGTCACGACAATAATATGTTATGCTTATAGAGCCTACTCCCATACCTGATCCAATTCAACCGGTTAATCCCTGCGTGCCCTCGCCCTGTGGCCCCAACTCACAGTGTCAGGCGTCAAGCCAAGGTGCCGTGTGCGCCTGCATCAACAATTATATAGGACGTCCGCCTGCCTGTCGTCCCGAATGCAGCATTAACTCGGAATGTCCTGCTCGCATGGCCTGCATGAATGCCCGCTGTGCTGATCCCTGCATTGGCTCCTGCGGCAACAACGCCATTTGTCATGTCAGCTCTCATGCGCCAGTATGCATGTGCCAGCCAGGCCACACCGGTGATCCCTTCACCGGCTGCTTTAAGATCTTAGAGAGTATGTTCTCGCGGTTTCCCATAAACGAATTCCGACTCAAGTCCCCTTTCTGTTAACCTCACAGCACCCATTGAGACCATACAACCCTGTCGTCCTAGCCCATGTGGCCTAAACGCCATATGTGAGGAGCGCAATCGAGCCGCCGCCTGTAGGTGTGTGCCCGAATACTACGGAGACCCGTATGTGGAATGTCGCCCAGAATGCGTCATCAACTCCGACTGTCCCAAATCTCGCGCATGTGTCAACCAGAAGTGTGTCGATCCCTGTCCGGGCATGTGTGGCCATAGCGCCCAGTGTGCCGTCTTTAATCACGCGCCCAACTGTGAATGCCTGCCGGGTTACACGGGAAACCCCATCGTTGGTTGTCATTTGATTCCTGAAACTCCTCGCTGTAAGACCCTACCGAAATCCTTAGAGAATTCAGATATTAATAGCCCACTTTGTGTCACAGATCCCGATCCCATTGTGCCCGAAAATCCATGCCAACCGTCACCGTGCGGCCTCTACAGTAATTGTCGAGCATTGAACGGCCATGCCGTGTGCTCTTGTGTGCCCAATTATGTGGGTGCTCCTCCCAATTGCCGACCCGAATGCATGAGCAGTTCCGAGTGCAGCCAGGATAAGTCGTGCATCAACGAACGCTGCAAAGATCCATGTCCCGGCACTTGTGGCAACAATGCCCTCTGTCGTGTTGTCAATCACAATCCAATCTGCTCTTGCAGCCCTGGCTACAATGGTGATCCCTTCGTACGCTGTTTACCCCAAGAGAGTAAGAATCCCAAAAACAACCCAAAAACCCCAAACACAACTGCATCCTCTCATCAAAGGGAGCTGCAAAATTATCGATGTAGCTGCCTTTTACCTTAAATTGATAGCATTTGTATTGCGGAACTATCAGAAAGAAATCCCTAATATTAGAAGAACATTTGTAAAGATTTATCGATCATTTTGCAGCTCTACATTAGATTATTTCATCTCATGCCGAATCCCATTCCATTCTATCATTCCCACTTTATATCTTTATCTATATTTATATTTATACATGTCTATATTTTTCTTTTATATGTACAATCTTATTATGTGGCTTTTATTGTGGTGCATGCTGTTATCATTAATGTTATTGGTATGGTAAATATAGAACGCCCCCCGGTTGTAAGTAATCGCGTTGATCCATGTGTGCCCTCGCCATGTGGTCCCAATTCGCAGTGTCGGGTGTCGGCGGCTAATGAGCAACCCGTGTGCTCATGCTTGCAATATTATGTGGGTAGGGCGCCAAATTGTCGACCGGAATGCACCTCGAACTCCGAGTGTTCCGGCAACATGGGCTGCATCAATTTGCGCTGTCAGGATCCCTGTGTGGGTACCTGCGGAATTCAGACCACGTGCCTTGTAAATAATCATAGACCCATTTGCCGTTGTCTCGATGGTTATATCGGTGACCCATTCTCAGAGTGTAGTCCACAAAGTAAGAGATTTCCCCCATATGCGCCTACTTTTGCCCAACTAAAGCTTACCCCCTCTTTCCACTTCCTTCACGTAGTTATTGTGCCGCCTGAAATCGCAGAGCCCTGTAACCCCAGTCCCTGTGGCGCCAATGCCGTATGTAAGGAACGAAACGGCGTCGGTTCCTGCACCTGTCTGCCCGAATACAGTGGCGATCCGTACACGGAATGCCGCCCAGAGTGCGTGCTCAACAGCGACTGTTCCAAGAATCGCGCCTGCCTCAACAACAAGTGCCGAGATCCCTGCCCAGGAGTCTGCGGCGTCGCTGCCGAGTGTCATGTGATCAACCACGCACCCAGTTGCAGTTGTCCCTCTGGTTTCACGGGCAACCCCTCGCAGTATTGCCGCGAAATACCCAAATGTAGAGTATTCCCTAGTTGCAAAGAGTCTACTTTGAATAGCTTAGTAATTCATACGTCTATTTCTTTAGTGGCGCCACCTGTGCAACCATGTCGACCGTCGCCTTGTGGCCCGTATAGCCAGTGCCGTGAGGTGAATGGTCATGCGGTCTGCTCGTGCGTTGCCAACTATGTTGGTGCCCCACCCGCCTGTCGTCCCGAGTGCTCGGTTAGTTCCGAATGCGCTCAGGACAAGGCATGTGTGAATCTGCGCTGTGTAGACCCATGTCCGGGAACCTGCGGTAACGAGGCCGTCTGCAAGGTGACCAATCACAACCCTATCTGTTCATGCCCTGCCGGATATAGTGGCGATCCATTTGTACGTTGTGCACCATGGAAACAAGAACCGGAAACACCCAAATCCAATGAGAACCCTTGTGTACCCAGTCCCTGCGGTCCCAACTCGCAGTGCCGCGTCATTGGTGAGACGGGCGTCTGCTCCTGCTTGCCCAACTATATTGGACGTGCACCCAATTGCCGTCCTGAGTGTACACAGAACTCCGAATGTCCGGCCAATTTGGCTTGCATCAATGAACTTTGCAAAGATCCGTGTCCCGGATCTTGCGGCTTCAATGCCTACTGTAATGTGGTGAATCATTCACCTGTCTGCAATTGCGAGAGCGGATATTCAGGTGATCCATTTGCCGGCTGTAATCCGCAACGTAAGATAGATCTCCGTTGATATTTGAGACTCTGGCTAATCAAATGTCGTTTCCTTAGCAACTGTCGTCCCTGATGAACGCTTGACTCCCTGCTCACCCTCACCTTGCGGTCCGAATGCTGAGTGCCGGGAACGCAATGGCGCCGGCTCTTGTACCTGTCTCCCGGAATATTTCGGTGATCCGTATAGTGGCTGTCGTCCGGAGTGTGTGGTTAACAGTGACTGCGCACGCGACAGATCTTGCATTAATCAGAAATGCGTGGACCCATGTCCAGGTGTTTGTGGCTTGAATGCGGAATGCCGCGTGTCAAATCACTTGCCCAGTTGCCACTGCCTGGTCGGTTACACTGGAAACCCATCGAGTGCATGCCGTGAAATACCCCAACTGCCAGCTCCACGTAGGTTTCACTTCATCAAAATGGTGTCACACATAAAATAAACTGAATGCCTATTACCCCTTCCTATTCGTAGCTATACGTGATGAAAATCCTTGCGTGCCCTCACCCTGCGGTCCATATAGCCAATGCCGCGAGATTAACAACCATGCCGTGTGCTCTTGTCAAGCTTCCTACATTGGCTCCGCCCCCAACTGTCGCCCCGAGTGTGTTGTTAGCTCTGATTGCGCTCAAGACCTCAACTGTCAAAATCAAAAGTGCGTAGATCCGTGTCCAGGCACTTGCGGCATTGAGGCGCGTTGTCAAGTCATTAACCATTATCCTGCATGTTCCTGTGCCCCTGGCTATACCGGAGATCCCTTCAATCGATGCACGCGTATCAAATGTAAGCATGAGTAGTCCATAAACTGAGTAGGATAAGCCAGTTGGATAAGGGAAGAAGTGAATTAGACAGAGTAAAGATTTAAAGTTAAAGTGTTGCCTATAGATTCCTGTCCAGCTGGTTTAAGCTCTCCCTCTTTCTTTTCTGCATGTATATATATCCTTCACCTTAATGTTGTACTTCTCTTCCACATTATGTACTCTACACTATCCATCCGAACTTCCTATGTATCTGTGTAATGTGTAAATGTGTATGTTGCAAACTTGTACTTCCAACTACTATCCGGGATTGGGATTGGCTATGTAGTGGATGTTGCGACCCCCAAAGAAACCGGTAATCCCTGCGTGCCCTCACCCTGTGGACCAAACTCCAAATGCGTCGATATACGCGGTTCACCTGCATGCTCCTGCCTACCCGACTATCTCGGAAGGCCACCTAACTGTCGACCCGAATGCACGACTAGCCCCGATTGTCCAGCCAACCTGGCGTGTGTTAACCAGCGCTGTGCCAATCCTTGTATCGGTGCTTGTGGCCTGCACTCCCAGTGTACAGTCATCAAGCATAATCCGAACTGTCAGTGCGAGCCTGGTTATACCGGAGATCCCTTCTCCGCCGGCTGTGCAATTATACAACAAAGTATAACTCAACCGGAAATATATTTATTTTCACCAGACTAACATGTAATTCCTTTCTTTTTTCCTGCCACCTCCTAAACTAGTTACCCCCACGGAAGCACCACGTAATCCTTGTAATCCGAGTCCTTGTGGAGCAAATGCCATTTGCCGAGAACGTAATGGCGCTGGATCTTGCGCCTGTCAGCCAGAATACTTTGGTGATCCGTACAGCGGCTGTCGACCAGAGTGTGTACAGAATGCGGACTGCGACCGATCTCGTGCTTGTATTAATAACAAGTGCCAAGATCCTTGCCCTGGAGCCTGTGGCATCAATGCCGAGTGTCGCGTTCTTAATCACGCTCCAAATTGCATGTGCTTCGATGGTTATTCGGGAGATCCGCACCGCTCGTGCGCCCTTATTGAGATGGTTACACGCCGCCCAGAGAATCCTTGTCATCCATCGCCATGTGGACCCAATAGCCAGTGTCATGATCAAAATAGTCATGCGGTTTGCAGCTGTCTGGAAGATTACATTGGAGCCCCGCCCAGCTGCAAGCCCGAATGTGTGGTCAGCTCAGAGTGTGCACAGAATCGTGCCTGCATCAATCAAAAATGCGCCGATCCATGTCGCGGTGCTTGCGGGGACAATGCTAAGTGCCAGGTTGTGAACCATAATCCCATCTGCAGCTGTGTTCCCGGCATGACCGGAGATCCGATATCAGGTTGTGTTCAGGATGTCGGAAAATCTACAGAGAATCCATGTGTGCCATCACCTTGCGGCCCCAACTCCATTTGCCGGGAGATCGGTCAACAGGCTGCTTGCTCCTGCCAGACTAATTACATTGGACGTCCTCCCAACTGTCGACCCGAGTGCACTAACAACGACGAATGTCAGAATCATCTGTCCTGTCAACAGGAACGCTGCGTCGATCCCTGTCCCGGTTCATGTGGCAGTAACGCCATCTGCCAGGTGGTGCAACACAACGCTGTCTGCTCTTGTGCCGATGGCTACGAGGGAGATCCGCTCTTTGGATGCCAACTCATTGCTCAAGTACTGCCCACACCACCACCTACATCACCCTGTGAGCCTTCTCCATGCGGTCCCCATGCCGAGTGCCGGGAACGCAATGGAGCCGGTGCCTGTTACTGTCACGAGGGCTTCGAGGGAAATCCCTATGATGCCCAGCGAGGCTGCCGTCGTGAATGTGAGATCAATGATGAATGTAGTTCTGCTCAGTCGTGTGTACGCTTCAAGTGCGTCGATCCTTGTGCGAATATGTGCGGAGAGTTTGCCATCTGTACTGTGGATAACCATGTACCGACTTGCAACTGCCCAACTGGCTATAGCGGAGATCCGTTCTTTAGCTGCCGACCCATTCCTATTACTCCAGCACCACCTGTCAATCCCTGTGTACCATCCCCCTGTGGACCCAACAGCAATTGTCGCAGCATCAACAACCAAGCCGTGTGCTCATGTCAATCAGGCTTTGTTAATCAGCCGCCCAACTGTCGGCCGGAATGTGTGGTCAGCGCTGAGTGTGCTCCGGAGCGTGCTTGTGTCAACAACAAGTGTGTCGATCCCTGTCTACATACGTGTGGAGTACGTGCCATATGCACCACCAAAAACCACAGCCCCATCTGTACTTGCCCTCGCGGCATGACAGGCGACCCCTTCGTGCAGTGCAGCAAGATACGTGAGTAAACCAAGTCGATTTCATTGGAATAAATCTTAACATAAAGTTTCTTTTCATATTCAAAGCAATCACACATGCTGTTACCACACCTGAACCCCCCGTACCATCGTGTGTGCCATCGCCCTGTGGACCTAATGCCAAATGTCAAATCGTTGGTGGAAGTCCTGCCTGTTCTTGTCTGCCAGACTTTATTGGCGCACCGCCGAGTTGCCGTCCTCAATGTGTATTGAACTCAGAATGTGGTCCCACCGAGGCTTGCATTAACCAGAAGTGTCGCGATCCCTGTCCTGGATCCTGTGGCTTTGAGGCCAAATGTCATGTGCTCAACCATTTGCCCATTTGCAACTGTATCGACGGCTTTACTGGCGATCCCTTCATTCGTTGCAGCAAGCTGCCAGAGGTGAGAGTCCCGGAACGTCCTGATGACCCATGCAGTCCCAACCCTTGTGGACCGAATGCCGATTGCTTCAGTGGAGAATGCCGTTGTCAGAACAATTATCAAGGAAATCCCTATGAGGGATGTCGTCCCGAGTGCACGCTGTCCGCCGACTGTTCCAGAGATAAGGCTTGTATGAGAAATAGATGTGTGGATCCATGTCCGGGCACCTGTGGCAACAATGCCATATGCGAAGTGCTGAACCACATTCCCGTCTGTTCCTGCCAACAGGGATACGAGGGAGATCCATTCACCAATTGCCGTCCCAAACTGATTGAGATGGAACCTGAGGTAAAGGCCTGCGTACCGTCGCCGTGTGGCGCCAACAGTCAGTGCCGCGATGTAAACGATCATGCTGTGTGCTCCTGCCTTGAGGGTTACATTGGAGCTCCACCTCAATGCCGACCGGAATGTGTCGTTTCTAGCGAATGTTCTGCTATGCAGGCTTGTATCAACAGGAAGTGCGTTGATCCTTGTGCCGGCGCTTGCGGCATTGAGGCACGTTGTGAGGTCATCAATCACAGTCCAATTTGCGGTTGTCCACCAGGCACAACAGGCGATCCGTTCAAGAGCTGCTTTGAAATCGAGATGTCCAAGGATGTGGATCAAGTGCCACCTCCGAGTGACCCATGTGTTCCCACACCATGTGGTCCTAACTCCATCTGCAAGACGGATGGCAATGGTCCCGTCTGTCAATGTCTGCCCGAGTTCTTTGGAGCACCACCCAATTGCCGTGTCGAGTGCATCATCAATCCCGACTGCCCCTCCACTCAAGCATGCATCAACAACAAGTGTCGCGATCCCTGCCCCGGCTCCTGTGGCACTAACTCAGAATGTCGTGTCATTGGACACTCAGTGTCATGCTCCTGCCCACCAGGTTATGCCGGCAACGCTTTCGTGCAGTGCGTGCAACAGCGTGTTGAGCAGCCTAAGCCTTGTGAGCCATCGCCATGTGGCGCCAATGCTGAGTGCATTGAACGCAATGGAGCCGCCGCCTGCAAGTGCATTGATGAATACCAAGGCAATCCCTACGAGGGTTGCCGACCCGAATGTGTGCTTAGCTCCGACTGTCCTACGGATAAGGCGTGCATACGTAACAAGTGTCAGGATCCATGTCCTGGCATCTGCGGCTCTAATGCCCAATGCTATGCCGTCAACCATGTGCCCAACTGCGTCTGCAACGATGGTTACACTGGAGATCCATTCTCCAACTGTCGTCGCTTTGAACCCACAACACCAGGACCCATCGCCGATCCTTGCAATCCATCACCTTGCGGCGCCAACAGCAAATGTCGTGCTTCCAATGGCTTGGCTGTCTGCTCCTGTCTGGAAACCTTCATCGGAGCACCACCCAATTGCAAACCGGAGTGTACAGTTAATGCAGAGTGTCCGCAAAACAAGGCTTGTCACAAGTTCCGCTGCGCAAATCCTTGCGCCGGCACTTGTGGCTCGAATGCTAAGTGTGAAGTGATCAACCACAATCCAATTTGCAGCTGTCCACTAGAGATGACGGGTGATCCATTCGCCAGATGTTATCCAGCACCAGTTGTCCCTGAACAAAAAGATACCGAAAAGGCCAAAAATCCCTGCCAACCCTCGCCTTGTGGTCTCTACGCGGAATGCCGTGTACGTGGAGAACAGGCTTCCTGCTCCTGCCTGGCAAACTACATTGGAGCACCACCCAACTGTCGCCCTGAGTGCGTTGTAAACACCGATTGTGCCTCAGATCGTGCCTGCATTGCCGAGAAGTGTCGCGATCCGTGCGACGGATCCTGCGGCATTAACTCCGAATGCCGCATACAGAACCATCTGGCGATTTGCACGTGTCGCGGTGGTTTTACCGGCGATCCATTTGTCCAGTGCGTCGAGATTGTCGAGGAGCGAACACCACAGCCACCTGTTCCGTCTGTAGATCCTTGCGACCTCCAGCCATGTGGAGCCAATGCTGAGTGCAGCAATGGCATCTGCAGCTGTCTTACCGACTATCAGGGCGATCCTTATTCCGGCTGTCGACCTGAGTGCACGCTCAGCACCGACTGTTCTCCCAACAAAGCTTGCTTGAATAAGAAATGTGTCGATCCCTGTCCCGGTACATGTGGCCAGAATGCACAGTGCGATGTCTCCAATCACATACCGATCTGCAGTTGCTTACAAGGATATACGGGCGATCCGTTCGTACATTGCCGTCAGGAGACTCCTGTTGCCAAGGATCCATGCCAGCCAAATCCATGCGGACCCAATAGCTTGTGCCATGTGTCCGCCCAGGGTGCCGTCTGTGCCTGTCAACCTGGTATGTTGGGCTCCCCGCCGGCCTGCAAGCCCGAGTGTATTGTTAGCTCCGAGTGTTCCCTGCAAACAGCCTGCATCCAGAAGAAGTGTGTCGATCCCTGTCCAGGTGCCTGCGGTCAATTCGCACGCTGCCAGGTGATCAATCACAATCCGTCTTGCTCATGCAACACGGGCTATACGGGAGATCCGTTTACACGCTGTTATCAAGAGGAACGTAAGCCAACTCCCATTGTGCCAGAAAATCCTTGCGTACCCTCGCCCTGTGGACCCAACTCAGAGTGCAAGGAGCTCAATGGCAATCCAGCCTGCTCATGTGCTGCCACATTTATTGGCACTCCACCAAACTGCCGACCTGAGTGCACCATTAATCCGGAATGTGCACCGACCAAGGCCTGCATACGTCAGAAGTGCGCTGATCCTTGTGTCGGTGCTTGTGGCTTCAATGCCCGCTGCAATGTGGCAAATCATCAACCCATCTGCACCTGCGATGTGGGCTACACTGGAGATCCATTCACCGGCTGTCAACGTGAACAAGGTAGGAACCAGTTTTCAATTATTACACACTTCCCGATAGAAAATGCTATCGTTAGTTAGGCCAAGGCGTAAACTAGCTTGGTTTTGGTTGTTTTAATGGACGTCGTCCATACACAAATCGTATTTCCACGCGCACTCGGCCACACTCGTCTAATATGAGCCAATGCTTATGTGAAAACAACACCGCAATTACACACATTATGTTTACGCCTTGCTAGGAAACATTTTTTGAAAGTGAAACTGACTCGCGGTTACTCTAGAAACTAATTGAAAATCATTACTGTCACAATTATTATAATAGTTTTTAATGCCAAATTCCCCCTGGTCTCAAGTGATTTACCCAAACGATCTCTCAGTTTCACTTTCCTCAAAAATCGCATTAGAGTGAAGCATTAAATGTTTTATCTGTTTTACAATAATACTTGACAGATCACATACAAATATACCTAAACCAAATTTGAAGTCAAGTATTTTCAATAATTATGTGTATTGCACTGTCACAGTACACCACATAAAAATCACACTGTACACACACATACTTGAAATTCGTTCTAATGCGTACTTAGTTATTTCAAGAGCTTTATACACAACCTGTTACAACATTAAAAATTATGATTATCGCACACTCAGGCACAATGCATTTCATAAAAGTGTTCTTTACATACACAACAATATAATAGTTCTTAAACACTGAAGCGAAATTCAAATTTCAAAGCACTGCATTCTGTACGAGTTGTCTGAATTGTTGTTTGTCTTTGAAAGTGTTTTTGTGTGCGGCAATAATCAAAGTTTTTAATTAGATCTATGTTATTAAACAATTATATTATTTTTTAAATGCTTTTATATGCCTTTTAACGCCTTAATATACAATATGCAAACTTGCCACGCCTCTTACGTAAAATGCCTCACCCAAAACCAAATGCCTTGAATTGACTTAACCCCTTATTTGACATTACTCTTGTTTGTTCACGCTTTGGGAAGTAATTTTTTGACCCATGACCCAAAACCAAACTTGTTGTGGACCTATAAAATGCTTTTATAATTATAAGAAAACTTGTACTTGACCCCAATTGAACTCTGCTTAACTCTTGAATTCGATACCATAACCCCAACCCTTGAAATTGAGTACTGCTTTGTTGTCGTCGTCATCCCAGAGACAAACAAAATTCTGCCTTATTTGTAACAACGGTTCGCCAAAAAGGATTTATCAACAACAAATACTAGTCAACAATTACCAAAACTAAACAGCGCTTATTAATTAGTTAGACCTTAGTTAATATACTTAGAATATTATAACTCTGTAGTGCCATACACTTAAAAAAATTATAATCAAAAAATTTAACAAACTGCAATAAATCGATTGTTATAAGAGATGCCACGTACCATTTGTTTTAATTATGTCACGTAATGTGTAACGCAACGATGAGCTTGTTACGTTACACAACATTGCACACAAAAATACTCAAAAACACAGAGCACTCTACAACACTGCGACTTGCACACACTGAAAACACTGCAATCACCACCGCAACACTGCAAATACCGCACTGCGTTTAACAACACTAAGCAATGTGAGAACAATAACTAAATTTATTAATTGGATTTACAACACTCAATCCGTGCTCTAATCCCACCGCCAAATCAAACCCAATTGGATTAATCAACATACAAAGCAAACACTTATTAAAAACCAAAACTTCGGTTCGTACTAAACTTAAAAAAACTTAAGAAAAGTTATTAAAGTCTCTGCCAAAAACTTTCTCTTTCTCCCATACTCTCTCTCTTTCTCTACTTTGTGTAACTTTGTTACCGAGCTTAGAAAGGATCGTTAATGATCAGATCACACCCTGTGAACCAAATCCCTGTGGATCAAATGCGGTTTGTCGGGAAAGGAATGGCATCGGCGCTTGTCAATGTCTACCCGATTACTTTGGGGATCCCTATCAATCCTGCCGTCCAGAATGCGTACGCAACTCCGACTGTCCATCAAGTAAGGCGTGTCAGCAGCAAAAATGTCGCGATCCCTGCCCTGGCACGTGTGGCACCAACGCTGATTGCCGGGTAACCAATCATCTGCCCACTTGCATCTGTCGCAACGGCTACACTGGCGATCCATATCGGTATTGTCATATAGAACCAGTTCAACGTAAGATCAAATCGTCGGTTGAACAGCTGAACATCGACTACAAGATACCTCTTACAGCTATTCGTCAGGCCGAACCTACACAGCCATGTCGTCCCTCACCGTGTGGTCCCAACTCACAGTGCCGCGAACTTAATGGCCAACCGGTCTGTTCCTGCCTCGAACTTTACATCGGTCTGCCTCCCAACTGTCGACCCGAATGTGTCCTCAGCACCGAGTGTCCCACCGATCAAGCGTGTATTAGCCAACATTGTCAGGATCCTTGCCCCGGCACCTGTGGCATCAATGCCGAGTGCCGTGTTCGCAATCACAGTCCTCTTTGTCAATGTCGTCGTGGCTTTACAGGCGATGCCTTCACTCGTTGTTATGTCCTACCACGTAAGCGTTGCAAAAAAAAAGAAGCTCTACAGAATAGTCCCTGAATACCATGTTTTCCCCTTTTAAAATCAGCACCCGCACCTGCCATCGAACAAGTTCAACGTGATCCCTGCGTGCCCACCCCTTGTGGCTTAAACAGTCAATGCCGCAATATCCAGGGTGTGCCATCATGTTCCTGCCTACCGGAATATATAGGCGCTCCTCCAAACTGTCGACCCGAATGCACCATTAGCGCTGAGTGCTCTTCAAGCATGGCCTGCATACGGGAGAAGTGTATCGATCCCTGCCCCGGATCCTGCGGCTATGCAGCCGAGTGTAACGTAGTCAATCATACTCCCATTTGTACCTGCCCTGCTGGGTATACGGGCGATCCATTTAGCAGTTGTCGCTTAGCACCACCAGAGCCTACCCAAAGTGAGTTTCCCCCACGATAAGTCTTCCTAACTTGTGATTTAAATGATTATAATCTATAGACGAATACATTGATCGTTGTCAACCTTCCCCCTGTGGCCCCAATGCCGAGTGCAACGATGGTGTTTGCAGCTGTTTACCCGAGTTCCATGGTGATCCCTACGCCGGCTGTCGTCCTGAATGCGTACTGAACTCCGACTGTCCACGAGACAAGGCATGTCTGCGTAGCAAATGCCTTAATCCATGCCCCGGCACTTGTGGCGATAACGCTATATGCGATGTCATCAATCACATTCCCATGTGCAGATGCCCAGATGGTACCGCCGGTAGTGCGTTCATTCGTTGCTCTCCTGTGCCAAGTACGTTCAACTGGAGTTTGTCGTCTCTTTCCCCCTTTAATCAGCGTCGTCCTTTTACAGAAATTGTTGCCACGAATCCTTGCCAGCCATCACCCTGTGGTCCAAACTCTCAGTGTCGAGAGGTAAATCAACAAGCTGTCTGCTCTTGTCTCTCTAGCTACATTGGAGCACCGCCCACCTGCCGACCTGAATGTACCTCGAATGCCGAATGTGCTCCCACACAGGCGTGCCTCAACCAACGTTGTGGCGATCCGTGCCCTGGTACTTGCGGCGTCGGTGCCAATTGTGCTGTGGTCAACCATAGTCCCTTCTGTACTTGCCCCGCCCGTTTTACGGGTAATCCCTTCGTGCGCTGTCAGCCACAAAGTAAGCTAATCATCTTAGTTTTTCCCCAAAGACTCTTCTATAATTTGACCCAACTTCCCAGTTGAGCCCGTAAGAGATGTACAGCCCAGCGATCCTTGCCGTCCTTCACCCTGTGGACCTTATTCTCAGTGCCGTGCCATAGGTGAGGCGCCAGCATGTTCCTGTCTGGAAGCCTACATAGGACGTCCACCCAACTGTCGACCGGAATGCGTCACTAGCTCAGACTGCAGCAGCCAATTGGCCTGCATCAACCAAAAATGTGTAGATCCCTGTCCAGGGCGCTGTGGCTTCAATGCTGAATGCCGCGTGGTAAGCCATGCGGTGCAATGCATATGTCAGCAGGGATATACTGGAGATCCCTTTGTGCAATGCAGTCCAGAGGTCGTACGAGACATTGAGGTTCGCACTCCTTGCAATCCAAGTCCCTGTGGAGCAAATGCTATTTGCCGGGAACGTGATGGAGCTGGTTCCTGCCAATGCCTGCCAGAATATTTTGGCAACCCCTACGACGGCTGCCGACCCGAGTGCGTACTCGACTCGGACTGTCCTTCAAATAGAGCCTGCCAGCAACAGAAGTGCCAGGATCCTTGCCCAGGCACCTGCGGTCAGAATGCAAACTGCCAGGTGGTCAATCATTTGCCCTCCTGCAACTGTCTACCCGGATACATAGGAGACCCGTACCGTCTTTGCACACGTCCTGCTGAACGTAAGGAAAGCTTCTTTTATTCCCCTTAGTCGCATTTTAACCTCCTCCTTCGCTGCAGCTGTACCCGTGGAATATTCGAATCCATGCCAACCCTCGCCTTGTGGTCCCAACTCACAGTGTCGCGTTGTCAACGATCAAGCAGTCTGCTCCTGTTTGCCACAGTTCATAGGTCAACCACCCGCCTGCCGCCCAGAGTGCACCATCTCCTCGGAGTGTGCCGCAGACAAAGCATGCCTAGATCAGAAGTGCGTCGATCCCTGTGTAGCCAATACATGTGGCAGCAATGCCATTTGCCGCGTCCGGAATCATAGTCCTATTTGCAGTTGCATCGGTGGTTTCACTGGCGATGCCTTTACCAAGTGCTTCCCCATACCACGTAAGCCTTTGATCCCTTATTATCTTACACACCACTTAACTCAGTTGTCGCTTACAACACTATAGCACCGCCCATTGAGGAACAACGTGAACCACTTCGTGATCCCTGTGTCCCCACGCCATGTGGACCACATTCCGAATGCCGCAACATTAATGGCGTGCCCGCATGTTCCTGCCTGGTCACGTTTATAGGTCAGGCGCCCAACTGTCGTCCAGAGTGCACCATCAACTCGGAGTGTCCTAGTCAACAGGCCTGCATCAACCAAAAATGTCGCGATCCCTGTCCGGGTGCCTGTGGCTTAAATGCCCAGTGTAGTGTCATTAACCACCTTCCACTTTGTGCCTGCATCGAGGGTTACATTGGTAATCCCTTCACGAACTGCAATCCCAAGCCTCCAGCTCGTAGGTGTTCTCTAAAAAGTCCCTTAGCCCATAGAGGTTCATTTCTTGAAATTTTTACAGCAACAAGTCCACCGGTTAAGGATGATCCATGCAATCCGTCGCCCTGTGGTCCCAATGCCCAATGTCGGGATGGTCAATGCAGTTGTATAGCCGAGTACCAGGGAGATCCCTTTGTGGGTTGTCGTCCGGAGTGTGTACTCAACACAGACTGCGCTCAGAATCGTGCCTGTGTGCGCAACAAGTGCATTGATCCTTGTCCCGGTACCTGCGGTATAAATGCCATATGCGAGGTGACAAATCATGTGCCCATTTGTCGCTGTCCAAATCAGATGTCGGGCAATGCTTTCTTCGAATGCCGCCCTGTGGTGGCTCCACCCCCACAAAATCCTTGCCAGCCATCGCCATGTGGACCCAATAGTCAATGCCGGGTTGTGCAACAGACCGCGGTCTGCTCATGTCTCTCTGATTATGTGGGTAGTCCGCCTCAATGTCGTCCGGAATGTGTGACAAATTCAGATTGTGCGGCCAATCTGGCTTGCCAAAATATGAAGTGTCGCGATCCCTGTCCAGGCACTTGCGGTTTTAATGCGCTATGTAACGTTGTTAATCATCGTCCATTCTGCAGCTGTCCCTCTGGCATGTCCGGAAATCCCTTCGTGCGCTGTCAACAGCTATGTAAGCCAGTTGTAAATCTTAGTTTTCTATTCAGGCTACAGCCCCAATTCTTTACAGTCGAGCCACAACGTGATGAACGTCCTCTGAACCCTTGTCAACCATCGCCTTGTGGCCCTAACTCTGAGTGTCGAGTTTCAGGTGATTCTCCGTCCTGTTCCTGTTTGCCTAATTTCTTGGGCGCACCACCAAACTGTCGACCTGAGTGTATATCCAGCTCGGAATGTGCTACCAGTCTGGCCTGCGTTAGTCAAAAATGTGTGGATCCCTGTCCTGGACTCTGTGGACTAAACGCCAACTGCCGTGTCTTCAGCCACACTCCCATGTGTCTTTGCAATGGCGGCTTCACAGGCGATCCTTTTGCCCAGTGCAGTCCCATTAGAGATACTCCCGTTGAAGTGCTTCAACCATGCAATCCAAGTCCCTGTGGCGTAAATGCCAAGTGTGAGGAACGTGGAGAAGCTGGATCCTGCCAATGCCTGCCAGAGTACTTTGGAAATCCCTACGAGGGCTGTCGGCCTGAGTGTGTCGTTAACTCGGACTGTCCTTCGAACAGAGCCTGCCAGCAACAAAAGTGTCACGATCCCTGTCCGGGCACATGCGGTCAAAATGCCGAATGTCAGGTCGTCAATCACTTGGCCACCTGTAACTGTTTTAATGGCTACTCAGGAGATCCCTATAGGTCATGCCGTATTATAGAGAACGCACCACGTAAGACCGAGTCACCAACAGCAAATCGCCTTATCAACATTATTTCTTCTTAGCGGAACCTGTTTATGTGAATCCCTGTCAACCTTCGCCTTGTGGACCTAACTCGCGCTGTCGGGAGGTTAACGAACAGGCGGTCTGCTCCTGTTTAGCTGAGTTCGTAGGTCAACCACCAGCCTGTCGCCCAGAGTGTACCAGCAGCTCTGAATGTGCCGCCGACAAGGCCTGTGTAAATCGCAAATGCGTCGATCCCTGTCCCAATGTGTGTGGTCAACAGGCTGAATGTCGCGTACGCAATCACAGCCCCATTTGCACTTGTTTAATTGGTTTCACTGGTGACGCCTTCACGCGTTGTTATCGCATTCCTCGTAAGCTAAATAAACAGGCGGAACATTTTTTTAGTCTGGTTCCTAACATTTGTACCCTTTTAGCTCCACCTGTTGCTCCCATTGAACGCGAACCTCTCGATCCTTGTGTACCCTCGCCTTGTGGCGCCAACTCACAATGCCAAAACATACGAGGCACTCCATCGTGCTCCTGTCTGCCAAACTATCTTGGCACCCCACCAAGCTGTCGCCCCGAGTGTTCCATAAATGCAGAATGTGCCAGTCATCAAGCCTGTATCAATCAGAAGTGCCGCGATCCCTGTCCTGGCTCCTGTGGCCTCAACACACAGTGTAATGTGATCAACCACACGCCTATCTGCAGTTGTCTCGTAGGTTACATTGGAGATCCATTTGTTGTCTGCAATCCAGAACCACCGCAAAGAAGTAAGAACTTTTCTCGTTTCGAGTTGGAAATAGAACCTAATTTAGTCTGCCTAACAGTTGAAGCACCGCCTGCACCTCAGGATCCCTGCAACCCATCACCATGTGGAGCAAACACGGTTTGTCGCGACGGCCTATGCTCCTGTATAGCCGAGTATCAGGGAGATCCCTTCGTCGGCTGTCGACCAGAGTGTGTCCTGCATACAGATTGTGCCCGCAATCGCGCTTGTGTTCGTCACAAGTGTGTAGATCCTTGTCCAGGCACTTGTGCCTCCAACGCCATCTGCGAGGTGCTTAACCACATTCCGAATTGCCGCTGTCCCGAAGGCATGCAAGGCAACGCCTTTGTTCAGTGTAGCTTAGTGCCACGTAAGAAACCTTCATTCACATCAGGTTGTTCGTGTTCATTCTTCTACTATATTTGCCCATTTACAGAACTCGATGTCATACAGAATCCTTGCCAGCCATCACCCTGTGGTCCCAACTCTCAGTGTCGTGTTGTCAATCAACAGGCCATCTGCTCCTGTTTAACACTCTTCATTGGCAGCCCACCCTTCTGTCGTCCCGAGTGCACATCCAACTCGGAGTGTCCTTTGAACTTGGCCTGTCTAAATCAGAAGTGCGGTGACCCTTGTCCTGGTGTCTGCGGTCGTAATGCCCAGTGCCATGTAACAAACCACAGTCCATTCTGTCGATGCCTAGACCGTCATACAGGTAATCCCTTCGTCAGCTGTCAACCGATTATCGAGCCGCCAACACCACCACCGCGCCAGGCTTGTCAACCGTCACCCTGTGGACCGTATGCCGAATGTCGGGAGATCAATGAGACACCGTCCTGCACGTGCGTGCCAGATTATATCGGGTCCCCACCCAACTGTCGTCCAGAATGTGTCACCAGCTCGGAATGTCCAACACAACAAGCCTGCATACAGCAGAAGTGTCGAGATCCATGTCCAGGACTATGCGGTCAGTCAGCTCTCTGCCGTGTGCTCTCGCATACACCGAGCTGTTACTGTCCCGAGGGAATGGAAGGCGATCCGTTCGTTCAGTGTATAGAAAAGAGAGTACAGCCGTTAGATCAGCTGGACCCATGTAATCCCAGTCCTTGTGGCGCCAACGCTCGTTGCACATCACGTCAGGATGCGGGCTCTTGCCAGTGCCTTGAGGGTTACTTTGGTAATCCCTACGAGGGCTGTCGACCCGAGTGTGTACTCGACTCCGATTGCCCCTCGAATCGTGCCTGTCAACAACAAAAGTGTCAAGATCCTTGCCCCGGTACCTGCGGTGTGAACGCCATCTGCAATGTCCTCAATCATGTGCCCAGTTGTAGTTGTTTAACCGGGTACAGTGGTGATCCGTACCGCTCGTGTCATCAGGAACGTCAACGTAAGCACTGAAGATCGCTTAAACGAAACTGAAGTTCAATTCTTATCCATCCTTTTTAGCCATCAAAGAATATGTTAATCCCTGCCAACCCTCACCCTGCGGCCCCAATTCACAGTGCAAGGAGATCAATGAACAGGCTGTCTGCTCCTGTTTGCCTGAATATGTTGGAGCACCCCCAGCCTGTCGACCGGAGTGTACCATATCTTCGGAGTGCGCTGCAGAAAAAGCTTGTGTGGCTAAGAAGTGTATCGATCCTTGCCCTGGCACCTGTGGTGACCAGGCTCTTTGCCGTGTCCTTAATCACAGTCCCATTTGTTCATGTCGTGCCGGTTTTACGGGCGATCCGTTCTATCGCTGCCTGCCCATACCTCGTAAGTGCAATCCTTGATCCTCCCTCTCTATCCGTGCATTTTACCTATTTCCGACTATCAGCAGCGACGCCACCTGCAATTATTGTACAGAAACAGCCGATAGATCCATGTGTGCCCTCGCCTTGTGGTAACTACGCTGAGTGCCGACCACAGGGTGAGGCACCTTCTTGTTCGTGCCTCTCCGGTTATTTGGGTGTCCCTCCCAACTGCCGTCCAGAATGTCGCATCAACTCGGACTGTCCAAGCAGTCAGGCCTGCATCAATGAAAAGTGTCGCGATCCTTGTCCCGGCTCTTGCGGTTTTGGTGCCATTTGCAATGTTCTCTCACACATTCCAAGCTGCACTTGTCCAGCGGGCTACACGGGCGATCCATTCAGCCACTGTCAGCCTGAACCACCACCAAAACGTAAGAAACCCCTTCAGACCAATCCATTAGCTGTAATCTACAATACCGTTAATCACTCTGTAGCTGTGGAAGCAGATGATCCATGCAATCCATCGCCTTGTGGTCCAAATGCCGTGTGCAACGCAGGCATTTGTAGCTGTTTACCCGAATATCAGGGTGATGCTTACAGCGGTTGTCGTCCTGAGTGTCTTACCAGCTTGGATTGTCCACGAGATCGCGCCTGCGCACGTCACAAGTGCTTTGACCCCTGTCCCGGTACATGTGCTCCCAATGCCATCTGTAACGTGATCAATCATGTACCGATGTGCACATGTCCCGAAGGATTTGGTGGCAATGCCTTCTTACAATGTCAAGCCATACCATGTAAATATGACAGACAGGGACAACTTGATATAACTTCTTCAACAAATCACGTTAAATTTACAGCACCCGTTGTGGTACAGCCTTGCCATCCCTCTCCTTGCGGACCCAATTCACAATGCCGTGAGGCGAATCAACAAGCTGTGTGCTCCTGCGTACCTGGTTATCTGGGCACACCTCCGCTTTGTCGCCCAGAGTGCACCAGCAACTCGGAATGTTCCGCGCAACTGGCCTGTGTGAATCAGAAGTGTATTGATCCCTGTCCCGGTACCTGTGGACGCAGTGCTCAGTGCAGCGTGGTCAACCACAATCCTTTCTGTACCTGCTTGCCCCACTACACAGGAAATCCATTCGTTGGATGTCAGCAAATCATCCAACCACCTCAACTTGATAAAGTCCCACAGGATCCTTGTCGCCCATCGCCTTGTGGCGCGAATGCCGAGTGCCGTGCTACAGGTGAAACCGCCTCCTGTACTTGTTTGCCGGACTTCGTGGGCTCTCCACCTTACTGTAAGCCCGAATGTGTAGCAAACTCGGAATGTTCCTCGAACCTAGCGTGTATCAATCAAAAGTGTCGCGATCCTTGCCCAGGACTGTGTGGAGCCAACGCCATATGCCGCGTCGTCTCCCACACAGCCATGTGCGTTTGCAGTCCCGGATTAACCGGAGATCCCTTCACACAATGCCAGCCAATTGAGCGAGATGTAGAAATCATCAATCCTTGCCAACCTTCACCATGCGGCTCCAATGCCGAGTGCGTACAACGTAATGGCGCAGGAGCCTGTCAATGTCTTCCGGAGTACTTCGGTAATCCCTATGAGGGTTGCCGACCAGAGTGTGTTTTAAACTCGGATTGTCCATCGAACCGAGCTTGCCAGCAGCAGAAGTGTCGTGACCCTTGTCCCGGTAGCTGTGGACAGAATGCCGAGTGTAATGTCGTCAACCATACGCCGATGTGTTCCTGCTTTACGGGATATGTAGGAGACCCGTATAGATACTGTAACCAACCTGCAGCACGTAAGCTAGTTCCAATTGTCATTTGTAGAGTTGTCTAACCAATTTTGTAGACTTGAAGTAGTTACTAATTTGGAGTAAATTATCTAATCCTAACCCTAGCAATTGTCCACGATTATGTGAATCCCTGTTCACCTTCGCCCTGTGGCTCAAACGCCGTGTGTCGTGAGGTGCAGGGTCAAGGGGTTTGCTCCTGTCTACCCGAGTTTATGGGTGTACCACCCAACTGTCGCCCCGAGTGTACATCCAGCGCCGAGTGCCCCACCACAAAGGCCTGCATCAATCGCAAGTGCGTTGATCCATGCCCAGGTGTTTGCGGTCAAGGTGCGATTTGTCAAGTGCGTAACCATAGTCCCATTTGCATGTGTCCCCCGAATCAAAGCGGTGATCCCTTCGTACGCTGTCTGCCCCGACCAACACGTAAGCAACTTAAGTGACCCTTCCATTGCATAAAAACTGACCTTATTGAACGCATACGCTAGAACCACCACCACCGTTAAGGGATGTGGCTCCATATAGAGATCCTTGCGTACCCTCGCCTTGTGGCCTCTATGCCACCTGTCGCAACCAACAGGATCAGGCCATTTGCGCCTGTCTACCCAACTACTATGGAGCACCGCCGCATTGTCGGCCCGAATGTACTATCAATGCTGATTGTCCCACCCATTTAGCTTGTATAAATGAAAAATGTCGCGATCCATGCGCCGGCGCCTGTGGTCAACACACCGAATGTCGTGTGATTAACCACACGCCCAGCTGTGTTTGCCTACATGGCTTTGTGGGTGATGCCTTTGTGGCTTGCCAGCATGCACCACGTAAGCAACATGCTGAGAAAGATCCTTTAGATTTAAGTTCATCAAATTACCCATACCTTATAGCACCACCTGCGTATGAGGAGCCCAGAGATCCCTGCAATCCCAGTCCCTGTGGCAGCAATGCCATTTGTTCTGGTCAAGGACAATGTACGTGTATTTCCGAGTATCAAGGTGATCCCTATGTCGCCTGTCGCCCCGAGTGTGTCATAAGCTCTGAGTGTCCCCGCAATCGCGCATGTGTTCAGCAAAAGTGTGTGGATCCTTGTCCAGGCACCTGTGGTGCTAGCGCCATCTGTGCGGTGGTAAACCACATTGCCATATGCCACTGTCCCGTAGGCATGACAGGCAACGCATTCATTCACTGCAGCCCTGTACAAAGTAGGTTTCTTCTAAATGAACCCTTTCCTAACCGCGACTAATTGCGTACCAACTTTGACCCTTTAGTGGAAGTCTATCAGAATCCCTGTCAGCCATCACCGTGTGGCGCTAATGCCGAGTGCCACGAGCGTCAGGGTCAAGCCATCTGCAGCTGTTTACCAAATTATTATGGTGTACCACCCTCCTGTCGACCCGAGTGTACTACCAATTATGACTGTGCCCCAAATCGTGCTTGCCAGAAACAACGCTGTGTCGATCCCTGCCCGGGTGCCTGTGGTGCCTATGCCGAGTGCCGAGCGGTCAGCCACAGTCCATTCTGCAGCTGTCGTTCAGGTTATACCGGCAACCCATTCGTACAGTGTCACATTTTCAGTAAGTTTTTTACAAATTACCTATCGATAAGCCTCTCAATTGATGTCTCAACCACAGTCGAGCCTTTGCGAGATGTTGTGCCAAGGGATCCTTGTCAGCCATCGCCCTGCGGTCCCAACAGTGAATGTCGTCGAATTGGTGATACCCCATCGTGTTCCTGCCTAGATAACTTTTTCGGAACTCCACCCAATTGTCGACCCGAATGCTTGTCCAACTCTGATTGTGCCTCTTCACTGACTTGCATCAACAATCGCTGCAAGGATCCCTGTCCTGGTCTCTGCGGTAGCGGTGCCGAGTGCCGTGTGTTAAGCCATAGCGCCATGTGCTATTGCCAACTAGGCTACAGTGGTGACCCTTTCATTCTATGTTCACCCATGCAGCGTGATCCACCCGAGGTAATACAGCCCTGCAATCCAAATCCATGCGGTTCCTTTGCTGAGTGTAGAGAACACAACAGCGTTGGCTCCTGCCAATGCCTGACCGAGTACTTTGGCAATCCCTATGATGCCTGTCGACCGGAATGTGTCCTTGACTCGGACTGCCCATCGAACCGGGCCTGCATCAACCAGAAGTGCAGAGACCCCTGCCCCGGCACCTGTGGCTATAACGCAGAGTGTTATGTCCGAAACCATTTGCCCACATGCAATTGTCTGAACAACTATATTGGTGACCCCTACATTTCCTGCAAACTAGAAGAGAAACGTAAGCAGATCCAAAAGGAAAACATCGAGGAAATCCCCACATTCAACACTCCCCTGTTCTTTACAGCCCTTCGAGAATACGTTAATCCGTGTCAACCATCACCCTGTGGCCCCAACTCGCAGTGCAAGGAACTTAATGAGCAGGCCGTCTGCTCCTGTCTGCCCGAATATGTGGGTCAGCCTCCAGGCTGTCGACCCGAGTGCACGCTCTCCTCGGAATGTAACTTCGACAAGGCGTGCGTGAAACACAAGTGCACTGATCCCTGTCCCGGCTCATGTGGCAGAAATGCTCTTTGCCATGTCAGAAGTCATGCACCTTTATGCGCCTGTCAATCGGGGTACACCGGAGATCCCTTCACGCGTTGTTACCCCATACCTCCACCTCCTGTACAGCTCCTCGATGAGCCCGTGCGGGATCCCTGCCAGCCCTCTCCCTGTGGAGCCAATGCACAGTGCCGTCAATCTTATGGACAGGCCGTGTGTACCTGCCTTCCGGGCTACTTTGGAGCACCACCAAGTTGTCGACCCGAGTGCACCACAAGTACTGAATGTTTGCCCTCTTTGGCTTGCATTAACCAGCGCTGTGTGGATCCTTGTCCTGGCTCCTGTGCCTACAATGCTCTCTGCAGTGTAAGGAATCACGTGCCCAGCTGTCACTGTCCTGTGGGTTACGTAGGTGATCCTTTCACCGCCTGCCAACCAGAACCACGTAAGAGATTGAACAAACTCCTTGAGTTACTCCTCAATTCAAACAATTCGTCGTCTTTGTCCTTAGCCCAAGCCAAGCCCGTTGTAAACGATGATCCTTGCAACCCTTCGCCTTGTGGACCCAATGCCCAGTGTCAAAATGGTCAATGCACCTGTTTAGCAGAGTACCAAGGTGATCCGTATGTGGGCTGTCGTCCGGAGTGTGTTCTCAACGCAGATTGTCCCAGAAATCGCGCGTGTGTTGGTCATAAGTGTTTGGATCCTTGTCCTGGAACCTGTGCTCCCAATGCCATATGTGATGCCCTAAATCACATTGCCATGTGCCGTTGTCCCGCCGGAATGACAGGCAATGCTTTTATCCAGTGTGAAACTCCATTGGCGCAATACTCACCTCCAGTTAATCCTTGTGCTCCTTCGCCCTGTGGTCCTAACAGTCGATGCCGCGTGCTTAATGAGAACGCCGTCTGCTCGTGCCTGGAGGATTATGTTGGCACTCCACCCAGCTGTCGTCCGGAATGCACACGTAACTCGGATTGTCTGCCACGTCTGGCGTGTCAACAGCAGCATTGCATCGATCCTTGTCCAGGAACTTGTGGTTTCAATGCTTTTTGCCATGTCGTCAACCATGCACCCATTTGCAGCTGCCCACCGCGTCACATTGGCAATCCCTTCCTAGGCTGCCAAGTTGAACCACAACGTGATGTCGCTGTTAAGAAGCAACCCTGCCAACCCTCACCTTGTGGTCCCTACGCCAAATGTCGTGCTATCGGAGATCAGGCCCAATGCAGCTGTCTGCCTACTTACATAGGAACACCACCCAACTGTCGACCGGAGTGTGTGACAAACTCAGAATGTAGCTTCGACAAGGCCTGCGTGCAACAAAAGTGTGTGGATCCGTGTCCAGGCACTTGTGGAGCCAATGCCATTTGTCACGTGCTTAGCCACGTGGCCATGTGCTATTGCACTCCTGGCTACAATGGAGATCCTTTTAGCAATTGTTACAAGACTCCCATACAACAGGAGGAACACTTGCAGCCCTGCTATCCTAATCCATGTGGTGCGAATGCACTTTGCCATCAGGAGGGCAATGCCGGCTCCTGCCAGTGTTTGCCTGAGTATCATGGCAATCCTTACGAATCTTGTCGACCCGAGTGCGTCTCCGACAGCGACTGCCCCTCGGACAAGTCCTGTCAGCAACTCAAGTGCCGCGATCCTTGTCCTGGAGTCTGTGGTCTGAATGCCGACTGTAGGGTACTTAATCATCTGCCAACCTGCCATTGCTTGAATGGATTCTTAGGTGATCCCTATCGCTATTGTCGGTTGCCCGAGAAACGTGAGTCATCAAATTCTTGTCAGCAACAGTCCTTATATCGTCTTTGGTCTTGTCCTTTAGCTATACTTAAAGAATATGTCAATCCCTGCCAACCTTCTCCCTGTGGCCCTAACTCACAGTGCAAGGATCTCAATGAACAGGCCATTTGCTCCTGTCTGCCTGAATACGTTGGGGCACCACCCAATTGTCGCCCCGAATGTGTTACGAGCGCCGAATGTACCCAGGATAAGGCATGCATCAATCAAAAGTGTCGCGATCCCTGTCCAGGTGTCTGTGGCTCCAATGCCGATTGCCGTGTCTTCCATCATGCTCCCATTTGCAGCTGTAGTCGAGGATATCAGGGTGATGCCTTCACTCGCTGTTATCCTGTGCCACGTAAGAATCTAAAGAAGCACCCTTTACTTTAGCTTTCAACGTTTCCATTCCCGTTTACAGCCCCACCTCCTGCCTTGGATGTTTATCAGAATCCTTGTGTTCCTTCGCCCTGCGGTCAGTACGCCGAGTGTCGCGATAATCAGGGCACTGCTGTGTGCTCCTGCCAGCCCAACTACTTTGGCAAACCACCCAATTGCCGTCCCGAATGTAGCATCAATGCCGATTGCCCCGCCCACTTGGCTTGCCAACAACAACGTTGCCGTGATCCTTGTCCGGGTGCTTGTGGCTTCAATGCTCAGTGTCTGGTCGTCAATCACTTGCCGATATGTCAATGTGCTCCCGGCCTAACTGGCAATCCATTTGCCTCCTGTCAAGCACCAGCACCTATTCCTCAGCTGCCTTTACTGGACACCGATCCCTGCCAGCACGTGCCTTGTGGTGCCAATGCGAACTGTCAAAACGGACAGTGCAGTTGTCTGCCTGGGTATCATGGCATTCCGACGATAGGTTGTCGACCCGAGTGCATATTGAGCACGGAATGTGCTCTCAATCTGGCCTGTGTGCATCAGAAGTGCACTGATCCTTGTCCGGGTACTTGTGGCTTGAATGCCATCTGTGAGGTACATAACCATGTGGCTATGTGTCACTGTCCCTCTGGAATGACAGGTAATGCCTTTGCACAGTGTGTGCCATTGTCGCCACCTCCACCACATGTGATTGCTGATCCTTGTCACCCATCGCCCTGTGGACCCAATGCTCACTGTCGCCAGATTAATGGACAAGCTGTATGCTCCTGTTTACCGCAATTTGTGGGAGTGCCACCTTCGTGTCGTCCGGAGTGCATTAGCAATGCTGAGTGTCCACTACATCTTGCCTGTCTGCAGCAACATTGCCGTGATCCCTGTCCAGGCGCCTGTGGCTTGAACGCCGAGTGCCAGGTTCTGAACCACAGTCCTATCTGTCGGTGCATTAGTTCTTACACAGGAAACCCCTTCGTTGCCTGCCATCCCCAACCACCGCCACCAATAATACAGGATGTCATTGATCCCTGCCAGCCTTCGCCTTGCGGGGCCAATTCTGAGTGCCGAAACGTGGGTGACAATGCTCAATGTAGTTGTCTGCCGGACTTCATAGGAACTCCACCCAACTGTCGACCCGAGTGCGTCAGCAGCGCGGATTGCCCTTCTAATCTAGCTTGTTTGAATCAGAAATGCCGTGATCCCTGTCCAGGAGTATGCGGCACCAATGCAGATTGTTATGTGATCAATCATTCTCCGATGTGCGTGTGCTCTAGCGGTCACAGTGGCAATCCTTTCATCAGCTGCAATGTAGTTAGAGATGTGGTTGCACCCGAGTCTCCTTGTGTGCCAAGTCCATGTGGCTCCAATGCCCTATGTAGCGAACAGAATGGAGCTGGCGCCTGTCGCTGTCTTCCCGATTTCTTTGGAAATCCCTACGAGGGCTGTCGTCCCGAGTGCGTTCTTAATTCGGATTGTCCCAGTCACTTGGCGTGCTTTAATCAGCACTGTCGGGACCCATGCTCGGGAGCTTGCGGCACCAATGCCGTTTGCCACGTCCGTGATCACTTGCCCCAATGCAGTTGTCAAAGTGGCTATGAGGGTAACCCCTACAGCTACTGCAGCGTCTTGCGCGAACGTAAGCTATTTATTTACGGACCAAGTCTACGTTTAGATATTTATACAATGTTTCCATCAATAGCTCTACGTGATCCTGTGCCCCTGCATCCTTGCCAGCCCTCACCTTGTGGACCAAATTCGCATTGCCGTGAAACTAATCAACAAGCTATCTGTAGCTGCCTACCTGATTTTGTAGGTTCCCCACCTTCCTGTCGTCCCGAGTGCACCATCTCATCAGAGTGTGCTCTTGATAAGGCTTGCAACAATTATCACTGCGTCGACCCCTGTCCAGGCGTCTGTGGCCGCAATGCCGCATGTCGTACCATAAATCACAGTCCCCACTGCAGCTGCTTGCCAGGCTTTACGGGCGATGCCTTCAGCGGTTGTCGCGCTATACGTAAGCCCCTTAGTTCCCTCTCCTTGAATGCAACCTCTCCTCACTTAGATACATTTACAGCTCCCGCCATCAGCTACGATTATCCCAAGGATACTTATCGCGATCCCTGCGTACCCTCACCATGTGGCGCCTATGGGCAGTGTCACGCTCAGAATAGTCAAGCTGTTTGCACCTGCCAGTCTGGTTACTATGGTGCCCCACCCAACTGCCAGCCTGAGTGCGTAATCAATTCTGATTGCGCCTCCCATTTGGCTTGCTTGAATGAAAAGTGTCGCGATCCTTGTCCAGGCTCATGTGGCTTTTCAGCGCATTGCAGCGTCATCAATCACACCCCCATTTGCAGTTGTCCCGTGGGGTATCAGGGTAATCCTTTCGTTAACTGTGCACCGACTCCACCAACTCGTGATCCACCTGCACCACACGATGCCTGCAATCCGTCGCCTTGTGGCTCAAATGCCATCTGCAACAATGGTCAATGCACTTGTCTGCACGATTTCCATGGCAATCCCTATGTGGGCTGTCGTCCGGAGTGTGTCCTTAATACGGATTGTACCCGGGACAGAGCCTGTCAGCGCAACAAGTGTGTTGATCCCTGTCCAGGTGCCTGTGGTGTCGGAGCCAATTGCGAAGTGCGTCAACATGTTCCAATGTGCCACTGTCCATCCGGCACATCTGGCAATGCCTTTGTCCAGTGTTCTCTAGTTCAACGTATGTTCTCTTCGATTACTTTTGGATCACTTAATAACCTTCCGTTCCTGTATATAGCTGATCCTGTCTTGCCTGTTAATCCTTGCCAGCCATCACCTTGTGGCAGTAATGCCCATTGCCGTGTAGCCAATGAGCAGGCTGTATGTTCCTGCCTCCCTGGCTACTACGGCACGCCTCCTCAGTGCCGACCAGAATGTACCATCAACTCTGACTGTGCACCACATTTGGCCTGCCTGAATCAACACTGCCGCGATCCTTGTCCTGGGGCCTGTGGACAGCACGCACTTTGTCAGGTCATTCGACACACGCCCCACTGCAGCTGCCCTAACGGATACACGGGCAACGCCTTTGCCCTATGTCAACGTCTGCCACCGCCTCCGCTTATCCAACAGGAGCCAGTTAATCCTTGCCAGCCATCACCTTGTGGAGCAAATGCCCAGTGCACGGCCTCACCAGATGGAAGTCAGGCGCAATGTAAATGTCGTGCGAATTACATTGGGACACCGCCATATTGTCGACCCGAGTGTGTTACCTCCGCGGAGTGTGCCAATCAATTGGCCTGCATTCAACAAAAGTGTCGCGATCCATGTCCCGGCATATGTGGACAGGCAGCCAAATGTCAAGTGATCAGTCATGTACCCTCGTGTATCTGCATTGCAGATTATATTGGAGATCCTTTCACGCAATGCTACCCGCGACCGGTATTGGAGCGAAATCAACTTAATCCTTGTGTGCCAAGTCCTTGTGGCGGCAACGCCGTCTGCCGGCAACAGGCTGGAGTCGGCGCATGTCAGTGTCTTCCAGAGTATTATGGCAATCCCTACGAGGGCTGCCGACCCGAGTGTGTTCTCAACTCCGACTGTTCCAGTCATTTAGCATGCCTCAATCAACATTGCCGCGATCCTTGCCCCGGCAGCTGTGCCCCCAACGCACAGTGTCAAGTAGTTAATCATGTGCCCATCTGTAGCTGTTATCCTGGTTATAATGGTGATCCATATAGCCATTGTCAGCTGCGTCAGGCAGAACGTAAGCATCCTTCTCTGACATCACTTAAAACTTGCACTAACCCACCTTATTACGTATTATTTGCACCACCTTTTTGTACCATCCTCTCAATAGCTGTCCCAGTGATATATGTGAATCCTTGTCAGCCTTCGCCCTGCGGTCCCAATGCTGTATGCAAGGACCAGCAGAGTCAAGCGGTTTGCAGTTGCCTGCCCAATTTCTTTGGTACTCCACCCGCCTGTCGACCCGAATGCACCACCAATCCCGAGTGTCCTCACGACAAGGCCTGCATTAATCTCAAGTGTCGCGATCCCTGCCCTGGGGCCTGTGGCTTCAATGCCATATGCCAGCCACTGCACCACCGACCCTATTGTTCTTGTCAGCATGGTCACACGGGAGACGCCCTCGTGCGTTGTTATCCTGCACCCGCGCCTCTACCACAAAGAGAATCTTACCGCGATCCTTGCGTCCCGTCACCGTGTGGCTCGTATGCTCAGTGTCGGGTGGCCAACGATCAGGCCATCTGCACTTGTCTGTCCGAGTATTATGGCATTCCACCGCATTGCCATCCCGAGTGCATTCTCAATTCAGATTGTTCAGGACATCGTGCCTGCATTAATGAGAAGTGCAGGGATCCATGTCCAGGAGCGTGTGGTCTTTTTGCTCAATGTAATGTGCTGAACCACGTGCCTAGTTGCTCGTGTCCGAGTGGTTATCTTGGTGATCCATTCTATCGATGTTACCCAGCACCAATTGCACCACCTCCTGAACCAGTTGCTGACGATCCTTGCCAGCTCTCGCCTTGTGGTGTGAATGCCCAGTGCTCGAGTGGCATCTGTAGTTGTCTGCCACTCTATCAAGGCGATCCATATGTTGGCTGTCGTCCAGAGTGTGTACTTAGTACAGAATGTCCCCGAGAGAAATCCTGTGTACGCAATCGCTGCGTTGACCCTTGTCCTGGCACTTGCGGTTTTTCTGCTATCTGCGAGGTGCACAATCATGTGGCCATGTGTCATTGTCCAGCTGGTATGCAGGGAAATCCATTTGTGCTATGTCAGTCAGTACCAAAAGCTGTGGCGCCACTATCAGCACCACTGCAACCTTGCCAGCCTTCACCCTGTGGCAGCAATGCACATTGTCGCGCTGTGGGAGATCAAGCTATATGCAACTGCTTGCCTGGCTACTACGGAAGTCCACCAACTTGCAGACCCGAGTGCACCACCGACTCGGAGTGTTCTCTAAGCCAGGCTTGCGTCAATCAACATTGCCGCGATCCTTGTCCCGGCGTTTGCGGTCATCAAGCTGTATGCCATGTGATTAACCATAGACCGCAATGCGTCTGCCCCAGTGGATACACGGGCAGTCCCTATACTCAATGCCAATACATTAGACCAGTTCCAGTTCTAACATCAACTCCAGCACCTACTTCGACTCCGCATGTGATTCCGCATGACGAACCACTTGATCCTTGCCTACCCACGCCCTGTGGCCCCCACTCGCAGTGCAGTAGTGAGCAGGGTGTGGCCATCTGCCGTTGTGAGTCGGAGCATGTGGGCATACCTCCCTACTGTCGCCCGGAGTGCATATCCAACAGCGACTGTCCCAACGATCGTGCCTGCATCACTCGCAAGTGCCGCGATCCTTGTCCAGGTCTCTGTGGTTTTAATGCCATCTGCCACACCAGCAACCACCAACCCAACTGTGTATGTGTACCAGGTCTAATTGGGAATCCATTTACTGCCTGCCAACCACTACCACCACCACCTGCTCCAATTCCTACACTACCCCCAAGAGTAACTGCCATACAGACACCGCAGTTTGAGGAGCCCCCGTTAAATCCATGTGAACCCAATCCTTGTGGTGCCAATGCCCTTTGCAGCCAGCACCACGGCGTAGGCTCCTGCAGCTGTCTGCCCGATTATTATGGCAATCCTTATGAGGCCTGTCGTCCTGAGTGCATCATTAACAGCGATTGTGCCTCGCACAGAGCGTGCGTTCAGCTAAAGTGTCAGGATCCATGCCCCGGTACATGTGGCCTCAATGCAGAATGTCGTGTGGTGGATCATCTACCACATTGCAGCTGTTACAGCGGCTTCACGGGCAACCCCCTGACCCACTGCGCATTACAGCAGCCAGTGCAGCAATGTAAGCAGTCACTCTCGAGAGATTCCTTGTTTATTTGTAATCATCTCTCAATTTTTTCTGACTCAGCACCCATAGTCCACCCTAATCCTTGTGTGCCAAGTCCATGTGGTGAAAATGCACAGTGTCGCGAAAGCAATGAACAGGCCATCTGCTCTTGTCTTCCCGATTTCTTTGGTAGCCCACCTTATTGTCGACCAGAGTGCTCCCTAAACTCCGAATGTCCCTTCGACAAGGCCTGTGTACAACATAGATGTATCGATCCCTGTCCTGGAGCTTGTGGCATATATGCCGAGTGTCGCGTTCATTATCACAACCCTATTTGCTATTGTGGACCTTCGCACACTGGCAACCCCTTCACCCGATGCTACGAGAATCCCAGACGTAAGACTTCATGTAATACGACAGCCAATTGTCAGCTTCCTTCTAATACTCTTTCTTCGGCCTACGCAGCTTCCACAAATGTCCGACCTGCCATTTATGACACACCAGCACCCCCCTATCCGGTTGCCATACCCGGCGTGGTATACATTCCCTCTGAACCACAACCGATTCCTCCTACGTACCAACCCTCAATGTACACAACTTACCCGACTCAACCAAAATCTCAACCAAAACCGGGTGTGATCAATATTCCGTCGGTATCGCTACCAACGCCAAGCGGACAACCAACATATACTGATGTCCACCATCCAACACAACAGCCCCAACCACAGGCAATACCAGGAGTTATTAATATTCCTTCAGTGCCTCAGCCAGTACAACCGACATCAAGTGCACCTGTCTTTATCCCATCGCCAAGTCCAACGACACCTGCGCTACAGCCAGGAATAATAAATATACCATCAGCACCACAGCCAAATTATCCGTCACCTCAGCCTCCTTTATACGATGTCAACACCACACCACAACCACCTCAACAACCAGGTGTGGTGAATATTCCCTCAGTTCCACGCCCGTCGTATTCAACAACACAACCACCGGTCTATGATGTATACCATCCAACACCACAGCCGACGCCACAACAGCTAGGAGTTATCAATCTTCCGTCAGCACCACAACCACAACCTCCCGCACCACAGCCTCCACTTTACATTCCATCTCCTCCAGCTACTTTACGACCTGCTCCACAGCCTGGAGTAATCAACATTCCGTCAGCACCACAACCATCGTACCCATCACCTCAACCACCGGTCTATGATGTGACATACCCACCAACACAGCCAACACCACCACAGCCTGGAGTTATAAATATTCCAACAGCACCACAACCACAGCCTCCTGCATCGCAACCTCCAATATTTATACCATCTCCAGTAACCACGCCGACCGAATCACAACCTGGTGTAATCAATATACCATCGATTCCACAACCGTCGTATCCAACTCAGCAGCCTCCGACTCATGATGTCAACTACCCTACAGTTCCGACACAGCCGCCCGCACCGGGTGTTATCAATATTCCTTCCGCACCACAACCACAGCCAACACCTCAACCACCCCGTCCAGCGATATACGATGTGTATTACCCGCCACCACCACAAATACATGGAGTCATAAATATTCCCTCTCTTCCACGACCAACTTATCCGACACCACAACCATCGGTGAACGTGGTAACACCACCTACGTCAACAACTGCACCACATCCCGGTGTCATCAATATATCTTCAGCCCCACAACCAACTTATCCATCGCCACAGCCACCGATTTATAATGAGAACTACCCCACAACCCAGCCTAGACCACAACAGCCTGGAGTTATCAACATTCCTTCACATCCACAGCCAGTGTCTCCAGCACCACAGCCACCGTTATACATTCCATCTCCTCCAGCAACGACACCTGCATCACAGCCAGGAGTCGTCAATATACCATCGTTACCACAACCGACTTACCCAACAACTCAACCACCAAACTACCAGGATGTAAATTACCCAACAACACAACAAATACCACAACAACCTGGAATTATAAACATTCCTTCAGCACCACAGCCATCGTATCCGTCTACGCAACGTCCACTTTTCATTCAATCCCCACCAGCTACTTCAACACCTGCACCACAACCTGGAGTTATTAATCTACCATCAATATCGCAACCTAATTACCCAACACCTCAAGCTCCATTTTACGATGTGAACTACCCGCCACCACAACCGACGTATAAGCCAAGCGTCGTCAACATTCCTTCTTATCCACAGCCTGTACCTTCTGTACCACAAACTCCACTATACAATCCAACTTATCCGACGACTTCAACACCGGCACCAAAGCCAAGTGTAATCAATATTCCTTCGGCACCTCAGCCATCGTACCCAACACCTCAACCTCCGATCTTCGATGTGAACTATCCGCAACCACAACCTACACCACCAGAAGTTATAAACATTCCTTCGTCATCTGAGCCATCTTATCCGACACCTCGACCTGCGATCTTCGAAGTGAGCTATCCGCAACCACAACCTTCACCGCCAGGAGTAATAAACATTCCCTCGGCACCCCAACCGTCGTATCCAACACCTCAACCTCCGATCTACGATGTAAACTTCCCTGTGAAACAACCACAACCAACGCTTGGTATCATCAACATTCCCTCAGTGGGAGAACCAGCTCCCACACCAACACCACATAGTCCGGTCTATGATGTGGCTACTCCCAGTATGGAGAGAAATCCCTGCTACCCGTCGCCCTGTGGTCCGTACTCGCAGTGTCACAATCGTTTTGGAGTCGCGGCCTGTATTTGCCTCCCTAATTATAGCGGAACACCTCCAAATTGTCGGCCTGAATGCATTGTGCACTCCGATTGTCCGGCTCACTTGGCATGTGTGAACGAAAAGTGTCGCGATCCTTGTCCAGGATCGTGTGCATACAATGCTCTTTGCCGTGTGCAAAACCATGTGCCCAATTGCTTCTGTCCTCCGGGACATACAGGAGACCCTTTCATTACATGTCAAATGACACCTCCTAAAGTTGTGGAACATGAACCGATTCCTCCAAAGGATCCCTGCTATCCTTCGCCTTGTGGTGCGAATGCCATTTGCAAAAATGGAATTTGCAGTTGTCTGGCTGAATATCATGGAAATCCTTATGTAGGCTGTCGTCCGGAATGCGTGCTAAATACGGACTGTGATAAGGATAAGGCTTGTAGAAGACAAAAGTGTGAGGATCCATGTCCAGGAACCTGCGGACCAAACGCCCTTTGCCATGTCTACAATCATATTGCAAGCTGCTCGTGTCCAACTCAAATGCAGGGAGATGCGTTAGTTCGCTGTGACCCTATTCCCATTCACAAACCCATACCTGAACCACCGATCACAACAACGACGACAACAAGGATCCCTATTACTCCCATAACACTCCCTGCTGTTGTGCCACCGCTTAAACCTATTAATCCTTGCCAGCCCTCGCCCTGTGGACCCAATGCTCAATGCCGTCCCCACCTGGAACAAGCTATTTGCTACTGTCTGCCTGGATATCTAGGCACGCCTCCTTCCTGTCGTCCAGAGTGCAGCAGCAACTCGGATTGTCCCCTTGACAAGTATTGCTTAAATCTCAAGTGTAGCGATCCCTGTCCAGGTGCCTGCGGCTTACGTGCTATTTGTCACGCACAAAACCACAGTCCCATCTGCTTGTGTCCTCCATCTTTGACGGGTAACCCACTGTTAGCCTGTCAAGTTATAGGTAATGACACTTGAAACCAACCAAAAAAGAAAACCACACTCTAACGCAATTATTTTAGTTGTAGCACCACCAACCAGAGATCCCATTGAAGCGAATCCCTGTCTGCCTTCACCCTGCGGTCCCCACTCTGAGTGTGAGCCCACCGCACAGGGTGCCCGCTGCTCATGTCTCAGAGATTTTATAGGCACACCACCGCACTGTCGGCCCGAATGTGTCAGCAGCGCTGACTGTGCCAGCGACAAGGCCTGCCTAAACCGCAAATGCGTGGATCCGTGTCCTGGTAGTTGTGGTCACCAGGCTCTCTGTCGCGTCGTCGCACACAGTCCGCTCTGCTATTGCCCTGTGGGCTTGGTGGGTGATGCACTTAGTGCTTGCGTCGCACCCAAACCACCACCGGTGGTGCCATGTCAGCCTAACCCGTGTGGTGTAAATGCAATTTGCCTACCACACAGTGAGTTAAGCGTCTGCCAATGCCTGCCAGACTACTATGGCAATCCCTATGAGATCTGTCGCCCAGAATGTATTCTTAACTCGGACTGCAGCAGCGATCGTGCCTGCGTGCGAGAAAAGTGTCAAGATCCTTGTCCCGGTGTTTGTGGTATCAATGCCCAGTGTCAGGTGATCAATCACAGTCCCGTCTGTGAATGTTTACCTCAACATGTAGGCAATCCCTACTATAGCTGTCGTCGCATTGTGCAGCAAGAACGTAAGAGTTATAAACGTTACGAAAAGTTACAAACTTCTAATCTCAAAACTGCTGTGCCACTAAAAAAAAAGTCTACCTCGATTTCTTCCGCTCTCTTCTTATCTTACTCTCTGTCGACTCAACAATAATGCAGTACTCAATTTTAAGCTTTGTCCCTGACTGTCGTGTCTTATTAGTTGTGTAACCACCTCACTGCCCAAACAACATGCTAAAACCTATTCATACCGAAAAGTTTTCTTGTAACAATTATGCAAAGAAAGCAATCCATCACTATTTTTCACTCGTTCTCTCTCGAATCATCAATAAGGCAGTACTCAATTATAATACCTGTTCCTTTGTACAGTTATTTTTCTTTACTCGTGTAACCATCGATCGCACCATCAAGCACAACGCTAAAACACATACATATATAATGCAGATTTCTTTCTTATGACAATTGCTAGACAATATGTATTTAAAAAAAGAGTAGCAAATATTAACATCGCTTTTGCTTTTAAAATCAAATTGCTTTGCTTTTTGGCCGCAAAATTATGCATACCAAGTTAACTCAAAACCATTCTCCCAACCACCAGCCACGACCCCTGTTTATGTGAATCCCTGCGAACCAACGCCCTGTGGCGCCAATTCCCAGTGTCGCGAATCCCAGGGGCAGGCTATTTGTAGCTGCTTGCCGGAATTTATAGGCATCCCACCAGCCTGTCGTCCCGAGTGCGTGATCAGTGCCGAGTGTCCTGCAGATAAGGCGTGCATCAAGCAAAAGTGTCAAGATCCTTGTCCAGGAGCATGTGGACTTAATGCTCAGTGCCATGTGCGCAACCATAGTCCGCTCTGTTCATGCCAACCTGGAACAACAGGGGATGCCTTTATTCGATGCCTACCGTTGCCACCACCAGCACCACCCAAACATCAAAAACCACCCGTCCCCGACATGCCATGTGTGCCCTCACCCTGCGGTCCGAACTCTCAGTGTCGAGAGGTCAATGGTGGCGCCAGTTGTAGCTGCCTGCCCAACTACATTGGCGCTGCACCCAACTGTCGACCCGAGTGCACGATTAATGCGGAGTGCGCAAGCAATTTGGCTTGTATCAATGAAAAGTGTCGGGATCCTTGTCCAGGCTCCTGCGGTTTTGCAGCCCAATGCAATGTCATCAACCACACGCCCAGTTGTTCGTGTCCCGCCGGCCATACGGGTGACCCCTTCACAAGTTGCCGTCGCTTGCCACCAACACCACCGCCAGCACCACCGAGTATGCTCCCTTTCTCTCACTCTTTTCGCGTTGTGTTCTCTGTCCTAACGAGGTTATATACTTTTACAGAACTCGATGATCCCTGCAATCCGTCGCCTTGTGGCGTCAATGCATTGTGCCGTAATGGTCAGTGCTCCTGCTTGCCCGAATACCTGGGCGATCCCTACGTCGGCTGTCGTCCCGAATGTGTATTGAACTCCGAGTGTCCCAGAGATCGTGCCTGTGTACGCAATAAGTGTGTGGATCCTTGTCCAGGCACTTGTGCCCAAAATGCTCTCTGTGATGCTATCAATCACATTGCCATGTGCCGCTGTCCGGAGCGGATGACAGGCAACGCCTTCGTCTTGTGCTCACCAATGCCTGATGTAGTGCCCATCAATCCCTGCCAGCCATCGCCCTGCGGCGCCAACTCACAGTGCATTGAACGCAATGGAAATGCTGTATGTTCCTGCGTCACAGGATACCTCGGACAACCGCCCAACTGTCGGCTGGAGTGCTACTCCAGCTCGGACTGTTCCCAGATACATGCCTGCATCAACAACAAGTGTGTGGATCCCTGCCCAGGACAATGTGGTCTCAATGCCATTTGTCAAGCGGTACAGCATCGCGCCCACTGCGAATGTATTCCGGGCTTTACGGGCAACGCCTATCGATTATGCAATCGTATTGTCATTGAACGCAGACCAGAGGCAGCACGTGATCCCTGCTATCCCTCGCCATGTGGAGCAAACTCTCAGTGTACTAATGAACAGGGCAATGCCCGCTGCACTTGCCTATCCGAGTTTCAAGGCACGCCACCCAATTGTCGACCTGAGTGCTCCAACAACGATGAGTGTGTCAATAGTCTGGCCTGCATTGGTCAGAAGTGTCGCGATCCTTGTCCTGGAAGCTGTGGCCAGAGTGCCCAGTGTCAAGTGACATTACACACGCCCAACTGTCATTGTCCCGCAGGCATGACGGGTGATCCCTTCCGTCTTTGCCAGCCAGTGTCCCCAAGTAAGCATCTACGTCCAGTCCCAACCCTTTTCAACAAGTTTGCATATTGTATACAGGCAGGGCGATGTATTAACCCCAAATCTAATCATAATCCTCTCGTTTTCAGCTTTACCTACACCAATTCCAGAGCCAAAGAATCCTTGCCAGCCATCTCCATGTGGCAGCAACACTGAGTGCCGTCTGCGTGGACAAAGCTATGTCTGCGAGTGTATTCAGGAATACATTGGCAATCCCTACGAGGGATGCCGTCCTGAGTGCGTTGGTAACTCCGATTGTCCTGCGAACCGTGCCTGCATAAGGAACAAGTGCGCGGATCCCTGTCCAGGAACGTGTGGCCTAGAGGCCTTCTGCAATGTCAACAATCACATACCCATATGTTCCTGCCCTACGAGCTACACGGGGAATGCCTTCGTTCAGTGCACACGTGTCGTAACACCACCACCGCCATCAGATCCTTGTTATCCTTCACCATGTGGCCTCAACTCAGTATGCCGCGTTCAACGCGATCAGGCTGTCTGCGAGTGCTTACCCGGCTTCTTTGGTAATCCTTTGGCCCAGGGTTGTAGACCTGAGTGTACCCTGAGCTCCGACTGCGCCAAGGATCGTGCTTGCGTGAATTCCAAGTGCGTGGATGCCTGTGTCGGTGTCTGTGGTTATGGCGCCATTTGCCAGACCATAAATCACAGTCCCATCTGCAGTTGTCCAGACAAGATGATCGGTAATCCGTTCGTACAATGCGAATCGCCACGCGAAGTGGAGGTCATTGATCCTTGCCAACCGTCACCTTGTCGAAGCAATGGCATTTGCCGTGTTCACAATGGAGCCGCCACTTGCAGCTATCCGGAGTGTGTGACTAATGAGGATTGCTCCAGAGATCGTGCCTGCGTCACCCAGAAATGCCGTGATCCTTGCCAGAATGCCTGCGGTCTCAACGCAATCTGTCGCGTCATCAATCATAAGGCCGTATGCAGCTGTCCACCTGAATTCTATGGCTCGCCCTATGCTCAATGTGTGCGCCAGGTACCCAAATTGGATCCCCCTAAGCCGGAATGCACCAGTGATTCAGAGTGCAGTAACGACAAAGCGTGCATTAATCAGGTTTGCCGCAATCCTTGCGAACAATCCAATCTGTGTGCTCAACAGGCACGTTGCCACGTTCAGCTCCATCGTCCTCTTTGCGTCTGCAATGAAGGTTATACGGGCAATGCTCTACAGCATTGCTACCTTCTGGGCTGCCGCTCAGATGGAGATTGTGCTCCCACTGAAGCCTGCATCAATGAACAGTGCGTCGATCCTTGCGGTTTCACGCAGTGTGGTGCTGGCGCCATCTGTCGCACCGACTTTAATCATCGTGCCCGCTGCCATTGCCCAGAAGGCTATCGAGGAAATCCTCTTGTGCGTTGCGAGCGTCCTGAATGCCGCAGCGATGACGAGTGTGCCTTCCATCTTGCTTGCCGCAATGAACGTTGCGAGGATCCCTGCAACTGCGGCATAGGTGCTCAGTGTCGTGTCGACAATCACCGCGCCCAATGCCGTTGTCCTGCTGGATATAGCGGCAATCCTGCCGTGCGCTGCGACTTGGTTCCCGTACAACCCGAGGGATGTACGATGGATGCCGAGTGCCCCAGCAAATTGGCTTGCTTCAATGGAGAATGCAAGAATCCTTGCGATGTTACTCATCCTTGTGGTGCCAATGCCATTTGTGAGGTCGTCGATACTCTTCCCCTGCGTACTATGATCTGTCGCTGCGAGCCTGGCTATGTGGGTGATGCTGACATTGGATGTCGCAAAGGTAGGTCCACCTCTCCAAAAGGAGTTAACTTACAGTATTGTATTCACATTTGTATGCAGTTCAAACTGGCAGGCGAGTTGGGAAACGAAAAAATATGTTTTTATGTAGCTACAGAAGTCTACATAAATGACTGATTTTTCATCTCACGACTTGTGCTGATTGTCTAACTACAAATGTGAGCTGAATCTGTAATTATTTGTCTGCTTTATTGCCGAGATTTGATTTTTTCTTTGCAGCCAAGTTGTAAATAGTTGTAATAAGCTTACATATTTTATGATCTTTATGATCCCCAACTTCCTCCTTTACTTCCCCGTTCAAAGAGTTGCGCACCACAATAAATGCACTCGATAACTCAATGCTAACTGCTGCACTTTCTCCCATTTCTTCACCCTATATGCAACTCTTAGCTAATCTTATTCTTTTTGGCTTAGAACCCGAACGTGACCAAGGCTGTTTATCGCATGATCAGTGCCAGGATATGGAAGCTTGCCGCGGAGGCAACTGTGTCAATCCTTGTCTGGATTCATCGCCTTGTGCACGCACAGCTCAGTGCTTGGCACAACAACATCGCGCTATCTGCAGCTGTCCACAAGGTACCCAAGGAGACCCCTTCACCAACTGTTATCAGCCACGTAAGTCAAGTTTAAAAATATAATCTGAGCCACACTAATATTTAATCTCTTATCTGCAGCACAAATCACAGCTGGCTGCAAACACGACTCTGAGTGTACCCCAACAACTGCGTGTATCAATCAGCGTTGCCAAGATCCTTGTGCCGAGGCTAATCCTTGTGCCGGCAATGCTGAGTGTCGCGTACAGAACTATCGACCCATTTGCTACTGTCCCGCTGGCTGGGGTGGTGATCCACAAGTCCAGTGCTTTAAACGTAAGTAGTCTGGAATTTATATGTCTGTTTGCCTAACCTTGACTCACTTTCTCCCTCCCTTTTAGCTGAATGTAAGATTAATGCGGATTGCCCTTACGACAAGGCATGCTTGAATGAGAACTGCGTGAATCCTTGTACCCATGGTCAGGTGCGTTGTGGCAGTGGAGCCGAGTGCCTGCCACAGAACCACCAAGCCGTCTGCAAGTGTCCTGCTGGCACACAGGGAAGTCCCTTCGTTGCGTGCATCACAGGTCATTGCCAATACAACGAGGATTGCGCGGATCACGAGGCCTGCGATCGTTTGAATCGCGTCTGCCGTCCAGTTTGTGAACAGGATACCTGCACCGTGAATGCCATTTGTCAGGGACGTCGTCATCAGCCTCAGTGTGAGTGCCGCCCTGGCTTCCAAGGGAATCCATTCGTGCTCTGTGAGCTACCCAAGCGGGATCCAAAGCCGGAGTGTACCCAAGACGCCGAATGTCCATCGAAATTGGCTTGTATTAATCAACGTTGTGCGGATCCTTGTGCCACTCCACATGTGTGCAGTCCACAGCAGAGCTGTGCCGTCCTGGACACGCTCCCTCTCCGAACCATGATCTGCAAGTGTCCTAGCGATACTGTTTCCGACAATTCTGGCAATTGTGTACCCATTCAAGCTGTCATCGTGACCAGCGGATGCCAACATAATGCCGAGTGCGCTAGCTCCGAGGTGTGCCTTCATGGCAGCTGCCTGGACGCCTGTCGCCTGGAACACTGTGGCGTGAATGCTCAGTGTACTGCAAGGGATCATTATGCCCAATGTAGTTGTCCAACCGGCTATCAAGGTAATCCGCGCATCGAATGCTACACTACGGACATTGCTCTTCCCAAGATTCCAGGTGCTGAGTGCACACGCAACGATGACTGTCCTCGGGACAAGAATTGTCTGAATGAACGCTGCGTGAATCCTTGTGTGGCTGACGCCTGCGGTCTTGGCGCTTACTGCCATGTACAGGAACGTGCCGCCGTCTGCCGCTGTCCACCTGGTTACACAGGAGATCCTCGTATACGCTGTCTACCACGTAAGTCATAAGAGTAACCTCCTCTTGCTGTAACTCCAAATAACCACTCAATTTCTTACAGCGTCGGATGTGATTACTGTGGGTTGCAAGTCCAGCTCAGACTGCCCCGCCACGGAGTCCTGCATAAATGCACAGTGCATTAATCCCTGTAATTGTGGACCCCATGCCGAGTGCATCGTGAAGAATCATCATCCCATATGCTATTGTCAGCCTGGTTACTCAGGTAACGCCCAGTTTGGATGTGCTCCTATTGGCTGCCAGTCGGATGATGAATGCGCCGGTGACAAACAGTGTGTAAATCGTGAATGCCTGAATCCTTGCCTCGTCTCTGATCCTTGTGCTTTGAATGCCGAGTGTTATGGAAGGAATCATCGCGCCAGTTGTCGTTGTCCAGCCGGACTTGAAGGTGATCCATTTGTGCGCTGTCTGCGTTTGGAATGCCACTCGGATTATGATTGTGCCACCAATTTAGCTTGTGTAGCCAACCAGTGTGTGAATCCATGTGCTCAGAGTCCTTGTGCTCAGAATGCCATCTGCCAGGCCCTGCAACATCGCGCCGTCTGCCGTTGTCCGGATCAACTGCCTTTGGGTAATCCACATGCTTACTGTGAGCCACGTCCTGTGGAGCCTGTTTGCCGTGATGACGGTGATTGTCCAAGTGGTTTGGCCTGCATTGATGCAAAGTGCCAGAATCCTTGCACTGAACTCTCGCCTTGCGCCCGTAGTGCTCATTGCAGTGTTCTCGATAGCGTCCCTGTTCGTACAATGGTCTGTGAGTGTCCTGAGTCCCAGGTGCCGGATGCTAGCGGCGAATGCCGTTCGGTGGTGTTACAAAGCCCACCGGGATGCGAGAGTGATCTGGATTGTGGGGATCAGGAGGCCTGTGTGAATCGACAGTGCCGCAATCCTTGCAACTGTGGAACCAACGCAATCTGCCAAGTTCAACAACATCGTGCCGTGTGCAGTTGCCAGGATGGCTTTGAGGGTAATCCTTATGCTGCCTGTCGCTCCATTGGCTGCCGTGTTGATGGTGAATGCGACTCAGGCAAGGCCTGCATCAATGGCAACTGCATCAATCCCTGCCTACTCAACGACCCTTGCGGTCCCAATGCCGAGTGTTACGTTCAATCAAGTCGCGCCCAATGTCGCTGTCTCAGCGGTTATAGAGGAAATCCTTACGAGCGTTGCCAAGTCATTGGTTGCAGCAGCAACAATGATTGCCCTACAGACAAGACGTGCCAAAACGAACAATGTGTCAATCCTTGCGTTTATAATAACATATGCGCACCACGTGCTGAGTGTCGTCCACAGAACCACATGGCTGTGTGCCGCTGTCCGGCGGACTTCCTGGGTAATCCTTATGTTGATTGTCGCCCAGAACCGCAACCCATTTGCAAACTGGACACGGACTGTCCTGCACGATTGGCCTGCATCAACGAACAATGTGTCGATCCCTGCTTGGTTCTTGAACCTTGTCAACGACCTGCCCAGTGTCAGGTAACACCCACAGTACCAGTCCGTACCATGATCTGTATCTGCCCCGATGGTTATATTAGCAGCGGCAGCGGAAGTTGCAAGCCCACTAAGAGTGTTGTCACAGTCGGTGGATGCATTTCGGATAGCGATTGCTCAGCGGACAAGTCCTGCGTAAATGGCATCTGCCGAGATCCCTGCAATTGTGGTTTGAATGCGGAATGCCGCATCAAGGATCATAAGCCTGTGTGCACTTGTCGTCAAGGCTACGAAGGTAATCCCGAATTTGAGTGCGCCAAGATCGAGTGCAGCATCAACTCCGAGTGTCCGGCAACTCATGCCTGTCGTAATCAGCTCTGCGTGCCCGCTTGCCAGGGCGAACAATGTGGACCTAATGCCGAGTGCCTGGCCATTAATCATCGTGCCGTGTGTGAATGTGCTCCTGGACATGGAGGTAATGCTCGCATTGGATGCACACCTCTTGGTTGTCGCACAGATGACGAGTGTCCCACGGACAAGGCCTGTGTCAATGGCAAGTGTGCTAACCCTTGCGAAACAACGGCGATCTGCGCCAGCGACGAACGCTGCAAGGTCTATCAGCATAAGCCTCAATGTGCTTGCCCACCTGGAACTATTCCCGGACGCCATGGCTGCGAACAGGAGCGTATTGTGCCTATCTGCATCAGCGATGGAGATTGTCCAACACAAAAAGCTTGCCTCCATGGCGAATGTATCAATCCCTGCAACGCAACCCAACCATGTGGAGTAAATGCCGAATGCCGTGTCCTGGACACGCTTCCTGTGCGTACCATGATCTGTGAGTGCCTAGAGGGATACACCGGTAATGCGGCGGTGCAATGCGATAAGCGTTCTCTCTGCGTTATCGAAAAGGGCTTCGTTCGCGACGTGGATGGACAGTGCGTCTGTCCACCTGGTAGCGCCCTCGACATCTACGAATATTGTACTCCATGTCTGGTGGAGCAAGGTTATCGCATCGATGAGAGTGGTCACTGTGTGTGCGCCTTAGAGCGTGGCATGGTAATCGATGAACGTGGTCGCTGCACTTGCCCCATAGAGTTAGGCTATCGCCTTACCCCACAAGGCGAGTGTCAACCCGTCGAGCAACCCGAGTGTACAAGTAACGAACAGTGTGCGGATAATCGCTTCTGCAATCCGGAAACCAAGACCTGTATGGATCCTTGCCTGACCAAGTCATGTGGCGTTAATGCCTTCTGCAATGCTGTAAATCATCGTGCTCAATGCCAATGTATCACGGGATACACAGGTAATCCCGAACTCCATTGCAATCACACCAACTTCCGAACGGACTTCCCACGTCCCGACATGGTTGTCAGCTGTCTGGCTGATGGTGTCCAGGTGGAGATCCACATCACGGAGCCCGGTTTCAATGGTGTTCTCTACGTGAAGGGTCACAGCAAGGATGAGGAATGTCGTCGTGTCGTCAATTTGGCCGGTGAGACAGTGCCACGCACTGAAATCTTCCGTGTTCACTTCGGCAGCTGCGGAATGCAAGCCGTTAAAGATGTGGCCAGTTTTGTATTGGTCATTCAGAAGCATCCCAAGCTGGTTACCTACAAGGCTCAAGCCTACAACATCAAGTGCGTCTACCAGACTGGAGAAAAGAATGTCACATTGGGCTTCAATGTGTCCATGTTGACTACGGCTGGAACTATTGCCAATACTGGACCTCCACCCATCTGTCAGATGAGAATCATAACCAATGAGGGAGAGGAAATTAACTCTGCTGAGATTGGCGACAATCTGAGACTACAAGTGGACGTTGAACCAGCCAGTGAGTAACCAAAACATTTATGTGATTCTTAAAAGTTTATCTAAATTCCCCCTTAATCTCATTCCATTTCCAGCTATTTATGGAGGCTTTGCACGTTCCTGCATCGCCAAGACCATGGAGGATAACGTACAGAACGAGTATCTGGTCACAGATGAGAACGGTTGTGCCACTGACACTAGCATCTTTGGCAACTGGGAATACAATCCCGATACAAACAGCCTATTGGCCAGCTTCAATGCCTTCAAATTCCCCTCCAGCGATAACATACGCTTCCAGTGTAACATACGAGTCTGCTTCGGCAAATGCCAGCCTGTCAATTGCGGTGGTTATAATGCCTTTGGACGACGTCGTCGTTCCATTGCCGATAACTCTACTGATTCGACGGCCATTGCTACAAGCACTGGAGTGGAGGGTCAGCTGCGCGAGGAGATTACTATTTCCTCCAATGCCATACTGACATTCGAGAAGCGCAGCGGTCCCGGCCTTAACGATGCTAACAGTGCGTATTTTTTTTAATTCTCACAACCACACTTTTTTCAATAACACATTCTTTCCTTTTTTACAGTCAAACCGGCTGCTCAGCGTGTTGAGGATATTTGCGTCTCGATGGTGGGTTTGATTATAGCTCTGGTCATAACGGCTCTGTTGGCGCTTGTCGCCGTCGCCGTTGCGGTTTCCTGCTGGCTTATGGCCTACAGAAGACGTCCCAAGACCTTGGCACCACTACCTCACCCTCCAGAGTTCCCCAACCCACTCTTTGCAAACCCGGACGCTGCGCCTGAACCAACGCCCGACTATATCTCCTAAACACGTAAAGTAACAACAAAGAATCAAACAAAAAACTACAACAAAAACCTAGCTATAATTTTAGACCTATAACATAATGATTGATAAAATATAGAATGATGATATTTGAGAAGCTCGTGCAAAAAGACAAAAAACGAAATTAAATTTCGCGCAAATGAAATGCAATAAAAGAAAAAACAAAAGAACAGTTGTGAGCCGAAACTGTAATCGCATGTCTTGGGCGTTTATGAAACCCCCCACGCGGAGAAACGAAAAGAGAGAAAGAAAAATTGTAAAAAAGATAAAAACGAATTAAGAAAAAATAATGCACACAAACATTATTAATTTAATATCGTTAAGAAAATAATTTTATTATTATAAATATTTTTGTATTAACTTTTTAGTATACCTGTTTTCCCTACTAATATGAGAATTTTGCGTAGACCCACAAAACGAATAACTAAGGAAACTGCCAAACGAGATGAGAGAAGAGTAGAAAAAGAGCAGAAATAGAAACAGCTACAAAGGAATTCTCGTTCTCTAACGACAACTTCTTCATTAGTCGATTTATGATTACATATTGATATTTTGTTATATACATATATAACTATAAAGATTTCCTATAAATGTTTAGGGTGTGGGTAGTAGCAACAACAGCAACAACACTTTGTATTATAGCACACACACACACAATACACACACGTACCCACTACTACACTTCCTATACACATATAATTTAGGATCTGAGCTCGACTTTTTCAATTAAAAACTGCCTTAATTTTCCACAAAAAAACAAAACGAAACGAACAATGCACCCCGAAAAGAGAAATACTCCTTAGCAGTAGGTAAAGCCCCATTTTGGGGAACATCTTAGTTTCCAAAGTCCATAAGAGAATATAACCTAGGGACAATATTTCAACGATTGTTCTTTAAGGATTATATAGAGAGAAAACAAGTTCAGCTCACACACACACAGATCACAGCCAAATGAACTTGTTTTAGGCACTGGAAATAGTTCTTCCCACAAAGTATAGATAAAAATACAAAAAAATACTGCCACTGAGGCGTCAGATAGCGCACAAAAGATTAATTAAGGTTTTGTTTTTAACAGCGACTAATGGAGGATTTGAACTATATAACACTTACTATCTATCTATAATATGATTAACCCAATTATTTTTGTAGTTTTTTAGTCAATTAATATTAAATTGTTGTGATTGTTTTAAAATGCAAATGAAAGAAAGATACTTCCACTAATTAAAAACTAAACTAATAGCGCGACAAGTACATATAAGTACTTAAAAAAAGAGGAAAGAAAGATAAGGAACTAAACAACGAATCGGCTATAGTTTTCCTTAATTTTTCCCGATTACTTCCTCCCTTCTAAACACAGGACGCAGCTGTCAACGCGCCTTAAACTATGCAGCGAATTTTTGGTTTCGGCGTCCGTTTTACAGGGGGCGTATCTGTTTGTTTAGAATGGGAATGAAGTTGGGAAGAAGGGAATGCGTCGTTAATTAAATTATTCAAAATGAAGTTTTAAATTAATATTATTAAACATAAACAAAATGTATAGTCACTACTTTAAGCCAAAACAGAAGACAATTTCTTTATATAGTGAAAATACCATGACTACTCGCACACACTTACACTCTCTCACACACACACACAGTTACAGAAAGAGACCAATTGTAAATAATACACAAACCGATGGTATTTTTAGTAATTTTTTGTGTATAGGTTTCTATTTTACTTTCCCCCTGATCAAGCAATAGGTTCATGCCAGGCATAAAATTATTTTCTCATATTAAATTAAACAGAAAAGTGCACAAAAGTAATTAATTAAACCATTTCGCTCACAATTATAAAACTATAACTTTTATTTTTTCTTCTTAATGAAAACGTTTACTATTTTCCCGATGACAAGCAACTAGTATTAAGTTGATAAAACTTTTTGCACTGGCAGCAAATATTAAAAAAAAAGAGAATTGTAAAAAGAACAATAGTTAAATTGTAATTATAAAGAATTGTATTTAAAATGAAACAAACAAAAATTATAATTTTAATCGCTTATTGTAAACTAATAAATATTAAATGAATATGAATAAAGAAATATATAAAAAAAGCATGATTACTATTATTTCTACAGCTCCAAGCTGCTTTCATATAGAAAGCGTCAAGTTAAAAAACTTGAAGAAACTAAACTCTAAGAGATATTTGATTTGGAACTTTTACAAAATACAGAGGAAAATAGAAATCACGCATTAATTCAAATTATGATATACCATTCTCTCTCAACTAAACCAACATTTTAATCAGCCGACTCTCGTTCGATCGACATAAATCCAATGATATTGTTGAAATATTAAAAATCCAGTTTCAAATTGGACCATGTGATCTTTAGTACATTCAACATATACACTTAAGTACCTCGTATGTCTCATTTGATTATCAAATACAAATTGTCTCGTATTTTATCCGTTTACCTTGACTTACCTCACAGCAAAATCCCTTCTTGCCCCTCGTCATTATCAATCAGCTTATCGCTACGTCTGTCTGTTAAATGGTAAAAACAAATGCACTTATCAAATATGACCCCTTAGTTCCCTCTTAAAAATCCCACCCAACATGCTATAAATCGAGAACTTTCAACTTAGCTGCTCGCCAAATTGTAGCTTCTTCTTGTTGGTCGTATAATAAAAATTAATATGCAAGCTTTGGGGGATAAGCAGCAGAAACACAAAATAAACGGCAAATGGCAAAACAAATCTCGCTTATTTTCAAACCTCACTCTCTCTTTCGTCTTCTCTAGGTAGTATACCCTATAAGTGAGAGACTGAAGGGGAGAATGTTTTGTCTGTAGGTCTTTAGAAAAGAGGAGAGATTCTATAATCTTAAAGATTCAAATTATAAATATGAGAATGCAATAACTAAAGACACAGTTTCAAAGTATTCAAACATATAAATGTATATCCCTTAAAGTAAGTGATCTATACTCAAGAAATTAAGTGAAAAATTAGGAAGATATAAAAAATATTTAATTCTGTAAGATGTCATAAGTTTCTAGTACATTTTAAGAGATAAGTTGCTTAAAATATTTAATCTGAAATAAAAACAATTAATTCTATAACACATACACAATTAGCAAGATGCGTACTTTGTACATTTTAAAATATTATCTTAGAATACTATTCTATTCCCAAAACACCTTATAAAATATTGCATCTACATTTAGAAAAATTATTAAGTTGCAAACTCATTATAAAACAGTCACATCTCTTTGAAAAAAATTGCATAATTTCCATAAATGGTTTTCTTAATAGGGTATCGCGTAGTCCATCAGACTCGATTGTAAAGTTTAAGCTTGCGGTTATTCTGATTGTTGCTGTCTGCTATCAGATGCCGCACCGGAAAGTATAAACGAGCGCACGACAAAACCAAAACCCGCAAATGCTCACACACACAGCGAGCGAAAGAGAGCGACTAAGCGAGAGAGTGAGCGCGAGCACACGGCCAACGGACCGTGAGCTGCAGGCCTACGAAACCCCAAGATACCCCTCCCAATCCCCTCCGTTAGCTCATAGCCCGCAAGTCGACACAGGCCCCAAAAGCGTCAAGTGTAAACGATATTCGCAAACGTGGATCAGTTGACATTTGACAGCGCGCGTGTTTGCACGTTTCTCAGGGGGCTTTACGGAGACTCCACGGCTCTACGGCAGCTCCACGGGAGGCTATACGGTTAAAAGTTCGTGAAACGGGCCAAAACATTGATCGTGAATGTGGCGTGCGCTCATTAAGACATGTTTGGCATAGAAATTCCCAAATTTCATAACTCTTTAAAAACTGTTTAAATAATTTTACAATTTGGGGCTGACACATGAATTGCGTATACGTCGCGTTATCAGTCTTTTTCCACCTTCGTCTGGTGGGTAATTGATATAACAATATTCCGTGCAATGTGTTGATTATGCTATTATACGATTATGAATAATGATTAAAATTAAACCTGGGCTATTGTTGAATGAAATGAATGAATACAATGCTTATTCAATTGAAAAGTGTCGCAATATCACTTTAATTAACCTATTTGATTGTATTAAAAATTACAAAGTGATTTAAATTATCATTAACAATTGTTATGGGCACGTGAAACACTTTTTTTGGTGTCAATCAATGCCAAAATGTACAACAAATTTATTTTTTATGATTATTTGCTGAGAAAACAAACTAAAATAACGAGAAACAAAAGCTGCTGAGAAAAAATCGTTTACGTAGTGCAATAAAAAAGTTAATTATATTTTGTTTTCGTTTCCTTTTTTTTGCAATTTTCTTCGCATTGAACATTTGCTCAGTATGGTTGTTGGTTTCATTAACACAAAGCATTTTATATTTCCTTAAATATGTATTTCTATTTACACACATCTTAGCATTCTTTATCTTTGAACGCAAACAAAAATTTTTCAAAAATATTGTGCTTAGAAAAACTCAGAGGATTCAACTATTTAAAACCTATGAATATTTCAAATGAGAACAGTTTTTGCATGAACTTGCCTCATCAAATTAAATCATAAAATGAAATATATTGTAAAAAAGTCTCTGTATCTGAAAATATATGCATATACATATTTTTGCCGACTTGAGGAAGCATGATTATATATCAAAGTGAAACGACTACAATATTAAAAATTTATAGCTTAACTTTATTACAAAGTATGAAAGTAAACCTCAAGTAGTTAATGAACTTCTATTACCTTCTCATAAAATGCAACAGCAGGAAGTTTATCCAATTCAATATCTTGAAAACGTGTGAATGAATCTCTTAGCGACACATTCCGTCGCTTAGCTCATGCATTGGCTTTGTAAATTGTAAGTCGAGAAATTTACATATCACATGGCAAGTCAATGAGGCTGGTTTATTACAATAAAGTCTCATAAAATGCCATGTGCAGTGCAATGCGAGATACTTTACAGTCAAAAATGTATTTGTAGATTGTCGTAAGATGCGTATAATTAATAATTCTGAACCCATTTCAATGACCTTTGCGCTCGAGCAAAAGAGTCACTAGAGCATAGCGCCATATGAATTGATGTATCATCGAATGTGATTATGACGTAGTGCTTTGAATCGATCAAAGATAGTGTCGAGAGGGATTTCACCCGAAAACCAACTTACTCAAAGCCATAAAAAATGAAAGCTACCAAAGAAATGTTGTCAAGTGCCAAGGGGAAGTGACGGCAAGGGGGAAGATACTATATACGATAAGATACAATTTTGTAACTGATGTCAAGTGAAGTGCGAGTGACTGTGATGAGATCTGAAGTGCGCGCCAGACAGATATGAATGTTTATCTGTCACGATGATAAAAAGTGGAAATAAAATTTAAAAAGATATACAAAAAATGGAACATGTGCTTGTTTATCTATATTTGTTTCTTATTTTTTTATAAATAAACAAAAGTAAATAGTGAGCATGTGAACAGTTTATAAATTGTTGCGATAAGTGTCCAAAACAAAAAAGCTAGATTATTTATGGGAATGACAGTATAATAAAATAAATAACAAAATATGATTTCAGCTCAAACAACAAAAAAAATCACTACAGAGAGTGCGAATTTTGTGAAGAAAAGACAAACAACTTAAAAGTCCGAATATTTTTTATAGCAATTATGAAATCTCCTAATTATTTTATATATAAATTCTATGACAACACCAATGAAAACACTCTTACTAATTGACTTTAAAGTATTAAAATTGACAAAAAGGAAACACTTTGTTCATTCATTGACTTTATAAACAACTTTTTTTTCTCAGATAGTTTACACATCTGATAAAGATCTAAGAATATATATTATTTTAAACTAAACTTAAGCTGAAATAGCTTGAATCAAATCTGTCGCAAATATGAGCTTAAGGCGATTTGAATTGCTTGAAAATGTTCATAATCTGTTGATTATTTAAGTAATTCAGAATTATGTAGGTTAATAAGTTATTAAGACAATTTGCAGAGTTTAGTGGAATTTTCTGGCATACATATATCAATTTGTTAGAGTACTCGTACTTTCAGAGATAATAATAAAAGACAATGAGCATCTTTTTAGTTTTCACTTTATTTGGTTTTATTATGATTTAAAAGCTTAAGCGAGCGCACACTAACAACAACAATAACATCAACAGATATAATGGCATTGTGGTGTTCAAGGTTTTAAAGTGATTTAAAAATATGACAACCGCAACAGCAACAACAACTATAACAACAGCAACAACATTTCGCCTGTAAGCGGCAGCGACACTAGCTACAAATTATGAGCATTAAAATGATAAATACGTGTATGAAAGCAACAATAACAACAGCTAAAATAACAACAAACACAAAGATGATTTTATGATTAAGCCAGCGACAATAAAAAAACAACTTTAACGAATTTGAGCAGCACCAAAGTAAGCAAAACAAAGAAGCAGAAGAGAAACTCAAACAACAGCAATTGGTTAAAATGGCAGATCAAGCTGGCCAAGATGGTAGCAATAAAGCAGGCCAACCACTGGCCAAAACTGCCTCCTCACCCACTGCCCTAAATGTGGTAACCAAACGCACCACGCCCACCACCTTGTCGCCCCTTTCAAGGCACAGCCAATTGTCAGACAGTGGCGCCGAAAGTTGCGGTGATAATGATGAACAACGTCTCATCCGCAATTCTTCGTTGCGGCCTCACAAATACATCATCATACCTGCCACACCTGGCTCACCGGTGGCTGGTGGCGGTGCTGCACCACAGTATCCATTTCGACAGACCAATTCCACCACTTCCTTGGTGGCCATGGCAGCAGCATTGCAGAAACAACAGACACCACGTCAGTCGGCAGTCAAGTCGCGTCCCAGCTCGGATGTCATACAGCCACAGCAGTTGCAGCAACATCTGCAGCTGCAACAGTTGCCACAGCCAGCGGCATCCACCTCAACGGTTACCTTTACCATCGATGATTGCGAGCCGGAGGCATCAGTGATTCCCCCTGCTGCCCACTTTACGCCTGCCACCCTGACCTGCACCACCACAACCACCATGGCTGGACATGATGCTCTGGCCATTTCCCCCCTTAGCTATGATGTGCGCTCTCGACTTGGCAGCCATCACAGCAGCATGCGCTCCGTGGTCTCAGGTGAGCTATATGGATCAATTTGATATAGATGCAAGTTCTTTTATAGTATAGATTCCTTTTAATATATGACAGTGTCATGACCCTTAAATAGAACCTGTCTTACTATTCCTTTATGCACCTTTACAGCTTATCTTCCCGGTCTGAGCGACAGCAGCTGTAATCTCGCCGGCAGCTCGGCCGCAAATTCCGGACTGCAAGCCCCAAATCCCCTCTATATGCAACCGCAGGCTTCTCTTAGAGGCAGTTCCTATAACTTTCATGAGCTGGCCGGTGGTAATCAAATCTACTCGGATGTCACTTCCGTGCGATCATTGGCCTCCATTGGTATTGGCTCGACGGATGGACGAAAGTTGGTCATTAGACGAGTGCCAACCACAGCTAACGAGTTGTTTGATATGGTGAATCCGCAAACACCACCGTAAGTAAAAAATTAATACCATTTACAGCAACTGGGGCGCTCTATTAATAACATTTTAATGTAATGTTATCATGAATGTTATTGACAATTTTAAATTATTGGTTAGGAGCTGATTGTGAGAAATGGTGGATTATTAATAAAATTAAATTGAATTGTGGGAATGTTTTTAAACTTAGCTTGAAGTTTAACCCAGCAGACATTGCTATTAACAGAAGTTAACAGCAACAGAAGTTAACAGCAACAGAAGTTAACAGCAAAGAAGCAGATAATGTTAAGATAATAAAATATGTACCTTAAGGTTATTAACTGTAGTGTAAGCTCTCTCACATACATGTTAGATAAATAAAGAATATTTGAATTTATTTAATTCAATTCGCCAGCCCTCGTTCCATTAGCATCGCAATCAAATTGACGTTCACATCAAATGCTTTAAGATTTATCGTCAATTTTGGCACTTTAACATTTGAAGGGGGGCGAGCATAAAAAAAGCAAATGTTATCACACCTATTTCATAGCAAATATGAGATTTTAACACCATCTGTGTGGATGGATTTGTAGTATAGTTAGGGGCCACATGATGCTTTCTTTCCCCCCAATTTATTGACATGAAACGTGAATAGCTTCGGATCGTTGGATGAAACGGATCGTTGCGCTATTTTTAAGCAACGTTCCTTAACGAGATCAATAGATCTACATAAGTAGACTTGACTATATATTGACACAATTAATTGACGCCTAAATATCGAATAGTTTATTCGAATCGTAAGATTAGTCCCAAGCTCTAAACTCCAGACAATATTCAGTAAAGTGTCGACCTACAAACGGTGCAGTTGTTCCCCAGTTGTGTGAATCCTTGTTCGAATATATTATCACGTGTTTTAAAAGTATTCAAAAAGTGTCAGTGACAGTAATGGACGCATGGATAACGTGAATCAAGTTTAAGATTATTATACATGGACATATTCTCGCATATAGTCTGAACTATATCCCTGAGAATACATTATAATATTTTATCGAGATGCCGTATCGCAACGACCTCGATGCCCAATCCTCGAAACAATCCGAGCAATCCTTTTTTCGCTTCAATCGCGTGGCCAAAGTGTAAGCTTCAATTTCTTACATAACTGGGTCTAAATCATGTCAGATTATTTCAACCCAAATCAAATTTAATAGCTTTCAATTCAAATTTATATACCCCATTATGCTTAACTGTGTGTGTTTTGTTCATTAGCGAATTGTCGCTGATTGAATATTAACGTTTATTTAATGGTTATGTGTACTGTTTAAATTTGCTTTAAAGATTCATTGAATGCTGTCTATATATAGTGCTGTTCATGGGCCAACAATGCGGCACGTGTCATAGAGGTCTGCAACTTTTAATTGCTCTCATTGAACTCGTCTCCATTAATATGACAATTTGTTGAAGTTAGCTATACTTCAAAGAAATAATTATTATCTAGATTATTCCACAAGTAAAGATCTTTACGAGAACATATAGACTATACCCAGTCCAAGCAATTTATCTTTACGAAGACTCAGGGATCTTACTCCCAATGAAATGTTTCAATAATTTTTAAATCTCGAGCTTCATAACTTTGTTAAAACTTAACCGAATTTAATGCGAAATGTCGTTTGATCAATGGTTGGATCTATATATTGATTCAACATTTACAAACAGCATGTTATACCCTTGCAGAGGGTATTATTTTTTATCCTATATATTTTTTTGTAAAAATATAAATATAGTAAAGAGGGACACTTTAAATTTTTCAATATTTTATCAACTTATGTTGATCAAATTAGTTTAAAACAATATAAATAAAAATCTTCAGCATGAACTTAAACATTTCTGAGGAGTTTTCTTTCTTTTTTATATATAATAACCATGTCAAAAGTTTCGCAAAACTTTACTTGTTAATTTGCCAGTTTAAGGATTACCAAACATCTAACTTGCATAACTTTGTCAAACCTATATTAAAGTGGAATGTCGTTTTGAAAATGATTTGGCTTAATACAATTATTGATTCTACGTTTAAAAAGACTTAGTTACAAAACAGTTTTTATTTTTTTTAAATATAGGTAGTCGTATATGAAGTATAGATAGTATGAAGAATATCAAATAGAAGACATCAACTTTTGTAAAACTAAACCCAAATGTCGTTTTGATAATTATTTGATCCCCATTCTTCCAAGTGTCTTATCAATATTATTACGAAATAGTCAGGCTATCAGAGCTTTTATTTCCATAACTTTACAGTTTACGTAATTCAATTTATAGCTTAACCTGACAACTTGCCAACAACGAGTAAAACAACAACGAGTACAACAACAAGAGTAGCTAACACCTCATCAAACTGTCCAGCCCTCCAATCTAAACAAACACCCCCAATCTCAGAGATCATTTGAGTCAACAATGCAATGGCATTTGACACCTTTTGACAGCTCCCCCATTATTGTTGTATGTAGTTGAGGTTTGTTGTTGCATCTGGTAACTGGTAAATGGCATATATGTAGCATATGGTGTCTGGCATGTGATTACTACAATTAAACTATTTGATGCATCAGAAATGTTGGTTGGGGGCGATGGTCATGCAATCTGGTTTGTCCTCTGCTTGGTCTGTGTCAAGTGTTGACAGCAATTAGATGCGCCTGGCTGACCGACTATAATGCAAATGACTATGAGTACCATCCATGAATACACTCATTTGATAACTTTATGTTTTGTTACAATCCACAGGCCGCTAGGCATCGATGACGATGACAGCTACATGGACATGTCCGACGAAGCGGCCCATTTGAAACCCCGCCAACAACATTGGGCCAACAAAATGCAGTTTGTCTTGGCCTGCATTGGTTATTCTGTTGGCCTTGGCAATGTTTGGCGTTTTCCCTACATGTGCTACAAAAGCGGAGGGGGTAAGTACCACTAACAATAAGAAAGTATTGCCAACAAACGACGCAAAGAAATAAATTTGGGTAATATGTAAAACAAATTCAAAGAAATTTTGCATAAATCATAAATGATAACTTTAAATCAAGTAAAAGTTTAATATTACAAACAGTAAGGTAGAAGATAACTAAAACTATTTTGGGGGGTATGGTAAATGTAAAGATTGGTTTGACAATCATTTCTAGGATTAAGTGAAGCCCAGAAAAATGCCCAAAACTTAATAAGAATTATATAGTTGGTTGGAAGAATTTAAATTGATCTTACAATGCAGAGTATTATAATTCCCACAACAGATAAAACCCAGGTAATAGTGCAATACCGCAAAGAACACAAACCTAAAACCAAGATAAAAATCTTAACGGAAATGCCAAAGAGAGAGAGAGAGAGAGTGAGATAGAAAGAGAGCTTTCGGCAAATACTTTTAATTTTATGCGACAACGTTGGACTTGGAATATTCGCGCTTTATGCGACATTTCCGCTGTAAACTCATAAATTAAAATTTGTTCAAGCTCAGCGCTAAAATAAAGCGGTCACTGTCATCTCAATAGTTTCTTGACTCACTCCTCTCCCTTCCCCACTTTGTGATCTACACGCAAGCCACTTGACGGTCTACGTCCATCTTCATTTACACATCTCTCTCAATTCTCTGTTTCTCTCGGTAGAGATAGAGGAGAAGTAATGAGAGACATCCCATTTACATTTACAACTCAACAAGATACAAGCTGCCTTATACAATTTGCAATTGTTGTTTGATGTCAAATATTTATAATTAATTTAATTTGTTTACTTAGCTGTTCTCTTTTAAGTATCCATCTCATTACCTTGATATCCATTACTAAATATCTTTATTGACAATTTGCAGGTGTGTTTCTAGTACCTTATTGCATAATACTCTTCATATGCAGCATACCATTGCTATTTATGGAGTTGTCTGTCGGACAGTATACGGGAAGAGGACCCATCGGAGCACTGGGACAACTTTGTCCCTTATTTAAGGGTAAGTTTATAACTTTCGTTCATGGCTAATTTAAGAAACAAGTAAAACTATTTAAGTCAAAAAAAACTTAATTCAATTATTGATAAGATACTGTATTCCTAATAACTTAATTTTATGGAACATATGATAAGATATACTAATTACTTATCGCGTTTTTAGTATAAGTAGACAAGACATTAATAGGACATGACCAGGGGAGCAACAGAATGTATAGAAATATATGTAGAACCGGACTGGTTCAGAATTAAACACTGAAGTGTCTATACATCTTTGAACCTTCTGAGGTAGCCATATTTATCTTTATGTTTAATGTGAAGGGACACAAATATAAGAGACAGGCTTGAAGTATGCTGTTCTTTAAGGCCTTTAGAATACACTTACAAAAGTAGAAGTATTTCATTGTCTTCTAAAAGGCCAACGCTTCCGAGGACACCATCAAGTATTTCGGTATATTTATTAAAACAAAGAAATAATAAAATTAACTCCTATCTTCAAGTGGCAGAGTTGATGCCTCCTAAAGACCCCTCGACTTATCAAGATGAAGATTTCAAGCAAGTGACACTTGAGTAATCTCATGATCCTCTTGAAGGTCTCTCGAAGTTACAGAAGACTCACAACATAATTTAATAAATTACAACGTGACTACTGAACTCAAATTTAACATTAAGTACTGATAGTCATTGTCTATTTAGTTCTCTCCCCCCCATTAATTGAGAGCTCAGTATTCATTGCGTCATTTTGTGGACATATTGTACGTGTACGTATTTACACGCTTATGCGTCACGCTGACACATTTTGAGTAACTAAATTTAGAATTGTTCTTTTGAATATATTAAACAAAACGACTCATAACAATACTTGATGAGGATTACCCATGGGAGCATGACAAGCAAATATGGGCGCTGCTTTAACTAAGTTCATTGTCAAGGTCTAACCATAGTTAGACCTGTGGTTTCAGTTTACATAAAACCTCAAAGGTCGCCGAAAACAAACCCTAAACAAGCAAGCGTGTTCTAAATAAAAGTATTAGACGGGTGGATACTCTGTAGTCAGGTCTAGAGTGGTCAAAAAGAAATGAAATCTTTTTAAACTTTTGTGAATACCTTTTAGGAACTTTCATGAGTTAAATGTGTAATTAATTTCAGCCTTTTGTATTAAACATTGCGATGATAAAGAGACTTAAAGGGGCAGATGTTGCCTAAGAATTTACTTGGTTAGCTTAGCTACAATAATTTAATTTTTAGAAATGATTTGAGTCTAGGGGAAGCTAAGGAACAGATAAGACTTGAAAGTGCCTAAAATAAACCCTTTCTATTGACTTGTTTACAGGGTAAGCAAATCCTACACTTGACTTGAAAAGATTTGAGCTACTTGCATTGGAACTGTAGCACTTGTAATTCGCGTGTACTGAAGATGATAGCGAGAGAAAGAGATGAGAAACTTAGAGAAAGAGAGATGAGTTGCTAATTAGTTAGTATCATTGTTGTGGGTATGGCATGAAAATGTGAAAAAAGTGAAACGGAAATGTTTTGAGCGATTTACGTACGCGTCTCTCAACTGAATGTGAGACCCCGAAAAATACCCTCTTCCATCCTCTCCCATATCGTAAACCATACAAACTTCCCTTCACATAATACCAGTCAAAGGCCAGAGTCATAAATCTAATAAAACAACATTAGTTTGACATATTTGCAAATCGCTTAATTATTGCCAATGTTTTGCCAATAGAATAGCCTTGTCACACCCACGACCACGCCTACGCGTACGCCTACGCCCCCCAAACAAAATTGCCACTGAAAGCGAACTAATAAATATTAATGGACACTGTTTTTTTAAGCCAAGATATTAGTTTCAATTGACTTCCAACGGCACTCGGCCAATTAGAATTATGCAGATGAGTGCAAGTCTGTCTAGACATGTGATTCGCTTGAACCTGTTTGATTTATAAGCATAAAGCGACCTGATTAGGGGCTAATTTAACTCATAACTCAAATAATAACGCAACTAAATATAATGCAAATCAAAGTTAGATTCCACAGCTCAGCAAGGAATGTATCATTAAACTTAACTTCTTACAACCCATAAAAGACCTGATTAGGGGCCAATTTAACTCATAATTATATAACGCAACTAAATATAATGCAAATCAAAGTTAGATTCCACAGATCAGCAAGGAATGTATCATTAAACTAAACTTCTTAAAACCCATAAGATTATAAATATTTATATTGGTAGAAACTTGTAATATAAATTGCAGCTGTGGTCGGAAGCTTCCTTATAAACCTTATATAAGTCAAATCAAATTAAATAATACTCCAGAAGCGATTTTGTTTGGAAGGCTTCACTTGATGGACCATAAGGTTTAGAAGTTTCCTTCTGGTTCGAGCTTTCGTTTTAAAAGATTAAAATTAAATTATAGTTTTTAGAGGCTTCTAAATGTACATCGCAGGTATGAGATGATATAGTTTTATAATACTTTATGTTTGAGAGGTAAATGTTGTTCAAAAATAAATATTTAGCCCATCCACGAACGAAGGGTTTCTTTGTTTCGAACTTTATATCAATAATATTAAATAATAGATTGGCTAATAAAATAATTCACTTACCCCTATTTTGTTTAGGAGCTGGACTGGCCAGTGTAGTTGTCTCCTTTCTCATGTCCACCTACTATAGCGTCATAATAGGATATTCAATTTATTACTTTTTCACATCGTTCAAAACGGAAATGCCGTGGATTGACTGCACCAACAGGTAAGCACACTCCTACAGAGCATTCCCAGTTTATTCACCCATTCATCTTGCAGATGGAACACTCCCGATTGTTGGGTGCCACAGAGCAAGGAGATGAATACCACAGCTCCGGATACATCACGCACACCCTCCGAGGAGTTCTTTGAGTAGGAACACCCAAGGAGTCCCCTTAGGAACAACAACTTTAATTTAAATCTCTTCTTTCAGAAATAAAGTACTGCAGATAAGTGCGGGATTGGAGTATCCTGGGATGATGCGTTGGGAACTGTTTGCTTGCCTTGTGTGTGCCTGGTTGATGGTTTATTTTGCCACCTGGAAGTCCATCAAATCTTCCGCCAAAGTACGCTACTTTACGGCCACATTCCCATTTGTGCTCATCATTATTCTCATGTTTCGAGCGGTGACTCTGAAGGGAGCTGACGAAGGATTACGTTTCTTTTTCCGTCCCAATTGGTCGGAGCTTAAGAATGCAAATGTTTGGATCAATGCGGCCTCACAGAACTTTAATTCCCTTGGCATCACATTTGGTTCGATGATCTCGTTTGCCAGCTACAACAAGTACAACAATAACATACTACGTGATACGATTGCCGTGAGTGTTGTCAACATATTAACCAGTTTACTGGTGGGCATCTTTGCTTTTTCCACGCTGGGGAATCTCGCCCTGGAGCAGAATACAAATGTGAGGGACGTGATTGGCGATGGCCCGGGCATGATATTTGTAGTGTATCCACAGGCCATGGCCAAAATGCCGTATGCTCAACTCTGGGCCGTCATGTTCTTCTTTATGCTGCTCTGTCTGGGCCTCAATTCACAGTTTGCCATAGTCGAGGTGGTAGTCACATCAATACAGGATGGCTTTCCCCGATGGATTAAGCGACATTTGGGATATCATGAGATTGTTGTACTCTTTGTCTGCGTCATCTCGTGTTTGTTTGGACTGCCAAATATCATACAGGGTGGCATCTATTATTTCCAGTTAATGGATCATTATGCTGCCTCGGTGACGATCATGTTTCTGGCGTTTTGTCAGATGATTGCCATAGCCTGGTTCTACGGCACCGGGCGCCTCTCAAAGAATGTCAAGCAAATGACCGGAAAAGCGCCTTCCTTCTACTTGAAGTCCTGCTGGCTCGTACTGGGACCTTGTTTGCTCTTCGTAAGTTGTCAAGGTGTATATAAAGAATGGCAAGACTTGAACAGTATTTTTTGTAGGCTATTTGGGTGCTGAGTCTGATCAATTACAAGGAGCCCACATATCACAATGGACGCTACACTTATCCGGACTGGGCCTATGGTATTGGTTGGATGTTTGCCTCTTTATCATTGATCTGCATACCAGGCTATGCCGTCATTAACTTTATGCGCACTGAGGGCAGCACCTTCTGGGAGGTAAGAGTTCTCAAACAACTTCAACTTCTTCTCAATTGATTAAATTTAAATCTCTCGATTTACAGCGCGTCAAGATAACCTTGCGACCGAATATTTACGAGTGCAAGATCTGCGGGGAGCACCACTGCGAACACGATTATCCGGAGCAGGAACAATATATGCTGGCTCAGGAACTGGGAAACATATATAAGCCAACCACACAGGGACTGAGTCAGAAACCAGGCTATAATGCGATGCATGCCTCCAATACAGCGCCACATGGACTCCATACAGAATACACATATCAGTCCAAGGAGGAGCAAGCAACGCATCCAACGACAGATCAATGTTAAGTAGAGATCAGTGTTAAGTAGAGCTGCCAAAAACGAGGAGGCATCGTTTCCTGTTCAATTGTTAACAATTTCTGAGTATTTCTTAATTATAAATTTTGTTTTAATTTGCAAACAATAAACGCAATTATAATTTATATTTATTTTCGTTCTTTGGTGAGTGTGTGAAATGGGTCGGTGATTAATGAACTTTTTAATGAAACTTATCAAGTATAATTTTTTTTAATTTACTTCTTAACTATGTTTTATCGTTTACTTGCAGTTTTCATTTACACTTTACGACTTACCAGCTTTTTAAGCACATTCGAGCTTTCAGCGAGCTTTATTGTAGTTGCTTAATACAATTAAAGCTCGCTTAGAGTTCTTCAAGACAGTGTAATTTTATCTTACCAAGAAATCTGCAATTAATACTCATAATTGTGGCCCAGAATATTTAAAAATCACCACGACTCACAAAAGCACATTAAAGCTTTAAACGAGCTGTTGCGTGATTACCTTAAACAACAGATTTCGCTAAAAGCTCCAGGGGATATAAATTAAATTTGTTAAAGCTCATCAAAGCTTTAAACGAGCCTTCCTTATTACCTTGTACAACTAGGATCGCTTAAACCTTTCCTTTTTTGATTAGCAATTAACTTTATGAAAGCGCATTAAAGCTTTAAGCGAGCTTTCTTTTTTCCTTCATTACTAAAGCTCGCTTATAACTCTATTGGCGGAAGAATTGAACGTAGTTTCGTCAAACTCTAACCTGTTTTACTTCTCGCACAGCCATCATCCAATAAAGTTGTTCGTTAAATGCTTTTAAAGACTCTGGACATAACGATATAACAAGTCAAATTCTTCAAATTTGGGCACCGCATTAAAGTTGCGAGGGGTCTTACAATACTCCGCATAAATGAGTTGACTCTCGGCAGGTACAGTGGGTGGTTTAACACTGAGATATGAATCGGTGTCGTAGTCACTCAGCGGACGCAATGTAATTCCACGCATCATCTTGGCCAGCTCGTGTTCACGTTGAGCCACAGCTGTTTGGCCGGGTTCGGCGCCACCGCTTGACAACTTGCCCATTTGAACATATTTCTTGTAGATGGCCATGCTCTGCTTGGAAGGTGGACTGATTGTACAGCCATAAACCTCTTCCATGGAAGGCAGCATAGAAGCTAATGTAAAAGGAGCTGGTTCAGCAGTTTCTGTTTGCTTGGATTCCTTCTCGGCAAAACTGGCACTGAGTTCCTCATCACTGGAGCTGTCTTCTCCCTCACTGGAGCTGGAGGAGTTGCTGTTAGTCGAACCCGTAGAGCTTTGGCCAGTCATCGAGGGATTCTGTCGTGCCTTGCGAGACGGTTGTATTTGACGCTGGAAAGGACTGTAGTTTGTGCGGAATGTGGGCATATATCTCGTTGCCAGTTGACTGATCTCAAATTCAATGTGTTCGCTCAAGTCTGTCCACTTGAAGGACTGATGATAATTGGAGTAGGAGTCAATCATCTCCAGTCCATTGCTATGCACACGTATCAACTCCTTCACCAGCTTGTTGGAATCTGCACAGGGATAAGGCAAGCACTCACGAACCTTGTGGCGTACCCAATCCGTAATGGGAGCTCTCGATGTGCTTGGGACAAAAGCATTGTGCATATCATAGTCCGTTTGCAGATCCCAAAGGGGTTGATTCACTATAAATTTAAAGAGGATATGTATTAGACAACATTTCCAGTATTAATCATTAACTTTCTTACATTTGGTAAAGCTGGGTTTGTAGAGACCCAGAAACAAGTTGATGCTCTGTTGTTTCTCCGTGTCGCTGAACGTGTTGCTGTAGTAACGACTTAAAGTTTGCATCACATCGTTGCCCTGAGAAGCCCAAGCAGCAGTTTTACGATAGGTTTTGATGCGATGCACCAACTGTGAACCGCCGTATTGTAATGCCAAAGTGTCGCCATGCTCCTCATAGAGATGCTCAAGCATTGTCACACAATCCGAGTCAAATTCCAGTTTGGCTGTCTTGAGGAAACCCATTCTCTCCAGCTGATGTCCCAGCGCACACTTGCCAATGGCAAACTGTGCAGAGTTCGTTCTATCCAAGCAATCCACGCAGTTGGTGCGCACAATTCCAGACTGAAAGCTTAGCTCGCTGCCTCGATGCGCCTTGTAGAACATTCCCGTCAGCTGGATTATGCTCTCGGCATGCACAGCCAGCTGTTCCATGACATTGCCACCGCTGAGACGACTCTGACGCGCCATATCAAAGTGTATGTGCTTCATGCGATGCTGTGGTGGCAGAAATTGATTCAAATATCTAATGCTGTTCTCCAGCTCCTTGGATATTATCGACTCATGCTTGCGACGCTCGCGTTTCTTCACCAAGTTCAACATAATCAGCGGAGCTCCATAGTGAAAGAGCAGACGCTCGAAATGACGCGAAGGCGTCTGAGCATAAGGATCAGAAATGTCCAATTGAATGGGAGGCTTTGGGACCATCTTGCTTATGTCTTGTGACCAGTGCGAAGGTATTGAACCGCGCATTTGAGTAAAAGCGCATAAGCGTTGGCCATCACTCACAATCTGCTCCGTTTCCACCTCATTAGCCACATCGCCCTAGAAGAAAAATCCATATTAGAACAGATTACATCTCTAGCTTAATAAAAATCAAACCTTGAAGTTGGCGCCGCGTTTCAGGAAACGTGTTCCTGCAAAGCGTGTGCTGCGGCGGGCTATGAGACAAACATTCACATGCCTTCCGAAGATGCTAATGCAGGATTGACTTACAAAGCCATGTGTAACCTCTAGCAGCCAGTCCTTGAGCATAATGCCATCCATGGCTTGCAAAAGATATGCATTCCAAACAAAACGCTTGCGTGAATCGCTGCGAAATGCATAATCCACTCGTTCGTGAGCCTTCCCCACATTATTGGTCAGTTTATTCCAGTCCGGCAAAGGCTCATCACGCTCCAGATTCACCTGGGCACCCACATAACGTGGTGCTGACTCATTGTACTGCAAAGTGCGAGTTAAATCGTAGGAGTATGAAAAGTAAAAGTTACTGCGCAGATCAATGTTCTGAAACATGCGCTTATAGCGCTCCTCATGAGGATGTGGGGGTCTTTGTGACGTCACCTCGTTGACGCGTACCATCACTGTGTCCTTTATGGTGTAAACTAAGTGCATACCAATATGTGCACAACATTTTCTCTTGGTTACGAGTATAAGGTAGTATCCTTCCAAGAAGCGCACAAATCCCAACACGCCATAGGCAGAGGTCACTTTGGGAGAGCCCGTTAAGGTGGAAACAAACCTGCGAATCTCCAAACTGTTGAATTCATTTGCATTTTCTTCAATACTCAAACGATTGAGCGCCAATCGATCGATGGTGAGTAAACGAAATCGCGTCTCTCGATTGTTGCTGCCCACCAAATACAGGCGCTGAAAAAAAAAGAACCAATCAATCTCAAGTTGAATTTCTATTGTCAAACAACTTACCGCACGTGTTTCATATAGCACCACCTTCTGTATGGAACTTATAAGCGGATTAAATATAATATTTGGATTATCATTGTTCATTTTAATGCACTTGTCGTCGGACACCAACAATAATATTTTCGCCCAAATATCGATATCGATATATGTAAATACCGCGAATTAATCACTGAAACCAGAGATGGCGGCCAACAGCTGACTTGCTAGTTTTTGCCTCCACCATTGTAGAGCAACACTGGTCACATTTTTGCCGATTTCTGGTGTCGGCATAGTAGAGCAACACTGGTCAGTTTTTGTGTACTGTTGTTTTGTTTAGTCTATCAAAGAAAATTGGCAACGACTAGAATTTATTTAAAGTATGACGACGTGGGGAAATATTTGTCGTATATGTAGCAGCCCCGCAGACTACGATATATTTGCCAAAATACCAACATATTTACACGGCTCAACTAATGAGTTTCTCAACTATCAGAAGCCAATTAACGTATTGCTCGAAGAGACATCAGGACTGAAGGTAAAAGTGCATGATTGCTTATTTGAACGTATACAATTGTGTTTATTTTGCTTGCGTAGAACTCTCCAGACGATGGTCTGCCAGCTTACATATGCGCACTATGCATATCATATTTAAAACATGCCGTAACATTCCGTGAACAATGCATTAAAAATGCACTTAGCCTTAAGCTAATCGAGATGTATCAACAAAAGTCCGTAAGTACCAACAAGGAGGAGGACAAGGAGAGTGCACTCTTTACGGCGGAACAACTACGCTACGTGGAACAGCGTCCCGTACACAATCTGCTGCTAAACAACAACAGCGTCAAGCTGGAGATAACAGACAAAGTGCACAAGCAACTGATCAATCAGACTTTACCCCAACAAAGGGGCAACAATAGCAAGGGCTCCGAGCAGCATATACGCTACCTAAGCGCCTTGTTCGGTAAACATCGTAATGGAGCACAAGTGAGCAAAAACAACTAGAAAGAAATGTTGATACACTTGCAGAGACTGGAGCTGGTTGTTCCTATTTGATATAGTGGTCCCTCTGCAAGGATATAAACATACGTCTCTTTTAGTATCAAGTAGATATCTACTCTTACATTTATGTTTCTAATTTCATTCCAATCCCTTCTAGTCGCATGTTAAAATGGAGCTACCTTCCACAAGTGCCGGCAGTGGCAATGGCACTGGAGAGGATGATGACTATGCAGCGATCACCTCGAGCGATGACAACGAGGAGAATGCGCTAAATCGGAAGCATAAGAACTGCTACAACTACAGTGAGACGAATTTCGAAGAGGATGATCCAATGGAGCAAGCGCAGTTGAGGGACATTAAAGTAAACATACCCGAACCCATGTGGAAGGAGCGCAAGTGTCCAGCCTGCTTTAAGCGCTACATGCACGAGGATTCGCATCAATTGCATGTGGACAACTGCGTAGAATATCAATTCTTTGGCTTTGTAGCCGAGGTGACCAAACTAATGGAGATAAAGCGACAGAAGATGGTGTCCCCACATGAGTTCATCAGGCGCATGATTTTTGCATTGAACAAGACTTGCACCTGGTTGCAGGAACATTCCATAGACACACAGTTGGCCGATAAACTCAACCAGGGCAAGATAACCAATGGCACAAGTGAGAAAGCAGCTGAACCTACACTCGACACGGATGCAAAGCCATCAACCTCACAGTGGGAGACTTTGATAGCTCCACTAGACGATGATGATGCTACTGCATTTGACAACACCTTAATGAAGTTTACCAGCGGCTCCAATACGCCCATAACCGTAGAGAATAATATACTCTATGCCATTGAACGCTCTGAGAGTCGCAATTCACAGAATGCACCCAATTTGGTGGTAAAGAAACCCATACCCATAAGATGCACAGCTCCAGCAGTACCTGCTCCATTGTTGCATGAGGAGCGTGCCTCATTTCTGGAGAAACTGCAACGTGCTACGAGCTCACCACATCAATCTCCCATACCAGCCACGCCCACAAGTGCAACGATGTTGCCCTTCTCCGCAGCTCGCTGCAATCAATGCAATCTGGTTTTCGACTCTGTCAGCGAACTAGAGATTCATAATGTTATGCATCACAATGGACAAAGTAACGCCAAAGACGAAGACGCCCAAAGGCGTCGTATAATCGCCCTATTCGAGGATGACATTTAAATATGTTAAGTTTATGTTATTTTAATTTATTCACATTTTAAATTCCATACAACCTGAAGTCTGAAAAGTGCGGTCATTTCATGTCGTTCATTGTTTACTTTTATTTTATGTGATTTTTTATGTTTATTTTTTAAACAAATCTCTTATTTATGTAATGACTCACCCCTGGGTAGATTTTCATAGTATTTATAAAACATTTTTGTATCCAAACAATAATAATCAACTCCCGCTCGGGAAAATAACAAATGAAAATTGGTCTACAAACAATTGCACCTTTAAACCAATCAAAATCGTTTAATAGTAAGATTTCCTGAATATTGAGATAACTCAATTAAGTTAAACAAATCCAAATCAAAGACATACTGTTGAAAATTTATCTAAATACAATGCAGCAATTTGTTTACGAATCGAAAATTTATGTCGTTTATTTCCCATGGAAAACTTAGTCGATAAAATGGTTAATAAAAAAAAATGTTTTTGTATAGTAATCTTTGTAAAATTCAGAAAAGTTTGCAGTCTGTATAAAGTTTGACCAAAATCAGTTGCCTATATCATATAGTAAGAATTCTTCGATTAAAGAGTTTTTGCATTATTTATTTACATTTATCACAACAATTCAAATATCCATCAGTCAACAACAGATAGTTTTATGATAAAAGCTCTGACAAGTATTCTATAATATTTCCTTTACTTAATTCTGTTTTGTCTTATAAACAATTCAATTGGAAGTAAAGTAAGTATTTAATATGCGACACACAGAAGGGTGGAAAATTCTTACTTGTTTTATAAACAATTTCTTACCATTAGAAGTATGGATAGATATGCGTTTTCATATTACTTTTATTTACTTCATATTCAAATTTCCATCAGGCAACAAACTAGAAGACTTAACATTGACGAGTATTAAATATTCGACACACAGAAGAATGCTAAGTTTGTTATTGATTTATAAACAATTTCTAGTTGAGTTTCAACAAATTCAAGCTCTAATTGGACAGTCATAGATGCGCACCTGTTCCAACAGTTGCTCATTGTCTACCAGCTGCAAGTGCAACAAATTACTAAGCAATTGCAGCAGCTCCAACGTCAGACTGTGATTCTTGAAGCTAAATAATTTGTTCAATGCATTGGCAAAGTGAATGGAATCCACTTGTAATGCATCATGTGCTGGAAGAGTGGCAAATATGTTGGATAGGACATGCACTCCATATAGAATACGTAACTTGTCGTTGGGTATGTTATAATCCAAATTCACATTGGCCATAAAGAAATGGAACAAGTGCTGATAATGTGGCGCACACAAATCCTGATCTAACCCAACAATATCAAATTGAAATACAACATACATGTAATAATCGGCACCTGGATCCATTGGTTGCTTCTCATGCAGATGCTCAGCTATATAGCGTCGATCTTCAACAGTGACTTCAGATTGGGCATGCATCGCTATTAAATACAAACAGATGCCAGCATCCTCCTGATAATCTTGGACATCAGTTTCAGGTGCTGTATAGAGTTTCCATAGCTTGGTGGCCAATTGCATTTGGAGCAGCATTTTGGCAGACTTCTTGCAGGTGGCCAATATGTTGGCCAATGTCCAGAGACAGCTGCGTTTTAGGCGTGCCTCCTGACTGGTTAAATATGTGACCAAATAACTTCCCGCCAAATTTGTAATCTTCTCACAAACAAAGGGTTCACCAAGCGAAAGGTTGCACAAGCATTCAGCAGCTTCAATTTGACGCTCAACATGAGGACCTGACAAGGATTATATTATACATTTATAAATGACGTTGATGGATTCCCGCCTTTTTACCTGTGAGTTCCTTTACAATCACCTGAGTTGCGCCTTGAACTCCGGCAAATACACTGATGTTAGCATTATCCTGCAGAAATGCATGACTTAGACGATACATATCTTGGGCATCAGCATGTTTACGTCGCTTAATCCGACTCGCCATACCACGAACATCTTTCGCTCCTAGGTTTTCCAATTCACGAATTTCATCCTTAATTTGGCCCAGGCTAAAGCGAAGCGCATCCATTGTATTTGTGCGCAAGTCTTTACGTTGCTGTCTTGCATACTCGCGTATTTTATGGCGCAGTGCAGTGTCTTCAAATCGCATAGTTAATTGTGGATTTTCCATAGTGCTTTCCATTGTTTTTAAATAAAATTAAACGGCAGATACACATTAGTTTTCCCGCTAGCTTGTTGCTCAACTGTTTGCTACGGTCACACTGTCATACAGCAGGGCTGCAAAACTTATCGATGACTGGCACTGTATCGATAATACAGTTGCATAAACAACAGTTGCTCAAAAGTGTAACAAAATAAATAATAATGTCGTTTACAATAATGCAAAAGCTGTCCCTACAATGCCTTAAGGCAGATCAACCTCTCTTGAGTAAGTATATAGTTTTACAATGCGAGTTTAATTATGTAACATGTTTTCTTTGATCAGCAACAATACGAAATGCCAGCAAGAAAACCGGCGGCAGCACGAGGAACAAGAAGGGACATCCACGTCCAAAACATCGTGGATGGCGTGTGCTGGACGGACACTACGTTTCCCATGGCACCATTCTGGCCACACAGTTGACCACGCGCTTCCATCCCGGACTAAATGTAAGTAATAAGTTCACTTGATGAGACTCTATTTAACCAACTCTCTTTCAGGTTGGCTTTGGACGCAATGGCACTTTGTTTGCCATGGAGCACGGCAGAGTTATTGTTAGTTGCGAGCCTCTCGATCCTAACTGGGAACACTCGTGGGTTCAGCGCAATTACGCCGGTCGACAGGATCAGACAATTTATAAGAAATTTTTCAATGTTATTCCTGAGAAGCAGCATCAACGTTTCCGCCTTGTTGAGGAAGTTTAATTTGTTACAAATAAAGTAAGAAATCTATGTAATTGTTTTAATATATCTAGCATTTGTTTATGTTTTAATTGAAGGTAATGCTTTTTTCATATTTATTGTGTGTTTGTCAGTTTGTTGTTAATATTTATCGATATCGATACATAGGCGCTTCCCAAAATCCACATGCTGTCGACTTTTGGAACTACAGAATTTGATGCTAGCGCCGCCACCAAGAGAGCCCGTCTAGTTTTGGAACTAATTTGCTGGAGAGAGATATATCGAAATATCAACAACAACCCTACATTGAAGTCTGTTTGCCGCACACGTGGGTTGCACGCAGCACATTTATTTCAATTTTATTTTCGTGACTAATAAGAAAAGTAAAGAAAGTAAATTAAAATGGCCGATGTTGCAGAAACTACAGCTACCGAAGTCATCACAGAGGAGAAGCAGACGGAGAAAGTTGTCGAGGCAGCTGAGGAGAACGGCAAGAACGGAGATGCCAAGAAAGAGGAAGAAGACACAAAAGCGGCTCCCGCGGCCGAAGAATACAGCAAACAGGAGCGTGCTATTATACGGCAAGTAGAGTATTATTTCGGCGATGCGAATCTGCATCGAGACAAGTTCCTTAGCGAGCAAATCTCGAAGAATGAAAACGGTTGGGTACCGCTCTCAGTGCTGGTCACATTCAAACGTTTGGAAACACTGACCACAGACTTTGAGGAGATTGTCAGTGCTCTAAACAAATCGGATGACGGTCTGGTTGAGATCAGTGAGGATAAGCAGAGCTTGCGTCGTCATCCAGAACGTCCAATTCCTGAACACAATGAGGAGCGTCGCAAGGAGATCCAGGAACGTACCGCCTATGCCAAGGGCTTCCCATTGGAATCTCAAATGTCTGAGATTTTGGACTTTGTCAGTCCATTTGAGAAGGTTGCGAATGTAACCATGCGCAAGCATTACGATAAACCCACAAAATCATACAAATTCAAGGGTAGCATTTTCGTCACATTCGAGAAAAAGGAACAAGCCAAGGAGTTCATTGAGAAGGAGAAGCTTGCGTACAAGGAACGTGAACTGCTCCGCAAATGGCAAGTTGATTATTTAAAGGAGAAACAGGAGGAATACCAAAAGAAGAACGAGAAGCGTCAAAGCAAAAAGGAGGCAAAAGCTGAACCAGCTATTGAGCTGCCCAAGAACGCAATTGTCGTCTTCGAGGGTGCTCCCGATACAGTGACACGCGAGGAGATACGCGAAGCCTTTGAAAAGGTTAAGGACTTTGATATTGCCTACATTGAGTTCAACAAGGGCGACACCAAGGGCTCCGTGCGCCTCACCGAGGCGGACTCCGCCGAGAAATACATTGCCAAGGTGGAGGATGCCAAGGTAAGTTAAATTTGATGTCATAATCTCTTCAAGATTACTAATTTATTGCGTATTTACAGCTCAAGTTCAACGATGAAGTTTCGTTGACACTGCGCAAGGCCAACGAGGAGGAGGAGAAGGAGTTCCTGGACAAAGCCATCGAGTTCATGAAGAAGCGTCGCGATTTCTCACGGGGCAAGAACAACAAACGTTTTGGTCGCAAACGTCACGGCGGCAACGACAACAGAAATCACAGCAAGAAACAACGCTCCGAGTAGCAACTTCACTCAATCCTCTTCCTTTCCCTTAATCCTTTTCATCCCCCTTGCGAGACTTCTATGCAAAATGAAAAACCTTAGCTCTAGTTGTTAGCTTTAAGCAATTCAAATTGTGTGACACCCCAAATTGCTACGATTAATCGTTTTCCAGTAACATTAAGCATAAAGCGAAAAAACACATAGATCCGGGAGTTCCCCCTGTGGATTAATAGGGATATAGATCCTATGGAAATATGTGTATATAGTTTATATATATTATGAGAGAGGAACTCGTAACTTATTTTACTTTATTAACTGAAGTGGTTTTTCTTTTTGCTTCAAAACAGTTACAATAAATATCAGTTTGTAAACTAAACATATTTTTATTGGATGTTGTTTTCTTTTATTATGGATACTATTTTTCCAGCTGTTATCCTTGCCAGTGTTGAGAGAACACATTTTTTGTACTTGGTGTCCCTTTTAAGGATTACTTCTGTAAATATGTAGCTTTTACTGCTCATTATAATCAGTAGGTCTGTCGAATACCACTCCAGGATTCGCAGGATATCTTCTTAAAACGTCACTCAAATTTGTCAAGAAGGTACATCAGAAAAAGGCTGAAATCCTTTTTTGCTTTGCAGATATTTCACTGAAAATTCGGATATATCCTAATGAAGCTTTATTTAAATCGGAAGACTAAATTATATAGCTTTGACCGCTAGTTTGTGAATACAAAACTTAATTTTCTTTATATTTTAGTAGTTTTTTTTTCTTTTTATTGCTGTTTATGTATTTTCGTTCTTTGTGTGTGTGTGTGTGTGTGTTTGTTTGTTTTGTTGTGTGTGTTAAATGATATACAATATAATTTCAACTTAAAAACAATAAAAATCTAAATCGGGAACTTCATAAATTACAATTATTAAATGCATAATATATAAATTACAATTACAATTACAAAAAAAATGTTTACAAAACAAAACGCAAAAAATAAAGAAGATAAAATTTTCAAAATTTTCCTTTTCTCGATTTACACAATTATGAATACGAATATATATATAGAGATATATGTGTATCATGATCAATCACACTTAATGATAGTTTCTGCATCGTTTGCAACTAAATGTAAAATTAATAATTCATTTATAAACATTAACGAAGGATTAATGGATTGAAATGATCGTTGAGGTTCATGCGAAAGTCGAAGGCATAAACCAGGATTATGCTTTGGATTGTTATAATGATAATTAGGATATAAGTATATTATAAAGGGTTTGTTTCTAGTTGTTGTTATGCGTGTAAATACGAGAGTATACTTAATCAACATTTATACATATAAATTAAACAATTACAAACAACGGCATCTTATATGGGGGTTATTATCCAAGTATATGTATCTATATAATATCTATGTAGTAGTATCCAGTTGGTGTGTGAGTGTATGTATGTGTGAATGTATGTATGTATGGTGGGGTGCATGCTCAAACTAAACTCAAGAATCAATATACAGCACTTAAACACTAGACTAACGAATCTTTCTCTTTCTCTACATTTTCCCCTATCTCTTCTCCTTTCTTTCTTTCTTCTTAACTCACTCTTTAATCTATGTATACAACAGTCCATTCAGTATATGCATAATTATTTAGTTTATAGTTTTTAGTTTTTAATAGTATTATATGTCTAGTTAGCCAGTTTAACGTCCATCTTTCATTTCCAGACGGGCGTCAGATCCAGCGTGAGATTCTGTATCGTCCGATTGCGTGCGGAGCTGCGTTTTTGCTTCACGGAGCTGGTAATCTCATTGACCAGACCCTGGCAATCATTGCAGACCGTCACCTGTTCGCCGCGCAGATTCTCCTTTTGATCCTGTTGCGTCTGTGCCAAATGGCTGCCCGATGAGAACAATGCAAAGCCGCGCGAGAAGCGGGATCTGTAAGGGAAGAAAATGGAGATTAGTTGGAGAATCAATTGGTAATTTACTGATGATAACTGCTGGTGGAAATCTACTGGAATATCCTACTAGGAATCCTCATTCTATACTGGTGATCTACTATACTGTTGATCGATACTAGTGACCTACTAATGGTTCCTTCTGTAGTTTCCTACTAGTGATCTACAGATGAGCTACTGGATATCTACTCCTGATCAGCAGGTGATCTTCAGTGGATCCCTACTAGCGATCTAATAGTGATCTACTGGTGGTCCGCACTGGCAATTTACTAGTCATCTACTGGCGATCTGCTGGTGATTTGTCTGTTGACCCCTACTGGTAATCTACTAGTGTTTTGCATTCGTGATTTTTCCAGTTCATACCTATTGGAGATCTACTGATAATCTGCTGCTCATCTGCTAGTGCTCCCAACTGATGATGCCTTTTTGTTCTTTCTACTAGGATTCTTTTTGTTGGTCCTTACTGGTGATCTACTGATGTTTCCCATTGGTGATCTCTACTGGTAGTCTTCAAGTTCAAGTCTTCAACTGTAGATATACTTCTTATCTCTATTGATGATCGAATAATTGAATTCTATTTGTAAATTTTACTGGTGAAATACTAATTATTTTAGCTAGTGACCCTTTGCTGATTCTATCTGGAGATCTCTATAGCTGATCTACGTGTGATTTATCTCAATCCGTTCACTTACTTGCGCTCCAGCGTGCTGCTGTTGGAAAGCGGCCGATGTGCTGGACTGTTGACGGGCAGACTGCGTGGTCCCTCCATGCTGCGGGACATGGCGTTGTTGTAGTGCAGTTGTTTCTGAACACCAGCAGGACGCATGGCCGCCGAGTAGGAGGCAGACATGGATGCCTGATCGTGTAACGCCTCCACAGCTTGGCCAGTGGCAGCAGCAGCTGCAGCAGCGGCAGCTGAACCAGGTCCGACACTAATGCCCGGCGTGCTCATGTTTGATCTTTGGTGTTTGGGCGATGATGGTGCACTGCCCACAGTGCTGCGAGTCTGTCGAGGATAAAAATAAGAATATTAGAATATACTTCACCAAGTTATTATATTATAAATTCCACTCACCTTACGATCTGACTCGGATCGAAGAAGACGCTCAATGAGCGACTTGGGAAACTGATCGTCCATGATGTTGCCCGTGGATGAGGAGTGCATCTGATGGGCATGATGCGATGGCGATGGTGTGCTCGAGCTGGCCGGACTCGACAGCAACGAGGGTGAGATCAACACCAAGGGGACATTACGAAAATGTTCCGAAGGTATACGCATTTTGGTGTAACACTTGGCGCAAACGGTGCGTTGGCAGAGCTTACACTGGATGCCCCATGGTCCGAAGAAGGAGAAACGTGTGCGTAGGCATAGAAAGCAGACACGACGCTTTTCAACATCCTCCTTGACACGGACATCCATGGGCAGGCCCTCCAGTTCCGCTTTGGTCATGACAGAACGTATGTGAACGATCTCGGCCAGCGTGACGGACAGACGATCATCACCACGTTCCATCCAGGTCTGTTTATCCATAAAGGACTTGTTCCATGGGCCAAGCGAGGATGTTGAATGCGACGACGCAGCTTCGCTTCCAGTTCCAACTCCAGCTCCACACGGCTGTGGTGCCTCGGGAGTACGCTTCATTTGCTGCAAAACAAAAGATCAAAGCAGGGAACACAAATAAGATTTAATAATAATAATAACTGAATAAGATTTTTGGGGTAAATAAGAAAATTCCAGTTAATTTTCTTATCAATTTCGTAATCTTGGACACAGGATAAATTTGTACTTTCACCTTGTATTATACAAATTTATATCCATTTCTTATCTTTCATATAAATTAATTCTTTAGTAATATTAATGAAATCTAAATTGTATTTTAAATTTATAACTCAAACTGATATATTATTAAATTGAATTGAATTTTTTAACTAAGTACAAATATTTTATGAAATTAAATTGAAATTTATTTAAAAGAAAATATAAATTGTTTTACTATCTTCTTGATTTAAAAATAAAGAATTTTGGAATGTTTTTGTATTGGAATTTTCTTTATATTAATTTTGATTCACTTTGTAAACTAAGAAATAATTTATTTTAATCTTTTTTAATGAAAATATGAAGTCTTAACATTAATTTGTTTAAAACACTTAACATATCTTGTTATTTAATAAGGTTTATTAGTTAAGAAATAGTAATATGTACATATTTAAATTTTAAATATTTATTTTACAAATGATGATCAATTAATTATGTTTAATGCTGAACTAACTTGATGTGCAATTCAATTAAAAACTCACCTCCTTGTTGGAGACGACACTGTTGACGTCATCCGATTGACGCGACTCTGGACGTGTGGGTGGCATCGACTGTGCCTCATCCAGGTTGCTCTGGCATCCAACGATGGTGTGGCGTCTCGAGGAGGCACGCCGCGACTCGCATTGTGTGGCAAGGTCATAAGCTGTGGCAGAGAACAAGACAGATAGAAAGAGAAAGAGAGAGAAAGCGGTTGTGAAGGGACATCATTAGTTTGTGTTTCTATTTATGTGACAATCAACATTGCGTATGCGTAATTTATGTAGTATATGTATATGAATAAGTACTGTAATAAGTAGGACAATCGATAACGATAACAATGCATGCACTAAACTGTACTGCAAGCAAGCAGGCGAGTGGACAAGTCAAGTGTGGAGGGGTGGAGACAGTGATGTGTGTGGAGAGAGAGTATGTTTATGTTTTGTAATCGAAACACGGTAAAAATTAATTGATAAACTTCAAGTTGGTTTTAATTGAGCTTAAAACTAAATGTTTAAGGCATTTATGATGTCATATTTAGTTAATTTTTATATATGATCATGAAATTAGTCGTGGATGATACAAAGATTACATAAGTTACATGTAATTTGAATGAAATATTTTTTCAAGTCTTTGTAAGGCGTTCCCACAGTTAGTTTACTAATTGTTATATCTCAGTAATGTTGTGTACAAATTTTAGACCCGTAGCTATTCTCATTTTGACTACACGATGATGACTTAGTGAGTGAATCAGTCAGTCAATTAGAACAGAGAGTTTTATATATGTATATAGTCATAAGCTATAAGTTGTATTTCTTACACCCTGTTAGTTTTTTTATACTAAGTAATTAAGTTAAATGAATCAATTTTATAGTATCGGATAATTTTAGCACATATGAGTTATGTTCACATTTTATGTAAATGTTTATGTGTATTTACTAAGTGATTGATTTATGTATTTGGACAGTAATTTTGCAACTTTTAGTTATACAAATTTAATAAGTTACAATTGACAAATGTTTATGGCTGATTTTCTAATGATTTGTGATTGTTTGATGTATTTTAACACAAATTTTCAAAGTTTTCAATGCAACGGAAAATGTGGCAAGCAGTAGAAAAAGCAAGGAATGTTTTTCATATCACAAGTTTTGCATTCGTTCAAGTTATTTTGAATTAGATATATTTACATTCCAAGGCAGTATCGCAGAATCTGTGATATTCGTCCTGTGTAAAGGCTTGTGCTTGATCTTGCTGTTGTTGTTGTTGCTTTTGTTGCTGCTGCTGTGGCGCGTGCGGCAGCTGAGGTTGCGACTGCAGCGTTTCCTCTGCCCAGCAATAAAAATTGTTGCAAGTTTTAGGCAGCGATTGCAAAATTGTTTCGTTAAGTTTGGTGTTCAATTTGTGTGTTTGTTGTTGTCGTTGTTTGTTTTGTTGTTTTTTTTTAAGCGTATTTCGTTTGCATTGCAAAATTAACATTTAAAAAGTATATATATTTTTAATATTAAATTAAAGCACAGCAACCAAAGTAGTTAGTCAAATTAAAAGTGTTTTTGCTTCTCATTTTTTTTAGCAAACTTTTAATTTTATTATTTATATTTATTTTTTTACAAATATTTCGAGATTATTTTCTTCTGGTGTGTAGGTGTGTGTGTTGTTGTGTCTAAGTGTGTGTGTGTGTGCATCCTTAACCACACCAACTGCTTTTCCACTCAATCAACCAAGAATTTTGTCGATTTGCTTTTTGTTCTTAGTGCGTTTTGGCATAATAGTATAATACATTTCCTCTCCGATTTTGTTTAACAAAATCATAAACAAAATTTGTAAATTAAATTTAAATTAATTATGTTATATTTTGTGTTCAGATCAATAATTGAAAACCATCAAATACCTTTGCAAAAGTAAGTTTTTTTAAGTTGTTGTTTTTTGGGGGGAGGTGGGTGAAAAAAGTAAAAAATAAAAAGTTATAAATTAAAATTAATTAAACAAAAACCACAATATATATTAAAGTATAAACTAATATTAAAGTGTGCAAATACTGAGCCACAGAGCTAAACTATAAGCGGTGCACAAAGTACGCAGGAGAACTTGAAAGAGAATAAATCCTAGAAGTTGTTCTAAAGGGTGTTCTTAATTTCACTTAAGCCTTAATTATGCAAGGCATATATTTTAAGGATTTATTAATCTACTAATCTAATCTAATCCAAATAAAGAAATTATAATATATAATATATAATCCCTACATACTTCGTAATGACGTCATGAATAATTGATCAACCGACCGAATGGGTTTACCTATAACTGACCTTGTTTATTCCATGGTCAAATGAAAAGTAGTTCAAGTAGAAACCTTTTGTATTTCTCAAATATCTCAAATATCAATGTATCTTTATGACTGAGCTTTATTATTTAGCATGATAAAGCATATTACGAGGCGTCAATCATTATACTAATAATACCTATTATAATATCTATTGTGTAAAGTCTGGAATGAGGTTTCAGCTATTGGAAGTCAGCTTCTGTTTCTCCGATTCATTTTGCTAACTTTGTTTTCAATTCAGGTCAAATCGAGCTTAGTCTTTAGTTTTTTTAATTATTTTTCTTTCTTTATTATACTTTTTTTGATTGAGTATTTGACATCCCTAGCATTTAACCAGTTTTTTTTCCGATCAATCTTAAGTAGAACACAGTTTCTGGATCTACTTTAAATTATATTTCTTCCGTCTTATTCATACTAAGTAGGTTCCCCTGGAACTTCAGCTTAGATCTTCTCACTTTTCATAAAACTAGTTTCTTCTCTCTTTTCAAGCCCAAGTAAATCACAGTTTCAGTTTCTTCTTCGATTCTATTTTCCCCTCTTCTTTAACAAGTATAAGGTTTCGCTTGAGTATCTGAGAGGTAACCCTAGACTTTTAGCATAGATCATCTCACTCTTCATCAAGTAAGTTTCTTCCTCGATTCTAATTTCCCCTCTCCTTCAACCTGAGTACTTGGTTACCTTAGACTTTTAGCATAGATCATCTCACTTTTCATAGTTCCTTCATACTTTGTGCACATTACATTGTATGTATATACATATCGTATTCATATTTAATATCGTAATGTTATCATATACAACTTGATTGAATCGATACTTACTTGTGCGTCTCGGTCGTATCAGGGTTGAATGTGCATCGTGCCTCGCCTGACTGCCCAGCATGTAACCTCCAATGGGATATGGTGGCATCTTGGGCTGTGAATAACGATGCAGCTCCGCAAGATGAGCAGCAGCTGCGACTGTGGAAGTTGCACTACTTATGCTGGATTCATCAAAGAAATGCTCGTCGTCCTATGGGAGCAAATGTATGGGGACAACAACAATTGGGGGATCAGTTAAACAAATCTGTTGCATGCCACAAATGCTCAACTTACCTGCAACTTTGAGAAATCCACTTTGATGAGCCGCTGCCTGGAGCGCGACAACGCTGGATTTGTTGTATTTGGAAGCACTACGAGAAAAACACAAGAAGAAGAAGAAGATGCGATAACTTTTTGGCCCAGTGCGAAAATTGTATGGAAAAGCTAAAGCTATGGGAAAAGTCGGGAAAAATCCATTGTAAGTGCAACTTTGATTAGATTACATGCTTGGTAAATTGCATAACTCCCAGTTCCAGATATTCACCCCCTTTCCACCCAGGCTCCCCTTTCAGAGTTGTCGCCCTCATCTCTGAAAAATAACACTCATTTTGCAATTAGACAAGGCAACTTTTACTCTGTCATCGCAACGCAACGTTGATTTTTTTACTGCTTCTTTTTCTTTATATTTTCTTAATGCCTCAACAAAACCGTTAACACTAACTTAACGCATTGAATAGTTCTACAATGTTGTTGACGTTTTTCTTGTTTTTGTTGTTGTTGTCTTCTTTCTTTAGTTGCTTCTTCAAGTCTTGCGCAATGCTCGTAAAAGTGCTTGGGAAATTAACCCGAAGAGCATGTTTCATGTCGCTTCATGTGGGGTTACTTAGATTATCACTGACGCCGACACGGTAATATGTACTCGACTTGTAGATGCTTTTTATGCCTAACAAGTGAGAGCGTTACAGTGGGTAGTGATAGACTAAAAGATACCATATCTCTTGAATAAACATGAATCTTAGGATGATCTAAGATACATACAAATACTTTATATGCCTTAAGTTGTATATTCTCCATTAAGAAATCGAAATCTAAAAAACTAATTTTGTTCTAAGAGGGAACTGCATCAAAAACTGATGGATTTTTGACAAATTTATAAAAGGTCAAAGTTGGAAAGGAACTCCCTCAATCGGTCTTGGAATTGTGGGAAGTCTAGAACATGGGAAACTTAGTCAATCTATAAATCAATCCGAATCTGAAAATGCTATTCGCACTGGAATAGAAGGAGTTTTCATAGAGTTACAGTATTTTTAAAACTCATCCTTAAAGTACAAGTTTGTTTAATGGTATTCTTGAGACTTTACTTTGAGACACATTTTAAAAATGCAATAAAGGGGAGCTTTAGCACACGGAACTACTTTTCTCTTTCTGAATCTTTTGTTCTTCCAAAGTGGGTCTCATAAGCCTCAATCCTTCCTCCCTCTTCCCTCTCTCACTCTTCTCACCAGGTTACATTTTAAAAGCTTGCTGCTGCAACTCCTTTGGTTGTTGCCACAAGGTGCGAGCTAAGTGGTGTTGCGGCATGCAAAGTTGAGCCTTAAATGCTCAACCCTTTCTCCCCCACCTTGTCACCCCTTTGCTCCACAAAAATCGAAAGCAGGTCAAAGCAAAATCGTATCGGATAACAAGTTTTGTGGTTGTTGTAGCAGTTGTTATTGTTGTTGTTGTGATTGTTGTTACTGTTACAGTTGCTATTAGACCCTGTACTTAAAAGGTACAAAGAGTCTATTACGTTTGTTAAGAAAATGTGCTGCCACGATCTCAGAGACTGTGAGAGCTAGATACAGCAAACTTAGTAGGTATGTTTACTAATATTCTAAGTAGATAAACACTTTTTTTTAGAATTGTTCCAGCATAAATCATTATGGAAAATCAAATCTTAAGAGCAAATTTTGAGAAAGGTTCTTGATTTTGTGTATACTTAATATAATAGCACAGTTTGGATCTATTCTAACAATTTAATAACAATCGGAAAATAATAGTATAAGCTTGAAAGTTATTTAAGTGTAGTTATTCTTTACAAAATAAGTTTACAAAAACTAATAGAATGTTGTTCTCGACGCTTTTTTATTTATATTTTTAATGTATGTGAGAGAAATATTAATTGAAAGACCGTTCGTTTGCGAAATTCGTCATGAATCCACGCTCTTAAAATTAAAGGATACATGTTGATGCTAAAGCTTGTATCTTTCCGATTTTCAAGAAACGCTTTTCTTTTAAATTAGGGTGTGCACACACAAGTGTATGTACTTTTTACAAAACAGGTACAGAGTCTCTTAAGGCGTGTTCTCTAAACTGTAACATTTGGGACTAGTTGTTGCTACCTTTTGATGACTTGACAGCCTGACGGGGCTTTGGTGTTGGCGGATTGACAGCATTTCCCGCAGCACGCGGCGCAGCACGTGGCGTTGGCTGTGGTTGTTGTTCTTGTTGCTGTTGTTGTTGTTGCTGTTGTGTTGCAAGTGCTTCATTTTCTGTTTCGTTGCCACAATAGAGCGAAGCATCGCTTGCAACATCAACAATATCCGCGTTGCGTACAACATGATGTGATTTGAACACTGAAGCAGCCGTTGTGCGTTTACCGCTAGGCGTTGTCGTTGGTTTGGCATCCATTTGTAATTTTTATTGTATATATATTTTTTTCTTTTTGGCTAAGAAACTTGGCTCAAACTAGACATTGCCTACTCTTCCCTTTCCGCAGTTACTCCTTTTGTCATGAGTTGTTGCTCCACTTTCAGGGCACTTCACTTTAGGCAAACACACACTTTATGTTGTTTTCTCTTCACTCTCTTTGTGTGTGTGAGTGAGTGTGTTTTATTTCACTTTTGCACGGTTGCATTTAAGTTATCGATCCGAGTAAAATCAACCCTCCCCCACACCCCCGCGTGCACTCTCTCACTCACTCTTTCTCTCTGGCGTTGACAGTTGTTATCCTCTTTTATCCTACATTACTTTGCTACTGCTCTTTTTGAATATGTACTTAAGGGTTGTGCGACTAATTAATTGACTAACTGATAGAATTGATTGACTCTTAAGAATGTTGACTGTGCGTTTTTTGCAATACTTTTGTGTCAATTTAAAACTGTTAATCGTGTCGTTTTCATTTTCACTCGCGCCACGCGTCGCCTCTGCCCCGTCGGCAGGTCACAACAACACGAAGCGACACCGCAGAAGCTTAAAGCAAAACTGTTCGACTGTCTCAATTCCACACACATGCTCAAGCTCCATGAAAAGCTTTATCCGTTAAGCGCATGCGTTCAGCAAAAGAGAGTACGATGTGGCCCGCTCTCTCAGAGAGAGCGGAGTTTAAGAGAGCGCAAAGCACATGCTTTGTTTTGGTTTTTGACATTTAACATTTACAAAGCAGCCGTTGCGACTTTGTTGTTTGTTTTCCTTACGTCATTAGTTGCATTGAGTCGCGGCTTTTGATGACGTAGCAAGTGTGAGTGACAGTCGAAAGGGGAGAGAGATAGCTTGCGTAAAGCTGCGTGTGGGCAATAATTGTTAAACTTTTTAGCGGTCTAATGAAAGTGAATGACAGTTTTCAATTACTCTTTAAAAAGTTTTTAACGGTTATTTAAATTGTTTGGGCGTGTGTGTGTCCCACTATCGTCAGGTCAATAATCCTTGGGGAATTTATAAAGTGTGTTTCATTAGTTTTTCAACTGTTTCAGTAGCCATTTAAAGTTTTTGAAAGTGTGCGAGGACTGACGGTATAGGGCAATATTCCAATTGGCATTTACTAAGCTATAAACATTTAATAAGGGTTTTTAAATAGATTCGATTGCCCACACGTAAGAATCACTCAAAAAATATTAAAACTTTGTATCGATTTCTTTTTAGAATGTTTTAAATGTTTCCAGAATTTCCCAGAGTTTTTAGATTTTATTTGAAGGAACTAGGCCTCCAGAAGGGCTACAGAAACGATACATATTTTAAAAGATTCCGCTTGAATTTATCAAATTTATAATTTCATTGATTAAACAAATCAAAAAATCACTTTGTTACTTTAAAAATTAAAATTTTTTTAACGTGCGCGGAGTCAAGCCGGAAAACTTTTTTGGTGTATACTTTTAGGCTTTTTTATTTCTTGTCGTTTTAACCGTTTGGCGTCGAGTTTGTTTTGTTATTTAAGCAACTTTTGCATTAGAGCTCAATTTAGTAACAATAAATAAACAATGATCTAACTAATTAAGAAATTGATGAACGTATTGGTGCTGATAACTTGTAGGAGAGATTTAAGCAACCTCTTATCTTGCATATCCTTGAAAAGCACGTACCAAATGTCCCCGCCAGTTATTTAGCTAGTCCGTTACATTTCAGGAGGTTAAAAAATCTCTTGGTGGTGATCTTTCTGTTAATAAGATTATTAAGCTCCATCCTCCTAGCATTTTAAGACTGCGGCACTTCCCAAGGATTCGGAAGTCAAATGATACGAAAACAAAGAAGCAGCTAAATGATGTTAAACTTAGGCCGAAAAATGTTCGAGAGGGTTATTCTAAGCCGTATCCTTAAACTGGAGAGCATGGCAGTTTGAATTTCGAAAGAGCCATGGCACTCCAGAGCACGGCTATACAGAATCAATTGTTTACTTGGCAAAATGCAACACGCGCCTCAGTCTCTCTCTCTTTGTCAGTCAGTCTGTCTGCCCGCCTGTCTGTCTGGCAAATAAACATAACCCACAGTAGACAAACAAACATAGCGCCAGAGAGTCAAAGCCGCAGCCAGACTCGTTGTCATCATTATTATCATCATCACAATAATCATTATCATTATTATCATCATTGGCCGCATCGTTGTGGTTGTCGTGTTGCAAGTCGTCGTCGTCGTCGCTATCTTTGTGTGTCACAATTTTGCACGCTTCCTTCAGCAGCGACGATTGGAAATTGTTGCCGTTTTTGATCTATGTTGGCATGCGCATGCCGGCAACGGCAATTGGCCAAACAAACAAACACAAACACAGACAGACAGGGGCAGACAAATAGACAGACCGACTGTGGAAAGAGAGAGAAAAAGGGGGGACACTGTGGCACACAATGGGGCACCGACAAGTGCAGTGAAAACTTTTGTTCGTAGCTAACAAGTTTTTTTTCTTCTTCTCTCTCTTTGCCGAGAGCTGACAGGCCGCCGCATGTGGATGACAACAATTTATGAACAGTTTGGCATTTAAAATTTTTGGAAACGATGTTGACAACCCTGGTGGATAGAAGGTGTGCTCCTACCTTCTCTGAAGTGAGTCAGTTTTCTTAAATACCCTTACAAAACCGAAAGCATTTTCTACAAAGCGACTAAAAGGTACAAGCTGGCAGTAAGATCTATAAGTAATCAATAGGGTTAATATTTAACCTAAACTAATACTTAATTTTCATAATTAAAGCAATGATGACAACCCTGACAGCTGGCAACCAGTAACACACCTATTTAACGCATCAATTAAAAAAGTTACTTCATCTAAAAATGCTAACATTTGATGTAGAATATTGAAAAAATACACGCCTTTGACGAGAATGACAACCCTATAAAGTAGCACACCCATTATACAAACTGTAACTGAAATAAGTATTTAAATATTTAAATATTTAAGTAAACTGTAACTGAATACTCTGTTAAATATTTGATTCTCAATATCTTATCTTCAACACACAGTTCAAGAGCTGCTATAATTTGGCAAATGTGATGACAACCCTAAAATGTAACACACCCATCGAAATGATCTTTGCAAATATTGGATCATTAGTAACTTTATCTTATCTCAGAACCCACTTGTATCTTACTTTCTTCCAGATATTTATTTTACATTGTATTTTCTTTGGTGAGTCAATATTTTTTTTCTTTTTGGATTTTGTTTTGTTTTCAAAAATTTTGAATTTGAATCAGTTGAATAAGTAAGAAATTAAAAGAAAATAAATCCAGTATCTTGAAAATTGTTTGAATATTACTGCAGCTTTACTAAAACCTCAAGTTAAAATCTTGCGTGCTTGAAATTTGCCTATTAGGAAGTTGACTTTAAATATAACTTATTTTTGGCAGATTTTATCTAGACTCACTTTTTTCTTTTAGGGTTGGCGTTTCTGGAGGTGTTATCTGCTTCAGTTCCTTGCCCTTGCGTATCGACTCCATAAGCTGTTCCCGCGGTGAGGGTATTAACTTTAATGGCGGTCCCAGCTGACGATCAGACGCCTAACCAAAAGATCAGAGATCAGTTTATATGAAGAATTTGCACAAAAGTAGGAAAAGTGAGAGAGAGAGAAAGAAAAAAAGAGAGTTTAAGTAAGTTTGGGAACGGAGTACACACCTTTTTCAATGGCGGCCGTGACCTGATGAAGTCCAAGATCATAGCATGGGCATCCTTCTTGACGCGAGGCGGAATATCACCATTCACCATCACCTTGCGCAATTGATACTTTCTGATTTTTGTGGTTGAATGGGATAGATGCATAGAAATAGAAAGAGAAATTTTGTTGTTGAATTGTGGTTGCAACTACAATATTGTGTATATTGTGTAGTTGTGGTTACTCACTTGGCTCTTATATCGCCCATAAGTATCTCATAGGGCGTCAGCTCGTATTCGATGGGCGTCCGCTCATAATTGCGTTTCTTCAGTCGCACACCACGTCGCAGCTCATCGATTACCTGAACCCAAAAGCGTGCCTATAAAACAGAGAGAGAGAATGATCATTAGACAGAGATAAGATTATATTTGAGATAAGGAAACAATCTTAACAATATTGCATATTAATCATATAGTTTCTAAGTAAACTCTATCACATAAGTGAAATATTATACTACTATTATATATTATACTATAAATAATATTATTAATTATAAATAATATAATTAAATATAAATAATATAACTTCAAACACACGTTGTAAATAATTTTGGTAAATAAAATCCTTTGTTATAGTTTTATTGTTTTAATTTATATTTTAATTATAACTTTAAGATCAGAAATATAAGAGGAAAAGTTGCTAAGCTTAAAGAGTGTGAATTATACATAATATTATTAATTATAAATAGTACAACATTACATGTTACTTTAACTAATAGTAAATTTCGTTGGCTTTTGGTAATTAGAACGCTATGTTATATTTTTATCGTTTTATGCTATATATTTAGTACTAGATAATAAACACTTGACTAATTGATAGCACTGTTTAACTATTGAAGTTATCTAGTGGTAATACTATCGATAGTTTGATAGGTATATTTTTAATTAATTAACCAACTCAATTTTAACTATTTGTAAGTAATTGTTAACCAATTAAAGTACTTAAATTAAATATCAACAAAAAACTGACAAATTGTTGAACATGCAATAAATTGTTAAGAAAATATGCTGATGTTTTTTACTAACAACATACTTGCAGTGTTCTCCATACTTCTAGTTCGTGCTGTGTTTTTTTATAGTAGTAGTAGTAGTAGTTAGCAGAGAGTAAAACAAAATACGAGTACTTGGTTTTAGTGAGACTAACTAGCGGTAATTGCAAAGCACCGTTCACTTTAATCAGCAAACAGAGTTGAAGTTTGTAATTGAAGCGAGTTTGCAGTTTGATTGGTTGCTCAATCAATTACTTTTCACTTTTCACAAGCCCGTAACGAATGAATATGAATTCAATTAATTAATTCAAGTCAATCCGTTGCACATTACATGCAACACTGGCGACACTTGTGGCAATTGTATGTATTTGCCGGGTTAAACAGTGCGTATGAGTAATGTGGAAAAGTGTGTGATCGACAGGAAATGTATTTAGCACACAATGGCAAAGAGATGAAAACAAATTGAGATAGAGGAGTGTAACTAGATGTAACAGTTATTCGCATTTTCACTTTTCACGTCGCTTTTCCTGTTCCTGTCAACAACTCTGCATCAATTTGCGGCAATAAATTTTGAGGCAGCTCATTAAACATGCAACAGATGCCAGGGAAGGGGAAGGAGGATTGATCTGCCACAAAGGTGGGAGGTGGTTAAGGCACATGTTTTTTGACACAATCGCATAATCGACACAAGCAACAACAACACAACACAACACAACAACAACAATAACAATAGCCGACAATTGCTGCATTCAATGTTGTATGTTAAAGATGTTGCGCTTCAATAAATGCAACACCAATAGCAACAACAACAACAACAACAACTGTACATCATGTAGCAGCTTCCGGAAGCGCTTGCAACAGTTTGGTGCCAGTTGTTAAGCTCGCCATGTTGCATGAATTATCGCACATGTGCGTAGCACAAAATTCACTTTTCTTTTAGTTTTTCTATTTCAGTTTCAGTTTTTTTCTCTCTTTTTGGGGCATCAACGCTTATTTTGCATACCTCATAATGAAGCTGCTAATGATGATCGCCATCATAATTATCATCATCATGGCAAGCAACAAAGCGAAACACATGTAGGCCTCTGTCTAGGGAAATGCAGTTAATGTTGATATGCTTCGATAGCAACACTTAAGGTAGGGTAAGAGAAAGAGATGGGGAGAGACAGAAAGAGAAATAGATAACATTACAGCGTGCAATTTAACTAAATGTGCTACTTAAAAACACCAATTTTAAATCTAAAACATTTCTTTTCTTTGTAAGAAATCCTTTTATAAAGAGACAACAGATTTAACCTGTAAAGCTATCAATTAAAAGGGTTTCCGGACTTTAAACTGCATAACTTTGTCAAAACCCAACAGATTTTTATGAAAAAATTTAACTTCAATCATAATTTGACCCATTAATTGATTCTACATTTAAAAATAGTTACATGTATTTCAAAAATGAAGTTCAGATTTTAAAGTTGCATAACTTTGTCAAAACCAAATTGATTTTTGATTTTTATGAAAAATTTAATTTTAATCATAATTTGACCTATGAATTGATCCGATGGAATCGATTTTTTCCTCTTTGAGGAGTTTAATAATCAAAATTAATTTATTCATAATTATTGGTAATTTTATTAAGTAACTTTTAAAACATTGTTAAGTACAGATCGATTTGTATGCTCCATGCCATTATATCTTTGCAGAGGACATTATTTTAATCCCTAAATTCGTGTAGTTTATAAAAAAAAAGCCTATAACCTTTCTCTTTTAAATTAAACAAAGAAATAGGGCTTTAAAAACTGTATTTAAGTATTTTCTTAAACTTTAAGCCGATTTAGCTGCATACAATAACTAAAACAAAGTTAAAGCTTTCAAGTGCTTTTAAAGTTGTGTTATGCTGAACTTTCAACTGCTTTTAAAGCTGCGCTTTGCAGTAACGTAGTATGATCTAAATATCAAACTTAATCAAATTAGCTGCAGAGAATGCTAGACGCTTAGCTAGACATTGAGTTTTTCTATCCCGAGAGCACGTATTCCCCAAAAAAAAAACAATGCCAACTAACTAGAACTGAGCTGATGGTTTACCCCTCGAAGTTAAAAAGCAACAAAGCATAAATAAAGATAAAAAAGTAAGAATAAAAGAAACAAAAATAATGAAGAAACACAAAAGAATTCGAGCAATTCCAGCGTAAATCTCTATTCAAAAATCAGGGCAACAATCAAAAATAAATGAAAAAATGAAAATAGCAAAGCAAATCCAAAAAAAACGGTTTCTTGAAGTCTGCGTATCGCGTGGGTTCCGCTCGTTCCGGTCTAAAGTAGGGTTAGGGGCAGACTAGAAGGTGGGGAGAGGAAAGAGTGAGACATTTTTTGTTTTGGGTTGTAGAACCACATCTAACATCTATTGTGTGACATTCTGAAGGCTGTTTGGCTTCCGAGAAACTGATAAAGTGCTGACTATAAACAGTTTTCTGAACCGACTTCAACAATATAAACAATAGACAGGTGAAGCGATTCAACTGTATGGTTGCACCAGCTATAAGAAATAAAAAAACTACCTTATCAGTTCAATAACTGATAAGAGACCCGAGTTTTTAATCAAATGTGACACTTGCTAGAAATTACATTTCGTCAAGTCGGTTTGCTATTGTAAAATATATAGAACAGTTGTACTTTCTACTCTATCTTTTTATATTCGCTGGCTCTTTCTCTTCTCTTCCTTCCTCTCTATTTACTTTTACTATGTTTTAGTTTCGACCAGCCTTAAATTAACTTGCCTTCTTTTTCTTGTTTTCAAATTTTTAATCAACGCCATGCAAATTTCGTTCCATTAATTACTTATATGGTCTTGATAGATGTTTTTACTATGACATAGCATGTATGATATACAAATACCATGTGTGATACCCTGTATGTAGTTTAGCGCACGCGAACCTATTTTTTTTTGTGGTTTTTTTTACTAATGATATCAGTAATAAAAGTATATAAAAGTTATAGCAAAGTTTTTGTTATGTCATGTTCAGAAATAATAAGCCCAGTGCAGTTTGAGGTCAGCTTTGCTGCACATTCATAAGTATTTTTATTATAGAAAGCCAGATTATGGATAGTGAAACTAAGACCTGGTTTTTAGTCATCTAGTATATGACTAGAAATATAACTTAATTGAATGTGTATCGATATCTGAGGCACTCAATTATTCAAGATTCCAGATCCAGTTCATCGAGGAATAGAAGTAAATCCTTCTAATTAAATTTAAATTCACAACTAAACTGGTTTACAAGCTGTTTGATAGAATGAAAACACCTTAAGGTGTAAATCATCTAAATACTTTTATATATTTGCTAAAATTTTCACATCTTTTTTCGCTTTTGCGTGAAATAATAAATTTGGTTGCGTGTTTGGTCAATTCGCGTGTTAGTCTCAATGAATTTTTGGAGGTCCAATGGCAACCACAAGCGAATTCCTTGAATGGCCTCGACATTTTTTCTTTTCAAAAGGTCACATATAAATACAGAAACAAATATGAATTCGAATAGATATGAGAGTGTGAGTCTGAAATATGAATCGAAATATTTGTGGCGTTAATGTGTCGCCCATTAAATGTATCTCAAAGAGTCCAAACTCATTAGGATGATGGCTGTGAGTCGATTATTAAAATTAAAAGTGAATTTTAGTTTGGTTAAAACGGAAAATCCATTCCCCTTGCTCCCCGTAAAAGCCATAACATAGCGCGTGATCTCTATGATAATGGTAATGATAATTATAATGATGGTAGTGCTGCTTTGGATTCGAAGAGGTGCGCCAAAAAACTGAAAAAAGATATAACAACCAATGAGTCGGTCGTGAGTCTGAGTCCCACTTTAAAGACCATTATCGGTTTTCTCGTCAGCTGTTGCATAATCCACAAAAATCAAATGCGTTACCATATCAATGGTTATCCTATAGCTATGATCAATATATATTTTGTAGGGTAACTCACCCAGTCGTTGAAGCCCAGCTTCGCCAGTTCTTGCTGTGTCGTTTGAGATGTTTGAGATGATGCTTTGATAAACTTTTCGGCTCCTCCTAGAATTTGATACAAATAGTTACGTTTGGTTTTTCAGATTGATAAATCTTTTCTAGGTGTCTTACCTTTGTTTAGCACTTGCTGCAGAAATATGCGCAGTTCTATTGTTTCCGTTACCAAGGCGCGACAAACGGCTTTGTAATGGTTCTCAGGTAATGCGGGCTTTATATGATTTCTGCAGGTCTGCAAAGAAGATATATTTCATTGATTATAGAAACAGTTTTAAGATGAATCATTAATATTGAATATTTATAAAAATTAGGACTTTAAATTATAATTAGCTATTATATTAAATTAAAGATTAAATATTTCTATATATTTCACTATATTTTACTCTTCTCCAATAAAAAGAATGTAGGTTCTCAAGGAAACTCTTCTCACAAAATTTGTATATAAAGAATTTAATGCTGCCCATTTATCATAAGTACATCTTATAGTTAACTTACCTATCAATAAGTTAATATATATTCCATCTTTCAATATATTTTAATCAGCTTCTATAAACAATTCATAGACAACAATCCTAATAGAATTTTCTTAGAATCCTTATCCTCTCTAGTTATCATTTTAACAGTTTGTAAATAAAAAATATAAAATGTACCTTCTTAAAGTTTTTTACATCATTAATATAAAACCTTCTTTCTACTTATATTAATTACTTTCTACTACTATTTACTACCTACTTCTTTCTATATTTCTATTTACTACCTCTAACTATTTTTCTTTACATAGATTTCGAAATAGACTCATCAGTAACAGCTGCAATTGCATTCCTAATTAGAGCCATCCAGCTGTGCTAATATCATAGTAGATCGCTACTAACTGGGCCATATCCATCTTGCACAATCAATAGGGCTCTGTTGACTTGGCTGCCTTGTTGGCTGGTCAATCACATGCTCATTGCACAAACGTATGCAAAATGTTTGCATGTGAGAATGCATTTTTTTTTCTCTTGCAGGCAGAAGATTACAAGTTTTCTATACAATTTGCAATTTATTTGTGTTGGAAAAGTCAGGCAAGTGGAAAATGTGGTTGTTGTTGTTGCTGTTGTTGTTGCATGCCACAGTGTCGCGATTTTGCTCAATGTTGCTTGACAGTAATGTGTCAATTCTATAAAGTGGCTCATTAGAGAAGAAGAAGCAGCAGCACAGTGGCTGCAATCGATGCAGATGATGAGCAAATGCGCAGTGGGCCAGAAACTTGCTAAACTTGCTAGGTGGTGCACCACAGTGGTGGCTCAATCAGCAAAGCGGTGCTGTTTATCACACGCCTCAATGCCAAATTATCTAATGATCGTGATCGTTTTTAAGCCCGGTATCCAGAAGGGTACAAGGAGTATATACATTTGTGACACTGTATGTAACAGGCAGTGAAAGACTAGAAGAGCTAGAGCTACCATATTTGGTAGTTATATTCCTAAAAACAAATCCAAATCATTTTCAGTTTAAAATGTTATTACCCAAACCCCTTGGGCCTGAGTTTGTGGAATAGTATAAAGAAGTCATTAGAAGAGCTAGAGCTACTGAATTTTGTGATATTATCATCATGATTATCATAATCATTTTAATTTTAAATTTATATAAAGGATACAAGGGATGAAAAGTCCTTGACAATAAGCGTAACAGGCAGTAGAAAGACTAGAAGAGCTAGAGCTACTGAATTTTGTGACAATATTCCTACACAGGAAAAAACAACCAACCAAACAAAGGCTACAAAGCCTAGTACAAACAGTACTAGGAATAGAAGAGCTAGAACTACCAATATTGGTAATAATATTCATCTAAAAAAAACCCTTGAATTAAAAAAAGTATTGAGGATATTAGAGGTAACTTAAGATAATGCAAACAAGATATTTGATCAGATAAAAAACTCCACATCAATTTAAAAAGCTTTTAAGATAAAGTATAAATGCAATATGTTTATTACCAGGCAGTTCACAGTCGAATCTACTCTATTACAGCATTTTGACTTTTTGTAACTGCTGAGAATGGAGGGGATTTGGGGGAGGGGCATTCCTACAACGCATTTAGCTGTGAAATCAAGTGCAGCTCGATGCAATGATTTCCTATTACGAAATTCCGCGGCAAACTTGATGGCAATTTGGTTATTTAATCTCTGCACTGCCGCAATATGAAAATTGCCAGTCTCTGATCGGGTCTATCAATCGATCTGGTCTAGTCTAGCCTGGTCAGGTCTGATTGTGAGTTTGAGTCTATGTTGTGGTTAGTAATCTAGAACCTGGAGCAATTGAGAGCTGGCCAACTCGCGAAGAGCGCGTTGTTGTTTTTTGCGGTTAACCGCGTTATAGATACAGCTACAATTCGCAATGAGATACATATATAGTAGATACAAAGATACAGGTAACAAGCCGTGCACCTCACTTGGTTAACTGTAACTGCAACTGCCGCTTGTGTTCATGCAACGTGCGCCAAACAAGTTTTCCCACACTTCAGAAAAAAAACTGTCTATCCATATCTTGTGGAAACATTTTACTCGTATGCCAAATGGAGCAGTCAAAGCCTGGTCAAAAGGTTAACCAAACACAAAAGGCACTCCTATAAAACAAGCAAGCTTTAATTGATAAGTGTTTGACTAGAATCTACCCTGTAAAATATCATATTCTAACTGGAATTTATGAATTTATTTGAAAGTTGTAAATTTACTGTAGCTAAATGATTGGAATGTACATTTTATAATATATCATATCCACGGACTTGTTTTTCCTAAGCAACTTCATTTAGAGATGCTATCCACAGTTTAATTAGTAATTTTAAAGTTACATCATTTTCTTTCACGGAATAATTACCCAGAAAAATTCATTAATTTACCGTAGCTAAATAATAGGAATGTCTATTTTACATAATCTATTGCACTTTAAATAGCAGTGCATTTTCAAAATACTTCAGTCGTTTGTGAAACACACTGAAGAACTTCTCTTAAAAAGTTGATGGAAAAATGTCCTATACTTTCTTAATTTTGTTTCTATTGCAACTCTTAGTGCTTTTGTTGCAACCGTGGGAGGTGAAAAGCGATGGCTGTTATCCATCTGAATTAAGATGTAGGGATCAGACAAGGGCAACTCCTAGGCCTCTTTCAATGCATAACAGAAAGGATTGTCGCGGGCGCAGTCGGTAAATATCATATTCCAATTAACTATTATATTCTTTTGTTTCTCTAAATCTATGTTTGTATGCATTTGTATTTTCAGAAAACATACCAGTAGTAATCGGTAAATATTAACTTTTGTAATTAAATATTCTACTTTTTTCTTCCGAAGCTGTAATTTTATGCATTAATATGGGTTTTTATTTGTAGGAACAAACAACCTGAATCCAAATTCCTCCTTTTTCTGCTAGAAGCCTTTGGCGGCTATTTGCCTCCCGTAGGTGCACCTTTATGATTAAAAGATGATCTTAAATAAATTCTGAAATAATATATTTGGTTGCTAAGCTTTCAATTTACATATTTTATTATGAATTATCCTTTGTAAAATATTGATCATATATAACAGGTAAAGATCCTATAAAAGATATTTTGAACTTTTTTGGTTAATATAATCATTTCAATGACTGGAAATCCTTTACAAATTGTTCCTCAACCAATTGGGGAAGTAGAAACTATAATTTCTTTAGAAATGCTTATCACGGTTTCCTTGTTAGCTCTAATGTTACGTAACTTTCTTTCTCGGATTTACAGAAAAACATATATATTAATTAACTGGAAAATTTGCCAATTTACTGTAGCTAAATGAATGGAATGTGTATTTTATAAAATCTAAAAGGGCCTTAAGTAGCAGTACATTTTCTAGAGATGTTAGTCGATTGTAAAACTCTTTTTAAGAAGTTGATAGAAAAATGTCCTATACTTTATTAGTTTTGTTCCTATTGCAACTTTTAGTGCTTTTGTTGCAACCGTGGGAGGCTAAAAGCGATTGTTGTAGACCTGTTTATAATAGATGTGCGGATCACACAGAGGCAACTCCATGCTGCGGAATATATGAATGCAACATCTTCTGCTGCAATTGCAAATGTCGCAAAGGACCTTATCCACCATTCGGAAGGCACATTTCAAAGCACAATAGAAAGGATTGTCGTAGGCGTAGTCGGTAAATATTATATTCAAATTATCTATTCTCTTTTCTTTTGCTTCTCTAAAATAGCATTTGAATGAATTTCTAATTTTGGTTTTTGTAGAAAAAATCGGATTGGCTCCAAGAGACATATGGTGGATCCAGATTTTGATCCATTTTATAATCCTACGGCAGAAGCCATTCAAAAATTTTTTAATAAATTGTTTGGCTGATTTTAATAACTGAAAGTTCCTTAAAAGAAAAGACTTTCATGTAAAATATTAAATAAAAGGATAATAAGAAAAAAAAGGGTTCTATTGTTAATCATATGTTTTGCTAATAAAAATGATTATAATAAGACTATTTGTTAAATCTAAATAAAGTAATAATAAAGTTTGCTACTTCATAATTCAGTTGTCAATCATTTTCTAGCTTGAATAATATATAAAATCGTTAACTTTACGACTAAATAAAGACTATACAAAATAAATGTTTTGGGCAACTTAAATTAATAGAGCTGTTGAATTTTTTAGGTTGTCATTTTATTGTGAAACATTCTGTGAAACTCTTTTAATTAAGCTAATACAAGTACGTCCTACACATGGTTAATATTGTTGCTTCTGCAACTCATAATCCTTTTAATGCAATCCTGGGAGGCAAAGGCGATTGCTGTTTTCCACATCCATACCTTCAAAAAGTGTTTCGAAGGATCAGATCCAACACCATGATGCGGAATAGGTAAATGCAATATCTTCTGCTGCAATTGTCTCACAGGAAGTTGAAGAAAGGCAAAGAAGTTTTCAATGCAAGACGAACTTAATTAACACAGGATCAATCGTATTCGAAACAATTCCATTTTATTTCAGGTATACTTTAACTTTCTTTTCGAAATCTGTAACTATTCATAGTACATCTAACGTAGGCCTTTATATACCATTTTGGCCGTAAAAAACACATGTAACTCAACAAATTGAAAATGGCTAATGAGATTATTTAGTTAATTCACCACAAAGCATTGCTAAAAGGAGTGCCTAAACCAATTGAGCAAATTGTGAAAAACTCTGTGAAACTAATTTTAAATAACAGTTAAGAGTATGTTATATATGTTATAACAAAACCGTAAAAGACAAAAGACGATTACTGCGATGGATGTGAAAAGTTGGTATTGCCTTCGAATGGAATCAGAGTCATTGTAGGTAAATAACTATAAATTTGTTTTAACTCTTTAATATTCTAATTTTGTAGGAAATCTGTTTTAACTTTTCCACTTTTCTTTCTTTTCTATATCAGGTATGTGATATATAAGAATGCTTTTAACCACATTTAGTCAAGATATATTAGACAAAAACATTATCTATAACACAAAATAAGATTTTCAATCTTCAGATTAATTTTCGACCCATAATTTCTTTGGTATAGAAGTCCTATATTTAATAATTGAGTTAGTAGATATCTTAAAATGCAAACTAGTTAAACATTTCCTATTGAACAACAGTCCACGCTACCCATTTCAAGTAAGTTTTGCATCAGTATAGGGTATTTGAAATAATATACTGACTCATGGCGCCAAAAGTTCAGAAGGTACAACTTTGATTTGATTCAATTTGCATTCGTGTTTTGGCAATTTATCAGCGGCCTGCCAAAATGTCGAAATGCCAAGGAAAATGTCAAGAGTTGTTTTCGTTTCTTTTTCGTGATTTTTTTTTCTTATATACATATTATAGATTTGTGTTTCGTGGGGTTTCATTTTCTTACCTCGATTATGTGCTCCAGTTCTTTGGTATTGTTGCGCTCCTCCTCCGTTTCATCGTCCCAGCGTTTATCTCCCTCGTCAATGCCTTCATCAATGCAATCATCGTCGGTTTCTGCAATTGAGAATAACAGAGTTTAAGATAAATCAACTATCAGTTTACCAACAGCTTTTGTTACTTAAAGTATGACGAATTGTTTAATCTAAACCATGTGGTGATTTTCACAATATTTCATTTGTAATTGCCTCAAGTAAATCACATTGCTTTACATTATCTTTAAAGCCGACCTCATGTTATGGGGGTGCCTACGTGATTCACTTAATGACCTTGCGCTGATTGTGGTACATAGTAGGTCCATTTCCCAGATAGAGGTTCAATTATGGAGGCTAAGCGATTGCCTCTTTAAGGGAAATTGTTATTGTTTTACAATGAATCAAGCTAAGCTCAAGAATGTCAATTAGTCAACAAATTTAAAGATTACAAGCTCTATATTATAAATGAAAATAAGTGTGCTAAAAGTTCAATTGGAAACTACAAGTTTGACTTATTTTAAAGCTATGCAAATATGACATTCAATAAAGACACTATGTCATCCATTAACTATATTCAATTTGGAAAATCCCGTTTTTAATAAATTTGTCACTAAGATCACATCATCATTTGAAACAGCTTAGTAGAAAATTTTACTTCTGTTAGGCATTAAAGTTCATTGAAGCTTAAACTCCTAAGCTTTTTCTGTTAAATGTTTTGCTCAAAGTTCGTTCTTTACGAATTTCTTTGTAGATTTTTAAAACTTACCATCTGCTGTCATGAAGTCAAACAGACTTTCAAGCTCCTGGGACAATTGGCATTCCTCATCCACCGCCAAATTATAATCCAAAGCAGCATAAACAACTTCCGCCAGTTCGCTCATAATCTGCAATTGAAAAGAAAGCATAAAATGTAATATAAGTAATATTAAATTATAATATTTATTAAAAAGTGCAAAGGTTAAGGACGCGCTGACTCTTACTTTTCTATCTATATCTATCTCTAACTCTCTTACTCTCTCACTCTCCCTCTCTCTCTCTCTCTCTCTTTGGCTGTCTTTAGGGCTTTCATGAACAGCTTGCAGCTTAATGCTGTTGCTGCCCCCGAGTGTTGCACGCTGTCAGTTCATTAAACTGACACTCTAATTGAAGTTGAAGTTGACGCTTCGTAGAAACTGAAACAACAACAATAACAACGCGCAAATAAACACTAATTGTTGTTCGTTGTTTGTTTATTGTTGCTGGGCGCTACAGTTGACTGTTGTTAACTGTTGAAGTTCGAGTTCAGGTGCAACACCAACACCAACAGCAACAGGCGGCATGCGGCAGCAACAACTTGACAACAGCAACAACAACAGCTACAACAACAACAACAGACGCCCAAGTGCAGTGGCAACATGCTCTTGTTGTTGTTTGTTTGTTTTACTTTACTTTGCTATTGTTCACTTTCACTTTGGCCAAATCGAAATCCAAAGCCACAGTCAAAGCCAAAGCACTTGCCAAAAGTGTTAAGACACCAACAACCAAAATTAAACACAAATCTGAAGATGCTGTTAAATAACAATTTGCAGCTGACGGCGACAAACGTATTGCGTTATTTGTGGCTGCCACTGAACTCAAGATACTCTTACCTTCCTACTTCTCCCCTTTCCCACTCTCAACTCCAACTCTAAACTCGATCATCAAAAAAAAGCTGATCGCCCACGCGTCTGTCGCAAAGTCTCTTAAAAAAAAAAGTCAAAGGCGGATTATGTCTGCTTTTCCAACTACTCTACCTCTTCCTCTCTGTCTAGTGGTGCTAAAATATCTTAGGCTAAAACGGCTATTTAGTAGCTAGAAGAAGTAACTAAGGAAATTGCTTATAGATTTTTAATATTATATATTAAACTTCCGCATCTGTAAATTCTGCAGGACTTAAGAAATTTTAAATTATAAATTGTTTTTAAAGCCTGTTTATTTCAAGACTAAAATTTCAAACTGTGAATTATAAATTTCTATTTAAAGGATTTCTTTGGTTTAAAAATAAATAAATATTTAAAATCAGTTAGATTTCTAGCTAATAGCACTTTCTCAAATATACCTCTTGCAATTATTTAATAGCTAAACTGGCAACACTGTCTCTGTGTCTTCTTTGCTGGAAGACAATCTCCCAGAGTCTCTCCTAGGCCCCGTTGTTCATCTTATTGTATTCCACTTGATTTCGTTATTATTATGAAAATTAAATGATAAAACATTGTGACAGCTGCGCATTCGTTGTTGTTGAATGTTGCCTCTGTCTGTTGACTGTTGCCACCGTTTGTTGCAAGCTGCCTGACTGGCATTTTCATAGCTTGACACATGTGGCATGTGTGTCTCTAAGTGTGTGTATGTGTGTGTGTGGTAACAAATGGCTGCTAAATGCTCTCAACATTTGCAGCTTGTTGTGGCTGTGGTTTACATCATTTGCTAGAACTTGCAACTTGCAACAACCGCACATAATTAATGCGCGAATGAATAAGAAACTTAGGCTTAGTCTTCAGTAGTTTCAGTTTAAAGACGTTTATTTACCCTAGAAATGTTTTACCACTTGACCAAGTTAAGAAAAGCTGAAACAAAACATGCATTCGTTTACCCAACTTATTTAACGACTGCAAACAGTACTTTTTAAAACGGATCGAATAATTTTGGACTTCTAGGAAACACAAACAAAAGATATACCACTGTTTAGGCAAATGGTATTCTGTTGACTTCATCGCTTCAACATTAAAAAAATAATACTCAATAAAAAGCAAAGTCATTGACTGTAGTTATGTCTATCGATTGCATCAATAAATGAAAAAACAAAAGATATCGCAAAAAATATAATAAGACTGTTGATAAGATATTTAGTTCAGCTAACATATTTATAGCTATGTAGAAAACTTCTTATATATATTAGTTGAACAGCTTTTTAGCTTATAATTCAATACTATCAATTGTTAATAAAGTTTCTTATTAATATATAGCCATATTAGCTACTACCAATAGTATCTTTTACTATCGAAACTATCGATTACTCTGTGCCATCGCTATTTACCAGTTTGCGCTACCTGGTCAATCAAACATTGTCACAACGTTGTAGTACCTTTTAGCAAAGCTCTAATTATGCCAGATGAAGAGAAGAAAGAAAAAAAGTAGAAGAATTAACGACCCTGAGATTTCTAAGGAGGGGCACAAACCACATCAGCTGTGGGGCCTGTGAATTTTCCCATGCAATTAGCAAAAAAGATCAGAAGAACAGCCACAACAACATTATATATGGAATGGGAGGAATGAGAATGTGCATTGTATGATAGTGCAAAAAAAAAAAGATTTCCTCGAGCGAAATACCAAAGGGGAATTCTCTTCAGTAGTTTTGCATATCTATTAAATAAGTATATGGAGCGAGTCTGCGAATTGGCGAAACAAACTTGGAAAACACACCCTCAAGAAGTCGTTTCGCAGTTTCTCAGCCCTCCCCAATAATATCAAAGTTGAAACCGAAGCGCAAACATGCAACACCACAATTATCAGGCTCTTTTCAGACTGTGCCCCCAAAAAGGTTCCCAAACACGTCGCCTAACCTCTTTTCTTCCCCTTCACCAACTTCTTCTTCCCACTAGTTGATGGAGTCTAGGCATGGTTTGTTTGACTCCCGCCTCGCCTCTCTTCGTCTTGTCGACACCGGCATTTGGCGTGCTGCTTGTCAATCTCGTCAGTTTAACCTTTTGCCTGACCTCCATGTTCACTTTTTTAGTTGGTATTGTTATTTTTATTGTTTGCTGCTTTGGCTTTGGCGATTCTTTTGGCTCTGACGGTTTTTAGTTGCGGTCTTAAACCAAGTACAAGCTTTAAAACTGAGTTTTCATGCTGAATCAGCGACAGGAAGCTTGTGGGCGTGGCTGTTATGCATACGAAACAAGGCGTGTTTGTTGAGGTTAGCTGCAATTAAGGGCAGTAAAATGTAGTAGATGAATCTACAGAGGGCTGTTTACCAGGAATATTGGCATGAGAACTTTGTTCTAATAACGAACAAGACTTGTCAGACATTTCTAAACCATTTTTGCTTATAATTCGCAACTAGTTTTGGTCAGCAATTAGTTAAATGCATTGCAAATTGACCTTTAAGGCAGTTTAGGTTGAATGGCATTCAAGTCTTTTAGTTGTAACTAGAATTTATTGTTATAAAACAATTCTAAAGTGGTTTAGCTTATAATTCGCAACTGGTTTAAGTCATCATGTATAGAAAAGAAGAGCAAAATTAACTTTATAGCTTAATTTCCACAAAATACTTATTATGGGATGATTATCAATACTTATTGATTTATAAAATTTCAATACATATTGTGTAGCTTATAATTCTCAACCAGAGCTGAGCTCTACTTCTAGATTGAATAACAGTGACCAGCTCACAGCTGCTTGATGTTATCTCTCTCACGAAAGAGAGATTCTTATCACTGGACATTATTATTTACTGATTGCCCGGTTACGTACAAAGTAATCTGTGCTTTACTTTATCACCCAAAAACAGTAGCTCTTCTTTTGCCAGAGATTGAAATAAAGCTGTAAGCAAATGAAACCCATTCAAAATCCCATTTCATTCATTAAAAGAAAATAATGTGAAATTATAATTATTATTATAACAATTATATGTACACATTTACTGTTGTTGTTTGCTTTGTTTGCGTTGCAAATCGTGCGAATCTTTTGGTATTTGTACAATAATTTAATACTTGTAGTTGCAAACAAACATAAGTAGTTATATTATCATTGTCTCTGTGTCGCTAGATATAGATATAGATAGGTCTATATGTATATAGAAAATTAACCCAGTTCGCACGTCGATGCCGAAACAAACACAAGTGTTTCGAGGCAAAAGACACAAGTAGAAAATGCGCAAAGCAAATGACTGAAAACATGCAATAGCAAAAGGTGCATAGCATATTATAGATAAGTATAGTATATAACTACTATATATAATGTATAGTACATAGCTTTTTCTTAGCTCTAAAAGGTTGCTTTTCTACATTCTCTAGGCCTAATTGTGGTGCATATTATTAGCAAGACCGTAGATAAAGCTAGACAAAAAGACCACGCACTCATTCACACTTGTTATTCACACTCATTCATAAGTATATTCACTTTCACCCGCTGACTACTATTTATAACTATCTTGGTTGATAAGTCGAGTACCTACGCCTTTTGTTATGATATGCGAAATGAATGAACTTCTATTTGCATTTAAAATTCATAATTCTTGTAACTCCACTTGGTTCCTCTTCCTCTCCTTCTCTCTCTGTCTTTCTCTCTGTTTATCTATTGCTCACTCCTTTTGGCTTTCGTATTTGGGTCAAACATGCAAACTCATTGAATCGGAGTCTCACAGACTCGTCGCTGCCAAACTGGAAAAGCGCAAATCTAAAATTGTATAACCTGCTTCGGCAACAAGAGCCACCACAGTAACCACTGTAACCAGCGCAACCACAGTAACCACTAGAGGGACGGCCGCGCCTGCGTGTGGAGTTTACAAGTAAATGGGACACGAATTATCACGATAATATCAGCCAAAAAATAGAAACAAAACATATAAAAATAGTCAAGTGAATGGACTGTAAATAGATAAAGTTAAAAACTATGAATACTACAATTTAAATATATCGAAAAAGATACATTAGATATACCAACAAACTTATAGTAAGGATAATAGAATGGAAAAAAATAGAAACAAAACATATATAAATAGTCAAGTGATTGGACTATACTTAGCTGGATATATAAACTATGTATGCTACAATTTAAATAAGTTGAAAAGATACATTATAGTAGATATACCAAGAAGTTTATAGTAAGGATATTAGAATCGATAAATCTAGGAATTATAAGCGAAAATCGAAGATGAACTGACAAAACCAATTGTAAGGAATACTTTTTAAGAAAAACAAAAGAAAACTGAAAACCAGTTATTAATATAAAATTGGAATTGAACTATATGTTTATAATAAGAATAGCTTAAGCAATTAAGGCCATTTAGGATTGATTCTTATATAATTAAATTTAAATATGTTTATATTAAATTATTAATATAAATAAAACTAAACAGTGCTTATATAATCTCAAATTAGAGATACTTCAAATTAGTAAAACTTTTCTTGTATTTATTTAAAAAATTCTCGAAATATTATCACACGTTTATGTCGTCACTAGAACAACTCTAACATCTCTCCCCCGTCTACGTCTCTGTCCCGCATCTAAGCCCGATTCTATTGCGTATCTTTGTATCTGCGGCCATAAATTGCGCCCACTTTGATCTTGCCACATTGAATGTAAAGTGCTTAATGGCCAAGTGGAAGGAAAAACCTTTTGTGTGGCATAAAAATTGCATTGTAATTTACAGAAAAAAATAAATAAATAAAGAAATACATTTATTTCTTTTTTGCAGTTGCAGTTGCAGTGCAAATGTAAGTTTTTCTAGATCTATGTGCGATCTCTCTCTCTCTCTCTGTCCTCTTCTCTCTTTCTGGTTGCTGCTCTTTTAGCTTGTTCTTTGGCGTTCTTTTGGGCTCCCCAGAGATTTTAATCGTTGTCGCCGAGCGCCTTGTCAACATTTCAACGTTTTCAACATTTGCTGCTTTACATTGGCGTCGCATTTTTTTGTTGCTCTACTCTCGACTCGGGTCTCTGGTCTGGTCTGGTCAGGTCTGTGTTGTGACTTAACTTGGTCTAGAGTCTGGTCTGGACGAGTGCTCTGCATGAGCCCAACATTGATCACGACTGGCCAGATACGACGACACCATAGCCATAGACCTGTGCACCGACTGCTTACAAGTCTCTCTCTCCATCTCTATCTCCAAGTGCAACTGCAACTGCAACTTCGAATGCGACTCCAACTCCAAGTCCAAGTCAAGTTAAGAGCTACTTGGCTACTACCTGGTGGCTACCACAAGAGCTGGCTGTTGTCTGTTGTTGTTGCTGCTGTTGTTGCTGTTGTTGTTGTGTGTGTATTTATACATGGCATTCTTTCTATGGAAACAATTGCATAAAATGTGAATCCTGATAGCGACAAAAAACCACAAGACAAAACACTGAACGCGGCTTGATCAGGTCTACTGGTCTAGACTAGAGATGAGCAAGAGTCCGAGAAAAACACGAGAATAGCAAGAGTCGGAAAAGAGGTCCTCTATTAGTTTCTCAAAGAACTTAAGAGTGATAGAAATAGTTAAATAACTTTAATACTGGATTTTTCTATATTTGAAAGCAACATTTATTTGAATATCAGTTAACATGCGATAGGAAACTCAATCACGCTCTCATCTCTAGCCACTCTTCTTTGGCCCAGACTCTAGTCCCATGTGGCGTTGGCTTGCCACTGTTTTGGGCCGAAATAAAAACTTAAGGAAACGGCAGAAGAATAGGCAAACTGACCAGGAAAGAATCACCATAAACTAAAGTTATAGTATAGTTGCAAAACGAAAGATTGCTTTATGGCAGGCAATATTGCAGATATTGTTCAGAACTGAATGGAGAGGAAGATTTTAAAGGGTTGATATCTTTAGGAGAGTAAGGTCACTCTATTAAGATAAAATTCTTAGAGGAAACAAAGACTGGAATCTTTAGTATTTGCCCATAAATAAACAAAACTCGCTTCATTCATAGAAAAAGTTAAACTATAACTATTATTATGTAAATTTACAATGGTTTATAGGTCTTTATCACAGCCTTTGTTAGAGTATCATTAATTTTCCTTTTCAATCAACAGTCTTTAATTCTGAGACAAGCAAATCATTCTCAACTTCAAGACTAGAGCGATTCCTGTTTTTACCTAAACTCTCACAAGAATCATTTCACTAATTTTGTTAATCTTAACTAAAGATTTATGAGCATTACCATCAAATATTTGCACAATTTGCAACTCATTTGCCCAACCCCAAATCGAATTGGTCAAGATGCTGGGTAAACTGAGTACACAAAGTTCAAGAATAGGCCAACTGGAAAAGCCTTTCACACACACACATTAGACAGAGAGGGAGGGGAGAGAGAAGGAAGCAATGAGAACTAGTGATCGGCAGAAGAAAAAAAAAAGAGACCAAGCCTCAATCGATAATAATCGGCAAACAAGTTTCATAGTTTCATAGTTTGACCGACGACTCGTAATCCCTGGGCACATTGTTGTTAGTTACATTGTGGCTTTTGGCCAGGCTCTAACGGAACCGAACAAAACGCTAATTGTGCACGCCTCTAGAACATGACTCAAATCAACAAAATAGCCATAGGCCATGCCTACAAAACTCTATAGATATCAATATTTGGGCATCTATTCTCCTCGTAATTCTTTCCCTCCCTCTCTCGATATATTGAAGCTGTGGGCGATGGCGGCAATGAGATAGCATAAAACGCTGGCGTTTAATTGGGTAATTGGCTCAAGTACCGTACGTTCAAGCCCGGCTATTACCACCAGCAGACCAAAGCCATCCAAATTGAAATACTCGCACATGACTCAAAAAAATGGGCAGCTACAACTGCCAACTTCCAACTCCCAAGTCAGACTTAATGCCACCAAATTGCAAGTGTCTGAGCCAAGAGGAGTCGAGTCTTTGTATTAAGTGGGTGTGGCAGTTGTTTTCTTTTTCTTTCTTTTTATGAATTGACGTCTGTTTGGGTCAGCCTAACATCAAAGAAATAGAATACTACAGCGTGTATAGAGAATGAAAAGTCTTTGACTGGTGACTGAACAACAACCAGTCAGCCAAGAGTCCCCCAAAAAGTGCATCTTCTTCCAGGTTCTTCTTCCATTCTTCCAGGTTCCCATAGACTGCACAGCTGCACAACTCTCTTAACTCCCCGAAATATATGGTATATACTTATGTATAGCATCGTGTTTAGAGCGCCAAAAGTAACTGTTACTCGACAGTCAACAGCAAACTTGCAACTCGTTTTTGTTTTGCCTCCTCTTTCTATTTAGCTGAATATATGCAACTCGCACGAGCAGCCTTCAAGCCAAAATGTATAGAAAAGCAGCAAGAATCAAACAATTTAGAAGTTAATATACTCTAACAGAAATCAATTAAAGATTGGATAAAGCAAACAGTATTGACAAACTGGGAAAAGAATTTTAAAAGAAAGCTGATGGCAAGTTAAATTGTCAATTATAACATAATATCATAAATATTGATTGGAGATATTTCAGAATACGATTTAAAGTTGTTTCTGTAGAAGAGATGGTAAATATTTTAAATAGATTAACATAGCCCCATATTATCGAATAATGAAAAGAATTAAAGTAGAAAGTAAAGAAAGTATATATGGTTATAGAACAATAATACATACTTTAAAACTGAGTCCTATAAAATATATTTGACCAATCTATATCATAAGAATGGTTATTGGAATTCTTTAACATTCTCCCAAAAATAGTGTAAACTCACAGAGGGAGTTCGTCTTAAAACAGAATCTGCTTAGGTCACCTTAGAAAGTAAAGAACTTCAAGACTAATTTAAATTTTAATAAACTTATTTAACTGAGAAAGATAAAGGTATATATAATAATTTAATATCATTAGAATATTTTATTTAATATGTAATTATAAGCCCAAGAAACCAATTAGCAATTCGGTTTTATATTTAAATTACAGACCCCGAATGTTCTTCAAAAGAAATCTGCCTAAAAAATCATGAAGTAGATAAGTTCAGGACTAATTTTATTTTGTCAATAATAAAAGACAACTTTTTAATTTAATCCCAAACAAAAATCTCAGTATCTATTTAATATTTTAGATACAGATTGTATTCTATATGAATGTTTCCAATTTCTAGAGACTCTGCATAGATCCTAGCTAAGTTAATAGATACGTCTTTAAGCGAGTGTATCAAAAGACTGGTTCGCTTTGTTGTAAGTGTTGTGAGGCCTTAAAGTGGCAAAGCAATTGAACAAGTGAACAACTGTGTGTGCGAGTGTGTGTATAAGTGTGTGTGATTGTGTGTATGCACATTCAACCTGGCTAGAGTTGAAGTTGAAGCTTAAGTTGGCCTACGAGTTGTGCGAGGCTGAAGCTGAAGCAGAGACTGAGGCTGAGGCTGAGGCTGGTAGACCAGCCCATTCAAGTGATGCTTTAATGAGTCCTTTATCACGTCGACTCGCATGTGGCATGGCAATGTGGCATGCTATGGCAATGGTTATAAGAATTATGGCTTCATTGTGAGCGCAATTGGTTCCCACAGCTATGGAAATGGACAGAAAGAAACAGCGATAGTGAAGGAGAAAGAGAAAAGCCTATGCATTTTATTCTAATTTCAAGTGTGTTTGCACACTTGAACCTTTCATTGATTATACGAGTTGGGATTTTGGGTTTACCTAACGGTCAACAGTCAAGTTTAGGTAAAGGTGGCAAGTCGGGAGTTGTCGGCCCAGAAGGCAAATGTCAAATATTGACATGCATTCAATTAAAATGCGCAGTATTTGTTTAGGCGCCCCCCAAAATTCAAAAAGTATATTGAATAGAATGAACGGGACACTACGGTCAATAATCTCACGCCGCACACGTTGTCCAGAATTGAAGTTGGGTGTAGAAATTGGAATGGGAATAAGAATAGGGTTGGGGATTGTGCTTGAAGTCACGACGCATGCAATTACAGTCAGCCATAAATACAATTGCTGCAAGAATCAGCACCATGTGGCAGGCCTAGGCAAAGAGAAAGAGGGTGAGTGGGGGGGGAGAAAGGGAGGAGAGAGGTAGACAATTGTTGTCGCTTCAGCGAGCCATGAAGTTGGCTCTTGGCTGGCCAAGTCTACACTGATAAAAAATAGGAACTTCACATCAGAAACATATTAAAAAGCAAACTTTACAATCAACATATCTCTTCTAACTTAAGAAAAGTAGTATCTTGACATTTTTACGCAGAATGGTTTTCAAATAAATATTTCTCTAACAAAAAGAGAAACTATTTTTTTCGGTGTACGTCTTTTTACTGCCCCCTTTTTAGACCCAGTACTTTAAAAAAGTACAAATGGGTCTATTACGTTTGTGCAAATGTGCGTAACAGGTAGAAGGAGGCGTGGCAGACCCCATAAAGTATATATATTCTTGATCAGCATCAACAGCCGAGTCGATATAGCCATGTCCGTCTGTCTGTCCGTCTGTCCGTCCGTCCGTCTGTCCGTCTGTCCGTCTGTCCCTTTTTTGAACACCTATATCTCAGAGACTATAAGAGCTAGAGCTACCAAATTTGGCAAACGAGTTTGTTTTAGATTTTTGCCACGCCCCCCTCCGCCCACGTAAATTTGAAACAAAATTTCAAAGTCGAATAACGAAAGCTCCTTTAATGCTAGCGATATGATTTTTGGCATACATGATAAACTCTATAGTTCAATCCTGTCCTGAAAGTTTTATCCGGATCGGATAATAAACGGATAGTATACGGCTGATCGAAATTTCGAAAATATGAACACCTAGATCTCAGAGACTATTACAGCTAGAGACATCAAATTTGGTATGTAGGTTCATATATATCTCCCATTGATCAAGTTTGTTTTAGATTTTTGCCACGCCCCCCTTCGCCCCCGGAAATTGAAATACAAAATTTCGAAGTCGAACTGAAGGAGCCCCTTTAATGTTAGCGACTTCATTATTGGTATATATAATATACACTATGGTCCAAACCTGTCCTGAAAATTTCATTCCAATCGGATGATAAACACTGAAGTTATTCAACTAACAATGTTAAAGGCAAAAGGAAGAAGAAGAGACGTTAGCAACCTCTGTGTTTATTAACTTCGTAGTGGCGCCATCTATTGTTTGGTACGCATTATTGAAGAACAATCAATAGTGAACGGTTTGCACTCAAAAAGTACTGGGTCTCCTACTGTCGAGCTTGCTCCACTGTAGCTTACTGTATTTTTTCTCCCCTCTTCTTCCCCTGCATAGACAGCGCCGACAGCGTTTAGTTGATCGACACTTTTATGTTGACGTCGTGCGCGTTGTCATCGTCATCGTCATCGATGGACTTCATTCTCATCCCCATCACCATCCTCATCCGCCATCATCATCGTCATCATCTTCTTCATCGTGGCAGTTCTGGTGCTGCGCCTGCCAAACCAATTGATTGATTCCATAGAACAATGCGCCTGCGCCGCCGACAGCAATAGCAACAGGAACAACAACAGCAACAGCTGCAGCGATTGCAAAGAGCAGAGCCGCACAGTGGATCAAGTTCGATTGGCACTTAAACATAAAGTAGGCGTTGACCAAGGCATTACGTAATTAATAGGCTTATTAATTTGCTGGCAATCTATCCAATTTTAACAACTCAAAATTTTATCTAAAATTTAATTTCAGCAATTTCTCTGTATTCATTCACTGGAATACAACTCTGTTTATTTTATGCAACTGCTCTCTCCTGTAAGTTTAAACTGCATAAAGTTTCCATCTAGAGTTTCCACAATAAAAGTTTAAGCTTCACATTGAAAGGATCTTCCTTTAAATTGTCCTTTGTTTATGTAATTGATATTGGAAAATCTGATATACGCAAAACACCTTGATTCTAAGCTTTATGTGTAATAAAATCTACATTTCAAAGTTGCCATCTAATATTCTAAAGTTTTAGTTTTCCGAGCAACTCTCTGTTTTTAAAGCATCAAGATATGAAAGTTTGCCAAATTTCTGAAGAATTTAACATACAAAATCTAATCCACATCCTAGTCTTATATCTGAGCCACCTGGCGTTTCCTAACTACCAACTGCTTTTAAGTTTAGCAGGTATATGAGAAAACGGTCCTTAATGTCACTTTTTATAACCAGGAAATTTGTTTAGCTCAACTAAGAAGTAGGTAGCTCTGCTTTGCCATTACGTTTGTGACAGGAAATCGCCCACTGTGCCAAGTTCCGCTTATTATAAATGCGTAGCGTGGTCACAGCCCAAGAAGAACCCAAAATAGAGAAAGAGTTGGAGTCAGAGATAGAGTGGAGTTGGAAGCTGAAGCTGTAGATGAAGCTAGAGTCAAAGTCAGGCGGAGCATAAAACAAACGGCGAGGCACTCAACCAAGTCCAATTGTTGCTGTTGTTGTTGGCCAAGTGGAGCCATTGTGTTGTTTTTTTTCTATACATATTTTTTGAGGCAGACAGCAGCCGTTGCCACTTGCAACATTTGTGGCAGGCAGGCAGGCAGCATAAGGTACCGACCGAACCCATAAAAGTACGGGCGGGCCACTAAATGGAACAGGTACGAACATTGAACAGGTCTGCCAGCTGTTCACGCTCCAAAAAAAGCGCTATGACTTTTTCGCCAGAACAATGTGAGAGACTGGGGAAAGAGGGAGTAGTTAGAGAAAGGAAAGAGTCAAGGGTATATGTGAGAGGTAGGTGAAATATGGGAGTATCCAAAATAACATTCAAGACTTTCAACTGAGTCACGACAAGAGTCACACAAAAAGCAACAGCAGCTCTAAAAGTGTTTCATTTCACGGCACAATAATAATAATAATAATATTTACAGCAAATAATTGTGCAATAATATTTGTTGTGGGTTTGTTTGGAAGACCTTGAGACTCTTCACCATCTCTTGAGAAAAAGATAGAGAGAAAAACAGACAGATGGGTGGTCAATAATTGCCAATGCTTAATTGACCATCAAAGAAGCAATTCAATATTTAAACAATTGAAAACTGAATGCCTTTTCAAGTGGTCAACAGTTAAATATACCCTGTAAATGTACAAAACTGATGCACACAAATAGTAATTGAGGAAGTGCCCTAAACAGGGCTACAAATTGGAACTATATTGAATTTAATCGTTATTAAAAAGAACCAAATAAACTAAAGCAACATTATAAGGTGCTTTTATATACTCTTTACTTTTACAGGGTATTTTCTACTCGTTCACGCTCTCTTTAGTTCTTTTATACTATATCGTTTTTCTTTCACTTACTCGTAAATGTCTCATTTTCAAACTGCAAACATTGAAACATGTGTCATTCGAATGCATTTCAAATGACAGTCGTCATCAGTTTTTACCCATCTATCAACACCTTGGCTAATACCCTACACTCTGCTACACACACTGCTGTTAACTGATAAATGACAATTTAGGCCAGGGCTTTTCGTGGCTACATTTTTTATCTATGCTACAGATATGAAAACAACTTTACTTACTGTAAATGTTGTGCTTGGGACTGAGGTAATTTCTAAATATTTGGATTATGTGGTGAGTATTTTAGATAAGATCTAAGAACTCTAAGAACAGAGAAGAGCATAAAGAATGTGACTTTGTGTGTAGTATTTATTATAGAATGGAATCTATATTGTACAGTCAACTAAGCTAACATGCAACTCTAATTGAAGGGAATTAAATAATTTGAAAATGGCTTCATAATTAATAGACAGAGCGGAAAAAAGGTACAACTATAATTGTTAAATTACTTAACCTTTCAGAAAGTCGACTTGAAACTGAAAGATACCCAATTTCATCACCATAAATCTACAACTCGTTGAGTTACGACTCTTAAGAACTCTAAGAACAACTGTTGACAATTTCCGGGTTCCAAATCAATTAATAGTTATCAGTCTTAACTTGAAAACAATTCTTCCAGTTATGGTATGGTCATAACCCTTTTGAGCAATTTAATTACTTAATTTTCTGGTTTTATGCCCTGCCCAAATTCGGGAATCTTTAGCAATTCGCCAACACATGCCTAACCCAATTTAAAAGAGCTGTCAAAGTGTAATCCTATTTTCTTGTGCCCTGGAGAACCCCTCTCAAATGTCGAATTGTCGCCAGTGCGGGTCATAAGTTATCCAAAGAGTTGGACACACCCAGCAAAAAAAAAAACACAACAACAAATGGTTAGATCGAAAACCTATAAACCAATTACAAAACTTCCCTGTCTCTGTCTGTTTGTCTGTCAGTCAATGCAATGCTTTATTGGTTTATTGTAAATTGAACTACAAATAGCACAAAACTACGAGCAACAACTGCCATTTATGGCAATGCAATGGACCCCCTTCTATTTACTGGGAGTGAGACAAGCCCTTTTCTCGGTTTCGGGTTCGGGTTCGATTTTTGAAGGTTTACGCATGCACTCGACTGTGATGAGGCACATCCGGAAAACGAGGGGGAAGAAAGGAAAGAGATACTTATTTATGCCCTTGCTGGGGGTATTGTAACTTATTGTATCGAAACTTATCACGCATGTAAACAGACTTTTCCGATGCCATAAAGTAAATATAGTTTCTAATAATCTAAGAGAAAGATGATCCGGGGAACCTTTGTTCATTCTGTTCTCAGAGTAATAAGCTCTGTCTTCAGTTGAGTTAAGGAAATTTGTCACATATTATTAGTTAGTAAATATATATATCACGCATGTAAACAGACTTTTCCGATGCCATAAAGTAAATGTAATTAATAATAATCTAAGAGAAAGATGATCCGAAGAACCTTTGTCCATTCTGTTCTCAGAGTAACAAGCTCTGTCTTTAGTTGAGTTAAGGAAATTTGTCACATATTATTAGTTAGTGTATCTTTGTATCTTTATCCCTCTCAGACTAGCTGTTCTTCACTTTATATAAAATGCGACGCCCACTCTGTTGATAGGAGTCACAGATACGACATTTGGGGCGACCTTAGCTGCTGGCTGATGGCTTTTTGCCTAACCGCAGTAGGCAAAACTTCCTGGTCTCAGTTTCCACATATCAAACTCAAAGCAAGCTGCCAGTCAGTCAGCTAGTCAGTTAGTCAACAAGTCAGTTAGTCAGTCTGGCAGTTAGTTAGTCAGTTAAGCTTAAGTTAGCTGATCACGAGCCAATCCGGAAAACCAGGAGAGACGACTCGAAGGCAGCTTTTTAAAGCGTTGATGAAGACTTTTGCGGTTAGTAGACTGCCAGTAATTTGTACAGTAAGTAGTAGTATTAACTATCCAACTATCTAGCCATCTGACTAGCTGACTATCTGACTAGCTGACTGTATATGTATCTACAAGTCTTAACTATGTATCTATTATAAATTTGTGAATTTGCGGTATCGTCTCTGTTGCCCAAGCCATTAACATTACCATCGAGTGATCATCAATATTTTTTGCATCATAATGGAACTGAAGAGTTACATGATATGTGCCATAAGTAAGTTCCGCATCGATCGTTTGGCTCCTTTGGTCGACATTGTCGTTGAATTGTGGAATTGTGGATTGCATAAGAGAGGCAAGTAAACGAGTACTTAAGTCATGTATCTGACAGATACTTCGTCGCGCTTTTTAGCCCAAAAAGCAAAGGTCAAACATGTTTAGCGGAAAATGTCACTGCACACGCTGGCACTCAAACTCAATGAAATCAAGCCCCCTACTTGTCCCCCTCCACCTCACCACTTACCCCTGCCCTTGCAATTGTTTTCCACTCAATTTCAATTGTTGTAGTTGTGTTGCTGTTAAACAAACGAAACAAACCCAAAACGTACCCAACAAAATTAAATGAAAATTTGCGCATTGCAGTCGCAATTTTTGACGCCCATTTTAGAGGGAGGTGAACCTCCAACCTTCCTAAAAAAAAACACACTCATATGTGCAACCCCTATAAAAAGATATATGAAATTTATGATAATTGCACAGAATATTTATCAATTTAGCTTGTTGTGTGGTCAGTCAACATTCCCTCCCTAAAAACAGACATTGGGGTTCCAATTGCGTTGTATAAGAAGTCTGACTAAAAGTCTCAGTCAATCGAATGGAGAGTATAACAAATATCGAGGTTGTGCCTAGCAATTAGTAATACCATTCAGAGTTTAAAGTTTCACAATACTTCTAAGTAATTGTGCTTCATAATTACAGGTAGTACATAGACATTGATTGTCCATTAAAACTAATGATTGCCTTGACTTTGTAGGATCAAAGATCAGCTCTTGCTAAACAGAGTATTGTTAGCTGAGATTTTCAAGAACAAAAGCTTTGTAATTTTATTGAATTTTTAAAGGCCAAGGGCGAATTGTAAACTTATTCTAGACTTTTAAATATGAAATAGCTTAAGTTCTTTTAAGTTTCTTATTTGTTTAGAAAAAGGTTTTATTTACATGTTTCGTTTTAGAATCTAATTAGATTGTAATAAAAGTCAAATCAGTTTTAAAATTTAAAAGAGTTTAGACTTTGCTTGGCTGCCAATGAGAATTTTAGATATTTCTGAAGAAAATCTTGAACTTGTCGTTAGTAAAATAAAAGATTCAATGTTTCTAATATAAATAACTTTTTAGGTATTTAAGTATATAGGCCTTTACTGAGTATCTTTATAGAGTACTTTTGAGTGTGTATTATTATTATAAGCATGGCTTTAGGGTATAATTATTTCTATTCAATTGAAACTAGACTCTAGACGAAGTCAACTTTTGTTGCTGTCATGAATCTAGACATTAAATTTACAAATTCTTAGCATAACTTGAACAGAATTATGGGGTCTGCTAAAACACTCTGATCGTCACTATCATTTACTTAATCATAAATACACTGTTTACAGGTTAAAGTTAAAAGAACTTAGACCTTTTCATTTGGTAGCGTTACCAAAAGCTTTAAAATTTTCAAAATAGAAAATACGAAATAAAAGTAAATAAAATTGAAATTTTAGCAGGCCATAAAACAAAATGGACAGCAACAACATGATGTGTGAAAGTGCTGTTGTTGCTGTTGTTGCTGTTGTTGTTGCTGATGTTGATGGTTGTTGGCGTTGCAAGCCAACAATTTTACGGTAATTTCAACAGATGCTCACTCCCTCAGCGGTTCCCCTGCTGCTCCCCTTACCCCCCTTTCCAACCTCTCCCACATGGAAAACTCCCTTTGAGTGAGTGTGAAAGTGTATGTGTGAGTTAAAGAAGAATGCATTTGGGTTGTTGGTTCCCACCGCAACTAAAAGGCGAGCCGAGGAAATGCGCAGGCGCAGAGAATTCACATGATGATCGTTAGCAGTTGGTGTTGTTGTTGCCACATTTTGGGGGCAGCCATGAATTGGTTTGGTAATTAAAACTACTCGCAACTGCAACACTAACAACAACAGCAACAACTGTGTATGCATTTAGCCGAGACAAAGCCTCTGGAGAGTTCGTAACATGGAAGCGCGAGTTTCTCTACGCCTTGATTTTAATGTATCTTTTAGTTAGCTTAGTTTAGCTTAGCTTCTTCTTCTTCTTGGTGTTGTTGTTGTTGTTGTTAGTTGCCGTTTTCAATTAAATATTGCTGCTGTTGTAATGGGTGTGTGTGAGAAATATGCAGCTACTCAATGGAGGTCGCTATTCTCTTGTTATTCTCTCTTTCTCTCTCTCTCTCTCTCCCTGTTTAGCTAAGGCAATTCCATTGTCTTGCATCATGTGAACAGAAATTGTATCTCAAAATTCTAGTAATTATATATGAATTACAACAGGGGTTCCACATAAGAACTGGGTAAACCTATTAGCCATGTTTATGAAAACTAATAATAATTTCAGAAAGGGTTTCTTATTTGTGGGTACCAGTAGAAAACGTCGAATTATTACTATGTAGAAAGCTAATCAAATGGTAAGATGGAAGAATAGAAATCAACATACAATCAGATATATAAGGAGAAAAGCGTAGACAGTAAGAACTTCTTGTTATCTATATCAAATTTTAATAACTTTCGGGTTATTATTTGTTTCAGAATAAAAGCTATCACTGTAAAGCTTACAAGTCAAACTTTCCTATAGGATCCCATCCTTTTCAGCCCTAAATTAAGCAATTTAGTTACATTTATTTCAATCAACAGCTTTAACTTTGGACTAAGTTCTAATACTTATTTGTAAGGAAATAGTTTTTAACAACTTTCGGTTTAAGATCGATTATTCCTTCCAGTAGTTATTACTGTTAAACTTACAAGTCATACTCTCCTAAAGGATCCCTTCCCTTTTAATCCTAAATTAAGCAATTTACTTCCATTTCCAATAGATAGCCATAAAAAAACACATATAAATAAAAAACAGAAAGAAAAAAAAATAGGAAAAATACGATGAAAAAATAGAGATTTCGAACTCACCTTTCTATGAGATACAACGAGCGGCGTGTGATGATTGTTGTTGTCAAAGGCTGTGAAAGATACAAAAAAAAAAGAAGAAAGAAATAAAATAGCATGATTAAAAACAGTTTGAAAATGGCATGAATATTGCCCATAAAGGCGACTAGTATCTATGAGGAGTATCGTATAATAATAAAGTTTTGTTCAGTTGCAAAATAATTGTTAATATGAATAAATAATTGAATCGATAAACATAAACGTAACGAGCGGACTTGCAATTAAACAGTAAATAGTTGATTTTTCCAATTGCATTTTTTACATTTTAAAAATATGCAAACTGTCGCTGTTTCTCTCCCTTTCATACTCTTTCTCTTTCTCCTTCTCTGACTGCGCTTTGCACTTCCGCACTTGATGGCCAAACCCCGAACTCGAGCAGAAATTGTAACAAAAATAACTACATAAAACTTGAAACGGGTTCAGCAATCATAAACATGTTGTGCAAACATACGGACATGACTGGGCTAAGATCAGGTGGGAATGGGGCTTGGTGCAGGGTGGGGCACCTGACATGGCCAGCAAACAGCATTACCACGGAAACAAGTAAGAATTCTGAAATAAATTGAGTGCTATCTTTAGAAATACCCTGTATGCAGATGGAAAGAAACGATATAAAAGGAATTTCTGTACAGCAATCAGTGAAAATGTTTATTAAAATATTTCAATTACATTTTAAAGAATAAGTTAATTATTTATTAAAATAAAAATAGGAAAATTACATGTGAGTTATAATAATCTCTAGATATTTTAGTGATGACTTCTGTTGAAAAGAACTTTTCGAAGTATTTGAGTTTTTCAAAAAGTTTTGAGAAATAACAAAACCCATGATATAATTTAAAGATCAGTCAAAATGTATTTAAAGCATTTTCATTCATAATAATAAATAAGTTCACATGCATAAATTTTTTTATTTATTTACTAATAAAGTCATCAGTTGCAAACTATACGGCACGCCTTTTAAACTATTTCTGTTGCTACAGGGTATATAAATTGTCAATGAGCCAGGTTCAATTGTAATATATACGAAAACTAATACATAAATACATAAATGCTATAACTCTATCCATAACACTCTTGGCATTTTGCTTAACAATTAAATGCAATTTTTCAAAACAAAAACAAAAATAACCTGCCAACATTTGGTTGACTCAGCAACTGATTGTCCAAGGTGCTCCGCTTGGATGGTTGGTTTGGTTTGGTTTTAGTTTTGTTTTGGGGCTGGTGTGGTGACCGGCCGGCTTTTGATTACAGAGCGATACACAAACCTCAGACTGACCACAGACCGGACAAACTCTATGGCTCGCCAATTTTCGTTTAAAGTTTATTAAGCGTGACTGACATTTGTGAATTGTTTGTGTAATTGCTACGCCCAAAAAAAACATGTAATAAATAACTCAAGTGACAACACAATACACAAAAAGTTCGGTTATCGTTATGTAGATATGCCAAATTCATTTGTTTATAAGAGATCTACATTTCAGTTTTTATCAGCAAGAGCATATAAAGTGAGACAGGACAATTTATAGAGCAATCTATATTAAAGGCAATTGAAGAACTTGGAGAACTTTTTTAAATGTTTTAAAGAACATAGAACAAAATTTGTGCAATTAGTTAATTCCTTTTCTTCTTAATTAGTGCAAGCTATGGTATGATTTAAAAAAGATTTTAGATTTGATTAATATGTATGATAATTCAAATAAGTTTCAGTTTGTCGGCTTGATCTAATAATAAATTCGACACGCTGTAATGTACTATAAGAGAAGCTGATATTTTTCAGTTTAATCTATTGTGAAATTTTCAGTGAAACTCTTTTAAAGTAGCTGATATAAAAATGTCGTACACTTTGTTAATTTTATTACTCCTGCAACTATTAGTCCTTTTAATGCAACCTTGGCTTGCAGAGAGCGAATGTTGTTCTCCATCAAGTAGTGGAAGTTCAATGAAACATTCAAGACAGGACAAAGATGATTGCAGACGCAATAAGTAAATATTCATTTAATATTAACTTTTTTTTCTCTCAATCTGTTGTTGTTTGCATTTCTACTTTTTTTATTTTATTTTTTTGTATTATTATAGAAAACATTCCAGGCGTAACCGGTAAATATTAATTTTATAAATAACTATTATATATATACATTATATATTTTATATATATTTTTTTTTAAATCTGGTGATGCACGCATTTATATCGTTTTTTATCATTGTAGTAAACCCAACGTTAATGCCAGGGGTTTTTGGGACTCTCTGAAAGACTTTTTTAATCCTGATGGATACCCCAAACCTTTGCCTTTCCCGATACCTAAATAAATAACATATAATGAAACATAATATAATATATAATGAAACCTATATAAAAACATTTAGCTTCACAACCTGATTACTAAAAGTTAATTATTCTTTACCCATTCCTCTACTTAACATGTAAACATCTTTTATACAGGAGGTTCTCTACAACTCGTTACCAAAATTCAACGGCATTACGATAAATATAGTGTGTAATCCTAAACCTTTCTACTTGGGTGGTTGCACATTAAACTCTGAACCTACAAGTGCTTTTATTTCGGGTTTAGAGCCAGGGTCAAGTCGTTAAACAAAAGATGTGCTCGAAAACACACAGCATGAGATCATAATATGGATGTCCGTCACTTTCGCAGGAAATGAGGCAACAGAATAAAAGGTAGAAAGAGAGGCAGAGTCAAAGTCAAAGACTCCTCGATCATAATACAATATTCTGTGGATGCTTTGAATGGAGAATGTGGCATGGAACATGACATGACTTTATAATTAAATAATACATTTTTATTTTTATTTTTATTTTTTTGGCGGCTGGTTCCACTTAATAATTAATTGACATTTAGCAAAAGAATTTCCCCATTTGCCACAAACTGTTGAAATTTGCGCACATTTATTTATTAATGCCTGATTTATGAGTCGACCGTTACGCTCGATCCCTGGGAATCGTTAGAGGAATCCGAGCGTTCGATTTCAAATTTCAGACTGTTTATGCCTCATAACTCTGAATGGATTAGTCAGGCCGAGTCACATGTGTGAAAAGTTATAACAAGCTGACGAATTTATTTGCAAATGGTTTGCTTTTAATTGATTGATCAGCGTGTCTAAAGACTTTTGGGATTAACATATGGCATGGATAATAATTACCCAAAAATTATTTCAGACATTTAACATTTTCATCTCTGAACTTTGCAAATATTCGCAAGCATCTTTAAAAGTTACTTCTCAGCGGAAGTCAAGTGAATTATGATTTCAGATATGATCTGTTGATTTTCAACTTCCTAAACCAGATTTCCTCAACCTTTTTTAATATATTTTGCGCTTTCTACTTGTTTACTTCTTTCGATTATCATAAAAAAGAGTTCTTATCAATTATGACTCATAACTGCGTCAATTTTATAATTTCTAATTGGTGATCAAGTGTGGAACACGTACAACCGTATTTACACTTCTAGCACCTGGCTAGACATTACCTTATATATAGAACTTGTCATGGTGTAAGTGACAATTAAGATAGCTCGTAATTCCCTTAGTTTTCGATACATGCATGTAACTAGACAATAAACTGAGTCTTATAGGAAATATAAAATTATATTAATAAATAAATGTTCATTTGTTTATAGGGTATCTCCTAATCCTTCATAAAAACTTTATTTCTACAATAATTAAATACAATTATTATGCTATATTCATATACAAAATCTGTTATTATAGTAAGAAATTAAGACAAATTTCAACAGCTAACCTTTGTATCTTGTTTATAGGGTATCTCTTGGCATTGCTTCTAAAGTTTTTCCTAGCTTGATTGCAAAGCTTTGGCCTTTGAACGCTTGGTGAAATAGCAATATCGGCACACATTAATGAATTGAAAAAGATTAGATAGCCTTTAAGAGCTACGGGAACAACGGAACAAATTATGGGTCTGTGGAAGTCTTGGACAAATCAAATACACCTCAACAACTTTTCCATAAAAGAGAGAGAGAGAGAGAGAGAATTGTGAGAGAAGCACAAATGGATGTCGAGGCGAAAACACTTTCCTTTGGGCCCCAACCTGCCAAATCCAATTAATAAATATTACACTTAATAATAAGTTAAACTTAATAAAAACAAAAAAAACCAATATTACTTTCAAACGTTTCCCTACACTCCTCCCCCGCTTTAAAGTTCAATAGAAAAATATAAACATTTTCATGCTTATCCGATGCTTTTTGCTCATTTTCGTAATAAAGTTTTATGCACTTTGTTCCACAGACTTTTTGTTGTTGCTGTTTGACCAAGTGGCCTCATGGCAATTTACTTTCTAATGTCAGGAAAGTCATGTGCAAGTCAACTTTATATCTTTTTTTTAGTTTTTTGTTTTTTTACACAATTTATATATATTTATTGTTAGAAAAAGTAAAAAGTTTACTTTATTTGATTTTATTTAATGACTAAACCTTTTTTTACCCACGCTGATAAATAATGTCCATATCTATGCAAAGTTGTTGCCAAAAAAACAAAAGTAGAAGGTGGAAAGAAGATAGAAGAAAGACAAAAGCAAAAGCAGAGATAAAGAAAGAGGCGTCAAAACTTCAAATCGTCGACGCATTTAAAAGATAATAATCATAATTTTGTGTTTTCAGTTTCTCGGCTCCCCAAAAATAATGTGAATCAACAAAGGCAACAAATACATACATAAGTATATGGCAAACCCGATAATTTACACCAATCCCAAGTCGATAACAGAGTGCAAGTTTTGCAATTGATGACACCTAATTAACTTTGAAGTATAATTTGCATTACAACCATGAGTTGAGTTATGAGTTTCCCCTTCCCCCCTCTTTTGGGGAGTGACCTTTGGGCTTTTGCTTTACTTATGATTGGGCCCCACGGAGGCGTTTACTTTCAATTATAAATTAATTAATTATTATTTTTAATGATTCGCTCATTCGTTGGATAATCATGAGGAAATGATAGATAGCTCAGCAATCAAACTAATTATGTGCGGTATTTCAAATGATCATTAAACTAATTTCAAGCAAACGAGTTGAACAGTTGTGTAAATTTAATAGAATTATTACAAGAGTTGAAGGAGAAATTGAAACAAGACATTGATTGAACATTTTAATTACCCGCATAACATGTACTATATATTAAAGATATTCACTTATTATTAATTATAACAAATATCTTTTATTTAGTTATCTGTGGCTTTACTAAAAATACTTTGAGTCTCTTTTCTTTTTGCCTATGTCAACTCTTTTGCTGTTAAGAGACTTTCAGACGACTTTAGGTGAAAATAAATGAAGAATGTGCAGAGCTTTAAAATAGATCTGTTAAAAAACTTCACAGCGAGTTAAGCTGTTAACGCTTTTCAAACTATATTAGCTTTCTAGCTGTTGAAAGACTTCATAAATGTTTGAAGAATATGAAAATTTCTATAAATAATTCTGTCTTTGTTTAAGAAAATTTAATATGAAATTTTTATAATATATATTTATAAGAGTCTACTTGTAATAGAACTAAATATGCAGCTAAAGATACAGATATAGATATGTTAAAATTACTTCAGCTATGTTAACACTCGAAGCTGTTATGCAGTTGTGTTATGTTAATGAGAGTTACTTCACAAACTGTAGGGTATTTAAGGTATTTGGTTGCAAACACAACTTTGCACAACTTTCTTGTTATGTTTTTGTATTTTGTTTTAAACAATTACAAGGCGTTTAAACGGGGCGTGGCAATGACAGTGGCAGTGCAAATCAGTTAACTGACATTGGCAACTGAAAACTCTCGCTTTCTACCAAGGTGGGGACATCAACGCACACCGTTGACTTGATGACTGTGAAATTAGATGATGGAGAAGAAGGAGGAGAAGACGATGGTGGTGGGTGCTGTTTTTTTTTATAAGTATCTGTTATCAGAGGTAGCTGACTTACTGACTAAACGACCAACTGAACGAGCGACTGACTAAACTGAACTGAGCTGAGCTTCAACTTGGCTGCCTCTTTCACTTTGCATGCTAAAATTACAATATAAATTTTATATGCACAATATAGGAGTGTGTCTGTGTGTGTAGACATACATATTTATATACAGAAACAATCTTTAATCAGCATTTACGCTTTCATCTTTCACATTTTTCAAAGACGGCGCGCGTTCGTCTCAAGTGAAGAAAAATAACAACAACAACTAGCTTAACAACAACAACAATTTTAAATCTGAGCAACCAGTTGCTGATGTTTATGTTGTTATTGCTGTTGCTCATGCGCAGCTGCTGCTGTTTGAAATATTTTAATTTCTTTGGCAAATTTACATAGCGGGCATATTTTATGAATTTACAAATTTGCCATTGTCTATTTGTCTATTTTGTCCGATTTAATTTGGGTATCAACATTAATTTCATTTCATTCGACAAAAGACGAAAGCAAAAGTGACATTTCGAGTAGAAGGAGACGCCCTTTATTGTTATTATTATTATTACCTGAGGGTATAACCATTGATTATGCAACTCTATAATAAAAATGCACGAGCTGAAGAATGAAAATGATCTTTCGGCTTTTTGGGAATATTTTGATTGACAGCAGAAGCGGGGGGAGAGAAATTATTAGACTGTGGTCACACTGTACAAAAAAAGGGGGCCAGTCGTTTAAATTTGTGAATGGCAATTGTGTGTTTGTGTGTGGGATTGTGGGATTTGTTGGGACACACGAAAATAATACTAAATGCATGACACATATGCCTATTATTATGGTAATTATATAAGTAAATCTTGGCACAATAAGTATATTGTATTGGAATTACTTTTATGGCTGGGAAAATGTGTTTACAGTGGAACCTCTTGGAATTTCAAGTGTTGTGTAAATACCAGTGCAACTTTAGCTAATACTAATATTTCAGTGATGACATGTTACAAAGGTATCCATAATAAACTAACTGTCTATAGAGTCTTTAGAGTAATATAAGTTGAAAAGGTTTTTACAACAGAAAGGCTTTTTTAAAAATGTTTTGTGAGTTTTTTATGAATGCGTTGAAAATACAAGTGTGTAAAAATAGAGTCTATTTATAGTTAAATGTGGAACCACTGAGCTCTAAATATATGTACAAAATATGAAACTACAGTTTGTAGTATATAAATGTTATAAATTGTTAAAGCTTTACAAATATGTAATATAAATATCCAAACCATTTTTGAACCATTTATTAACAATAATGCCAAAGTAATGCTATGATTTTAAATTACATAATTATGTATAGTATACAATTCTTTATTAATCGAAAGACTTATGCCAAACCAATAAGTAACGCTATTGTTCCATGTAATCCCTATATAACCCATAACACTTCTTAAAATAGACGAAAATCAATGTAGAGCCCCAATAGATAACCCATCGACGTACCAATCCATAATGCACATAGTCTATATACAATAAAACCATTCTCAAGTGTTACGAGCGAAAAAGACGTACATGTTATTGATGTAGTCGACACACTTAATCGTCAGTAAGTATTCCCATATACTTAGCCTATAGACTTCTGGAACGATAAGATAGCCCCAAAGCAAATCGACTGGAATGAAAATCGCCGCATTTTGCCATTTTCGATTGTATTTAATTGCATCAAAATTTATTTATAATTTATAACGCTTAAAAGAAAAAATAATGTGAAAACCTTGGGCTCTGTTGGCATCTTAAGAGCAAAGAGTGTGGCTTTCAGGGTCAGGCCGCTTACCACTTGAGATCAGACCCCACACACACTCCAACTCACACACGCACAACAACAAGTGTCATCGAACAATAGAGCTAGAAATACCGCATCCGAAAACAATATCGGGATTATCATATGATTTATGTGCGAGAGACGCACTTTCAAAATCATATAACCGAAAAAACTGCACACCAAATTTTCCGCTGGCAGCTGTAAGTCAGTCAGGAGAGCTTTTCTTTGAGAGTGTGCGAACAGGAGATACCCTGTAATTATTATTGTTGAAGTAAGCCAACACGAAAATAGAAATATGAACATAAATACAGATAAAACAATCTACAACTATTTCTGACATAACTTCTGTATAAATTATGCGATCATCCTAAAATTTAGCACATAAATAAAAAACAAGAATGTATCTTAATCTTTAGAATGTATCTTTAAATACCAGACAGATAAATAAAATAAAATAAATAAAATACAAGTGATTTTTGAAGAAATTTACTTTTGACTGCCTGTCACACATCTGAGTCACAAGTAAGCATACCCCTTTTTTACATCTGCTTATAGGGTATTCAAAAATGAGTTTCCAAATGCAGTTGCCCCATGTGGAAGTGGGTCGGGGGGCCTGTCACAGACTGCACAGGTGGACAAGTTTGGCGACGCCACAAATACATTTTTTGTAAATATAACAAATTACAAGAAAAAAAGACCTGTGGCAGCAACAGCTGCTTTGGGTGTTTTCATTATAAATATACACATACCTAAACATATTTTTATACAATATGCATATGAATGTGTGTATTTGGAGCATATGGAGCGTCAAATTTGGTTCAGGTTCAGTGGTCGTCATGCGTTGTGCTTATGTCATTTTGTGGTCATAATAACCACCACCAACAACAACAACAACAACTACAACAAAATAGTCACAAAAAATTATTATATTAATTTTCGAGACTCTTTCAAACTAGACCAACCAAACAATAACAACACAACACTTGGAAAATGGTTAAGGTGAGGTCTCTAAAGAGAGCTGCAATAAATATGTGTATGAAACATAAATTATGACAACAAGTCCATAATAAAATGCATCTTATGTGGGTTTTACTGTGGCGACAACTGACCTGTCCGTTGATCAAAAAAGCTACCTAATCTCATCTGGGCCTCGTATTTTTTGGTTTACATGACTCCAAAATTCCCGGAACAACTCACGACTGACAATTTACAATTGTTGCGAAACATAAAACTGAATGCTTGGGTATTGGGAAATGATTCAGCTTGGACAATAGCTAAGATATCAGTTAACTGGGTATAACTGATCAACCATACATAGAAGCAAATAGCGTGAAGTTATCTATAGTTAAGAATGAGGTAGTATTTTTTGCAAAGTAAATATGTTAAAGTATAGTGTTGCTGATGAAGTATTCCGGAATGTCTTTTAAAACATTTAATATTTAACATTAACATTTTATCCATGCAATTAAGTAAATACTAAAAACATTGTAATTACAAAATTGAAAGCAATTTAAGTATTAGTAGATATAAAAACCTAATATGTTAAAGTTGAAAGTTTGATATTAAATAGAAATGTATTTGAGAATTACATGTTGAAAACTTTATTTAATACTTTTTTGAAAGATTAGTTTAACTATTTATTACGAAATGTTGTTTTTAAAGCTCCTCTTAGTACTGAATAAAGAATTTAGCATTGTATTTAGCATTGTATTTTATTATTTTTGTCGTTTTTCTATATTTCAAATAAGTTCATCCTTTAAATATCCCTTCTAAATCCTTTTACATAAAGCCCACATATGCCTCCTTAACTATCAACCCAAGCAAATTTCAGCTACCAATAAACTACAAATGATGTGACCCATTTGTTAGCCTAGTTAAAGAGCCACAATTTTCAACAGTAATTTATTACAAAAAAAAAACGGGGAGCAAAAAAACTACTCCAATTTGTTGTAGTCATAGTTTCGTTATAATTTGTTGTTGCTGTTGATGTTTTCTAGTTTACGTTTTGTTTGTTGTAATTTTAAGTGTAATTATTTAAACATTAAACCAGTTGAGCGACCAGCTCAGGCAATGCAAGAGTTAGGGTTTTTATTATATTTGTTTTTTTTTGTTTCTGGGTGAAAACAAGAAAGTCAAAGAGATGGAAAATGAAATATCATCGCCCATCAAAGAAGTGAACCAAGTTGTCGATTTTCCCCCCATTTTATTTACAACAATTTACAGATCTTTCTGTTTGACTGGCGGTAATTTTTCTGGCCAAAATAATGAGTAAGGGATTTTTTTTCTTCTCTAAAGCCAAATAACCTGCTTTCTTTCAGTCATTGTAAGCTCCAATCTATCTTTTTTTTTTTTGGGTGAAACTCTGTCTAATGGGTACAATTTGTTAGAATGCTTAATTTTTCATTTTCCTTTACATTATTTTACTTTTCTAGTTTTCTTTTCATACAAAAAGTTTCCCAAACGGAAACTCAACGAAAGCAATCAACAGCTGATGGAGGTAAAGAGAGAAAAGAAGGAAAACAAACCGACAGAGAGAGAGAGAGAGGGATGATAGAGAACCTACGACAACAATTTTTTAGAGGGCGTCATACAGTGCGCATGCGGCATGACCTTCAGGTATAATGGGAGAGGGTTGCCACCCCCTCGGTGGCAACTTTCACTATGCAACTTGTGAAAGCACATTTCTAATTTCCCTGAACGCCTGGTGAAAAACGTAATGGCGAGTTTGTGTGTTGACAGATTCGAGCGCCAAAAATGTTATAGCCGCTTTGGGCCACGTTCGTTACTCCTACGTCTGTTGGCTTCTAATTGCTGCGAGCCTAATCGAGGCGCCAGCGAAGGCGGCGACTTGACGGCGCCGTCGACGTCGTCATTTGATGATGCACTTTGGACACGGCCAAACAGGTGAACAGCACCCACGCTTTGAGTACTTTTTTATAATGTCTTTGCTGGCACCCAGCCAAGCAGACGGACCCCGAAAGGGGGTAAAGAGATCGGGGGTTGCTATTGGGGGTTTCCATTGGGGGATTCCATTGGGGGTTGAGGGTTCAGGTCAGAAAATACAATCAATGATTTGCTGCGGCAAACGACGCGGCTGTTAGAAGTTGATAGAAGCAACAGTTCGATGCTGAAAACACATTTTATACTCTCTTTAGACTCTGTACTTTGAGAGTACAAATGGTCCATTAGGTTTATCAAAAGCAAGTGTATAACTATTATTTGTTGAGCTCGGAAATTAGTCCAATTCCAGAAACTATATGTTTGTTCTCATCAAATTTGTTAGACAAAAGTTACCTTTAGTAAGTAAACCTTTCTTACATACACTTTTAAAGTAGAGACAACACCACCTAAATAAGTACACGGTCTCTCACAGTCGCGTTCTTTCTATTTTAGAATTTTCCTACTAGTTTCATCTCTTGTTGGGGAATTCAAGGGGAGTGCGAGGTTCGGAAGTTGTCGGCAAGTTGAAAGCAAATGGAATAATGGAAGCTGCTCTGCCCAGTTTCAACGCCGATGTCGATGCCGTTGAACCTGCCGCCCCGAAAAAAAATTAAAAAACAATAATGAAACAAAAACAAAAAAAGAGTTAGAAGGTGCTAAAAGACTCGCAACTAATTGACCAAGATCACACAGACCCAGACATAGATCAAGGTGGTTTACCTTCCTCTCCCTCTCTTCTAACTATTATCTGCCTTTGGCTGGTTCCGTCTGCTGAAATTAGTGGTAATTAAAGTGTTACAAGGTGTTGTCTATTTGCCCCGAAGAAAGCTACAAGACAAGGCGACAACAACATCAAACGATCAAACGAAAGAACGAATATAAAAACAAAAGTTCAACGTTGATAGATGAACAAACTAAAAAACAACTAAATTAGCGATAAGCTATAAACTCTTAAAAGATGATAAATAACTTAAATTAAAGTTTGCTTTTAACGAAAAAAAACATTTCGATATGGTTGAATATTTGATGAAATTTGGATAAAACAAGTTGAAAGTGGAAATTTCGATTCAATTTTTGAAAAGTAAAGAAAATTAACTAAAGTAACTAAAGTAAATGCCATTTCCTTCTTGAACTTTTAAAAATTCTTAAGCTTAATGAAAACCAAGCCAATATAAATAAATGTTATAAAAGGCGTATAAAATAATCTTAGTTTTAAATTAATAGGAAATACAGATCAACAAACAATAGCTAAATATTACTAGGCAGTTTTGTTAACTTCCCAACAGATCAATTTTTAGAGAGTCTCAAGGTTTTCTAGCCCAAAAAGGGCAATTCTCTATGCGGAAACATTGAAATAACCGCCACCAATTACAACATTATTACAATGAAATTAATTCCCCATATTAAGCTGATGTTTGTTCAACTTCCTCTTTGGGATGCCCAAAGCAAAAGGCCAAGTTAATAGCGTATGGAAGTAGGCAGCTAATTAGCCCTTTTGCTGCTTATTAAACTGGCCTCAAGTTTTTGGCCATATAAAGAATTAAAAGTGGTTCCAAGTATTGTAGATCGAACACCATTTGAATGCAACAGAATGCAGAAAATACCAAAATAGGTTGAAGACAATCTGAAGATGCCACCCGTGAGAAGGCAAGGTTCAGAAGAATGTCAAGATTGAAATGGTGAGATGTTGAGATCTCTTTTCAATTAGCACAGCTTATCTAAAAGCCCATAGATTACAATAACCTGTATTTTGACAGTTCAACCAATGATTAAACAATTAACAGAAGAAAGAACACGTTCTTAGGCTACAAAACAAAAAAAAGGAATATATAAAAGATTTTAAGATCTGTCTATGGGCGACCCTCATCAATTACAAAGCAACAAAAAGCTGCAAGATAGAGAGATGAAAGAAAGTGAAAAATAGAGTTGATAGCCAAGTGGATGCGTTATATGGATGGCATAGTATATGGATGGTATTTGGTATGCAATGGGCCTCTTCTCCATGGGAGTCACAGTTTACACTTTCCCAAGACACAGACACGCAATCAGAGACATTGAGAGAGAAGAAAAACCTCAATCAAAGCTGACTTTGTGCATAACTTAAAGCGTAGGTCATCAATGTTGTTGTTGTTGTTGTCTTGTGTGGGTTGTTTGTTTTGGGAAAGTGGACGATGCCAATGCCAAGATGGATTGGATGGCTTGGCACACGGAAACGCACATCAGGCGAGTGTCCAAGAAAGAAAGAAGTTAACTGTCGCTTATTAAGTGAAAATGAAAGCGTTTGCCGAAAAACCACTCGAGACCCTCTTCCAAAAAAAACTAAACACAAAATAAAAAGAAAAAACTCAACCGGTTTTCCGGCCCAGCTAACAACAACCAACTGACCAGCTAACAATCTAACTGCCCAACACGCTAACCAGCTCAATTTTCATAGTCCCAAGCATAGCATAATTGTGCCCCAGGTCTGTGGAGCTACGGTAATTCTTCTAGCTTCTGACCTGCTACACCTTTTTGTAGAAATCTCACACAAAACTTGCAAATTGCGATAACTGAAAACTCCTTTTTATTTTAGTTGTAACTAAATTATTTACGAACGAGGTATTTATGTCTGTAATTCTTATGAGATTTTTGGGTATATTTTAAAGAATTTTTGCGGTAATCTCTTTACAAACTTGTAGTTACTATAATTATCTGAATTTGAATGTAAATTTAATATTCAGAAATTAACTTAACAATCATGTACATATATCAGAAATATTTTAGAGTTCAGTTATCTAAAAGGTATTCTAAATTTACCAGTATTAAAAGAAGCTTCTAATAATCCTAATTTGCCCGTCTTCAAAGCATTTTATTGGTTCTACAATCTTCTGCACTGTGTAAATATCTTAATTTTAACTTAAAATTTTGACAAATATTTTTCTAAAGTTTGGAGCTACACAAGCTTCTTCTATATCTCTCAATGTGCAAATAACCTTACTTAAATCTAAATCCTACAGCTTTTAAATACATATTTCTTCACACATTTGTTAAACCTTTGCTTTATCTATTTCACTAACTAATTCTTAAAGTGCAAATATCTAAATGTTAGTCATAATAAGTACATATACGAATCTTCAGAAAAATGTTTATTCGTATTTTTAAACATATTTTCTCAATTTTCTTTATAAACTAGAATATTTCTTTACACACACTTTTTCCTGACAGAATATAGAAAATCGAACTCACCTCTATTGATAACGACGCTGCTATCGCCGCTGCTGCTGGCGCTGTCGTTTAGCTGTTGCTGCTGCTGTGATGAACATTTCACATCCTTTTCCTGCTGCTGATTCTGCGGCTGTTGCTGTAGTTGTTGTTGTTGTTGTCGGTCCTTGCCGGAAAAGTGAACACTGCCATCACGATGCAAATGGAGTTCAAATTGTGTGGGCAACTGTGATTCGTACTCATCGCTGGCACAATGATGAGCCTGGGTGGCAATCTTGTGATAGAGGGTGGTAAACTGATAAACCAAAGCCCAGGCCTGATCCTCAGATAATGGTGCCTTGAAGGAATCCAAGATATTATCCAATTTGACGCATTGATCGGCACAGGTGCATTTATAGAATGCTTGCAACAAAAGTTGATGAACATTGCCATTGATGACGTCAGTTGGAACAGAGTTGCCACCTTTTTGCTGCAGTTCTGCTTGCAAGTGCGTGTGTGTATGGGTGTGTGAAAGGGTGTGTGCGTGTGCATCCCCATTGGCGCTGTCCGGTGAGGTGGATAGAAAACCCTCTTCGCTTTCACCTCCTTCCACAAACTGACGTCGCTTGTTGGCCGTGGCCTTGGGCGTTGTTGTTGCTGTAGTTACTGTTGTGGCTGTTGTTGTTGTCATGGCCTTGACAGCAGATGCGTCGACAGCGACTGAGGCGTCGGCACCAACTTCAGCGTCTGCCGTCAGGCTGTTGTCCAATTGCAGTTCCGTCATGATTATAACTAATATTATTTATTTGTTGTCCTCTTTGTGGTTGTTGTTGTTGTTGTTGTGGCCGTTGTTAGCCAACAAACCAAAAAACTGCTGCTGTGCGTCTCAACATATAAAAAATGTGTTTGTGTTTTTCTCTTTCTCAACTTGAAATTTAAACTATGTTTTAGTGGCACTATGTATTTTTGTTGTTTTTCTTATTCTGTTGTAGTCGTTTATACGATTTTTTCACACACACACACAAACAAACATGTATATTTTCTCATAATTCTAACGTTAAACACAAAACATATATAGCACTAAACTTGACACAGAGATAACACAAAAAACTAAGCAAAAATTTGTATTTGCGGTACTTTATATTTCTTTCTTTTCTTTCTATTTTTTTTCGGTCGTCACGTTTTATGCACTTGTCGCTTTGCCGTTATGTTTGCTATTGGCTTGGGCGCTCTTCCTTTTGATTCTGCTTCTCTCTCTTTATTTTTTCCTATCCTCCATTAGGCGCCTTTGCCGTTTGCATTTTCACAACACTTGCTTTCGTGTGTGTGTTTGTGTGTTAAACACTGCTAAACAAAATCACGCGCGAGCTTTGATTAGAACAATAATCAAATTAAATTTAAACTTTTTTCTCCGTTGTTTTTGTTTGTTTCGTTTCTTTGCTTTGTTCACATCACTTGCCGCTTGACGTCAAAATGTTAACTGCAAATGCGTTTAGATAATTTTCACACACTTTATCAACCGCTATTATTAAACTTTGAGTTACGATTTGAGTTTCTTTCGTCTTTTTCAAAGAACGCCGCGCACGCACGTCCGATCGTCATGAAAGTTAAACGCAGAATAACAGAGGCAAATCGAACTGCAACTTGACAGCACTGTACTTAACATGAGACAATTTAACATTAACCAACTTAACATGACTGCTAACGCTATGCTAAGTTGCCGCCAAACTTGGCTTTCGAATACAAAGATAAATAAATAATAATAGCGCATGAGTAATAAAAATTAGGTTGAGTTTGAAATTAATTAATTAATAGACTACAATCGGTTGCTATTTACTTATTTCAATAATTTAAATAATGATTAATTCAAACTGCAGCAGAGTCTGTTAGCTTAACAGCGCGACTCTCTCGCGTTTATTTAACATAACAGAGCTAGAGCCAAAACTGTAAGAGCTCTTAACGCTCAGCTGTTTTGTTAAGCTCACACTCTCTCTCTCTCTCTTTGCGTTTTTATTTTGATTCCGGTTTTTCGTTGTGTTTGCTGCGTCTGCGAGAGCGAAACCCACAAAGTTGGCGGTCAAAAAAGCGAAAAATTAGGCTATTGTCAATTGAATTCCAGAAATGAATGAGTTTAAAGTTTTTCCACTTAAAATGGTAGTCTTCACAGATTTTTTGAATATCCCAAATTTCCATAACGGATATTAACGGAACTTGGCTCCAAGTGGAGCTAGAAAATCGAGACATATTTTAAAAGAAGGACCTTTAATTTATTTAATTTCAAATTATTTTATTTATTTGAAAAAAATCATTTTCTTGCTTAAAAAATTAATTTTATTTAATGCACTATTTCAAAACATTTTTCAAAAAAGCCAGAATTCCCGCTGCCCGCTGCTTTCGTATTTTTCCCGCTATTGGGCTTTGAAAAAATCCAGATTTGAGGGGAAAAATTTAAATTGGCAACACTGACTGCGTCTGATAAGCATACAAAGCTTCTTGTTTGAAATTTTCGTGTTTTGTTTTCATTTCTTTTTATATTCGGCAAACCAAAATAAAAACTAGGCAATATTAACCAAGATTTCACATGCCTACCTGGTGAACCTCAACAACTCAGGTGCAATTTGAAGCAATTATGTTAAGGTCAAGTCGTGTTGAATTGCGCTGTGCTGCTTTTTGGGCCACAAGATGTTATTGGAATTACTTCTTGACGCGGGGTCATAAACTTGGTCAACATTAGACAATGATGGCTAAGAGCTGGCGGAAATGCTCTGTTGAGTTATGAACTTTATAAGTATAAAAGCTGGCATCCTATGCGAATTTTGTTGTGAGAAAAAACTGAGAGATCAACTAAAAGAAATCGAAAAGAAAGGAAGAAAAGGAAATCATGCAGGATGAAAATTACGAAATAGTTCAGTTAACGTAAAAATTAAGAGTATCACATTACAAATTTTAAATTTAAATTTTTTTTTAAATGTGCGAATTCTTTTTAAATATTTTCTGATATTTTCCAATTTGAACATCAGTTTTAAAATCTTTATAATTTGGGTTTTTTATTTGCTTTCCCTATTACAAGTTTCTAGTTTCATATTTCCAACTTTATGTATTTTTAGACCTATTTTTCATAGGGAATTAAAACGCTTAAAAAACATTCTAATATTGAAAGAGGCATTGAGTAATAAAAACTTTAAAGCCATGATTTTCGTCTGCTTTAAGCCTTCAGCTCAAGGTCCCCGCCCTTATCAGAGTCGAAGATCTGACAGTGTGCAGTTTTACGATTTAATAAGCCATAAGTACACCCGCCTGCTGCTGACCAAGTTATGATATATGAGCCGTAAATTGTAACTTAATATGTTGGTAGCTGAAAGATTTGCATACAATATTATTACAGCATCTGCTTTGCGGCCTGCGCAACTTTTAACGACTGCGTTAATAAAAATTTCACTCATACGCAATATTTTTATTAATTGGCAACAACTGCAACAGAAGTTGCATTGCCAGTCCCCGTCCGTGTTACCAACCCACGTAATCAGCCATCATTGAATAGCCATAAAAAGTGTGTCCCCAACTAGGATGACATCAGCAGAAGAGGAATCAACTTTATATATCTGCAGCAGATGCGCCAATCATTAATGATTTAATTAATGAACATTGCATTGAAATTGCTTTTTTATTTATTGTATTTTGTTTTACTTTATTTTTCATTTGGTAGCTTAACCAATCCCTCGACCATTGCCAACAAGCCAAATTGGTAGCCATCAATTGGAGGCGAGTTCAACAGCCGCCAGAGGCGAACTTCAACCCACAATAATAGTGGCAATATGGCAAATAGACGCCTTTGTTCTTCTGGCTAACTGTAAGTGGAACTTTGAGCTCGACTTGGAATGAATCATTGCACTCAGTCTCATAAATTCAACCAGCCAAAGTCACAAATATGCTAAATAAATAAGGCAAAGCTATGAGTGTTTGTACTTACATATGATGAATGCCCTGCAAAAGCTGGGCATATGCATACGTTAAAGAAAAAAAGCTAAAATATTTTTTAAAAAATATCAAATTGTTGCAATGAAAACTTATCAACTTAATATATGTATCATATTAGAAATTAATTAAGAATATCTTTTGTTTTGCATGTGGGGGTTATAGCCGGTAATGGATATTAGCCAATCTAAGAAACTTCTGGACTCAAGTTGAGTTTTCCTACAAAATAAAAACGATATTAATGCAAAAAACCACACTTATCGGGAAAAAGAATAATAGAAAAATTAATTGAAATTTTTAATACTTACCGATTACGCCTGGCATATTTTCAAAAAATACAAATGCATACAAAGATTTAAAAGAAATAAAATAGTTAAATCATAATTAATATTTACCGATTACGCCTGGAATGTTTTCTGCTATAAATAAATAGAATATATGCATAATAAGTAGTAGGGATTTAATAAAAGCAAGGAAAATAGTCTATTCTAAATTGATATTTACCGACTTGTCCTGCGACAATCTTCCATTGATAAGTCTTTTATCCTTCTTCCTTTTCCTCTGCGACATGTGCAATTGCAACAAAATATATTGCATTCTTCGTATCCACAGCACGGTGTTCCGGTTGATTCGTCCTCACATATTTCCAAGGTTGGATGTGGAACACAGCAATCGCCTCTCGACTCCTGCAAATGCATTAAAAGGATTAATAGTTGCAGGAGTAACAAAATTAGCCAAGTGTATGACATTCTTTGCCCAGCTAGTTTAAAGAATTTTTCACAATAGATTGATGCCAAAATAATTAGCTTATCTTATAAGGAATTTCAGGGTATCGAATTAGAAATTGGATTAGTCACCCATAATGCAAATGAACTGAATCTCATTCAAAACATCATCTCTATTGATAAAAGATATATTATATTAATGCAGTGTATAATACTCTAGCTTAATTGCAGCCATAATTGTTACTCTGAATATTTATAAATAAATTTATTATAAATATCCTGCATTTCCAAAATGATGCCTTTACAATTTTCCAATATTTTAATTGTAGCTATAATTTCAACGACTAAAATTCGTTGAAATCTCGCGGTAAAATAGCTAAGTAATAATGCTCTGTAGTTCATCAAGTATTCGCCTAGTGCACACTCAGTGTAGGAAAATAAACTCCCCCAATCTACGTTCTGGACTTGCTTGTTGTTCTGAGACTCAACCAAGCGTTGCATTTTTGGTCAATTACATTTGTCGCAACAGTTGTTGGCCCAGTCGACGTTTCGCTGTTGGACTTTTAGCTTTTGCCCGGTCAATTGGAGGCGTGGTGGTCAGCCATGGATATGCTTGTTGTTGTGGATAGTGTTGTCTGTGTGTGAGTGTGTGTGTGTGTGTGTGTGATTGTTGTCATGCAACGACGACGCAGCGGAAATGCGCATCCGTTTTTGGTCTGCAATAAAATGCACAAAACATTTTGTTTTATTCTACAAAACAAATGAGCTCCAATTTTGAAGTTGGCAAATCTTTAGGCCAGTGTTTTTCTGTGTCAAACGCAAGCTGAGCCATCCAATGACCAAATTTAGTCAAGACTTAAAAAAAAACACACACACTTTTGCTGCAGAGGATGCAACGCTTCGTTGCATTTGACACTTGCAACGAGAATTGCACAAACAATTGTGGCCGCAATCTAGGAAAATGGCCAAAAGCAAAAGTTGCAAGAGAAAACAATTAAAAATTACTGCAGACCAATTGCTGTTAACTGTTTTGGAACTGTTAACAGTGTGATAACGGTAGCAAAAGCTATCGATAGGCAGCTTAAGTTATCAACATCGAACTTACGTTAAGTTTGCAGGAGCAAGGAAATAAAAGAGAAAGAGGAAGAGGAAGTATGGGGTATAGATTTTTAAGCTGCACTTTTGTTGTTTTGCCGCTGTTGTTGTCATTTTGTCCATCAGTCAGTCAGTCGGTTTGTCAATTCAATGCGCGCGTCGTTGCTCACGTGTGGAAATCATTGCAACTAATGTGCATTATTTCTTTTTCAGTTCTTTTGTTGTTGCATCTTCACCTCTCCCTTTCTCTCTCTCTGCCCCTTACAAAGATATGCGTTAAGCTTTAACAGAGATGCCAACTTAGCCCTTTTCCGATAGATGTGATCTTTATAAAACCACTTTAAGCTGGGAAAAATGTTAAATAAAATTAGTTTAGAAACAATAATACTAAATACTTAAAGCCAATTCTTAATATTTTGTATTATTTACTGTCCCCATTTCAAAGTTTTTTGAAAAACAGTGAGCTCTAAACACAAGTATATCCAGATTTTGACAGTTAAAGACAGAGTAGATATGGAAAAGTAAATAAAAAGAACTAAAGAGGGAAAAAGGCAGAGGAATACTTAATATAATGGTAAAAGAAACCAATATTAAGTGCACCCAAAATAACAATTGTCTTTTGATGTTTAATTTCCATTTAAAAAACTTTCAAGGCTCTTAAAAAAGACAGTTGTGTCCAGAAAAAGGCTGACTTGGTAACACTGATACACACACTTACACACATGTGCTTACAAAAATACAATTGTGTAATAATTCTGTGGGCATGTTTATGCCCAACTTGGTCTAAAAACGTGATGCAATTAAGCGTTTGAGATCTCACCGATTCAGTTGGAGGCACTTTAAATGGTTGTGTAAAGTTCGAGAGCATGTGCTGAGGAAGAGGGGAAAGGTAAACAGAAGAAGTGTGAAAAAAGGGTAAGCGAAGTTATGATTATCGTACGTGTTCTTCTTGTAGTTGTTCATCTGGTAATCAATTTTTTCCTGTCTTTATTTTGTATTATTATTTTGATTGTGAGAATATTTTTCTTCTTCATCATGGCTTAATGAACGTTTGGGGTGCATGAGAGAAACTTAAGAATTATTCTTAATTATAGAATGTAAGGTAAACTAATTTGCCTTGCTGGGAAGTTCTAAAAGAGTTCAAGATGAAAAAGCAGTACTGAAAGGGGGAACCACCGTGATAAAAAATAATCTCAGCTTACTCCAGTTCTATTCTACAGTTGTCACGCCAATTTGGACCACCCATGATTAAAGACCTCATCCTCAGCCCAATTGGCGCACATTGAACTCAACCCAACCAAATACCAGAGCAGATAACCTAGAAACGTGCCAAAAAAAAAAAAACGACCGAATCCCCAAAGGTAGCCAAAAAGAATGTCAATTCAAAAATTTTCTATTTTCATTACGGAAACTTGTACACAAGAGTTTACAATACGCACATTATTTGCTTGGTATCATTTTTTAGCGGCTTAAACGTATCGTGTCATTCGTGGTCTAAAGCAGGAGAAGGCGTGCTCAAGTGAACGTGACAGAGACAGAAGAGACGGAGATGAAGATGAAAATATAGACAGCGACAACCACTTGACATAGACATAGATACGGGCTTTTATAGAGGAAGAACTCCAACTTGCCACAATGTGAATTTTTTCATTTTTTTTTTTTTTTGCAGACGATCTCTTTCAATGATTTACCATGACCAGTGAAAGCAGAACGTAATCAGAAAGACTTTGCAATTCAGCTCAAATCAAATAAGTAGTGGAAGCAAAGATCGGAAGAATCTCTAAACCGAAGATGAGATCCCCTCGAAATGTTAGCTGATATTTTTAACAGATCTCTAAAAAAGTTTTGTTGAAGATGTTGTATAAGAATAAATATGGTTAAATAAAGGCTTTTGAAAGATGTAATTTTATTTTAATCTGAAAATTTATTCTAGATTTAAAATAGTTCTAAAACATTGACTTGTAAAGACTTCAACCTGGCATAACTTCCTCAATACTAGACCGATTTTAAAGAAGAATGTCGTGTTGATCTTGATTTTACTTTTACATTTATTCTACATTTAAAAATAGTTTATTTAAAAAAAATTTTTCTCAGTTTCTTCTGAAATTAAACCTCTTAACTCCAACTAAACCTAACTTTCTTTAGTTTTGTGAACAAACCTAAATTGAGATAAAAAGCGTTCTGAATTTTATGCAGAATAAGTTTCTAATGATGATTTGAACACTTAATTGTATATTAAAATAACATTAAATTAATCTGTAAAAATACATTTTTGTTTAAAGCATTTTTAATTTACTTTATCTGTATTTATCAATATTCACTTTCTGAGCAGCTCTTCTCTTAGGCGTTACATATTCCCTTCAATAGTTATAGTACCTATTTGAAGAGTATTCGAGTGCAGAATCATTCCTGCTCCATGACACAGCGCTCTAATTTGTGTGCATGTAATTATTTCAGGTAACTCGGCAGCGATTTGTATAGACTTGATCGTAGACATAGACGAAGACTTGACTTGAGCTGGAGACCCATTTTGGGCGGAGGGCAATGGCAACATATTAAAAGTAAGTGCCACTTAAATTTTTTGCCCAAAAAACGTTTGAGAACTTGCGCAAAAAAACCAAGTAAGTATCAAGCAAAAAGACAGACACAGACTTCTGTGGCAGTGAAGTGACTCCAGTTCACTTCACTCTCGGAGTTTTCGGGGCACATTTGTAGTTATGGGATCATGCGATGCTGGGTGAAGGGATAGAAGGATGGTAGAGATGGAGTTATGTACTATGTGCAATGCAATTTCTAAAACGTGATTCGTGCAGAGACAAAATGCCAGGCAGGGGCCTACGAAGTTGGAGCACAACAAAAGACCATTAATATAATTTGTGTCTGGATATTGTGCCACTCTCCAAATTGCCAGTTGTTGCCCCAAAGACTCAGATACTCGAAAAGCCTCCGAAGAGACTCGTCCTAAACGATTATGAGCAGCTCGCAACTCGGAGGCACCTCAACTGGTTACAAATCAAGCTACAGATTTTTCTTCCAATTCATATCGCATTGTTGCCTTCCCAGTTCCCAGTTCCCATTTTCCCTATTTACAGTTCCCTTTTCCAGCTCCCAATACTTTTTTTTTTTTAGATCAAATGTGCCGCTGACACAATCATGTCGTCGCCCTCGGAATTGGGAATTATTTCGTGGGCGTGTGTGGGATTTTATTTATATTTGTTTTTGTATTTGTTTTTTTCTGTTACTGCCACTCGTTGAATGAATAGCCAAACAATTTAACTTGATGTCGCTTAATTTTTATTGCCAAACAACCGAATTGAGCTTAATGTGAACAAATGGCGCAGTTTCCCCCTCAGGGACAGATAAATCAACATCGACGGAAGTTCCCATTCAAACAGTTGAAGTTTTGTATAACGAAGTCAGTCCATTATTGAGGTAGATTAAGAACAACATTCAAGTGATATTCACTGACCTCAGGGCTTAACACTCCTATTATTTTGTTCGAAAACTAGGTCCATTTTCATGCGAACTACTTTGACTTATTTTTGAAATCTATTTGACATCTTTTGATTTATAGATTTGATTGCAAGAACTTTTGAAGTTCCATTATGATTGCTTAATGACTTGAATGATTTTCTGCTCTTATAACTTCCGTTTTAAAGTTAATTTTTTAATGGAGTTGCACATATTCTTCGACAAATCTTATTGCTCTAATTCAAGTCATACAAATTTGATTCATCATTGTTGAATTTAGTAGATTTTATACATTGTCCTGACATATTTTGATATACAAATTGGATTTTAAATAGGCAGCCTCTTTTACCAAAATTCTCCTGTCTTTTAGTTAATTAAAACCTTTAATTTCATGCATTGATATTAATGCTTTTAAAAAATTTACTTTTAACTTCCTGAAACTAACAGTATTTTTCTATCAAGACTTTTACCATGTAGTATACTATTTTCTCTTATTTTTAAACATTTTTTAATTTGTTAAAAAAGTATTCTTTGCTTTTTATAGATGTACTTTACCATAAAGAGTTTTTATGAACTTGCAGATATTTTTTATGCACTGTTAAAGAATATTTCTAATTTTGTTGTTCATTAATTTTATGTAAAGAACGTGATGTTTTGACTGGAGAACTGACAAGAATTTGTATATATAAATAGATACTTGTATATTTTATATATTAAAAGAATGGCTGAAATCTTAATTTACAACTCACATGAATTGTTTTTATGGATGCTATAATATTTAATTTCGTTGAAAGAATGTCCAAATAAAGAACTCTCATTACAAATGAAGCTTAAAGCTAGATATAAATCTTTTTAAAAATGTGAATGTGATAATTTCGAGTCGAGAAACACATTAATTTCGCTTCTAGAAATGGTTGCGTGGTATTTGCGAGTCGGGAAGCCTTTACCTTGTTACCTGTTTTTGCTGTGAGTCAAAGAACCTTAAGAATGGGGTAACAAATCAGTGACAACCACAAAACGCTGCGGTTACCAACGAAATCCAGTCATAAACTAAACAACCGCCAAGGTGGCCACCTGGACAGAGATAGAGACAGGAACAGAGAGTTGGAGAAAGAGGAAGAGGGACATAAACAGGGTCTGGAACCTAGTCGGCAAATCCATAAAGCAAAAGTCTTTATGAGACGCCTGCCGATGACGATGACGTTGAGGATGTGAATGTGGATGTGAATGTGGATGTGAATGTGAATGGAGGACGGCGATGTCGTTTGATGATAATGAAGACTTCGCGACAATGTTCTCACTTTTAAGAACAGCAAGTGGAATGAAGGCACCTAATGAGGGGAACAACACAATTAGCAGCAGAGAAACAGAAAGAGAGAGAGAAAGAGAGAGTGATTAAGAAGACCACCCGCAGCAGAAGAATCTCAGTTTTGAATGAAATTATAAGTAATTTTTCCACTTGTTGATTAGTTTTGATAGGGTATCTACATTCATTCAACACTCAAACTTTATAAATTTCGCTGCAATAGATTGTTTACTATAATTTTCCAATTGATTTTTTAAAACTCCTTCTTTGTTTTTCGAAAGAATAAATGTTTTTAGAATTTAATCACAAGTTTTTATTCCAAACGGAATAACTTTTTGATTAAGATTTGTCTTTTGAATTTATTTTCCCTTAAATTAAGAAGAATCTTAGCTTTAACTGAAAGTTTAAGTGTACTTGGTAAACATGACTTGGTTTTTGAGTAAATTCTAACTTTTTTCCTTAATTTTTAGAGCTTCAAACAAGTTTGAAATTAAATAGAAAGTATTTTAAGTACCAAGTTTTTATAAGATATTTTTAATCAGCTTCATGGTTATATTAGAACTTCTAAGATTATCGAGTGTATAGAAGTCATCTAAACAGGGTAACAACTCAATTCTATAGAAGAGTAAGAGAGAGAAAGGTGAAGACCACACGCAGTGGAAGAATCTCAGTTTCTACCAAAGATTTGGAGTGTTTTCAACTTGTTGAAAATTGTGCAGCGCACTTTCATTTTCAGTGTTCAAGCGTCGCATAATTAATTGCGACCGAAAGTGGACAACAATTTGAGCAGCCGTCGCAGAAAGTAAAATGCTCGGCATCCAAAAGGAATACAACGAACCTGTCCACCAGAAAAAAACCACAAAAAAAAACATATATCTGTATATATATAAACCGGATCATCAATTGGTGGCTGCTGGAGAGGAGTTGGAGGCTGGATGTTGGAGTTTGAGCTGTGCAACTTTCTTCTTGCTTCTGCTTCTGACACACTAAACTGACGCAACGTGCGGCAACAAGTGCAGAGCAGTTGCCACAACGTTGCACATCATGTTTAGGGGGAGCAGGGAGGAGACGGACGATGGGAGACGCCGCCCACGAGAGGCCCACGAGACGAGGTGGCTTCCTGCCGAGAAAAAGTGGCAAAGACTGTGGCATAAATGAAAATTAAGCATGTTTATGGCATGTAGAAGACAAGACGCTGCAAGGGGCATGCCTCATTCACACGCTGCCTGCCACAAACTCTCAAAGAGGAGGGGGGGAAAGGTGGAAGGTGGGGCAAGGATCGCTTTCAGGCCTGACAGAACCAGTTTAATGGCGCATGAAATTTCACCGAAAATATCGGCGAATCTGCGTCTAGCTAAGGTGGCAAATGTTGTGGTGGCCAAAGGAGAGGGGTGGGGAGGGGGGGTGTGGCAAGTTGATTTGCTTAAAAGAAATTCACTTTCCTTTGGATAACACTCTCGGACTTTTTACTTTTTCAAATACATGTGTGTGCTTGTGCTTGTGCGAAGGCAAAGAAGGTCACGTTGTTGTAGATCATGAGGATTCGACAAAGACAAGGCAACTCGTTGTTTGGACCTGGTCAAAACAACGATCCAAGCTCTAACTCTAACTGTGACTCCAACTCCAACTCTGTCTCTAAGGCTAACAAACCCCAAAAATAAAAAATAAAAAAATAAAAAGCAGACAAACGCAAACACAATTGAATGCAACTTGCATTTGCAATGAGCGAAAAATACTTTTAATGAAAGTTGGCACTTTGCTTTTTTCGGGGCCTTGTTATCGTTGTAGTTGTAGTTGTTGTTGTTGTCGTTGTTGTTGTTATTGTTGCTTTGGGGGGATTTTCGGTTTTATTTGATTTGTGGCAGACGACATGGAAAAAGACAAGGAAAATGCTGGCTATATCTCCGTCTTGGCCTCGTCTTCGCTTTAAGCCAGCTCAAACTCCTTTTTGAGACATTGCCTAAATGTTGTATTTTTTCTTTTAACTGAAAATCTTTTAATTGGATTTATGCTACAGGTATTAAGTTTAGTTAGGAAATCTTTTCTCTCCATAGAACCCTAAAAGTTTGGTTGGAATTTAAATTATGACGAAAATAAAACCCCGCTTGGAAAACGGTTCAGTTTTGAAACTTCTCAGTCTAATTTAGACACCAGGAGTTAATTTAATTTGAAAACGAGACTTAAATATTTGAATTCTTTTGAAATGTAAAATTAGTTTATATGTCAAATCCTGATCCGGCTGGCTTTGGCCAAGTTATGCAAGTTTGAAATCTGTTGACCCTTAGGACTAGCAACTTTACAGGTCAAATTTTTGGTCACTTTTGGCAAGCATTTTTAAAAGCTTATTAAACATCTTAGAATCTTAGAATCGAGTTATGTATAGCAAATATTTTCGAATGAAACAATAAAAATTCAATTTTCTTTTGTACTCGCCGCGCTGTTGCCAAGTGTGATTTAATGATAATGGACGCCAGTTAAAAGTCTTGAGAAGTCACCGTTTAAAATTGTTGTGGAAATAGTGTTATATAGTTTTGTGTTTAAATTTGTGTTAAAAGTTATCTTATTCCTCCTCCTTCGGCATCTTGGGCTCATCCTCCTCCCAAGGCTGATTGTTGTGCAGTGCCGACCAGTAGGGTAACTGATAAAGTGTCCAGACCGGAATGATCATCATGAAGAGCAACGATCCCCAACCGTATATAGCTTTCTGGGCCGTAGAAAGGGGATGACGGGGAGGTCCACAAATAGGACCAAGTCGACGTACCTGCTGCAATTGACCTCCAAATCCGACACCAATGCGATTCATCTGAGCCTCGCTAATGGGACGTTTGAGAGTCATCAGCAAAAGTTTTTGTTTCGAAACTAAATTCATAGCGAGAATTCTAAGAAAATTTATTTTAAAACAAATTTGGTTAATATTAAATATATGGAAAAACTTACAAAACGGAGTTGTGTTGGGAAAAACGAGTCGAAATGAAATGAATATGAAATATAAACGATCAAGGAAAAGCTGACGCCTACTTTGGGAATTGTTGTTGAAATGAGGAAATGTTCAGAGAGTGCACAAAGGTTAAATAAGCATTAAATATGCTAATGAAAAGTGTCTGCCGCCGTAGGGGCTTTCTTTATTTCATCGTTTTGATTTAAGCGCAACAATGTTGAAAATATTAAAACAAAGAAAACCAACAAAAAATGGCAATGTGAAATTATTATTACATTTTGGCATTGCGTGCGCAAACAATTGACTTTTTTCAACTCTCGCGCGACACGAGAAGAGATCAAAGTTGATTACATAAAATGCGAATTGGAATTTATAAGTGCGAGGGAGGTTCGCACAAATCAGCTGAGATTGGGATTAGGCGCAAGCAGGCTTAGCTTAGCCATGGGCAATACAGTTATGACGTCACATTGTGAGGAGCATCTATATTTGAAACAAGAGTATCTCCTATGGCATCTTCTCTAGTCTTTTTTTTTAATCTAATTAATAAATACTCCAGCCCTCTCTCTCTCTCTTTATTTAATTTTATTTTTAATTAATTTTTTGTTACATAAATTCTTAATGTTAAAATTTAAAATTGTTTCATTTGAAAATTAAATTACCCGCCTAAAACCATTTTACTCTGAGAAAGGGATATTTTATGATTTAAATTTCCCGAACGATAGCGTACCGGGGTATATTTTAGTAACAGCTGTTTCAACGATAGCTGTCGATTTTCTATCGATATCAAAAAGGTGGTGCCGCCATTTCATGTTTGTTAGCGCCGCCGCTATTATGGCTGTTTACTTTTAGAAGTAGATGTTTTACTGATTTTGTTTAAATAAAAAACAATTAAGTTATCAAAACAATTTTTTTCAAACAAACCAATTTAATTATAAATTAAACTAATAAAAGCGAATTCGAGTAAGAAAACTTTTGGGCGACTCTTTTGTGAAAAACACTCAAAAATACGAACACATTTTCGAAGCTGTTCCTTCTTACAGCGCCCCCACAACCATACGTTGTCTACTTTTAGAACTAAGACTTGTGTTGCTAGCGCCGCCACTAAAGAAATCTGTCTACTTTTTGTACTTGTCGGCAAAAGCAAAACAAAACAAAAACATGTCATTTCCCGAAAACAACGCGCATCGTGCGCGCATTGCAAAAAATGAGGAATTCATCAATGATGTCCTTAAGGAGGATCTTAGACGGCTGGAGGTATGCACCAACCACTTCAACGAGGAGATTATGGAGTACATGCAGTTGAAGAACACGCTTGAAACGCTTTTCCGCAACATGAAGGATGGCTACAAAACGCAAGTGAACATTGGCGGCAACATCTTCATGGAGGCACGTGTCAAGGATATGACCAAAGTACTTGTAAATATCGGCAAGGATGTGTATATGGAAATGGGTTTGCCGGAGGCGATACGCTTTAGTGACGTACGTGTCAGAATTCTGACCAAAATGTCTAAAGTAGTGCGGGACGAAAGCATAAGGAAGCGGTCTCACATTAAAATGGGTTACATTGCCATCAGCGAGCGAGAGAAGCTGATGCTAGAGGATGTACTTGATATGGATTAGTAGTGACGCGCAAGGAGAGCATAAAACACAAAAATTTAATGGCTGTACAATGCTCAACTCCAAAAGAAGCTGCTACTGCAGGTGTATTGTTAAAAATATGTTATAAATGCAAATAAAAGAAAACTATTATAAATTATACTTATGCTATGAACTTTCCGTATTACGTATGTTTATTGTAGGCAAACTAGCTTCTGCAGGAAATACACCGAACGTGGAGCGTAGGGAGAGAGCCATTTAATGAAAATAGGTTGTACCCAAATGTACAGACAAGTTTGCCGTTTTTTAAAAGTGTACCAAACTTTCATATGTATAGTGTTAATAGTAAAATGGGTTATTTGTTTAAATTAACAAAAACAAAAATCATTAAATATAATGGAACTTTGCTCCGAATACAGAAAATATACCATTTTAAAGAAAATGTAATCCAAAGTCACAAGGAATATAAAATGTACCAACTTAGGTACAAATGTACCAAAAAAATATGATGGTATCGATAAATAACGTTGAATAATGTCGATAAAATGGGTTTAAATTTGAAAAACAAATTTATTTTTTAAATGATGTTAACCTGTTATACTGTTTGTTTTACCACAAGCACGTAATTTATTTTCTACAGTTTAAAACTTTAATTTTACAAATATTGGCCGAATGTGTAGGATAAAAAAAGGAATATGTGAATCGAATAGAAAGGAGTAGAAGAATAGCCACAACTTGTTCTTGTATAAATGTATGGGTGTTGAGCTAATGTGAGCGATTCGATTGCCAGGGATTTTTGGATGGTGTTAACTGATGGAACATTTCTTGATTTTGTTCTTGCTGCTGCTGCTGCTCTTGTTGTTGTTGCTCGGAGGTTGTCGTCGGAGTACTTTGATGTTCTAACGGGGATTCTGGGGCCGGAATCAGACGGGGATCCCGGGGATGGTGGACGTTCTTCACTTGATCGGCAAGTCGTTTTGAGGCGAGACGCAAATATGTCAAACGATTAATCATCTGCGGGTTAAGGTGATAAATTCAATTAAGATGTAAACAATGTTGAATCTGAACTGTAGATGGGAAGTTGTTCTTGGTGTGAGGAAGAAGAGGGGGCAGATGATGTTGGATAGGTGGTATTGGTTGTTGTGGGAGGTACTGTATAAACGTCACTCACTTCGTCGTGCACCTTCTGCCCCCTATGAACAACCTCCGATTGTTCGGAGCCCGACGGCAGGCGCATATTGACGGCACTCTTGATACGTCTCATCTCGACCTCCAGGATACAATAGTCGCCATGGAGACGGTTGTATTCCCCGGCTAGACATGAATTTTCCTTGAGCAGCCGATTGATGTGTCCATTGGCCTCCTGCATGCACTGTCGCATCGCCTCATCCGCTCTGAGCTGGGCATCCTTCCACATCCGGTACGATTCGATGAGACCCTGCTGTTGCTCCTTTAAGCTCGTCTGTTGTCTGCAGATTGAAGGTGTATTAGATTCTAGATGCTAGGGACATATTATCGGACCAACCGTACCACATACGTACTTCAGCTTAAGCCGCATCTCGTTGCACTCGCACGATGCGGCCTGTAATTGCAGTCGGATTTCCTCATTCGCTTGGCAAAGACGAGCCACGGTTTCCTTGTGTTGTCGTTCCTCCTGCTTCAAATGATTTTGCAATTCTACGTAGAGACTCCGTGATTTTTCCACCTCCTGTTGACAACATTTTAATTGATTATTGCGCGCTTGTTCCCGTCCCCTGCTTCCAGCTTCCTTCTCTTTTAACGCTATTATCTCCTCACGCAACAGATTTCGCTATTCAAAAAAAAAACGTTTAATAAAATAAAGTTTCACCCATTACCGCCTCACCTCCGTATTGAGCTCTTCCTGTGTCCTTTCCAACTCATTTAAACGTTCCTTCAGGTTGTGTACTTCCCGATTCACTAGTCTCAGTTCCTTGCACTGATCATTCGAGGTATTTACTAGATTTTCATAGCTTGCACACAACTTTTTACGCTCGTCCTGCTGCTCTCTCAATAGTCTCCCCAATTCGCACACTCTTTGTCCCTGATCATCTGAAAGAAGAGTTGAAAGTTAAAATAATTCTATTAAGTTGATATTTACTTACTGTTTCTTTGTGTGAGCCTAGCTATTTCCTCCTTTAGACGATTTATCTCACTAATATCAGTATATCCATTGACCACTGTGCGCAGCTCTTGTATTTTATCTTCCCGATCCTCCAGATCACTCCTAAGACTTTTTATTTGACAGACCAGACGTTCATTCTGCAAAAGTATGATGCAAGGTATATAGTTAGCTGCAATGCATTTACTTTTATACATTAAGAAAAGGACTTAGCAGTAGGATATCCAATAAAATATATAATAATAATATAATAAACTTAAAAAATTATAATAAATTATAAAATACAATAAAATCACAGAACAAAAATTATGATCATCGATCCTTAGGATGAATTAAAGAAAGAAACCAAATCAATATTTCAGTTTTTTTTTTCTACTTCTGGTTTTTGTATTATTTTACGGATATATAAAAGACGATTTTGAAGTCAATAAATCTCGAAAGAACCATTTCAATGGTATTGTCATTTCAAAAATTTCCGTGGGTCTCTTATAATTTTCCGGAGAATTATTATATTTAAAAGAGGAAAATGAAAGTAAAAGGCAAATCCTGAAAAAGAGATACATCCAATTCAAAAGAAAATTAAAAATTGAATAAAATTATAAATGTAAATTTAACACTCCAGTATCTTTTAAGAGATCTATAACTCTTCTTGAAATTCCAGTTATTTAATAATTTTCCGGAGAGCTAATATATCATTTATAAGAGTAAAATTAAAGAAAAGGGCAAATCAGGAAAAATAAATACATCCAATTCAAAAAAAAATTAATAATTGAATAAAATTATAGATGTAAATTTAACACTCCAGTAGCTTCTAAGAGATCTATAACTCTACTTGTAATTCCAGTTATTTAATAATTTTCCGGAGAGCTATTATATCATTTAAAAGAGGAAAATTAAAGAAAATGGCAAATCCTGAAAAATAAATACATCCAATTCAAAAAAAAATTAATAATTGAATAAAATTATAGATGTAAATTTAACACTCCAGTAGCTTTTAAGAGATCTATAACTCTACTTGTAGTTCCAGTTCATGTGGTGCGATTCGTGGATATTCCTCAAGTTGTTCCTCCAAATCTTTGGACATAAGTTCATTATGTTGTAGTTCTTGCTGCTGTTGTTGCTGTTGTTGTTCCACCTGCTCCGTAAGCTCTTCGAGATCACGTTGAAAGTCCACAATGATGCTCAAATAATTATCACGTGTCGCCTGAAGAATCTCCGACTGTGTCTGGCAATGGAGGAGCGTGTGCTCCAATTGCTGACGATGCGGACAATCCTCATTGTTGTTAGTCTTGAACAAGGGAAGGATTTAGATGGAGGGGGAATTGAATTTTGCTGTCATAAGTTAAAGGTCCTTCAAGCTTACCATGTCAAATTGTTGTGTTGTGTCTAGCTCGATGTCAATTGAGCGATATTAGACCAAACCCAGACACAACTCAGCTGTCACAATATATATATGATGCTTGTTTACTTTGTTCTTGTTTCTGTTGTTCTTGTTCCTGTTGTTGTTGTTGTTATGATTATTATAGTTGGATTGTTTGGGGTGTCAAATGATTTTTGGGCTTTCGTGTCGATATCGAATTCCATCGATGCATTCAAAATATTTATAACTCCCTTCATTACCATATTTCATTTCATTTCATTTCAATAATATCGCTATTAAAACTTTGTCACGGAAATAAAAATCAAATCGAATCCATCGAACCCACAAAACAAAAAGGTGGCAAAAGTTTCAGGTTTCTTTCAGTTGTTAGTCTGGCTTCAATAGTTTTATAGATATGTACTATTATTATTATTATTATTATATTTTGCCATTGCCTTTCGACTCTGTTTGACACGATTTTGACTTGGCATGAAATTATATCGTTTAACTTTGGGCTGAGTTCTTTAGGTGGCACCTCAAAGCGTGGCTGCGTGCACTTAAAACACTCTTAAAGGTCTATTATCATAGTCTGAGTGCTCAAAATCGATAAGAGAAGGAAATATAATTCGTTTGTATAGAAAACTTTATGATTTGTTTGTAATTTCTTACAAAAGCTCCACTTTTTTTGGATTTAGTCAGACAAATTTAAAAGGTCACTCAATACTAAAATAACATTTAGGATAATTTATTCAATTTGAATTCATCATACACTTTATCATTCAGATAGTTATTTGAGAACTTATGCAGACATTTTAAAAGATTTCACTTTTCAAGAAATTAGTAAACCTCTCCACTTTATCTTGTTTTTAGGAAATTAATGTTCCTTAGCTTAAACTTTACACACGTACACAACACACGGATGCTGCAGCTTTAAGCTCCACGTGAATAAGATAGGCAGCGAATGTAGATCTTTTAAAAAGCTCACTAATACACTTGTATTTACCACTACACACACTCTTGTATTTTCGTTATAGACGTGATAATTTAATAACGTTTATTTTGACAGGATACTCGAGTTGTTCCTTTCATGCAGCAAACTTCATTTGCACCTTTTGCAACTCGTTGCAAAGTCACTTTGCTGCCGCCACTTGAAAACAATTTGCGCTTTTTTTTGGAACAACTTTTTAGACTTTATTTGCCTTGGTAAGGATAAACTTTTGTTAATTGCACGACGATGTTTTGGCCCGTATCCTTTTCCGTATCCGTATCCGTGTCCGTCTCGTTGGCTTGCCACCTTGGAAATATTATCGCCTCGATGAGACACTTGACGTGTGAGGCATGCCGCTTGTGCCAATTTCTTATTCTTTTTTTGATTTGACGAGCGTCTCACGAAGTCGTCGTCCTTTGGAGGGAGTCCTGCTGTTGTGGGTGCAGCTAATTAAGGCACGTAAATTGTTTGTTTTATGTCTTGATTTTATGTACGAGCCGAGTTTGACGTGAATTCACACTGGCAACACCGTTCCTGATTATTATATTCAACGATTTCATATTGACAACTGTGCTTCCCGTTTCGTTCTAACGTTCCGAAGACTTTGATTTGTTTCACACGAATAAATAGCAACGTAGACCAGGACGAGGACGAAGACAATGACGAGAACTTTCTCCATCTCCGACTCCTTGATTCTCTCAATCTTTTAGCCCTCTTCGCCTTTTGTTTCGATATGCATATCAGTGCTCGCAGTTCGCGTGTCGATTGTGGGTAAATAAATAACACGAAACCTATTTCCGCTTCCAGTTAACAGAGCAGAGGGTCTGGGGGGTCGAGGTACTTCCCCTCCAGCGTCTGTCTAGAGTTCACAACTCATCCACAATTGAAGTTGAACCCGAACGTGATTTGTACTTGTCGAATGTACACAAACAAATAGCAAAGTCTCTTTTTGCTTCGACAGCTTTGCGATTTATTTTTTTAAACAAAATAAATGTATACATACTGTATAACTATATATGTATGTGTATAGGTATAGTATATAAATCAGAAACTCGTCCTGTCGGCAACCTGAAGCATATAAAACAACATGTACATATTGATGAATGAATGACTTTAACCCTCGAAGAATGCAGTTTAATCGAGGTTCGTCTGAGGGAATCGTAAGGATAGAGAACTCTTTTTTAAGATTTACAATTTCTATTGTTAACTAAAAGCTGTATGATCAATTATTGCAATTTCGGAAATTGTTATATTTTTTTCATTTATTTAATTTTATAATGAACTCTTTAAATTGAGAATGAGCCAAATATCATTATTTTTTGTAAAGAGTTGAAAATAATTTTTATTTTCAATCAATTTTTCTATATTGCTGAAGACTTTTTAATTATAACCTTTATTTTTTTGTAACACACTCTTATATATTTAATATATATATTTGTATTATATGTATATATGTATTTAAATTATACTATTAATTAATTTATTTATTTATTGATCTAAAATAGTAAGTAACATCATCACAATGTGGTACAATATAAGGTAATCGTATATGTTAAACATAAGATATACTTCCAATTTTTGGATGACACATTTTCTTTGAATTATATGGCAACTGTCTTATATGAGACGTAGACTCAAACAATTTTTTTTTAAATTTATAACTAAATAGTTTTAATTTAATTGTAACAAGTTAAACAATAAGAGATTTTCAAAGTTTCCCCACAAAAGAAGATGTGATACAAAATTGAATAGATCGTCAATTGTTACACCCACTATCAAATACTCTTAATATTATTATTTCCGCAGTGAGCTGACTGGAAACAATCATTACAGCCCTCGCTGAGCCCAACAGTTTGCATGTGTAGCGCAAATATATTGTGGCAAAGGAATATGGAATATATATATTTACCTAGACATACATATACATACATTTTTAACTGTTTTGTGTATAGGGTTATAGAACTAGTCTCTTGCCATTCGATTTTGGCGGGAACTGGCTGATATATATATATAGACATACTATTTACATAAATCTGAAGAACTTTGATCAAAGTTTTGTTTGTAGTTAACGGTAAAACTTCTGTACACTTGGCTTTAAATTAACTAATCTAACTTAAACTTAACTTTAAGTGGCATCTCGTAGAAGGAGAAAGGTAAGAGTGTTTAAACTCTAGTCGAAACTTGATGTCGTTGTCGTTGTCGTTGTTGTTGTTGTGGTTGTTGTTGTTTCTATCGGCTCGTTTGTATTGTGGGCAGGTGTTGTTTTGGTGTCGCTATCGTTGGGCTGCATTTTTTATCAAAGAATTTTGATAAGATTTCAGTTGATATCAAATGATATGTTAATTGTGCTAACTTGTCACTTATAACTCACATGTAGGCATAGCTCCTCCTTCTCCTTACTGTTCTCCAGTTCGTTCAGTTTATCAAACATCTCCAAGATTGCGATACAGAACGGATTGCTTGTAGATGCTTCCGTATAGATATCCTCATAGTTCAAATCGAATTTATTCTAATTACAAAAGTAAATACTTAATTACTTCCTTGTTTATGTTAAAAACATCCACTTACCAACTTCGATAAGAGATTGGCAATCTCCTTTAGAGCCTGACAGGTTTTTTGATTTATGGAATGTTCTGTTTCATAGCTGTACTGACATTCCAGAAGTTCAACTGAGCACAAGATCAGAAATATAAGTTAATTTCTCTTTAATTTAACTTAACTGATACTTACCATTGTATTGTGCTTTTAAATGCTCGTATTTGGTATTTAGATCCTTGTTGCATTTGTTTAAAGATTGCAGACGCCGACGAATGGTCTCGACAATCTGTGCATCTTCATCTCCCTCAATGATCTCAGTACTGGCTGCATTTGGTTCATCCAGCTGATCGAAATCACATTCCAATGATTTGAGCAGTGAACGTAAATTCTCTAGGCTCTTTAGAGTTGTGGATTGTTTTAAGCTCTATAAAAAAGAAAGCAGGAATAATTTTAAATAGTCTGCAAGAATTGATAATAAATACGGACTCACAATTCTTTCGAAGAAACAGGAGAGCAGCTTCCGACGTCGATCTATGGCCGTAAAGTCCCGCTTGTTGACCAGATCTATAAACTCGGTTAATTCCATGTTGAGCATTCTCAACAATTCACTCTCCTGTTGATCCTTTTCGTTGAGACCCTCAAAAATACAACTAGACGATTCCACGCTGCCAAAGTCTAGATCGGAGTCTCTAGTGTAATCCTCCTGCGATTCATTGCTGGAGTCCCTTGTCACTTTCGACACACAATCCTGCATTTCTACGAGCTAAACAGAATACGGTAAGTTGATTAATTCTTGTAAATAGTTATTTTTAAACATGGAAATTTTTATAATAAAAATTAAATTAATATCTATTGATAAAATGACATTTTAAACACAGAAATAGTTTATTTGGATTCTGAATCACAAGAAATAGAAAAACCTAATTGAAATTAGCTACAAGAACTTTTTTATAATATAAGATCAAGTTTCCCATAAAAGAGATAAAATTCATTTATAAGATTTTGAATCTTTGGAACATTCCTTTTCTATTCTTATTGCTATTGGAAAAAGTCCCTTTTTTAATAAATCTACTATTGCATCATCTGTTTTTTATAGAAATACTATTGAGCTAAGATCTTTCATTAAGAAAAGTGTAATCTATGATTAAATCTATCTTTATAGAATATCTTATAAAGTTTCTTCTATCTATTAGAGATTTGTTCTTCTCCCTGCATCAAATGTAGAATCTTTTATAAAGTTTCTATTGGATAAATCTGTTGAAACTTTTCTGATCTTTCTCAGTAAGTGTACGATTGACTTAGGATTTTCTCACTTGCTGATTTAACTGTGCTATGCACTTATCCTTGAGGATGATCTTCTGTCGCGCCGTCTGAACGATTTCATCCATTGCCACGAGCTGGGACTGCAGATGACAGACCTCATCATGTTTGGAAGCCACCTCATTTGCAAGAGATTTCATGCATTTTTTAACCTGCAATGAAATGAGTTCATGTAATAAACCAAAAACACACCAATAGTAAACTAATTTATTAAAATAAGAATAAAAGCGAGCATAAAATTTGAATTAAAAATGAGCAGAGAAATGAACTGCTTTCATTTTAGATGGAACTGAGAGACCAGTATTCGGATTTACTTGTCATCGGGACCCTCGGGTTTGCCGTGAATTGACCCTTGACCCTTACGTACCTTCTCTGATTCGCTCTCGTTACATTCAGCGTCCTGTAGGCCCAACAATTGATTGACCGTAAGGGTTTCCAGACACATATCATTGGTATTCCAGTTATTATGATGATAAGCCTCCTGGACCAGCTTGATGATGGCACACATATCCTTGCGCAGTTTACGATTCTCATCCAAGGCCTGTTGTTGCTCTCCAAGGCTCGATTGGAAGCAGTCCATCATCTTTTTATGTGCTTCCGATTGCATATCAGACATATTGCCAAAGACCATTACGTTGACGTGCAACAATTGATCCACCCAATCTTGTAGAGTCACTACACGCAGCTGTTGATAGAACTCATGATTTCATTTAGAATTCCCAAACAGTTTAAGCTGTACACTTACCAAATTACCTGAATCCACACCGCATTCCTCGTCAATGGACTGGAGTCGCTTCAGAAATACATCATTCATTTTAAAGTTCACTTTTTCGTCATCACCGCAAATTCCACGCAACTTTTCAACTTTGGCTCGAAAGTTCTCAGTCATACTTTTCCCCGCTACCCTCTCCTTCTCATCCTCTTGGTGAGGGATATTTAACGGCTTGGTCAATTGTGCTTGGCTCATTATTTATTTATTTACTATTTCACTTGCTTAAAAAATATAATTTTCTCAAAAAAATAAATGTACTCTCTATACGAATTTGTTTTCTAGAATTGTGGTTTGTATTTTTATTACCGCTCTACATAAAAGTGAATGCTGGCAATTTCAAGGCACAACTGATGCTGAAAGTTTACGAGAACACCTTTTGATGAGGCGGGAGGCGGTGTGGGCGGGGCCTGATATGCTCTCAGTTTTTCCAATACTTTTTCGCTAAGGTCACTTAACTTTACACACGCAACCGTTAAAACCATACAAAACCAACAACAAATGTTTAATAAAAATCCCATACAAAAAACAAAAAAATTAAAGAGAAAAAAAAAACTGATATTTCAATTCGCCTAACGTTCAAGCGAACCTTGGCAGCGACGTCAGCAGCGACGCTGACTGCGACAGCGGCGTGTTCATATCTTTTGTTTGTAGTGCTCTGACGTAGTTTTTGTTTATTTTTATATAGGTATTAAATACACACACACACACATGAACGAAGCACGAGACAGTTTCGTTTTTTAAGTTTTCAACTTGAGTTTCGGTTTCAGCTCCCAATTCCCCCCAAAATGTTCGATTCAACTCGATTCAATTCGATTGGATTGGATTGGATTCGACGTTCGTCTGCCCGTTGCGCTTGGAGACCAGACGGCAACTGAGCTTCAACTGAGCAACACACTACTCACAACACCACTTGAGGAGCACCACTCGACGCCGCACACCACACGAAATATGTGCGTCTGAGGTGCACACACACACACACACACGAGTTACGAGTGTTACGCTGCTACGAGCTACGAGTATGGGCAATATCAGTTTTCTTTCTCATATACCCTGTAACCAGTGTGCCAGAGCAAAGGGTGTGATAACTATCGGAAACATTAATTTTGTCAGACAATTTCTATATGAAGAAATATTTTCGTTCTTTTTATTTGAATAAGGCGACATGGATTGGATTGATTTTATTTCCAGATAAAAAGAACGAAAATATTTCTTCATATAAAGAAATTGTCTGACAAAATTAATGTTTCGAAAATATTAAGAGATAAGAATAAAATAACGAATATGCGGAAATAAAATCAATCCAATCCATGTCGCACTATTCAAATGGATTGGATTGATTTTATTTCCGGGAATTCGTTATTTTTATTCTTGTCTCTTAATTCCTTAAAGTAAGTTTTATATATGTTAATTTAATTGTTGATTTATAATTTTAGCTTTGTTATAATTTTAAATATTGACCTTTCGGCACCTGCTCTTAGTCGTCGTTAAATAAATTTAAAAAATAAACAGAATTTCAAATAATCTGAATCTCAAGAATCTCAAATTATCTCAAATTAACCAAAGTTAGCTTTTATAGAAATTATCTTTTCAAATTATCTACATATTAAGTAGATATAACAGACATAATATTGATCAACACTTTAAATTTTGAAAATAATACAGTATTAATTTGTAGAAAACTTATGATAAGTCCAAGTAGTAAATGTAATTTTGTGTTATCAATTATTATTTATTATAAAAATTACATCTACAAACGGAACATATGTATGTATGTATATTTAAAATGCTATCTTCATATTCTCAAAAATCCTAAAGAAATAATATATATATTTTTCCTAAACAAGGAATAAAACAGTAGACCATTTGTCATTTTTTAAAGTACTGGGTCTAAGAAGTTCATTTGGGCTTAAGTTTACTTTACTGACTTTGAAAAGTATATTTACTTGACATTTAAAACTAATATGCTTTACAAACGAATACTTTGAGCTTTATTTTATACCAATTGCAGGGCATAAGCTATTCGAGTCGCTTTAGTTGAAGCAGTTGTAGTTGTTGCTTTTATTTTTTTTAAAGAGAGAGATGGAGAGCGGTTTGTTTTGTTACTCTCGGACTGTGCTTGGGACTTGGGCCTGGCCTTATCAGTGCGTCAGATCGAAATCGATTCGGATTCGGATCGCCATCGGCGTCACAATCTCAACCTGAATCGGTGCCTCTGTCGCGATCTCCGCTTACGTCTCTGTTGCTGCCGCCTTCTCGGCTTGGTTTCTGGGTCTGTGTTTACCAAAGAACTTAGCATATTTATTATGAAAGCCAAAAAGCAAGTCATCTTTATTTGCGACACTTCGTGGGCTAATTTAATTGTTAAATAATTATAAATGTTGTTAGTTAGATAAGTTTGTTTACAAAATATGTGGGTGACAATATTATTTATTTTACTGATAATAATTGGATCTTAAACTGATCAAGTTTATGTTGTAATTATAAAAATAAAAGCTAATATAATCCTCAAGTATCTCTCTTTTTGAAGATAATGTATTGACTTGATTGATTTGTTTAACTATATTGTTTACTATGGTTGTAGGAATTTTCTACTAGGAAATCCCTCTAAAAAATTCCAAATAATTCCAGTGAGACACGTACAAAGCAATATATAAATTTCGTTGATACTATTTACATATTCTGCGCTTTCAATCAGCTTGCATGTGCTTTTCATGTAGTATTTGGACTTGCTGAACAATGTATTCATTGACATAGTCGTCGATTTTGCTCTAATGCGGAACACACTTAGTATATTCAGTTGTGTTTCTCAATAATCCTTTTAAGCACTTGTTCAATTCGTTTCACTGTCTCCTGGTCCAAATAAATCGATGCACGAGAAGATTCTTTCGAGATGAGAGACTTTATTTCCTTGTCAGGAAACGGCTTAAGTTCATTAAATTTGGCATTGTAATACTCCTCGGTTTGTAACAGAAAAGGAGTCTCAAAGATCTTTTCATAAAAACAGCGTGAATTAATGCCCAACTTTATAAGCATAGTGCAGGCATTTTTCATCTCTGAGTGATTAATCTGCGCCCCAAGACGTTCCTCTTTAATCATTTCCAGCAGCTTTTCCCTTAAAGCTTTCTCTATTTCCGAAAATTCAACGATCTAAAGAAATGTGGAATCAGTTAAGGCCCCTCTCTAAAATAAATAACTTACTTCAAATCTGAATAATTTCAGGCCCAAGTTATAGACACTATCCAGTCCACGGGGCTCTGCATAAGTACGATCCATGTAGCCGAGCATATCGCTCAACATGAGCATTGATGTCTGATGTTCAATCCATGCCTCATTTAATTTAGACACAAAATTGTTATCCAAATTCTCAAGCAACTCCTGTCGCAGCTTTTGCTTCAAATGATCCGTGAGAAGTTCACGAAGTCCATTGTACATGCGGAATCCATGTTTATTCATGACCTCTTCATATGCCTTGTGATAAAGTTGTTCATGGGATAGGCCAGAATTATCCTTCTGTATCTCCTGTATGGCATTCTTGAGAATGATCCATATATATTTCACGTATTTCTCATCCATGGGGACAGCAACTTATAAATTTAAAATCTGCGCTAATATGAATAAACAATATAAGAGAGTTTAAATTCAAAAAGATTCCGTCATAATTATCGATAAAAAAACATTTGCACCGATACATTTTCCGTTACATGATTCATATTTCTCAACTAATCGGTTATCTTATCGCATTATGAAATCGTGAAACTGTCAAGCGTTATAATCATCAAACTAAAACAACTAAACTCGGAGTACATCTAGTTTATATCAACTTGTTGATGTGCGACTATAAAATTGCATTATTTTCACATACGATTACGATAAGAATTAAAAACAATTATGAGCTACAGAAAAGATACATTTCAAATAACACGGAACTTGATAAATTACACTAGGGGTAAGTGTACTTCCCCTTCAATTAAAAATAAATCTGCCGCACACTTTTTCAATTTTACCAAACGAGAAAAAAATCACCTTTACTGAAGACTGTTAAACACTGAGGCGGACTGTTAAGTTCCTGTTATTCCCAACAGACTGTTGGTATTTTATGTTAAAATCGTTTATTATCGATAAGTCGAACTGTTATCTCTGTTAAAACTATCGCTGATATTACAAGTGCGCCAAACTTTTATATTTAAATTAAGTTTTAGGCAGACTAGTGTAAATTAAGTGAAATAAAGCTATTATATACATTAATACATACGTATATGTATGTATTTTCATTTTAACCAGATAGAAGAACAAAATGTTATCCAATTATTATTATTTAGCTTGAGCTCTAGAAAATTGTTCGTCGATGACCGAAATAAGGCACCGCAGGAGCAATGCACAATATTATTTTACTAATTGTGAAATACTTATCAGCTGTGCCCCTTTTTTTGCCAAGAATATTTTATAATGTTATGCTTATAAACTTGAGCTTAATAAAAACATTGGCTATACTGACCGGTTGCCAAAACGAGTTTTGCTTTCCGGGTGTTTTCATGACTTAGATATTATGTATAAGCGCCGTCGTAGGTTCTGAAGATAGAATTCCACATCAGAATTTGTCAGTTGACAGTGAAAAGGCAAGAAGAGCAAACGTGAATTTTTGATATCATGGCTTTAAAGTCTTGGGATCGGATTTTGAAGGCGGATAACGTGATCCAATCGCTGCGTCCATTAACGTACATCTCGTGTGTGAGCTTAGCTCCCTTCGGACTTAATCTAAATGTGAAAAATAAGATGTATATCCCCAAATACACCTTTGTGGTTGGCATTGTTTATTTTTTAATTTACCTATGCTATAACTTTGGTATTGAAGACGTTTCCCCGCTCACCAACACCGTCATTTTCGCAATCTTTGGATTCGCGATTATCATGCGCCAGAAACTGGTCAGCATTATGCAGAAAATAATGGATGTGGATGAGATCCTTAGAAGTCTTGGGATAAGGATTAAATATCAACGCATTTTACGCTTTAATTTTCTTACCTCATTAGCCTTGGTGATCTTTTTTGTGATTTATTTTGGTGTGCAAGTTAGATATTTCTTAGATTCTTGGTCAGACTTCTTTCTCGTTACGATCGATGTTGTAGTCCACTTTAATGTCATTCTATTTGTATTTAAATACGTCTGCATGACACATTTGGCACAAGTTTTATTTACCATGATAAACGAGGTGAGTAAACTAAGATAATAACAGGAAAGAAAAAGAGAATAGCAAATATATAACCACAATATCTAAAGAAAAAACAAAAGTTTTCTGACTGAAGATTCACATTCGACCGATCGTCCACAAAAACACTAACCTATATCAAGTTTTTATACTGAGAGACTAGTTTGCAGGCAGAGCTAATAATTTATTCGAATTGTCAATTTAAAATCTTCATTTTATTTAAATCTTTAGGTTAAATTTTGTCGTCTACCTCAAACTGGCTTCAACTCACAAATAGTATACTACTGACTAAACTACTTTGCTTACAAAAATATAGATATATATAGACACAAACTTAAGTATGTTTTACATTGTCCACAGGTTCTCCTTGACATTCTGGAAGCTCAAACAGCTCTGGAGTTATCGCCAAACCATTCAGGGGCTAATGGTACCTCCATCATGCGCCAGAATCCAGAGTACACTATTAAACAAATATCCAACATACAAAACATGCTGTGTGACATTTGCAAAACCATTGAGGAGTACTTCGAATATCCTTTATTGGCTATTATAGCTTTATCCTGTCTGGATATAATACTTGCAACCTATAGGATAGCAATAGTCTTGTTCAATCCTAGTAGCATATATTATGAAAATGAGATGCAAATTATTGGCTTTTCGACTGAAGCGTTATGGTTCATTGTGATCATCTTTGTAATTGTGGAGGCCAGCACTAGAACTATTGGACAGAGTAAATCCAGTGCTACGATTGTTCACAAGATCCTTAATATAACTGATGATCCGAAACTGAAGGATCGTCTGTTGTATTTTTCACTACAGTTAACACACCGGAAAATCAGCTTCAATCCTGCGGGGTTGATTAACTTGGATCGAAAGTTATTACTTACGGTTTGTAGAAATATATAATTTTATTAATTTATATATAAGGGATTAATTTAATCTATTTGCAGTTTGTTAGCGCTGTCATATGTTACAATCTTCTTTTAGCAAAGTTTTATCCCGAGCACTTTAAAGTTCAAAAAAATGATACCAATCATACGGACTATATATATTGCCTGCAGCAAACGGACGAGGATGTGCCAAGTTTCATCAAGATAGCTGCTAATCTGACAGATTCTATAGATTAGAAAAATCTATACTCATAACTAGACAATACAGAAAGTGATTTTTTTAGCTAGCGAGCGTTCTTTAAAATATTTGTAATTAATATTTATAAGATTAATGAATATATATTTAATTATACTTGATAGCAAATGTTTTTCTTTGTTATAAGTCCCCTAGCATTAGGTTTATTATGTAAACTGTGTGACAAAATCTTTCATACAATAAAAGTAAATAATAGAAAAATATTTAACCAATAACATCAAAATAATTTTCTGATAAAAATCTTAATTTATAAGAAATAGTGAGTTAATTTCTTAGAAGTTTTATTAATAGTTGTGAAACATATAAATTTTATGTCGTCTTCTAATTTTTTTTTAAATTTCGAAAAATATCTTAATTGTTCTAATTTGTTTTCCTATATTCAACATTTCTGTTTTGATAGACAAATTTACCTAATTCATTATAATAATGATTTGTGAAGTTTCGTTTTGAAAAACTCGTAGTTGGTTGAGGTTTATTAAAACCAGTATGGTTCATTAACCTGTGAGTTACTTAAACATATCGCAATAAACAAGAAAAAAAAGAAGCTATTTATCCTTTAGCCCTTAAGTTTATCAACTGAATATTAGCTATGTATATTGACGGAAATATATTTTAAAAGTATCAAACCATAACAAAAGAAAAGACTTCTTCTTAGTAATTAAATGTTGCAAAAATCTTTCCAACAGAATTTATTGCTAAGCTATTAGATTGTTGGTATTTTTAGTTAATACCCTGTTATCGAGAATTCAAACTTCGATAAGTTTAATTGATTATCGCTGATATAAAAAAATATTCGCCCAAGTTTCAAATTCAAATCAGTTGTAAGCCTCCCTTTGTAAAATAGATAAACACATGTTTACAGTTAATGTTAACGCTCATATACGTTTTATTTATATTATTTTCCATACAGAAGAACAAAAAATTATGTACAATTCTTTTTTCTCGCGTTTGACTTGCGCTTTCGCCTGCTCAAATACGCTTATAGTTAATATATTTAATGGACTCTATTTCACAAAATTTTGCAGCAATTTATGTTTGTAGTGACTTACTAAATAACTCAAATCCAAAGACAAAAGAAAATGTGCCAAATAAAAAAGTAAACTTTTGAATATCTTCTTGCCTTTCAATTGGTATAGATATTTGGCCATATACCAACTAAAATATATATATATATGTATATATATGAACAACTTGCATGTACTTATTGATTCACATTAGTTTATAAGCTTGCTTTCACGAATATATATATATGTGTAGTTTTATGTATAGATATAAAAAATTGATTTTAAAAATGTGTTTCTAAATTTGCAACTCTGTTCACATGAATCTCAAACGTAAGTAATTTTTTGTTTACGTTTTAAGGACTTTTCATAATATTGGGAAGGGAAGGGAGGAGAGAGACGTAAAAATTTACATCAAACGCTCACTAAATTTATTATTCATTTATAAATTTATTATTTTAGCTATATTTATAATGCTGCTTAGAATTAAGTTTTTTGCATTATGCATTAATTCTTATGTTTGCTTCGCGTACGCTTCTCCATCCATAGTAGTATGTGTATGAGTGTGTGTGTGTGTTTGGTTTATGGGGCGTGAATATGCGTGTATGTGGGTGAGTGTGTGTGTGGGTGTGTGTGTTTGGGCTTATTGCTATACAATTTTCTTGTTTCATGTCATGGGTGCTTGTTGGAAAAGTGGAAAATTCTTGTTAAATAAATTGCAAAATTTTGGTTAATCTTTTTTGAGAATAGTCGAAATTATATTATGGATAGAAAATGGCATGGGAAAAGGAGAAACAGAATGGAGAGGGCTGCTTAACCATTTCAGGATTAGCAATAACTGTTCAATTTTGAATGTCAGGCTTACAAATTTCGCACTTGTCCATTGAGTTTTATATAGATCTATTTAACATCTCTTGGTCAAAGTAGTTATATTCCAGTTTTGTGGATGATTTTGGATGCTCCCGTAGCTGCATTGGTGAATTGTAGATTGCGTGTGTTTTCCGATTGATATATAAGCTACGAATTGTGATCGTGGTTGCACGGATTAAGGTGGTGATGGCGGAGAAGGGAGAGATATATATGTATATAGCTTTCGATTGCAAATAATGAGTATGTGGCAACTGATTGAAATGAGTGGGGAGTGGGGAGGAAAGGATGCGCACATTCCTATTTTCGTTATCCTTTAAGCCAAATAGATGTACACCTTGCGATCCTCTGGCGTTCGCGCCAGATATTCACGCTCGATAAGACCTTCGATGCGCTTCTTGATGAACACGGGCGAGGGCAAGAAACGTGACTTTAACTGCGACGTGACGTCCGAGACAAGCAGATTATGCTGCAAGAGATAACAACGGAAGAAAGTTAACTTAATGTGATAAGAATTGTGATGATTTGATGATAAATTTACCGCCATGCGTTTGCGCGCCTTCATAATTCGTACAATGGCCGCTTCAATTTCATGCTTTCGATCCTCATCCACCTTGCCACGCGTCTCCTTGCGTTCCGGCTCCGATTCGCCCTTGGCAGCAACCGTTTGTATCTTAACCCTGCAAGGAGAGAGTGAAGTACATAATTAATTTAAATTTAATCCGTTCTTTTTAACTATAAACAGTAAACACTTGGTTAAAATAAAGCTGTCTTTAAATAAGTAAAAGTAAAAATATCTAAACTGAGTTGATGAACATAAGAAATTCTCATTTGGTTATTGCTAGAACATTCTCGCTAATTTGTATACTCTATCTTTTACATGTTTAGTTGTTTGATTTAACGCACCTGTGGAACTTGGAGACAAATGCATCGTTCACATAAAACTCATCCGAGGGCTCAATGTCTTTTGTTTTCGTCTTGGAGTTGCGCACTAGCAAACGCTGTGCGGGTTTGCCCATTGACAGCGATTGCAGTGCGCGAACCAGCTCCCGTTCGGGTATGTCTGTCTCTTGGTGTATATCATCATAGGTCAGCACATCCCGATTGTTAAACAACAACAATACGCACATCTACAAAGAGGAAAAGCAAGTGTTTAAAAACTTCTTCTGATAAAACATTGAAAGCATTCAGAATTGATCAATAGAATAATCAAGGAAGTTCTTTTTTGTACCTGGTAGGTGGACACTTGTAGTATATGCTTGCGTGTTGTGGTGGGCACAGCGCAGCCACTTGAACTTGAGCTTGGCCCATCCTTGTCCTTGTCGCTGTCATTCGCTTTACGGCCATAAAATACGGCATTTATATAGGCAGTACCTATGCAAACAGAAAGAAATTACAATTACAAACTGTTTCAACAGGTATTTAGATAAAAGTAATAACGATTCTAGGACTCTCTCATCCATGCAGATAGTTATTTTTATCTTTATTATCATTCTCACCCATTTGCGGCTGTAACGTCAACTGCCGACCTGAGTGCTTGTCCAGATAGAACTTTTTAAACACCTCAAAGGCCTCGCGTGGTGCTGATGGTATGTTGCAATTAGGCGTTGCCGTCTGTGATTGATAGAAAAATATGGAAAATAAATATACATTTGTTGTTAACAATAAATAAACGTGACTCACCTGTGTGGGCCAAAAGCCAGTGGTTAATATGCGCACTGTCAGCTCCACGCCACTCAATGATAGATTGTTATTATTTACATAACTCTTAAACTCATCCATAATCGTATTTGATACAGACATATCCTTGAACATGCCCTCCAGCTTTGATGTAAATTGACAGCCACATTCAGTCTGCAAGCAAAAGAATTTATAAAATAAATAAATAAATGTAACAAACAATAAATAATGAGAACTATTTCTTTGTCAAAACAATTGCTTGTCATAGAACGCGGAATAGACTAGTTATATTTATACTGTTCATAAGGGAATTCTTGTAACTAATAGTAACTAATTTAAATCAGTGTCAATGCTTGCCTTTAGTTTGGATATCATATTCTTTTCAAAGTCATCTGAGACTGATTTGTTGAGCAGCAAACGTTTGGCCAAATGTGTCTTGTAGTATCGCTCAAACACATCCTTTTCAAGTAGGAAACGGAACAGCACCATTGTTTTATCCAAAATGGTCTCAATTTCCAACTCGCTCATCTGTTTAACAAATTGTATTAATTAGTTAATATAATAAATATAGTTATATATTTAATACTTACGCCCTTGCCACCCTTTTTCAGTTTGTCATCGATGAAGAGCGATAGATACTCGGGTGATTTGTTGTTCAGATTGAGGAAATGCTCAAAATCAGCTGAGATGACGTTCTTGAATAACCGATCATTGCTAAATGAATGAAGTAAAAATTGATCAAATCGATCCTTGAGATCGAGCAGATTTTGGACAAATGTTATTGGATTTGTGTTGCCATTCTCCTCCTCTTTGACCAGCATGCTGCCCTGTTCCCGGAGATATGCCGACATTGTGTCGGCTATCACTTTGAGGCCCTCCTCTTTAAGCCTGGAGAATAGTTTATATGTGCATGCCAAATCCTCAGTTTTTGAGTTCTTAATCATGTAGACCACACCCGAATTTTCCATTTCGACAATGGTTCGCATATGTTTCTTAATGAGCTCCTCCTCAACGACACGCACAATCCGTGGCTCTGTATCCTTATCCAAATAGAGCGCCGCTCGTGATGATTCTTCAGTGATGCGGGCCTCCACTTTCTTGATGTAAACGCCAGCGTTATTCTCCGCAAGAAAGTTTTGCGATTCGAATTTGTAAAAGGCCGCCGACTGTGATAGGAATGGCTTCTCAAAGTCCTCTTCGTAAACGGTACGCGAATTGATTCCCAACGTTATAAGCATTGTGCAGGCATTTTTAATCGCCAAATGATTGATCGCCTCGCCATGACGCTCCTCCAAAACCATTCCAAGCAGTTTCTCCCGCAACGCTTTTTGTATTTCCGGAAAGCGAACAACCTAAAAACGAAAGGAATTTGTTTTTAATCAAAAAGACCATTAGAAGTGCATCTAGTTCTCTGAGATCTCTTTGTACTTGATTATTGTCTTGTTGCAACTCACCTGATCCCTGAACAGTATAAGTCCCAGATTGTAGACATTATCCAGACCGCGTTGCTGCACATAGACACGATCCATGTACATGAGTATGTCGCGTATCATGACCATTGATGTCTGATGATCGGTCCAGGCCTGATTCAATTTGGGCAAAAAATTGCTGTGCAAACTCTCGAGCACCTCCTGTCGCACCTTTTGCTCCAAATGCTCGGAGACAACCTCACGGAGACCATAGTACAGGCGAGTGCCATGCTTGTGCAACACCATGTTGTAAGCATTGCGATACAATTGCTCAAAGGATAAACCAGAATTGTTCTTCTTCTGTATCTCCTGTATGGCATTCTTTAATGTGGCCCAAATGCTCTCCACATACTTTTCATCCATAGAGGCCTGCAAAGAAAATGAAAGAGAGTTGAAAAACGTTAGTTGACATTACAAATTGGTAAACATTTGTTGTTTTTTTTTTAAGGGGCTAACATTGAATGCACGACGTTTGTACTCGGGCAGCCACAATGGATAAGGGCGTCCAATATCACGCAATTGTGTTGAACCGGTAGCGTTAAGGACTCCGGCTCCGTTAGTTGTCCCTCTCATAGAGTGCTCACTGTGCTGTGGCTTTGTGGTGCCAGCTGTGGCACGTGGCGAGCAACGTACATTGAGGGGCACATTCTGTTGATGATTGCGCGTTGTATGTGGTTGTTGCTGCCCCAAAATATTGCGAGCGTTGCGAGAGCGTAAATTGAAATTATTGGAGCCAGCGACAATGCGAGCCGGATAATAATGCGAGTGGGAATGGGAATGGTTTTGGAATTGAGACTGCAAGGGATGATTCAGATTATTCGGCTGGTTATTGTTGGATGATGAGGCACCAAAGAGAGCAATTCTCGGATCATGACTGTACATTTGAGGTGCGCCTCCTCTGGCTCCTCTTTGGGAACCAAGCGCACGCTCCCAACCATAACGTTGCTCCCCAATTATGTAGTACGAGGACTGTGGCTGAGACTGTGCCGGATTGGACAGCAATTGGCCCGGCCGTGATTCCGATTCCGGCTGTTGTCGTTGGCCCGCCGAGCGGCTGCCGTTAGTCGTTGGCCTTATTGACATCCGCCGTGTGCCGTTACCGTCCCACAAATGTCCAACTGACGTTGTCGTTGTGATTTGCACTCGTCATCAATGCGTATTCCCTTAATCTCTGGGCGCGTCTCTGCTTCTGCAGTGCAGTAGGTGGGTCTGAGTGTGTGTGTGTGTGGTTGTGTTGAAAAACAACAACAATTTGTGGAAACTAAGTTGAGATTGAAAGTAACTTAAAAACTAAAATGTGACGAAAAACGCTTTTTCTCATCAAATTTCAAACCTGACAACTTTTAGCTCTCAAAAAAAAAAAAAAAGAACCGAAAACAGTGTTAGACAGCGTTATCAGCCTGCTAAGCCAGATCAGTTATGTATATAATATATATATACGTATGTATATGTGTAAGTATGTATCTTATCGGTATTAAATGCTGCCTCATCACGCTTACCGGCATAATCATACCCTATGCCCATTTAAAAATGCGCAAGGGTATACTCATTTTGTGGGAATGTTTGTAACAGGCATAAAAAGGCAACTAAGATGTTTTAAGTATCTTTTCTATGTCATTGTTAAGACATTATAAGACTATAAATGTTGGATCATTTACAAAATTTTTGATTACCCCCATAACTTATTTTCAATTATTCATTTAAAATTGCATTATCTAATTTGATTCGATTTTAAATAGTTTTTTCTGTCGATTGCTATAAGAATCTGCCAATTTTAAAGCTTAATTTTGGCATAAATGATCGAAACTTTGAGATGCGCTAAATATTCCCTTCCCTGTGTGTGTGTATAGTTACCAAATTTATTTAGTTATTGCTCTTGTAAACCGATTTTATTCGACTTGTGGGCTGTAACAACGTTCTAAAACTCGATCGATTGATATAGGATTATTGACGCACAAATTTATAGCGCCTGAAATCTTTATAAAGACGTATTCAAATTTATGTTGAGCTTAGATATCAAATTTAGTGCATTTAGCTCATACCATTTCTCTCTCTCTCTCGGACCGATGAAGGTACAAGTTAGGATTTTGAAAGATCTGAGCACAGGGTATGACATAGTCGAGCTTTTTCGATTAGGTCATTCTTACTTACCGGAAAAGCGCGTATGCGCATTTTGCCCTCCTTCTTTGGAGGATTGCCGCGTAGATTCATGTTTTGCAGTCGTTGGCAACACTGCTCCTTCTCCACTTTCCCAGCACGCTGGTGCGCCGGCAGCTAATCAAAAAGCTTCCGCAGCAACAGCGGCAGCGTCAGCGTCGTATCGTTCTTTCAACTGGGTAAACAAACGATTACGTCGTCGTCTTCTTCGTTGTCGTTGTTGTTGTTGTTACGCTCTTTTGTTGCTTTAGTAAGCTTTGTGGGTGATGGGCGTCTGCAAAGGAGCGCGAAAAAAGGAATAAAAGAAATGTTAAGAAGAAAGCACTCATTAGTTGTTATTCTTTTTGTTTATTTTGTTTGTTTTGTTGCACTCTCTACAAGTCTTTGTTACAGAATTCGAATTCTCTCGCTTGTCACCTCCTTCGCTGCTTACTCTCTCTCTTACTCATTCTTTGGATATTTCGTTGTCTCTTTGTAAGATCTTTTGGTCTGCTTTCAGAAACTCAACGACACACACACACACACACACACACATATCCATACACACGCACAAGTATACAAAATATCAACGAACTGGCACAAAATAAAAGAGAAATGTAAAAAGAAAAACTCACATGAATAAATGTAATGTATGTATGTGCGTCCAACTGCATTCAATTAGTTTATGTATGTATTTTGCAAATAATTTATCAAATATAAAATATAATCAACACAAATACAAAACGTAGTAGCTTTAAATGCTATCTTTAAATGTTTTTGCTTTCTTTGGTAGAAAACTTGAGCCTTATATATATATATATTTTTTTTTTGCTATTTCACTTTTTCATACATGGCAAAGAGACCAACTGTGTTAGTGTGTGTGTTTTTGCTGTCTGTGCATGTGTGCGGCTGCTGCTGCTGATGTTGTTGTTGTACCACTCACTCTACGTTTGCGGCGTTCACTTTGTTTTCCAACAATAATTGATAGTTTATTTAGATCCACTTGTTTAGCGTTCTTGCCACGGTTTATTGTTCAGTTTATAATGGTTTATTACGTTATAATGCATTGCAATTTGTATTGATTATACACATATTATCACACAACAGTTTTGTTGTGCCTAGGGTTGTTGATATCGTATCGAAATATCGAGGTATCGATAGATATTTCATCTGGATGACATATTTTTGTACGATATTTTTGTATGGCGATAACATCAATATCAATGTGTTCAGTTAATATTCATGGGCAACATTTTAGTTATTTGGAGTAGTTTATTTTAACTTAAGCGTATTTTTTAACTAAACTATTTTTTCTATTAAAAATAAAATAATTTATGTAAAAGGCTCTCATAATTAACAGCGATTTCACAGAGTTAGTGTCGCCGATATTGGACCCTCTGCTGCAGCGTTTCACGATCACATCACTAAATAGATTAACAGAATTATTATAACAGTTCTCAACATAAACACTTTTATTGTGCGTCGCTAACACAGTTATTTAGTTACAGGTGGCGCCTTGTAGTTCCTAACATGGCCGTCGGCGCTAATAAAACGAAAGAAAATTGCAAAACTGAAATTAATTTTTTAACCGTGAAAACGATTTTTAATCAACAAAACAAGTAAATCCGAAACTCTACAAAATTAAGCAAATTTTTTTTAAATTTGTCTCGATTTTCTATATCTACTGAGGGCCAAGTTCCGTGAGCACGAACAGTAAAATATGAGAAAATTTTTCGGTCAGTTCAAAACGGAGTTCACTCAAAACTTCCTCCAAAAAAACTGTATCATATGAGTTCCGACAAAAGACAATGGATGGCGCTGTTTTATTTAGTTTCGTTAAAAAACAGCAGATGGCGCTATTTCAACTTCTGTTTTAATTTAAACAAGCGCACAAGATTCAAAAAGTAAATTTAAAATATTGGTTTTTCTTGAATTGTATTTTGTCAAATTTTAATTTACAATATTGCCTAATAGGGAGGGAAAGGACTTAAATCAGAATTTGCACAAATTAGCTGAATTTTTTTTGTATGCCTTATTTTTCAATATTTTTTTGAAACTAAGTCGGGCTTCTTCTCTTGATAACAAGCAAGCTTTGCGAGTTCAAACAATTATATTCCATATTTAAAGTTAATCCAGAAAGCATTGAACAATAAATAAAAACAATCAAAATTTGTCGCTGAAATTGTTTGCACACGCATATCAAAATGTGTCCACTTGATAAATGTTGTTACGTACTTCCCCTAAAACGGGGAATGCTTATTTTGGGCATCATCGATATACTTTTAATAGTAGGAGCTGCAACTGGAATATCATGTGGCAAGTTATTAATATCCATACATTATGTATTACGTTTGTTAATGTTGAACATAATTCCCAGCTTACAAGCTTGTCTTTTTGTGGATTGCTCAAGCAATCTTTGGTGTTGTGATTTATTCCATCGGAGTCATTCTTTTGTTAGTTTCAGTATGTGTGGTAAGTTTAAAGAAAGTCGGAGCTAAAATTGGAAATAAACTGAAATTTCACTCACTAGCTTAAAAAAGGAATAGTTATACCTTACATGGTAACTGCAATCCTCTGCATGCTGGAATATTTGTGGTGGATTGGATATGGATTTGTGGAGGGATACATTATAGTACCTATATTACTTATGGGCGATATAAGTAACCTTTACATGAATTTTTTAAAGTTAGTTTTTAACATTTTTCCGTTCGACCAATAGTTCTTCGCATTTACTTTTGGATCTGTGTCTTTTCTTGGTACATGGAACTCAAAAATTCTTCAAACTAAATCAAAGGATTAGTTGAAATCTATAGTTTGCAGTAATAGTTGTACATGACCAATCAACCAATATAAAAAATTGTTAAAATTTTGTAAAGTGTAAGTAATAGATTAATAGAGAAACATTAAACAGTTTTATAACCAACTCTTTTCTGTTGCGAAACGAATTCTTTTCAATAGAAAATCCAGGAAGCCGGTAAGAAATAATAGATGAAGATTCTAAGGAGAGCGATCATAAGAATACAAGAAACTGCTAATCTTCCTTTAATATTCATTACATCAAGCATGCTTTTTGTATTCAGACACTATTAAACAAACTGTACTCATTTAAACACTAAAAGTATTTAAAATTTATCGCTGAAATTGTTTATAAAACGAGGAATAAAATGTTTCCCTTGAAGAAATGTTGTTACGTACTTCCACTAAAAACGGGTATTATTATTTTAGGCATTATCGATATGATATTACTAGAAGTTCTTGACGGCGCGGAATATATGGTATATTATTTATTTTTGTATATGATTTATTCAATTTACTTATGTCAATAATAATACACAGCGGCCTTGAATAATATTTTGTTTATGGTTTTAATAATAATTATTGCGATAGTTCATTCAGTGGGATGCGCACTGCTTTTAGTTTCAGTATGTGTGGTGAGTTTGGAATAGATTTAAATATAAATAAAGAATAAACTAAAATATTTTTCCTAGCTTAAAAAATCGTTAGTAATATGTTATCTGGTGACTGAAACCATTCGCATGTTGGAACTCGTAGTAAGTTGTGTGCTGAAATTTATTGATGGTCAAATCATTTTTGGTGTAATCAATATATTTATTTTTAGTAAGTATTTTCAATCGCATTTGTTTTATAGTTTCTCTTAATACTTGAGTGTCCACAGTCCTTGTGATTTACTTTTTGATCTGTGCCTATTCCTGGTACATTGAGCTTAGAGACTCAGAAATCAAAGATTAGAACTGAAACATAACTGAACTAATGAATGGATCAATTGAAATCGATAGTTTACTGTAGTATATATTAAAAACCCGAAACATAAATAATCCAGGAAGCCGAAGAGAACCGAAACATAAAAATTTTGAGTTTAACGATCATAAGTCTGCCTTGTTATAATTGAAATACAAGATTCGAAATCCATTGTGCTTTCCTAGAAATTCAGTAAAACAAGCATGCTTTACGCATTCAGACACTATTCTTTTTTAAAACTATATCAATCAAACTGTACTCACTTAAACACTTAAAATATCTCAAATTTATCGCTGAAATTGTTTATAAAACGACGACTAAAATGTTTCCCTTGGAGAAATGTTGTTATGTACTTCCCCTAAAACGGGGAATGCTTATTTTGGGCATCATCGATATACTATTACTAGTAGGAGCTACAATTGGTTTAGCATGTGGTAAATTGTTAATATTCATATATTATTTATTACGTTTGCTAATGTTGAACATAATGCATAGTGTTTGCGTGGGACACTGTAGAAATTATTGCTTCAACGGTTGTCCCATTGATTCATTTGGTTGGAGTCATACTTTTGTTTGTTTCAATATGCAAGGTAAGTTTAAAGAAAGTCTGCTCTAAAAATTATAAATAAGCTGAAATCCTTTCGATCTCTAGCTTAAAAAAGGACTGGTTATAACTTATATGATAACTGGCATCGTTCACATGCTAGACATCGTATACTATATAGTATATGGGTTTATAGATGCACATATTGTATATTCTGTATTACTTATCGGCATTGTAAGTAAGTAACCCTAACATGAATTATTTAAAGTTCACTTTTAACATTTTTCCTTTCGACCGACAGTTCTTCGCATTTACTTTTGGATCTGTGTCACATCTTGGTACATGGAACTCACAAATTCTTAGAACTGATTCTTAGATTGGCAAAAAAAAAACTCTAAGTTAATTGCATTAAATAATTGTGACTGTTTTGTTCAATAAACAGATAAGAATTTACCAAGAAAATAACATTTTTATAATAATTTAATTTGCTGTGAGACTAAATTTTACCATAAGTTAGATCGATTTTGCACACGATACTTGCTTCGGAAAACTGTTTAAAATAATCGGACGGATGGTGTTATTACTTAGGAAAATATCAATTAAAGTACAACTCGTCTCGGTTTTATTTTTAAATTCATTTCAAAGATTTGTCTAAACATTGCTTTCAAGACACTTCTTACAAAACTCTTTATGAAATATTTGTACAACATTTAATATTTAATGTTCACTATGTCTATGTTAAAAAAAATGCAGTTAGCTACGGTAGAGCAAGCTCGACAGTAGGAGAGCCTGTACTTTTTGAGTGCAAATCCTTCACTATAGCACCAGAAATTTCAGCAGATGGCGCCACAACGAAGATATCAGTTGATAAACACAGAGGTCGCTAGCGTCTCCTTTTTTCCCGTAACATTGCAAGTTGAATAACTTCCGCGTTTATCATCCGATTTGAATGAAATGAAATCAAGGCGCTAGCTTTAAAGGTGCTCTTGTAATTCGACTCTGAAATGTTGTATTTCAATTTCCGGGGGCAAAGATTTGGGCCTTAAAACTTATGTCACCTTAAAGCAGCTTGCTTTAATTTCATTGTTGGATTTCGGTTGCTTTGCTTTTTTGGTGGCATCCCTGATCGAGAGAAATTTCTTGACACGACTTTGACTCCGAAACACAATTCAACAAATATACAATGTTGCTTACATTGCCATTAATATTTTAATTATGACAACTTGAAATTGTAACCTGATACTTTTTAGAGATTGCTACCGCATGCGGCTTGTTTAATTAGCGATTGTTCGATCAAAAGTCACATGGCCAGTGCGCAATGTTGATAAGCAAATTGCCAAAAATTTACAACAAAATTGTGAATTTAATTTGTGTATAAATTTTACATTTGCAGACTCCAGACCAGACCAGACAGACCAGACTTCAGACTTGGCCCTGTTTGTTGCCAATTGTGTGTGTGTTGTTTGTTGCCTTGGCTCGTGCGTGTAAATTATGCGCACTTTCACCGCGTTGGTGTTGCAGTTGCAAGTCTTTATATTCATTATTGCTCTTTTGTGGCAAGCCTTGTTGTCCCTTTTTGGCTGATTGTGAGTGTTGTTGTTGGTTGCCTGTGCGTCGAAATTAATTAGCAGCATTTCATAGCGTTGGAAAGTCAACTTACTGCGTAGGTGTTTATGTCAAAATGTCTGGCCCCGGTGGGTAAGGAGCGGGGAAGGGTAATCGAAGGGGATCGGGATCAGGGAGACGCAGCGGGGTCACCACTTGTTGCATATTTGTTGTCAACAATTTATGCGTATTTATTACAATATTTATGCAGGTAAATTGTGATGCGATTCGAATTAATTACACGCCATGCATATCAACATAAATGTTGCCAACTCAGCGGGTGCTAAACATGTTGCCAAGAGCTTTTTATGTTGCTGAAATCAGCAGCTAGAGTCAAAAAGACTATAAGATACCCATTAAAGATACCCCATTTAATTATAAACTAACTAATTGCATCTCTCATTTCAAATGCAAAACACATAAAGATACACAGTATTTTTTCACGTTTATTCAACAAATCGTAATCTTATAGAAGATCCAGAAATATGTTCTCAAAGGTGAACTCCAATATATTTGAATTGAATGATGAAAGCTTTTTCAGTTGAAGGCTTAACATGTGATTTCCAGGGTTATATAGCTTTTTGAGCTTGAATGGACGACCTGGATGAAAGCCTTTAACTTTTAATACATTAACAAGTTTTAATAGAAGTTTTTCATCGACTGTTATAAATATACAAGCTAGATCCTTTAAATCTGAACACTCTTCCACCAACCGAAGCAAATTTATTTCAGATAGGAGTGTACGAGTATGTAGTTTTTGTATCGGCATTGTGACAAGTACATCAATAGAACTTTCTGTCATATAATTAGTGATGAGTTGCTCAAGACCTCGAAGATTACCGATGAATTCCATATTCACTATGTCAATGTCAAGTACTTGTAGTTGGTAATTGTAACGGCTGTCAAAACGGCACGGATCCGATAAATGATTTAAGGTAAGGTTAGTCAATTTTGGAAAATATGGAAAAAACGGTGTGCCTTTGTTTGCTAAACAAGATATATCCAATTTTTTCAACTTGATGCAACGTTTAGCCATATGTTTCAAAACTTTTGTATCAGCCCTATGTACTTTTAGCACACTTAATCGAATTAATAAGTCGGATAAATCGAAAAGTTCGTCGACTTTAATTCCATAAATTTGCAATTCCTCCAACCCAATCAGCTTATTCAATTGCTTTACTGTAAATTATTAAATTTATTAAAGTATTCTGAAAAAGCCACGTTAACTTACTGTCAGTTTTATCCAAGAAAGTGTAAGGTAAGGAAAGAGAACGTAGACTTGAGAAAGATTCCAATGATGGAGGTAAGAGTCCTGGATTAAACAATTCTAAAATTTTGTAGGTCCCGAGAGTCAAGTGCTTCAAATTCGGACAGAATTTAGCAGCATTATCCATCAAATCTCCCAGGTCAGGCCAAGTGGGGCAAATGTCGATTACTGTAAGGTTTGGTCCCCACCATTCCAAAAAAAAATCAAAATTTCTCAATAGTTCGAAATCATGTGGATCGAAATCAATTTCATTTTGCACTTCTTTACTGCTTTGAAGAGCAAATGCATTCCAAAGTATTGGATGGGCTCTGGCAAAGTTCTTCTTATCATCGTAGGTTTCAAATTGCTTGCAGATAAGCATTAGAATTTCTACAGGTAAATCCAAAATGTTAAGATCCATCTTATTGTTTACTAGTGTCCACCACGAACTTCAAACGATCTGAAAAGTATTAGAAAAGTAACAAGAGCTTTATAAATAGAGATGCGAATTTGTAATAATTAGTAATGTATGTAAATATATAAATTTAGAATAGTCGATTTCCAAAATAACTGATATAACTGGTGCTAAGGTTGATTTTGAACGATTGTTCGTTTTTCAAATATTTACTAAAATCCAGGCCATTTGCACGTGAGAAAAAAAGCAAGAAAACAGTAGTTTTTACGACGAACACTTCAAACACTGATTTCAGTGAAACTTTAAGACCCCATAAAGTATACGTTTGTATATATTCCTGATCAGGACGAGCTGAGTCTATATAGCCATGCCTGTCTGGTCGTCTGTTTGTCTGTCTGTTTTTAAAACAACTAGTCTCTCAGTTTTCAAGCTCTTTTGATGAAACTTAATACAGGTCCGCCATTTTGCTGCACGCGGTACATACGTATTTACACATATATGTCGAAAGCCGCCGGATCGAATCGGTATATACTATAGCTGCCATAGGAATGATCGGTTGAAAGTCATCATTTAACATGAAAAACTTATCTGTTTCTTAAGATATATATCTCAACCAAACTCACAGATTAAAAGCACCAAAAAACTTTAAATGCGGAGCGGAAACGACACGACCGTCTCAACGCCTTGTAGAGGTGACACATCAATGGTATCGATGATATCGTTGATATCGATGTTTGTCAAACATCGGAACGGTGCTGCCAGCTCAGTTTTTTTCGAAGTGTAGTTAAAAATGACGATACATATGTAGACGTTTGTAGAAAAATCTTAATAAACAGAATAGAAGGCTACAGCTTTTATTTTATCCTTTTCGATTTAAATTTTAGCTTTATTTTCCGACATTCTTTCCGTCAAAAACAGTTTTTTTTTCCATCAAAAGAGTTGGCAGCACTGCAACTAAACGATATTTTATTTCACTATCGATGTTTTTATATACAACTCTGCACATTGTGACGGCTGGCGTACAAGTTGAAAGTTTAAAGGAATTTCTTGATTATTTTTTCCCAATAATTAACAAAATATTTGCTTCAATTTAGAGTTTCTAGTTGGTGGTATTTTTTTAAAGTTGTGTGGGACGAGGGCAGGACGGTAAATCACATGAAAAGTAAGTTACTATGTCATTAACAGTCCAAGCAAAAAATGCTTACACCTTATGTTTTATAATTGATAATAGATCAAACCGTTCTGTATTACAGACATTATAATAACATGCTTTATTTATTTATTTTACAGGAGCGGAACCCTTAGTGGAACTAGAGACGCAGTTGGCATCAAAACGAATCGGAGTGTTCGGCAAAAGCTGGAAAAACTACTATATATATGGAAAAGATATACCAGAAAAAAAAAAAACAATTTGTAAAGCTTAGTATACTTAATAATAAGACTAAACTGAACTTAACATCTTGAGAAGAATTACTTCAATTTGAGCATAAAGCTCTTACTTTTAAGATTCATTTCTTTATGATAGACAAAACTTGTATACTATAATGAAAACCGGGTGTGATGGCAAATAAAATATATAGAAAAGCGCTTAATAATCGTGCAACAGCGGAAAAGCATTCATATTCACACCAGTGCATGCAAAACAGTTTGCAACAAGGTTAATAAATCATGCCACAGCGTCGAGTGGCAGACAAATTCACTGAAATTTCAATAAAACAAACCAAGCAACAACAAAAAAAACTAAGAAATAAAGAAAAAGATCTAAAACAAATGGTAAACAAAATGAAGCTGAAGCTGAGACTCCAAAAATGGTATGGCCTAAAAGGCTGCCGCATCAATATGGAGCATACATAATCCAATAGCAGCAACAACAAGTTTAGTAACAAACAACAACAAGTTGTCGGCATTATGAATAACTTTGAAATTTGAATGTGAAATAAACGCTTTGTCTAAGCGCCTGGCTAACCGGCTACCGTTAGCAACATTGCCAAAACTTGTGGCGAATGTTGCCAATGATTTATGCAGCAACATTTGATGAAATATAATACAAAAGCCGCACGGCAGCAACTCCAACTGCAACTGCAACACCAACAGCAACAATAACAACACCAACAGCAGCAGCAGCAGCAAAAAACAAAGATAAATTGCCGCTGCAGCAAATTGTAAACTATATAAGGTTTAAATGCAAAGTTGTTTGCTTCTTGTCCTATTGGAGTTGTTCATTTTTACATAAGACTCACATTAGCGACGCAGCCACATTTTAGAAATGCTACAATGTGACACGATCTGCCTAAAAGCTCTCCAGCTCGTGACACGATCACCTGTCATTAATAAATTATAGGGATTGTAAAATGTGAGACGATCAACAAATGTGCTCATTTTATAAAAGCTCTATTTGCCGCACTTGAAACATGATCAATTTTTCGAGATGGTGCTCTAAAGCTTCAACCGTGACACGACTATATAATTCTCTTGACATTAATAAATATATAATATCTCTCAACGTGACACGATCTGCAATAATTTTCTCTCCGCTAAAACAATCTTTTTAACTAAAAGCTTTAATTACCGCACTTGACATTGATAAGTTTAAGAAAGAACGAAAGAATAAAGTATAGCTCACATAAAGATTTTTTTTATTATATATTTTTATGATCTGTAAAAGCTCTCTAGGCAAGACTAGTCAGCAAAGTTTGACACAATCTGTAAGTGTTCTCTCTATCTCAAAAAGCTCTAGTTACTGCACTTGATATTGACAAATTTAAGAGATGATGCATTAAACTTTAATGATTAAAGCCTAAACTCGTGACACGACTACATAACAATGTGAGGTTTAAATACATAAACATAAGGTATACCAAAACCTGAAACGATCTACCCTAAAGCTCTATATTTCTGTTCAAAAAGCTTCAAAAGCTCTCTGGCTTATGAATCTAATATTTTATGCTTATTTGTTTAATTTAATGTCCTATTTTAAGAATTAAATCTTAAATGATGTAGAAATTCAAGTTTTAATAAGGAACTTGAATTTGACAATGAACTTTTAACAATTTACCACAACATATGTATACAAATTAATTGTATGGCTATTTGAAATTTTTATTGTTTTGTTTGTTTATAATTTTGATTGCTATTCAGATTTAACCGTGTGAACGGTGCCAGTTACAGCGATGCATTCAATTTCGACCAGGGCATCCATTGGAAGTTTAGCAACTTGAACACAGCTACGTGCTGGAAAATCCTTACTGAACACTGAAAATAGCGATAAGAATTAACGGTATAGAGCAAATTATAAATGTTTTTATGATGCTCTTTTTTCGGTGCGGTAAACAAATTTTATTAGATTCGTTGCCAAGACCGCTGATAAGCCGACATCGATGTCGATCCCAATGCCGATCGATGTCGATGCCTTATCGCCGGTAATTGTTCAAGAAATCAAATTCTAAAATGCTTACCTCGCTTGTAGACCTCATTGATCGCAGCAAAATCGTTCAAATCTTTAACGAAAATTGTGTTCTTAACCACTTGATCGATATCGGAATCGGCTGCCCTTAACACTGCTACCAGATTCTGAAGGGCCTTCTCGGTTTGTTCAGTGGCGCCACCAGGGACCAGTTTCATGGTTTCCTTATCCAAACCCAAACAGCCGGAGACATAAACAGTACGATCGGCAACCACAGCTTGACTATATAGAGAAACAACAACAAAGAAATATTGTATGATAATTCTCTCTCTCTCTCTGTATGACACTCTCTTAAGCACACACATGTCAGTGTTGGTATTTTATCTATTAAGAAGCTAAACTTACATATACTAAAAGCTTGAATTTAAAAGCTTATTTTAAAAATTTTATAATATTTTAGTAAATTTAATATCAATTATAGTTTTATAATTCTGAAATTCTTGTGTGTAGTTGTTTAGACATAGACTTAAAAACTACACTTTGTCAAAAAAAACATTTTCAAAATTATTTTCGAATTTGCAATAGAAAGTTTTTATAACAGACATAATCAATTTCATCCAAATAAAGTTTTAACTACCAGATAAAAAGCACTTTACTATTTCTAGCTGTATTTTGTAATCATGTTTAGCTACTTTAACCTTTGATTCTGGCAACACTGACACAAAGTATTAGTAATATTTACTTGTATGGCGCTACCGGCTTGGCTGCATTTGCAGTGCTTATTAGTTTACGCACAATTGTTGACATATCTCTGAATTTAGTGATAACAATTAAAGTTACTATCAATATTAATAGTTTTCCGTTTTCCGTTTAAATTTATGCTCGTGCACCTGTTGCCGCTGTTTAAAATTGACTGAGCACGCAGCGTTTGCTGTTTTTCTTTAGACTACAAATTCTTATCAGTTTTTGAGCTTTTGACGCGCTCTCTCACTCAACCGTTGTGCAACTGTTGTCCAGCATTATCGTGATCATGGTGGAATTATATAGGTAAAAGCAAAGAGTGCGAGTGTAGGCTTTTGAGGGGAGAGTAGGTTTAGCTTAAGTGTTGTGATAATTTTTATAATTATTATTATTATTAATAAAATCGTAATTTGCGTGTTCCATTTTTGTTTTATTTAAAATAATTTATAATTTATTTGATAGATATCAAAGTTACACTAAAACAGAGTGTCTGGAAGAACTGAATTGTAGTGAAGTCGACTTTCAAACTATTTTGTGCAGCTCTTTACTTTCTATACATTATACGTCAAACTGTTGTTTGGATAGTTGTTTAAGACCTGTAGTAGACATTGGGCTTAAGGTTTCAACTAACTACCCGAATTATAAGCTATCGTAAATGTATAGAAAGTAATTTCAAATTTAAAGATATCTATCAAATACAGCTTATTTAGACAGTATAAAAAATGGCAAAACATTCTAGTTTTGTTACAACAAAATCTTCATTATTTAATTTTCGTACAATTAAATTAATCTGACTAAAAATAAGGTACACTTTAGTTTTGTTAAGCATTTCATAATTAATAATTACTTGTAATTAATTAGTAATAATAATAAGGAATTACTAATAATTATTCTAGTTTTGTTACAACAAATGCTTCAATATTTCATTTTCATACAATTAAACTAATTTTTAGTGTAAAAACAACTGATTTTACCTATCAGCCAATATTTTATTTCATTTTAACACTTTACTACACTTAATCAACGTATGCTTGATTTCAAATGTCGTATAGATAAGAGCATAATCTTATCTGTGGCCAATTGGGTCGCAGGCACTTTCTCTATCAGCCAATATTTGATTTAATGCATGCCACGTCACTTGAGCCGTTGGCCACGCCCTCCAGCTCTTGACTCTTGGCTCTGGATGTGGCTAATTATTTATTATATTTGGGCAATTGCTGTCTGTCAGTCGCTGTCAGAGAAGAAAGCACCGTTGCCAGAATTTTTACGCATGCCAAAATATCAAGACGAAAATTCGCAAACTCTGTAATTATTATGGGATCTCTTGTTGTTTTTTTTTTATTTTTATTTTTTTTTTGAAAATGTGGTTAGGGTCTTAATCTTCTTGACTTTTTGAGACAGGCAACAGCAAAAACAACTACAGACTTGGGCGCAGTTCCTTCAAGAGGCGTAGGTGCAACGCAGAGCACACAGAACACGCCTTGAAAACGCCTGCCCTAAAGATTGATTGCAGTCGTTTTGTTGTTGTCATACCCTAACAAAGGGTATAATCACTTAATAATCTAAAAAGCATAGTATGACAGTAGTTTAAGACGGTATATAATATTACCAAACTATAGATTGATTCAGTTTTAAGTTGCCAGTTATTTGAGATCAACGTGGCAGGAGTTGACACGGATCGAAAATCTAACAGCTAATTTTTTTTGTGTTTAGAATTCCCAAGTAGTTCTAACAGTGCAAGCATGAGACTTAGCTTAGATCGCTGAGTAACTCAGCAAAATGATATTGCTGATAGAGACTGGCTTCTCCTGAAATATGTATACCACACCTTGCTTCTTGTCTTTTGACATGTGTTTTTTTAGTAAGTAGACCTAGCTGAATACCCTTCATCCTTACTAGAAAATAAGCCATTTTAAATGGAAACATTTTGTTTTTCGGAAAAATTACAAGATAAACTATTTTAATATTTATTTGAAGAGTAACAAATCTTCGCTGATCACCAAATAATATTTCTTTCTTGACTTTGTTGTTTCTTTTGTTGGGCAACCCACGAAGATGCAACCATGAAGAAGAAATTTTGTTGCCCTACAGCGTTTTAATGTCGCATTTTAGCGCATTAATTACTTTATGATCCACTTTATGCGCATAAAAAATGCGCAACGCAATGAAAAAAGCAATTTCAAGAGCTCTCTTGGACCAGGCTTCGTGGGTGTTGACTGAATAAACTTGGCAATATTGAAGAAAATCAACATTCTTACATTCTACATTGATATTAATTAGTATGAAAGACCCAGAGAGCAAGAGAAAGAGAGAGAGAGAGAGGTTTTGGAATTGATTTATATGCATACATATAATATCCTTATATCGTATGCCATATAATGATAGCCTCTGGCATTTACAAACAATTTACATTAAATGCTTTAATAAATAAAGCTTTAAATAAGCCAGAGTCATGTTTGCCATATATAATTAACATTCGGCCAGGCCAGCAATAACAATAACAAATTGCCTCCGAACTTGAAGGTGTGCATTAAGAAAAGGGCCAAGAAAAGAACAACGCAAAAAAACAACAAACAACTAAAAAAAGAAAAAAAAACAAGAATAAGAACAAGTTGCCAATGTGGCAGGAAGGAGTAGACAGGAGGCAGAAGCAGGTCAATATTTATGGCACTTGTTGTGGTTGTTGTGGCAAGATAAAGCGTTTTTCCTCTGGCCAGCATAAACTTTCCCTTTTCATTTTGATTTTCCCATTTGATGCACCTCGTCATCTCTGGCCTGTCATTTTTTATTGGCTCAAATAACTTCATTTGTTTAAGGCTTTATTGGGGCTTTATTGAAGTGCCGCAAGCGTTGTTGTCGTCGTCGTTGCTGTTGTTCTTGTTGTTGTTGCTGTTGCTGTTGTCGTTGCAGTTGCAACAGTTGCTGCTGCCTCCTCAACGAACGGCGTAAATTGCAACAATTTCTCAGTCTCAGCCACTATAATTTGCATGTGATTTTTATGGCTCGGCGATTTGCTGTTTAAATTATTTGATTTTAATTTGCTGCGTAATTGTTGGGTGTATTATTGCAACACGAACAGAAGCCAAGGTGCAGGACTTCAGTTGCGGCCTATTATCACATAGATTTATGTTTATCGCTTTATATTCCCGCAGCAAAAGCCAGAAAATAGCAAAGACAAGCGCAATTTATTTGAAGTTGATAGTTGATGCTATGAAAGTGAACATTCAAGGACGCATGTAAATTATTTTATCGATTACTAAAAGACACTCTTGCACTTAACACTTTTGATACATCAATTATCATATATCGATTAGTTTTTATTACCTGTCGGTTTTCTCAAGTACGCTTCGTGTCGGCGCTCCGCGTTCTTATTGGAAAATCATTGTAAATTCAGTTCAATTGGCTTAAATTATGTGTTAAACGGTTAACCGAAGTTCTGTGCACGTTCTGCATATGAATGTTGTTTAGCTTTCGTGCGTTTAATTAGCTAAATTTACATTTTAATATTTGCAAGTGCAATTCTTGCAGTTTGACGCCATTTTTTCTAACGCTCTTGGGCTGCCACGCATCGCGCTCTCTTTGTGCGCGCTCCCTGTGATCGTTGTTGTTGGTCGTTTTGACAACCGCGCTCTTACGTATGCAATGATATGTGTGCGTGTTTGATGCTCCGCTCGTTTTGTGTGTCCTGAAATTCGTGCGTGCTGTAGCCTGCAGCTTTGGTCAGGACTATGTTTTTTTGTTTTATTTTTTTAGTGTTTTAGTCAGCTTGTGGCTTGTGAAGTGAAGTGAAGATTATAATCTTTATTATATAATAATAATTATAATTATAATCAATTTATAGTGTTTGTGTGTGCTGTAGCATGCAGCTTTGATCAGCATTTTGTTTTTTTTTCTCCTTTTTTTGTCAAGTGTTTTAAGGAGCTGTTATAAACAGCTTCTGTTAGTTATTATAAGAAGTGAAGCGAAATGTTCTTTATTTTGTTTTTGTTTTGTTAAGTGTTTTAATATTCAGCTTCTGTTAGCTGCAAGTAAAGTGAAAATTTAATATTTGTCGATATTTCATCATCCAGCACGTTATCTAAATTGGAATTATGGAAATTGAAACGGTAAGTCGTTTCTTTGTTTACATTTCCGTTTCTTTACTAAATCGCTTTGATTTGCTTTGAATGATTTGTACATAAGTATTTGAAATTTATATGTAGCAGCAAGCAACTTCAGTCCAGGTTTTGTTTTGCGTTTGTAGTAGACAGCTTCTGTTAGCTGCTCTTTACATTAAAAAAAATGTTGAAAGATTTGGATATTTTTTAAATTTACTAAACGCTTCATATCTAAACTTAGCTTTAAACAAGTTTAGTCAAATAATATGCATTCTACGTTTTTATTGTGGGTGAAAAATCGGTTAGCATTTGATATAGCACATGTATGCGCTTCTGTTGCTGCTTCCATGGCAAAGGCCGGCGCCTCTGAGCAAACAACAATCAATAAGCCGCACTTTAGTTCGGGCCACGCCTCTCTTGGCCAACCATCGTTATATGAATGTGTGTCTGCCACAAATTTGCCCCTGCCAATAATTCAATTAACATGGTTGCATGGAAGCCAAGCCAAGCCAAGGAAGAAACCTGCAACACCCGATGAGTCTGGAGGCAGCAACAGGCAACAGACTCTCAGGGCAAAGAAACATCAACAACACATTTATTTCACAATTGGCGCACATTAATCAATGGCAATGGCCAAACGGGAGGAGCATACTGTGGATTGTGGATTGTGGTAAAATGCCACAACAAGTACCAAAGCCAAAGGAGACGATGGCAGGTCCAACTGTAGAGTAGTTGCAATTAAAAGCAGATTAATAAGCCGCCCAGTGGCAACGAGTAAGGCCCATTTGGGAGGCAGCTCAGGTGCAGAGACAACGCCTGCCTGTGTTGCAATTGTTTGAACGTTGTCATCCTCTCGCCTAGCTAGATCTCGTATTACAACTGCGTCGGCGATTGTGGCCCACTTTAATTGCACTTTTCATACTTGTTAATTTTTCAATTTTCCAATTGACCACCGACAGCGACTGTTTGGCCAGTTGCCAGTTGCCAAATGTCGAACGTGCAACGTTCATGGACCACACACAAACAAATACAGTGGAGACTTCGATACAGATACAAATACAGGTGGACATGCAAGGGATCTATCTCTTTCTCTCCCTACACTCAAAAAATATCACACTAAAAAGTATCTACTTGAAAAATAAAATACAATAGAAAAGAGGGCCAAGGTTTTGCTTTTCAATTTCTGTTGTTAAGTATTTATAAAGTGATTTTCTTAAATGAATATTTATTAAGGTTTCTAAGGTTTTTTTTACAATTGTATAATATTGTATCTGATTTTCCGTAAATTTTTTTATAAATTCTAAATATCCATATAATATAAGATAAACATAGGAATATTTTTACAAATTTGGATCTAGCCTAAATAGTTGTTTATGTACTTTAAAGCACAGCACCTTACATTTAGAAAACATATTCTATAAACATTTTTTTTTTTTGGCTATTTATGAAAGTTCTTTGCAATGTTAGACTTTCTGAATTTACTGGCAACTTAATCCAGATTTTTATAAATTAAGAAAGTTTTTGTTTTGTGAATTCTAATACAGTGTGCCCTAAATCTTACGAAAAATTCTAATTATTAAACTTTAAATCTTGGAAAAGTTTTCAAAAACGAATCTTAATCTATTCTTTTGTTTTGGCTAATAACAAATATTTTAAAGGGAAATTGTTAACAAAATTATGTCGATTTCCTTTATTTTGAAACTACAATTTTGTGAGTGTAGAGAGTCGGTTGAGATCAGTTCAGCTGTGACCCAACTCGTTGCACAGCGGGAGCGGGCACAGCTGCTGACTGTGGACTGTGGATTGTGGATTGTGGGGGCGCCTGCCTCGTAGTCGCTGCATTTGGGCCAAATTAATTGCTAGCGATTAAATTTCAAATTTTCCATGCCAAGTTCCAGCTTCAACTTCAACTCTTTAGGCTCCATTCGCTTCCGTGCTGCGAGTTTTGCGTGCGGCATTTGCAACATTTTCTTCTACTATACACCCCCTTCCCTCCATCGTACATCCTCCATCCACCATCCCACTTTCCGCATTTAAAGTGAAAATCATTAGTTTTCATTTGTGGCGTTTAGTTTAGGGCGTGTGCCGCCCCGCTTTGGCCAGGAATTGGAATTGTCGTGCAACTGTTTTGCATTGCAAATTCAAATTCAAACTTCCAAGTGCAATTTTCACTTGCGTCGTTGCGTCAAGTCTTTTGGCTGCCTGCCCCATGTCGTTGCTGTGGCAGTTGCATGTCAGCTATAGTCATGTGCATGTCCTCCTGTGGCGAGCGATAGTTATACCCTGTATAAAAAACATGACTAAAAGGTAGTTTAACCTTTAAAGTTAATGTATATAATTTTATGTTTTCTTTTATAATATTAGATTAAAAATTGCACAATTTTCATTGAGTAGTATAAGTAATGTTCCCTATATTATGTTATAATTATAGTCAATAGATATTTCTTATCTGACTTACTTATTTCGTACATGGTATCTTTCCGTCGCACATTCTTTTATTTTGCTACTTTGATTTTGTTGTAATTAAAAGCATTTGCAATTGCCCTCTGACAGCTTCAATGGTTGTGAAAATCAATTTTGAAATATATTTGAAAGTGCTTCAAGTGGGCAGAGAATATTTGATGAGGAAATTCTAAAAACCTGACAAGTTTCCTCATGCATTGCAATAAATCAATAATAGTTAGTGAATGGGTAATATTAATAGTTAATCTTTCAAAGAAAAAACTTGAGTCTTGTGTCTTATCGTGCTGAGTACTGAAGATTAGAACTAGAGTGCTTTACGGATATTGACACTTGTTTTTGTTTAGTTACTTTCACAAAGTCAATCAGTCAATACAACAGATAAGTTTTGCTAAAGATTACAAATTGTTTAATACAGTTTATTTGTTTTATATTTTTGTTAACATTAACTTTGTTTTCAAAAACAATTTATGAAAAGCACTTGTTACTTTTAGAGAATTTATTGATCTTGTTTCAATGTTTGCTGGTGTATTTAAGAATCATTGCCCTTTTAGCTTTTTCCCATAAGTACAGGGTCGCCCAGTGTCTAGCTTGCTCCACTAAAGCTTACTGGATTTTCTTTTTTATTGTTTACCTTGATGATCACAAAGCTATACAGATATAGATAGAAGTAGTATTTTCAAAAGAACTTTTAGTGGCAAGTGCTTGTACTTTGCTAAGAATTCATTGAACTTGTTCCATTTATAACGGATGAGGGTCTTGATATGTAGACAACAGTGCTCCAATCCGTTAATGGTAGTGTATTGAGTGGTCCACATAGATTGTAAATCTGTGTCGTACTCTTAGTATAGACGGCCTTTTGTCTCTTCTCATTATTGTAAACCTCTGGAATATAGTTGAAAGTCGTTATCTCGCTCGACAAGTTGCACGAGTTTAAAGATTTGGCGATCCAGTAGCTTTGAGGCCTCAAGTTTGCAAGCTTGTTGATCCACGTAATTTCTGCAATCATAATACGCGACAGGGAGGAACTGCTGATGTTAGTGAGGTTCGTTTGAGGTTGAGAGATATATCCACGTATTGTGTTAGACCGAATTTCGACATCGAGATAATATATTGCATTCGATATCAGACTATAGTTGGAATTAAAGCAGGAGTAACTTCCGGTGTAAAATGGGAAATTATTAGAGCACTTGAACGATGGACCAGGAGTTGAACTTGATACTGAATCGAATGAAAGATGAACTCCTATTTGTGAGCCGCTGCTATAGATTCCAATTTCACCAAATAATTCCTTATTTCCATTTATCAAATCATTGACTGCAAATTGCATACCGTTATGAATGCCAGAGTTGGCAAAAGACTGTCCAACTGTCCATTGAAAGACGCTACGAAATCCAGTAAATCCATTTACACTTTGAATGTTCATTCGGTAATTCTCAGCATATTGTGAAAATCCTCTAGCTTGCTCTTCTGCTAGATCCTGGGAAAGTATTGAACTGGGCTTCGTCAGGACTCCACTGAAGAGCAGAAAGAATCCAAAAAGGTAGAGAAACCACGATACTTGTGAGACACCCATCGTTGTAGACTGAAGTGAACTCGATTTGTCAGCCCAGTTTTATAGCAAAATTTATCAATTCTAATGATAATTCATAAGTATTGATTACTTATAGATAATTGGTGGTTTTTTTTATAGATAACTTTAGCTGAAATTACTTAATGTTATAGTTCAATATATTTTGCTGCACGTGTAAAAGTGTATTTGGGAATCACTGCGAAGAGGAACGCTAATCAGCGTACACACTTGACAATTTCTTGATAATAATATTATATAATACTATGTATTATGTAATTACTAAAATATTAATAAAATATAGCGCAAGCTAACTTTGGCGCGCCAAAGTTTGGATACCCTTGCAGTGCCCTGTGTAAGCCGTCAGATTTTTTACAAAATTTGTTGATTTTGAACCGATCGATCCTGTGGCAGCTATATGATATAGTAGTCCGATTTACACCAAATTTGGTCAGCCTATTTAAAACTCAATCAAACACACAATGTGTATATTTGGTTGAGATATCTTGAGAAACAAAAAAGTTTTTCATACTAAATGTTTATTTCCACCCGATCGTTCCTATGGCAGCTATATGATATAGTTATCCGATCCGGCCGTTTTTGACATATGTACTGCGTGCAGCAAAAAAACGGACCTGTACCAAGTTTCATCTAGATAGCTTCAAAACTGAGAGACTAGTTTGCATAGAAACAGACGGGCAGACGGACAGACAGACGGACAGACGGACATGGCTATATCGACTCAGCTCATCGCCCTGATCAAGAATATATATGCTTTATGGGGTCTGTGAGGCTTCCTTCAATGCGTTACACATTTCGTGACAAAATTATAATACCCTCTGCAAGGGTATAAAAACAGGAAATTAAAAGGTGGATAGATTTTTTTGTGGATAATGTGTGAGACGTAGACTACAGAGTGTAAGATAGAAATATATCTAAAATCACGATTCTACTTTGAGATCAGCGCTGCCAATATTTGACCGTTGAAAACAGGAGAGATTTTAAATAATAGTAAAAAGTAATATAAAGCGAAAAATATGTAATCCTATATACACCCAAGATGCAAGAACAGACATTGATTTAATTTTTCGTTTAATTTAACAAAATTGTAAAGTCTCTAAAAACAGGACAGATGTGTGTTCAAAAAGGAATGAATTGGAAATCCTGTTTGATATCATTCACTGAAAGGTATTTGGGATACTTGTCAAAGGACTCTGAAATCGAAGCAGTTTGTATTCACTGATGATCATTATGTCTAATTGTAAAAGCCTTTTTGTTTAACTCTTTTCGGAACATTTTATTTCTGATTACAATGAATACAGTAATTAGACTAGGCATGTTTTATTAAGAAGTTTTATTTTTCAAAGAATTCTTTCTAGAAATTCCAAGAATTTGGTCTTGTTCCATTGATTACTGGTGAGGGTCTTGATATGTAGACATTTGTGCCCCAACTACCCTGTAATGCCAGATTATTGAGAGGACTGCACATCAAGTATATTAAATACACACTGTACCACACGGTGGCCTTTTGCCTCTTCATATTGCTATATATCTCTGGAGTATAGGTAAAAGTCGTAATATCACTCGCCAAGTCGCATGATTTATAAGAATCTCCGATCCAGTAGTTATCGGGACTTAAATTTGCCAGCTTGTTGAACCATTTAATTTCTCCAATTAATATACGCGGTAAGGAGGAATTACTGATACTAGAGAAGTTCGTTTGTGGTTGTGAGATATATCCACGTATTGTCTTATCACTGATTTCCACATCGAGATAGTAGACAGCGTTTGATATCAGACTGTAGTTGGAATTGAAACAGGCGTGACTCCCGTTATAGAATGGAAAATTATTTGAGCATTTGAACGATGGACCAGGAGTTGAACTTGCTACCGAATCCAATGAAAGATGAACTCCAATTTGTGAACCGTTGCTGTAAATTCCAATTTGACCAAATAACTGCACATTTCCATTTGAAGAATCATTGACCGAGAATTGCATAGCATTATGTATGCCATAGTTGGTGTTATTGACAATAGCTTTTCCGATTTTCCATTGGAAGACGCTACGAAATCCTGTAAATCCAACGACTTTTACAAAGTTGACTCGGAAATTTTCAGGATACTTTGAAATTCCAGCAGCACGCTCTAGCTCCAGGTCCGTGGGGTGGATCGAATTCGGGCTTACATGGATGATACGAGAATCTTGCTTCTGCTCCACATCTAAGGAACGAATCAAATTTGGATTCTGAACGACGATAGTTGAAGCTTTTTCCTGAACCAAGTCCTTGGGGTTTGAATAAACCCCACTAAAGAGTAGGAAGAATCCAAAGAGGTAAGGAAACCACGATACTTGTGAGACACCCATCGTTGTAGACTGAATTAAAACCATGCCGTCTGCCCATTTTTATAGCAACTTTATCAATTTGTTATTACTGATAAAGGTAATTCATAAGAATAGATTACATATATAAGTAATTGGTGGTTTTTGAAAGATAACTTCTTGGCTTAGGTTGAAGTTGTTATTGATACGGCATAAAAGATTGATTTCGATTGCATTGCTGCACGTGTAACAAGGTATTAATGAATCATTACCAATCATTGGATGTACCTGATTCAACGAAATATTTCCAAGAGCTCTTTTTATCAAAATAAAGGTTGTTTCTTTTTAACCAAGTCTATTTAATGAAAACTTGCAAGTGATACTTATAATTTGATTATAATTTCTTTTTAGTAATGTGGGGTTTTATTTATTTAATTGAGTAAATACTTAATAATAGTAATAATGGTGAAATAGAAATGTGAGTCTTTCGTCGATTGAGCTGATGTTCTCACAACCTCTAACGTCTTAACGTTTCCTCATTTATTAAAGTCATTTGAGTAGATGATACATTTTTTAAAATATACGCTATGTTTATTTAGATTGCGTTGAGTGTAAAAATAAACTATTATCTAATGCCTTGAAAACCGGAAATCACTGTCAATTACACTTGAATATTTGTTGATAGTTTTGATTTTGGACACAATGATTGATAAATGTTCGCTAAGAAATATTCCCAGAACTCTTTCATCATTATTTCTTTGTTTTTAACATTTTTATATCAGGATCATTATCAGTAAATTAAAAAATAATTATATTTGTGACTTATCTGAACATTTTATTCCTTATTACGTTTAATACAATGATAAGATAAGTTATTTTATAAACAGTAGTCGTATGTTCAAAAGAGCTTTAAAGGAAATTATTTGTATTTCCCTAAAAATTCATTAAACTGGTTCCATTGATAACTACTGATGGTCTCGATATGTAGACAATAGTACTCCAATCCGTCAATGCCAGAGTATTGAGTGGTCCGCACATCCTGGAGTTGTATAAAATACTGCCACTATAAGATGCCCTTTGCCTCTTGTCTTTGTTGTATATCTCTGGAATATAGTTATAAGTCGTAATCTCGCTTGACAAGTTGCAAGACTTGTAAGAATTGGCGATCCAGTAGCTATCGGGATTTAAATTTGTTAAATTGTTGGACCAGTTTATTTCTCCAATCAGAATACGTGGCAGGGAGGAGTTTGTGATAGTACTAAGGTTAGTTTGAGGTTGTGATATGTATCCGTATATTGTCTTATTTCGGATTTCGACATCAAGATAATAGATTGCATTCGATATCAGACTATAGCTGGAGTTAAAACAACCGCGAGTTTGATTGTTGAATGGAAAGTTCTTTGAGCAATTGAAGGATGTATTAGCACTTCCGACTGTATCCAATGAAAGTTGAACTCCAATTTGTGAGCCGTTGCTATAAAGTCCAATATTACCAAGAATCTCCCTGTTTATCGCATCATTTGCTGAGAATCTCATAGAATTATGTATGCCATGGTTGGTGTTGTTGGTAGATTTACCAACTGTCCATTGGAAGACACTACGAAATCCAGTAAATCCAGGTAGTTTCCAAATGTTCCACTCCGTAATTTTCAGGATAACTTGAATACAAGCTGTCAGCATTATCTCGTTTCTTCCCCAATTCCTTCGAATGAATGAAATTTGGTTGCGAAAAGATGACCTGCTTTAAATCCGGCTTGAAATCCTTAGACCTTGTTCCATTGATAACTGGTGAAGGTCTTGAAATAAAGACAACAGTGCTCCAATCCGTCAGTGCCAGAGTGTTAAGTGGTCCGCACATTGACATCAAATCAGTCTCAGTATTACTATAATCGCCTGTTTGCCTTGTTGTTGTATTGTACAACTGTGGAAGATAGTTAAAAGTCGTAATCTCGCTCGACTCGTTGCATGATTTCTTATCATTTATAACCCAGTAGTTATTGGCATTCAAATTTGTAAGCTTGTTGTATACATTGATCTCTCCAATCAGCGTGCGTGGCACCTTGGTACTGTTTATGTTCGAGAGATTTATTTGGGGTTGCGAAATGTATCCACTTATTTTCCTATCGCTAATCTCGACATCGATATAATAGATGGCGTTCGATATGAGAGTAAAGTTGGTATTCGTACAGCCACGATTTGGGGAGTTATATGGAAAGTTTTTGGAGCAATTGAACGAAGAACTTGTTAACGTATACAATGAAAAGGGGATTCCAATTTGTGACCCGTTGTTGAAAATTCCAATATCACCAAGTAACTGTTTGCTTCCTTCATTGACTGAAAATTCCACACTGTTGCGGATGCCATAGTTGACGACATTTCTGGCCCCGACATTCCACTGAAACACGCTTCGGAATCCAGTAAATCCAGAGAATTTTCTAAGGTTTGCACGGTAACCACCATAAAAGTTTCGGTTAGTAGCTCCGTCCAAGACCTTTGAATTTGGTTTCGCAAAGACGACACCAGTAGGATTATCCTCAACCAAATCCTGGGAATGGATTAAACTGGGCTTCGAAAAGACGCCAATGAAAAGTAGAAAGAAACCAAAGAGGTAAAGAAACCACGATATTTGTGAGACACCCATCGTTGTAGACTGAATTAAAACCATGCCGTCTGCCCATTTTTATAGCAAATTTATTAATTTGTTATTACTGATAAAGGTAAGTCATAGAAATAAGTTGATATGATTGGTGGTCTTAAGACAGATAATTTCTTAACTTGCGTTTTAATTTAAAATTGATAGAAGCACGTGGAATGGAGTATAAATAAATAATTCCCATTAGCAACGCTCAACAACACTTTTACTTGGTGTGGTATATTATCTTTCAGGGACTTTTCTGGTATTACCTATATAAAAAAAAACATTCCCAAGACCTATCTTATCATGACAATTGCTGGATTGCTGGCGACTCTTCATTTATTATATTAATTAACTGTCAATCGTTAAGTATCCACTATAGGTCTATAAAGATTAAATTGACAGGGGTTTTCTAAGCTTATAAATTAATTTTATTTACTTTGTATCTTAACAAGTCGTGCTTTATTACAATCAATAGATTAGATGTTGCCTTCTTTTTCAAAGAAATTCAATGAAAAGTACTTGAACTTTTCAAAGAACTCATCGATCTTGTTTCATTGATCTCTAATGAGGGTTTTGATATATAAACGGCAATACCATGACTCCAATCCGTTGTCATCAGAGAGTTTTGTGGTCCACATAATTCGTAAGTGTCACTACTACTATAGAAGGTCTTATCCCTCCGTTGTTTATTGTACATCTCTGGAGCATAGTTAAAAGTAATAATTTCACTCAACAAATCACAGGTTGTAAAATCATTTGTAAACCAATAGCTTCTGGGTTTCAAGTCTTCTACCTCGTTGTACCATTTCATCTCTCCAATCAGATAACGCGGCAAGTAAGGATCGTCCATATCACTGAGGTCCTTTTGAGGCTCTGAAATAAATCCACGAATGGTTTTTCCACGGATTTCCACATCGAGAAAGTAAATCGCATTTGATATCAGACTATAGTTGGAATTGAAACAGGAGTGGCTATCATTCCAGAACGGAAAATCATTTGAGCATGAAAATGATGGACCAGGTGTAGAACTTGCTACTGAATTTACTGAAAGATGAACTCCGATCTCTGAACCGCTGCTATAAATACCAATTTGACCAAATAACTGGTCATTTACTTTTAGCGAATCGTTGATGTGGAAAATCAAAGAATTGTGTATGCTCGTGTCCTTGACAGTTTTCCCGAATGTCCATTGAAAGGCGCTGCGAATTCCAGTGTAGTTCCTTTCGCGTAGTTGATTAATATACACTTGGAAATTTTCCTGCTTGAGATCCTTGGATTGCACCAAGTTGGTAAAGATGAAACTAGGGAGTAGAATTATACCAAAAAGGTAGAATAACCACTTTATCTTTAAAGAACGCATCGCTGAAGACTAAACTGAACTAGCGTTGACTGCAATATTTATAGGAAGTTCAACCAGATGTTGTTATTGATAAGGTTTGTTCGATAAATTTATATAAGTACCTTTATAGGGTGATAAAGTTAATTAAGGCCTGTATAGAATTTAAGTTTTTGATTACAGTTTGATGGACAGGATTTAAATTAGTCAAGCAGGTAAGATTCAATTACAGCAAGCTTAATAGTAAAATCGGTAATCTGTGAATTTCATAATGGATCATTTTAATGAATTGAACATCAACATTTCAGCTTATTCTCAGGCTCTTAACTTATGTTTTCATTCAGATATGAATTGACGAAATAAACGATGTACTTTGTATAGTGTGCTTGTGAATCACTGTAATATCGATGGCTTATCAGTTCACACTTAAGTTACCTAAAAGTACAAATATTTAATAACAATACTTGAAAGACAACCTGTGGACTTGTTTATTACTGTCAACACTTTAATCAGTAATTATTGATTAGACGACCAAATGTCTGTCTGTCCATTCTGCGACTTTTCAGGGAATTCTAAAATCTTGATTAATTCCAACAATCGTTAAGATAGGGAGAGTTGACTCATATGAACATAGAACAACAGTTTTAAATCAGGTGATGTACTTTTATAGAGTATATTTAGTTCACAACAAATAACTAAAAAGTTTTATCAACTATTTCGTATTCACTTACACAATGTTTACATTTTTAAGGAATAGAAATTCAATTTTGTAACTTTTATTCATCATTACAGTCAATACAGTAAGTTATAGATATATCTCGTATTATTCAGAGATCTTTAATTAAAAGTGCTTGTATTATTTAAAGACTTCAACATTCTTGTTTCATCGATTTCTGGTGGGGTTTTAGATACGTAGATGACAAAACCTTTAGCCCAATCAGTCATTATTAGAGAGTTTTGTAGACCGCATGAAAGGAACTTGAAAATACTACCGAGGTTGGACTTTTCTCTCTTTATTTTGTTATATACTTCTGGAGCATAGTTCAAAGTCATAACCTCACTCAACAAATTGCATGATTTAAATCTATTGTCTAGAAAGTAGAATGTAGGTCTTAAATTTTCCAGCTCGTTGAACCATTTCAACTCTCCAATCAGATTACGTGGCAAGTAGGGATCGTCCATATCACTGAGGTCCCTTTGAGGCTCTGAGATATAGCCACGAATGGACTTACCACGGATTTCCACATCAAGATAGTAGATCGCATTTGATATCAGACTATAGTTGGAATTGAAACAAGCGCGATCCACGTTGAAGAATGGAGGATTATTTGAACAATTAAATGATGGACCAGGTGTAGAACTTGCCACTGATTTCAATGAAATATGAACTCCAATTTGTGAGCCTTGATTATAAATTCCAATTTCACCAAATAACTCATCGTTGACTTTAACCGAATCATTGATTAGAAATACAATAGAGTTGCGTAAATCTGAGTTTTCGATTGATTTCCCAAACGTCCATTGAAAGACGCTACGAAATCCAGTAAAGTTTATTGCGGTTAATTGTCCAATGTTCTGTTGGAAATTTGACTCCTTCTGAGCATTGGAAAAGATAGAACTGAGCCCAGTTAAGACGAAGACTACGAAGAAACCAAAAAGGTAAATAAACGACGACTCTTTTGAAGAACGCATGGTTGTAGACTGAAATAAACTTGAATTGTAAGTTATTTTTATAGATAGGTTTTACTATTGATAAGGCTTGTTTACAGAATCGATAAATTGGTGTATTATAAAGTAGGCAATAATTATTAATTAGAGAAACACTTGTGTGTTCTTATCAGCCAACTCTAAGATCCACATTATTTAAAAGAGATAACTGACTCTTAGTTAGTCACTGCTTCTTGTGATGTCCTATAAACATTGAGTTGATTTTATTGTCTCATACATATATTTTTCCTAAAAACTTACACTGAAGTCTGTTGTCAATTAGTTAATGTCAACATAAGTTCTTTCCAAGATTAGAAAATCATTTTATTTATATCTACAAGTTTTATTTTTCATGACACTTAATCAAATGATGTTAGATTAAAAGTGCTTATAAGCAATAATGGACTTTAATTAAAAGTACTTGTATTTTTTCAAAGAATTCAACAATCTTGATTGATTGATAACTGGTGGAGGTCTAGAAATATATATGGCAACAACTTTGCCAAAATCCGTCAACGTAAGAGTATTTTGAACTGCACATAGTCTGTACGAAGTAGTGTCACTTCGACTGAAACTGCTCTTCTCCCTCCATTTCTTGTTGTATAGTTCTGGGCCATAATTATAAGTTGCAATCTCACTTAAATTGTTACAGGATGATCCGTAATAGTTAGCGACCCAGTAGCTTGTGGGACTTAAACTTGCTAGATCATTTAACCATTTCATTTCGCCAATCAGATAACGCGGCAAGTAAGGATCGTTCGTGTCGTTAAGGTCCTTCTGAGGCTCTGAGATATATCCACGAATGGTATTACCACGAATTTCCACATCAAGAAAGTAAATTGCATTGGATATCAGAGTATAGTTGGAATTAAAGCAGGAGTAACTTCCAGTGTAAAATGGAAAGTCATTTGAGCACGTGAATGATGCACCTGGTATAGAACTTGCTACTGAATCCAATGAAAGGTGAACTCCAAATTGAGAACCGTTATTGTAAATTCCAATTTGACCAATTAGCTGCGTATTTAAGTTAAGGGAGTCGTTAACTGAGAATTTCATAGCGTTATGTATGCCATAGTTGTCGACAGTTTCCCAGATTGTCCATTGGAAGACACTACGAAATCCAGTAAAGTTGTGTTCGGGTATTTGTCTAATGTTTACTCGATAATGTTCCGGATATTTTGAATTTCAGTTTATTAAAGTCAATTGAACTTGGTTTTGTAAAGACGGCACTGAATAGTAGGAAGAATCTCACAAGGAAATAAAACCACGTCTTTTGTAAAGAACTCATCGTTGTACACTGAACTGAACTTGTATTGTGTTTTTAGTTTTCTAATAATGTTATCACTTTATTGCTACGGTTTATTTGTCTTTAGAGAAAAAACTATTCAACTTGTACAACTTTCCGATATGATTAGCTTATTTGATATGGTTCAATATATTTATAACGAAAAGGTTGATTGAAGAAACAAAGCTTTTTCTACCAGCAATTAAATTAATTAATTTAAACAATTTGTGAATCATTGGCCTCTACACTAGACTGTTTCTTGATAATCGTTTACCACTTGGGAGTGTTGTGACTAGTACAATAAATTAATAAGTCATTGTCAAGATTATAATTTCACTTTATTTATGCTTTATCTGCACATTTCAACACTCAATGCAATCAATATAGCGATTAGATTAGATAAAATATATTTAAGAGAAAGGGGGTGTTTTTTTCCAAGATGTTCTTGTATTATTATATGAGGGTCTTGAAATGTAGTTAAACATCTTCTTGTTGTAATATATCATCGTATTTTGTGGCTCACATAACCTTTCCGTCCATTCCGTATGAGCATAAAACTCGGTCTTTCTCCTCCTCTCTTTGTTGTAAATCTCTGGAGCATAGTTACTGGTCAATATCTCACTACAGAAATCGCATGTTGACCCATATTTATTTGCGACCCAGTAGCAATGTGGTTTTAAATTTGTTAGTTCGTTGTGGGTTTGTATTTCTCCAATCAGATATCGTGGCACGTAGGGATCGTCCATATCGGTGAAGTCACTTTGAGGCTTAGAGATATAGCCACGAATGGTCTTACCACGGAGTTCCACATCAAGAAAGTATATAGCGCTTGATATCAGACTATAGTTAGAATTGAAACAAGCGTGATCCCCGGGGAAGAATAGGAAATTATTTGAGCAAATGAACGATGGACCAGGAGAAGAACTTGCTACTGATTCGAAAGAAAGATGAATTCCAATTTGTGAGCCGTGACTATAAATTCCAATTTGACCATCGAAATTCACTTTCTGAGTTGCCAAATCTTTGACTTTGAATAGCATAGCATTGTGTATGCCATTGTTATCGATTGTTTTTCCGATTGACCATTGAAAGGCGCTTCGAAATCCGGTAAAGTTGTTTTCAGATGGATCTTTTACGTATGTTTGGAAATGTTTTGGATATAATGGTATTCCATTTCGCCTTTGAATCTGAGCTTCTGGACGAATAAAGTTTTCCTCAGAAATGACGCCATTAAAGAGCAGAAAGAAACCAAATATATAGAAAATTCTCAACTTTTGTGAGGTAGCCATCGTGGTAGACTGAACAGAACCCGTTTTTTGTGCGAGTTTTATAGAAGCTTTATTTATGACTGAATATGGCTGATAAGGCTCATTAATTGGAATTTTCAAAAACATATAAAGAATAAAAGTCAATGGGGTATATCCATTCTGGATATCTAAAGTATCGATAGGCGAATTTATCATAAATAGTCCATAGTTGTTTACATTTGATAAACCTGTTCATAGTTAACTTAAGTTTTTATTATTTATTTATATGATTAAATATGTTTGTAAAAACAATGATGACCAAGCTAAAAATACAGGGTATTTGTGAATTATTTCCACGAAGAAATGCTAATCAACTGATTCCAGACGTGACCATTTTTAATAATCGCAATTGCGTACTAATAATCATAATTTGATTGTATCATAATTATTATTAGAACAAATAATCGATTCTGAAGAAGGTTGATTAAGCTTTGGAAAGCTACTGAAAAACATTAGTGAGAGTACTAAGCAAACTTGAACGGTACTTTAACCTTTAGGGAAAACTATTTAGTTAGTCCTTAGTTAACTTTCAGTTCAACGTCAAGTTCAAGCAGCAAAGTTCAAGACATAACTTGCTATTTGGCCCCATCATCGTTCCCATCATCATCATCGCCATCATCTTCATCATTATGGCCAACAGCCGTTGAGTTGCATTGGTAACAAAGAGTCGAAAAGCGTTGCACTAAATCAAGCCCACATGGAATGGAATGGAATGGTACCGAAAGCTGGCCAGCATCAGTTTGGACAGCTTCCACACACAGTAGCCAGGCACACAAGAGGGTTAAGAGTAGAAGTTGGGAAAGGGGGAGGGGGTACAGTAGTCAACGTCAGCAAACGGCATCAACAGCATCATCATTAAAGCCTGGCCAAGATAAACACACGCCAAGGCGCAGCTCGAACATGTGTTGCCTGTCGAAGTTCCAACGAAGCGAGGCCAAAGCGAAGAGACCCACAGGTTCCTTCCTATTCGCAATACCCTGTAAGTGCAATTTAAATGGGGAATACAGACTGTATATATGTTCAAATAAAGTGGTTTTAATATTCCAAATATTTCAGTATGTTAATAGGTACAAAAGTAAAGGTAAGGAGGTATAGCTGTTCTCTTTTACAGGGTATCACATTGCTATTTAGTTGTTGTTTTTATTATTATCTATATATTCTGGATATTTTCAAAGTAATCTGTCAATAGAGAAAATAGTAGATAGGCGAGAACATTTTTTTATCATTTCTTTTACAGGGTATGCTTCAGCTGGTATACTCATTCCTTCTTCACTTTTATTTTATTTATCTGTTTTTTGTTTTTGCTGCAGTTTTTCGTCTGTTATTTCGTAGCAAAAAGTGGCAGAGGTGCACATAAATTTCAAATATCGCAACTTTGGCTTAGGAAGATGGCCCGGAACAATGGTTTAGCTGCTAAACCATATTTGGTAAACGGTTCGGACAACGGGGATCTTGGGCATGGGCAACCTGGGCATCTTGGGGGTCTGTGTAATGCAGTTTTTACTCTTTTTTATTGACCTGAACGGAAAGAACGGACAGAAGACAAACGCGAATTGAGAAGCTGGGCCTCATTAGGCCTCATGGCTGCCAGCTGCCTGAATGGAAGACGCTCTTGGCTTTTGGCTTTTGGCTGGTGCATCGCTGCGTATGAGTAATGCCTACCAATTGTTGTGTATACGTGTGTGTCTGTGTGTGTGCTCGATTTACACGCCTGAAAGGATTAATTCGTTACCAATTTGTTATAATATGCAGGCATAGCGATAAATCTATTAATTAAGCTGACGGTTGTTGTGCCTCTCTGTCTGTCTGTGTATGAGTGTATATGAATATGTCTGTTGTGTCTGTATGTGTTTTTTGTTGAGTTTATGCTTGGAGATTTTGCAGTTGAAAAATTACAACGTTTTTTTACAAATTCGCTACGCTTACTTTGGGCAGCTGTTCAGCTGTATAAGTGTGTGTGTGTGTGTGTAAATTGGCTGTGTGTAAATTTGTTGAAATTTAAGACTGTGGGTGGTCTGAAAGTGGAAATGAGCAACAGACAGCGGCAAATATAACAATTTTATGAATCAACATTAACTATTGATACCTATTAATATTGCTATAAAGGGTATAACAGGTGGAGAGGTAAGAAAAAACCATTCTACAATGTAGAATATAATATTTCTCACTTAAGTGACCAATGTCAAAGCAAATTGTTAATGCATTTCTAAATGTTATTAAATTAAGAACAATATGTTTTAAATGTTGTCATAGGTTGTTGATAAATGTTCTTAAATTGTGCACACTTTGTGCATAAAATGTTGTGGGCATGTTCTTAAATCTATCCCTATATGCTCACAGCTTAATATCGGTTCGTTCCTGAAACCAACTGATATGGTTATGAAATGACCACAAAAAATGTTTAAATTGTTTCCATTCGTTCCTAAAAAATTACCATATTTGTATTATATTAAATCGTACTTTGCGCATCTTAAAATTTATTATGATTTCATTTGTTTAGAAGAAATGATTAAGTTAACAGCAATAGTTGTTGCTCAGCAAAACAAAGTATCATTTAGTCGAGCAACATTTGAACGATCACTTGTTTGTAATAAACCAATTGAGAACAACAACAACTGTGAACTACTGTGCAACGTGGTGTGTATAAATTTGCCAAATTAAAAAGCGAGTGCAGCCAAAAGGAGTCGGCGGGACAACTGAGCAAACTGAGCCAACTGAGCCAACTGAGCCACCCACCGGACGGATGGATGACGCAACAGGGGGGCCCGACTCTGCAGAGAGCTGAAGCTAGAGGAGCTATGAGAAAGAGGAAGGTAAGAGGAGTTGAGGTAGACATCGTCTATAAATAAAGTCAGTGCCAGAGTAAATCAAAACAACAAGCACGAAAAGCGAACATGTGGCGCTGTGGAGAGTTGATGTTGAAGTTCCAGTTGCAGTTGCAGTTGCAGATTGCAATTGAAGTTGAAAGTCTGGCAAGTTGGCAGCTTGGCGCTAGACAAGGATCAAGTGGTAGCCGACTCTCTGGGTGTGGTCGCCAGGGCGGTCCAGAATGTGATATGGGCGTCAATGTTTCTCCTCGGTTTTTGCCTGCTCTGCTCATGGATTTGGATTTGTCATCCCCAGCGTCGATCACATAAATATTATTACGCATTTGCCAGTTGGCTGGCTACAGGAATTGGGCTGGGAGTTGCCACAACTGCAACTGCAACTGCAACTGCTGGAACTCGACTTGCCCCTTAAAACTACTTACTGACTGCCTACAGACAATGCACTTTTGGGCTTTGATCTGTGCGCCGCTTGTCAACATCTTATTCCCAGTATTGACATGATTGATTTTTCATGTTGACCAGCTACAGCTTCATCTCTGAAATTTGTTATTTCTTCTGCTTTTTCATGCAGCTCATGACTTTCTAAAATATTTCACTCAATGGCATGCCACATTGTGTGGCATAAATAACAACTCAGTACAGAGTTCTGCACTAAATGTCTCTGAAAAGGAATAGTAAAATAAGAATTTGCGTAAATTATGGAAATCTTTAGCTAAATTATTACATAAAAATGCAGTAAGCTACAGGGAGCAAGCTCGACAGTAGGAGACCCAGTACTTTTTGAGTGCAAAGCGTTCACTATTGATTGTTCTTCAATAATGCGTACCAAACAATAGATGGCGCCACTACGAAGTTAATAAACACAGGAGGTCGCTAGCGTCTCTTCTTTTGCCCGTAACATTGGCAAAAATCTAAAACATGCTCGTTCAATGCAAGATATAGATGAACCTACATGTCAAATTTGGTGTCTCTAACTCTTATGGTCTCTGAGATCTAGGTGACACAAGATAGGACAGACAGACGGACAGACGGACAGACAGACGGACATGGCTATATCGACTCGGCTGTCGATGCTGATCAAGAATATATATACTTTATGGGGTCTGCCACGCCTCCTTCTGCCTGTTACGCACATTTTTTTGCACAAACTTAATAGACCCATTTGTACTTTTTAAAGTACTGGGTCTAATTAAAATATAACATTTTCTCAAAGTTATAAACAAAGAGGATCAACGGTTTTTTTTCGCCACAAATAAAAAGTCTCTTCTCACAATTGTCCCACTAAAAAGCTTTCGCTCTGCTGACACACAGTCTCAATCTCTTTTATATACGCAACGAGTTCCTCTCACGCCTGATGTCAAAATTGAACAATGTTAGTGCATCAGCAGCAGCAGCAGCAACAACAACATTAAATACTTTTAGCGGTAAAAGTGTCTTAAAATGTAGGTAAGTAATTGAAATTTATTGTGGCAAGATGTTTGTGGCATACTATGTTAGTGGAGAGACTGAGACTGAGCCACATTATTTTGTTTGATGTTGAGAGAATGTTGCCGCAACAACGCAACGTTGCCAACGTTGCAAGTTGCTTGCTGCTTGTGGAAACGTTGCTTGAATGGATTATGTTAGTGGAGCAATCAATCGGCTATATAAGGCAGGCCAAAAACTGAAGAAAACACTTAGCGTGCCAGACAATTTCATTTGGCCTTATACATGACCAAAATCAGATTCAACTAGAAGTTTTTGCCCCATCCTGGGAAGCAATTTAACTGTTGCAGTTGCAGTTGCAGTTGCAGCTAAAGGTGTTGATATGGAGGCGTCGTCTTTCTTCTTCTATGGGAAATGAGATGGGAAAAACTTATTGATATGGGGGCTACCTTAGCCTTGGCCCAAGCAGACGCTTTGAGCCCAATTTTGGTAGCCTGATTTGTCACGATGTCTTTTTTCTTTCTTCTTCTTTTTTTTTGTTTTTTTTTTTTTTGATTTTTTGCGCCTGCCGCTGCAACACAAAACAAAAAAAAATTGAAAGACAAACAAATTGGTCTGTAGTTGAAAATTGACAAGAATTTCGTGACTTTGTCACCTTCTTTTTTCTCTCTTGCAGTTGCCACAAAGCGACAGAGACACTGCAACGCCCTCAAAGGCACCAACAACATCTACAACAACAACAACAACAACTGTCTGCTTTCCTCCTCGTTAAGTGGCAGGCAGCGCGTGCGCATTGAAGTTGACTTTAACTTCAATTCCTTGCCAACTTTAGCTACAGCTTCAGGGCCCAGCGTTACCCAAAATCCAAAATCTCGACTTTTCTTCCCCCCTTTGCACCCAAAATCACTTCATCATCGTTTTTGGTTGCATTCTAAAGTCAAGTCAAAGGCAAAGCGACTCCAAAGTTGCAAACTCTTGTCAGATTTATTTGTTTCTTTTGCTCTCGGCCTGCGACTTTTGGCCAGGTTTGCGCCTGTTTTGCAATTGGCCCTAAAACATTAAGTCTAACTACTTTGTTGCACTCTTCGTAATGCCAAAAGGATTTAACCGATAAGTCGTTATACAGTAAAAATGCTCTGCTGTTGAGGGATTTTAAGAAAGATGAAACTAACCGCACCCAATATTTCAATGTGATAATTTAATTTAAATTCAATTCCAATTTAAGTGAATAAAAATAAAGCCTATATATAATTTATGTTAAGGAAAAATAAAAAAAATTAAACTCATTATTCTGGGTACAAAATGCTCATGAAGTTTAAGAAAGAGAGATAATGCGTTTCTATTATTTTTCCCATGACTGTCAATGGAAAAATATTTATATTTAGTTCAGTTTTAAAATTAATTTAAGCCATCTATAAATATGTCAAATATTTCCTGTTATAAAATTACTTTCAATATCATTTATTACATAAGAAAAACTACTCAAATCTAGAGTATTTCAATGTCGACTTTTGAAAACATTTGCTGGCGTCTCATTTATTTCATTTGTTGAACTGTAGTTGTTGTTGGTATTGCTGTACCTGTAACCTTTTGCACTTGGTACCCTTTTCGTATTTTTATTTTCTTTGAATTTAATGATTGTTTTTTTTTTTCGTTTTCTTTCTTTTTTTTTTTGCTCTGACAGTTACAAGGAGCTGCAACATGGACACAGTACGGTGACAATTTTCAAACTGTTGGCCAAACTGTATTTTTTTTGTTAGCCAAATTTGTTGTTGTTTTATTTTGGATCTGTTTTAGGAGTTTGGTAGATGTAGATGGAGTAGGATCAGGTGGGAACGCCCCTAGAAAGCATCCGTTTGAATATGGTTTGAGAAAAATGGACTTTGTCTCATTTCCATTCAATTGTTATGGCTTTAAGGCAGCTTGATAACTTGGTCAATGCGCACAAATTGACCAAATTGAGACTGAAATAATGGAAGGCAAGAGTTCGTGTCGAGTTGCCAGTTGAACAGTGACACCAACAACAGCAACAACAACAACAACAACCACAATGATATTGTTGCCTCTGCTTTTGTGGGTCAACAGCCCAAAACATTAAGAATCTACTCCCCCTCCCCCTTTTTCTTGACTTCCCCTCTTGGCTGACTGCTTTCCATTCTGGCATTATGAGTTGACATTAGAGAACATGGCCAAGGCACAACTTGTGCATCGCCCTAGACTGACCCCAATGTGGCATGTTCTTTTTCTTCTCTTCTTCTCATTGTTGTTGTTGCTCCTCTTTGGCTTTTGGCCAATTTGCTGCAATTGCAATTCGATGCTGCCTCAGTTACCTCCAACCAAGTGTGCCACTTATTGTTAGCCAAGCTCGTATTGGGAGGCCAAAGGCAACCAAAGGCAACTGTTGTGGCAACTGTTGCAAGTTGCAACTAATCCAAGCAAACAACCAGCCCAAGTCAATATTTGTGCAAAATGTGCGAAATGAGGTTATATGATGCAATCTGTGTGAACTTGCAACACGCTTATGAGTGTCTCTTCCTCTGCTCCTCTGCTCCTATCTCTATCTCTTTCTTCTTGCTCGCTGTGTGAGTGCAATTTGTGGTGTGTGTTCAGAGTTGTGGCACAGTAAATAGGTTACAATTGCATTTATATGCAGGCCAACAATCGAAAGAGCAGCTGTAAGGTCAACAGAATCAACAAATTGTACTATGTAAAGATTGGGAATAGACAATATTAAACTGCTTTCCTAGCGGATCTTTGAAATAAAAGTATTCATTAATTTTGAGTCAATGTTATGTCTATGTTTGAACCTAAATATCAAAAAAGATGCATGGTTTAACAAGTTGAAGCTTTATAATAGAAATGATCTTAAATAACACTTAAATAACAATAGGAATTCTATAAAAATAAGAGTTCATTGATTCCATTTAAATTTATTCTTTAACTGAAAGGATATCATTTATTTTATAAAAGATTAAATATTAATAAGATGTATTTAAAATGAGCTTTTAGTGCTCTTCTATTTTGTTATTGTTATTATATGTTTGTTATACATTTGTAAATGGTATAATCAAAGCAAATTTATCGAATCTTAAAGCATTTGCTCTTTGGCAACTTTCCACTCATTATGAATGCCAAAGGAAGACTGACAGTTTTCCCTTGCACTTTGAGGCAATGTCAGTGGGATCATCAGTGCATCTTAATCGAAGCTTTCCACTTTTCCATCTAATCGTAATCCGTAAAATGCAAGACACTGTATGGTTATGGCCAGCCTTATATGATATCAATAAGGTATAAAACTGGTTGAGCACAGAGCGTGGAGAGCCCATTAACAGATTGCGGCTGGCAGATGGGACAAAATGGGTATAGATGGTAAAGAGAATGAGGAGTTGTGGATTTAAGGTTTTTGGGGGTTTGGCCTAGCTACATATGTCAACACTATGAACTTGAAACTTTAGACTGTTGCCGGTTTGCCAGTTGCCTGTTGCCTGTTGCCAGTTTGGCTGCTTGCAATGTTGGCTAAAAGCATTTTGTATTCTAATTAGATTGTCAACGGCACGACAACAACCTCATTTTGTCTCACATTTTGCCGGAGCACACACACCGACGAGATTTGCATTAGCGCCAACTGCACTCTCGACTTCGCTTTGGTTCGCTTTGGTTCAGTTTGGTTTCGGAGACAAAAATCTGCATAAAGCTTGGCTTTGGGGGCAGGTTTGAAGTTCATTAACATGCACAGGTTAATTACCATTGTTGTTGTTCCTGCTGATGTTGCTGATGTTGCTGTTTGCAGCAAGGAAATGAGCCATTAGAAAAAAGAGGCTCAGAGCGCCGCAGTAGCCAAAGAGACGATAAAATGGCTAAAAGCATACATAAAAAAATACACAAGAAAAAAAATAGTAGAAAAGTCTACAATTGAGAGAGCCCGAATATAAGAGACCCTGTGTTTATGCTATAAAAAACATATTATCAAGTTTGCTGTGTGTCAAAATTTAAACCACAGCGGAAAAGCTTTTTGAAATATTCTTAAGATGTATGTTTTTTAAAGGAAACATCTGATTAGTTTCAACAAACCTGATAGACCACTTGTATGTCTTGAGTGCAGGGTCTGAAAATCCACAAAAAAAAAACAGAGCTGAGCAAAAAACACAAAGACACATGTAAAGTGTCTGTCTGTGTGTGGGGGACTGTGACAAATGCCCATGAAGTTGAACGTGCTTTTTGTTTGCCTGCTACATGCAAAATGTTGCACTGATAAGCCGGCAACGGTGGCAAAGCCAATGCCACTGAAGTCATCCCGCAAAGTAGCAAAGCAGCGGTAAATGAGCAGCAACCTCAGGCTGTGAGGAGACACCATGAGGCACGATCATTAAAACAAAAGCGGCGACAATAGCCACAGTCAGAGTCACAACAACAAAAACAACAACAACAAGCCATCACTGACAAGCCATGACCAAAGAGCCAACAGTTGCCCACAGCTTGCCTTCTGGTTGCCGAGTTGCAAGTTGCTAGTTGCAAGTTGCCTCTTGGTGTTGGATTGCCTTAAACGATCCGCGTGAATAACTAATTTCAATGGAAGCTGCTTGCTGCCTGCTGCCTGCTGGCTGCACACGCGCGCCTCTTAAACATTTATCACCCACCATCGGCCATTGCCAGGAGTCAACAAGGAGGAGGCTCCACAGTGGCCATCGACTCCACCCCTCGTCCACTCGTCCAGCATTCACAACAGATAATGCAACAGTTTTTATGCGGCAAACATACAGGAACAGTTAAAAATTGTTACTAGACTAAAAAGGAGTGCGTAGGACAGGCAAACGCATGGGACATTGGGTCTAATGAGCTGGCAAAAGAAACTGAAAAGATTCTGAAACCTGAAACAAAAAAAAACATCCTGAAGAAACTAAACAAGCAAACTTAAAAAGCAACAAGGAAAAAGAAATCGCTAAAAAAGACATGGATCAAATGTATCTCATTAGTATGCACGATTTTTTCATAAGATTGCAAAAACAAGATAATCATCAAAAGTAGTATTGTATGAGTTCTCAAAATGGCAGTAAATTTCAGCTTTAAGGCAAAGATTACAGGCTTAAAACAAAACCAGACTGATTTTAACACGATATGTAATTTGACCTGTAAATTAATTCTACATTCAAAAATAAATTTTAGATAGGGGAAATCCCTTAACATTTTCACAAAACTTTAAAATTGATTCTCATTTAAACACTAAATAGAACAAAAGCATTGAAATATTTCTGTAAGCAACTTTGTTGTATTTTTAAAACACTTTTCTAAGTTTATTTTTAAAACTTGTTTAGACTACATACTTGCACTATAATTGTGAACAGCAATTGTTAAAGTTTTGAGTGATCAACACTCAGATTCCACTGGCAACAAGCCTCCAATGATCATCTGGAGGCTCACGTAGCCGCCCTTTAAGCATAACTTATAAAACAAACTTGTTATAGGCCTCAACTCTTAACCTATTGCAACTTGGCCCATAGAGCACGTGCAGCAGGGAGAGGAATAGCTGACAAGAGACAAGAGACAGACACACATCAAGCTAATTAAGCATACTTCAATAAAAAGAAAAAACACACACACACACAAAAGCATTATAGAAAACGTGGGCTAAACAGCACACATGAAGTTGGAACTGCAGTTGAAACTGGAGTTGAAGTTGAAGTTGGAGCACCCACAGAGCACAGAGCGTGGCACGCGATAATCAATCAAAAGCCATTAAAGCCAAACGTTTTCCAAACTGAATTTTCAAAGAGGCCAAAAGAAAAGAAAAGAGAGAGAGAGAAAAGAGACAATGAATTGAAGTAGAAAGCATTTCATCAGAAGTAACTACGTACGAAGTAACGTGGCCCAAAGGAGTGGCAAAAATCATCTACGCACACACAAGTCAAGTTAAAGATCAAAATCGAGAAATTTACAACAAGAAGAAGAATGGAGGAACAAATAAAACAAGTAAAGAAATGATACAAAACAAGATCAATAAGAGTTTGAGTTTGAGTTTGAGACAACTATGGCTAACACACAGTTGCAGTTGCAGATGATTGACGGAATTAGAATATGAAATCGTGCCTCCAATCTCCCCCCCCCCCCTCCACTACTCACTCCCTCTAAATATATATATATTATTAAATGACCCAGTTAAGGCGCCCGTTTGGGCCTTGAGAGTGAAAAGTGAAGGCGTTGCCATTCGAGGCTTAAAGAATGTCGCAATTCAGTCTGAAGACTGAAGCTGAAGACTTGCTTCAGGAGTTTGGCAAATGCAAATTTGTTAACTGCACTCGACGACGATGGTGGTGGTGCCAACTTTCTAAATGAAATTCCAATCACATCATGCTATCTCGCTTGCACTGTCACTGCCACTCTAACCATCTCGTTCACTCTGCGCATGTGTGTGGAAAATTAAAGAAATAATTTCAAGCGAAAATATACAAATTGATTGTCACCTGGCAGGCGAACGGATTTGGTCTCCTTTTTAAAACTAAATCAAAGCGTTGACATATAAAATACCTTTCTCTTAGCCATGGCTAATACGTAAACATTTTAGCATAGCCCCTCCGTCTTCCCCTTCCCTAACCCACTGTTCAGCTCGTTGAACACACGTGTCAACGGACTCGATCTCGACTGGCATTGGGTTGAAGTCAAGTTGGGCTCAATTAGAGACGCGTCCGCAAATTGCTGAGCACTTTTATTGTCGCCAGTTGTGGCGTCTCCAATTGCCTTGAGGATATACGCTTTGTGGCGTGGCATTTTGTCGCGACGCCTTTTGCCACACAAACTTGCCACAAACTTGCCTCCTTGCCACCGACGACCATCACTCAATTGTGATCATTCGCGTAATTGCCTTTGACAAGTTACGCAGCCTGCAATTCAACTTGTTGGCATTTTGTTTGACTTGGATTAAGTTTAAGTGCAGGGCTTAAAATTCCTAGCATTTTCATCTAAACGATCATCTCTGCTGTTAACCCTTTCCCTCCTTACCCCTTGCCCTATTCCATTTTCTGTCTACCTGTTTACCTTGCATAATCGTGTTAACCAGCTTCAACTATGAACAGTAGTTTGTAACCAAAAACAATAAATGCAAAAGTGGCAATTACCTGATCCAAATAAGCCCAAATGTATGCTCAATTTTTGTGTTGTTCAAGTCGAATTTTAGCTACCCTTAAGAAAGTTGTTTTAAATGAATTTGTATTAATACAAAAAGTGCTTAAAATTTTTACATTCATCTTGACATTATAGTCCGAACATTCCACTGTTAAAGTAGATAAAGGGAGCTAATAAAGTTTATATAATAGAAAATATTAGTTAAATTGAACATTTATTAGATCAGTTGCCTAAATTCACATAAATTGATCCAGATCTTATGATGTTCAAGGTAGGAAATTCCACCTGAAGTTTAAGAAACATGTTCAATCCAAAGACTCTTCAAGATATATAAAGCGAGTTTATTATATTAATTTCAATTTAGCAGATTAAATTAAGTTAGATTCAAATAACTGAAATGGGGAAAAGGAGTCTCATTAAAAAAATTTAATATATTTATGTTAATGAGCTTATTAATAATTGGAGTGTGAATGATTCACACTTAATGATTAAAATCAATTTAAGATCACCATATAAAACTTGTCATTCACAACCAACAAGGTCTTTAAATATAAGCTATACCTTATAGAGTATATATAAGAGTATACTCTTTTGTAGAGCATATTAAGGTTCATACAGATCAAGCTGCATGGAATCATGACAACTTTTACCCATTTGACAACAATTTCACTGGCGTTGCATGTCGATCACCGAGAGACATTCGCAATGTAGACAAATGCTGGCTTATACCACCTCCTCACACCTCTTCTCGCTTCACTTAACTGACATTTTTGGCAATTTGAGCATGCAAAATGATTTTATTGTTGTCCAGAAAGTCTGTTTGTTGGTTAGACACTGGGAAAACTCCTCGTTCAAAGTCGCAGTCACTTCGTCATGTCCCATGTTCAAATGTTCAAATGTTGTCCCCTAGGCGCTCTCTTGTGCATTTTTTTTGTGCGGCCAAATATTAGCACACAATTCGATTTTGCATGCGACGATGGCAGGTAGTAAATTTTTACGAGTGCAAGTGGCGAGTTTTCCACAATTTTCCCGCTTTCCGCTTCCCTTCTGGCCAACAATGGTAAGTATCTACATCTGGTCTCCCATCTGGCCATGACCATTGACAGCTGCAGGCATACATTTGGCTTTTCAGCTTTCACCTGTTGTCTGCAGTTATGTAAAATGTACTGTCAAATTAATGCTGATTTATATGTGGTCTATAATGTGCGCTTTATATGACCAAACTATTCGTATAGTTATGGTATTAGTTGGCTTAAGTATTGCCATATAAGGTAAGAAAAGGGCAGTCAAGTGGTCACATTAACTAAATAACTGAATTAGTACAAATTCTTAATAAGGTATAAGGTGTAAGTGCAGTAATTAACTAGTCGGATATCAATTGAAAGCTTTTTCCTAAACTTAACTAAATATTTTGATGCAATGGAAAGGAATGTCCTTAGGATTTGTTCTAGTCCATTACTCGTTTGTCAGAATTAGAATCTCTTTAAACATTGTAGCATCTATAAGCCCAGGGAAGAAGGTTCTCTTGAGAAATAACCAGACTTATTTCTTGCTCTTGTTCCGAAAAGCAAGTATCAGTCTTGAATAAATTCTACAATGTTTCATTATTGTATCAACTTAATAAATGTAGTTCGGAGGCACCTGTCCTCAACTCAAGCATTTCTATATTGAGGAGGAACCTTTGAAAGCTTCGTCAGTTGCTTGTTTTTAAAAGAAAGTTCAGAAGACAACAACAGCTATCGATGGCACACAGAAATTAATGTGTTGCCAAGGTAAAATTGTGGTTGAAACACAGCTTTTGTTTTAGGAGAACACTCTCTTGTCTCTTGCCTACATTTGCATGTCTTGCTCTCTGTGTGTCTCATTGGGAAAGACTTTCGACTAAAAGCATTTCTTCATAACACATAACATGACAGGCAATTTGTTGCAGTTGTCGTTGTCGTTGTTGTTGTTGTTGCTGGCGAGGTTTACATAGTTTGTGAACATGTATGTTTATAGATATTATAAAATTCCCATTCCCCACAAAGTCACACTGCACTTTCACTACTGAAGCGCATTCCTAGAATTCCATTTAGATCTGAACTTCAGAGAGTTAAATGCATTATAGTCACCACAGGAATCCCTCATTGAATCCTCCCAATAGTAGGCTCTACCGTTTTGTAACTTGTTGCGATTGAGTAGAAAAGAAGTTCTCGAGTTGGGCATCAGGAATGCATTAAACCAACACTGATGCATAGTATAGTAATTATACAAGCCAGGACTGTGTGCTCCCCCTTTGATCTTGATTGAAAGGACTTTGCACTATCGAAGCTCGGATCGGAGGTGTATAGGAGACGCCTTTTTGGTGGCTTAATATACTGCGGTTCCATTGCAAATGTTTTCGCTTTTCGTTTATCGTTGAACCTATCTAAAAATTGTTATTTAAATTCTTAACTTTTATGGGAAATAAACATTTACCAAATCGTTTCACTTTCAGACACTTTTCCAGGTCCCTGTAATGGTTATGGATGCCATTTTCAGCTAATAAACCGATCTTTCCTTTCGTCATACGATTCGCATTCGAAAAGCCGCTTTGGCTTCTCAATTTATTTGAAATTTTCCAAACTGCGCTACTGCGACGATGACCGCCAGGTGGCGTTTGATACTCAATACCCTCATGCTTCAACATATCCTGTATCAATTCTGGGGTCAATGGTATAAGACGTTGACGATTTCTGGGCGACATAATCACATTAATTTTTATAATTATAATTTGGAAGTTGTTGAAAGTTGAAAAGAAGACGCAAAAAGCAATGCCTCAAATCTCTCACAATGTGAGTTCTCGGACTTCTCCTGAAGAGGCATAGGTTAATCTATTTCCCATATATTTAATCAACAGCCTGATAAGTAAACATTTTTACTCCACAATCAAATTGTTGTGAAGCTTGTGAGTTTAATTATAGAATTGATATTCTATCTGATGTTTTGCAGTATCAAAGACTTGACCGTTGGAGTTATCATATTATCCTTTTGTTCAATTAGTGCTAAGTTTTATGGTGATTATATGATTGAGGATTCGATTGATTCACAGCTACTGTTTATGGTCTGCTTGTGGCTTACTCATTTATCCAGAAGTTGGAACACCAGTTATATTATTAGCAGCACAGCTTATCTTGGCCAAAACGGTAGTTGGTTCGCCTCTTTGGCTCTTCGGACTTAATCACAGCGTGTAGCATTTTGTGCCGTGATTAAAAGCAAATTTATTAGGCAAATGTTGCGCAATTGGTCGCCAAATCCAAATCCAAATTCAACTTTAGCGCATAAATCGTGCCAAGCTGGTGCCAATTGTCACCAGGCTCCAACTTCCAACAGCATCAGCTCCAGTTTCAGCTATAGCTTAAGCTTTTGGGCTGGCTCTGGGTTAATTATCGCCACACTGTTGCGCTACATGCGTGCTAATTGAGTGCGGCCAGTGACCAACTGACCAACTGAGCAACTGAGCTGGCGACGCGGACATGGACTTGGACATGAACGTGGACATGGACGACGACGTGGACGCCACGTCCTGCTATGATAACAACAACGCGACGACAAACGCACGCTGTGCCAAAATGAAATTATGTTGCAATCTCCAATTGTCACTAGAGCTGGCCAGGCCAATTCTTGGTTTTTGCCAACGTGACACGATCAACTGAAATACTTGAACATATCAGCATTTATAAATAGACAAATTTAAAGTAATTATTTGTATTGAATGCAGTTTTATTTAAGCTTACATTTACACTTGAATGATGCTTACAAATTCCAACAGAATTCTTATCAAATAAATCCTGCGGGTTGCATTAACTGAATAACATAGTTAAGTATAAAGAATTAATTTTTAAATATACATCTATGCACTCATTAAATTAACTAAATATATACTTGAATGGATAGAGAATACGCTATAGTTATACATATAATAGATAGTACGCATCTTAATTAAAACCCAGGAGTTTGTTTATTCAGTTCCTTTATTTTGTTACCTTTAATAATAGAATATTATTACAAGATAACTTATACAAAGCAGGCCCTAAAAATTAATTGTAACTTTTTCATCTTAAATAATTAAAATTAATATAGAGAACACTCATGACTTATAGCCAAATGCTTAATAGTTTATTAATACCTTGACCTATTTTTTTTATAAATAATCTATGTATGTAATAATCAAGATATCTAGTTCAATTATCTTATATGTTTTGACAAAAAGTTGTCCTTGTTCATTTTACAAAAGTTGTGCATGTCACGCTTGGAAGTCACATCTCTAAATCTCAAGTGCTTAGTGCTCGATGATCGGTGCTCAAGTGCCCGTTGGCTGGCCACTGATCACTGATCACTGATCGGGGGGCTTAATTAATTTCGTTGATTAATTGAAAGTGCGCCTTGGATTTGCCTTCTTTTTTTCTTTTTTTTTGTTGATACTCTTTTACTCGAATGTTTATTCGTTTTGCCAGTGCAAAGTTGAAGGCAAGTATGAGAAATTGGCACATTGGAGAGAATCGCTATAGCTATAGTATTCGGTAGTATGTTGAGGGCGTTGCCAGTTGCCAACCCTTTGGTCCATTACTCTTATTCGATTCGATTCCTCGACCAATTCGATTCATTTCGATTATGGCCAAAAGTTATGACTGACCGCAGGGTAAGGGCCACAAAAATTCAACTGCAGTTACAATTACAATTACAATGCGAGTGTAGCTAATAAATTATTCGCATACGTTTAACGTACAGTTACTTAATTATTTATAAGATACTCCTGTAAGACATATAGTGTATATATCTCATGAGTTTACAATAAATAAAACTGTTCCTAAAGAGTTGAAGGGATATGTTAACAATATTTTTGTTTATTGTTTATCTAACTGACCTAAACTTTAAAAATCTCAGAATATGAAGTCATTTATAACTTGATATCAAGTTAGTCTAGTTGCTGTTGTCGAAATTGTCGCTTCAATATTTTGAATTTTACTTTCTTTCAAATCATGATCATTTTTAAAAAGTGCTGTTGTTGCGTGCCCTTACGACAAGGTTGTCTTATTGTTGGTTATTTGTTCATTATTGAAGGCTTTCTCGATGTGTTTTTTATGATGATGATGACAGACTTTTGTAAACATCTAAAAAACATCTGGTTGCTTAAGGACCAGATCAACATTATTGCTGGCGTTCTACTTCTGGCAACCTCGCATAATGTGAGTTCCCGAGTTTTTCCTAAAATAAAAGCAAAATCTACTTCCCATTATTTACTTTTTAATCAACAGCCTGAAAATTTAACATTTTTACTCCCCATTCAAATCTTTGTGAAACTTACGGCTTTAATTTTGGAATTGATATTCTATCTGCTGTTGGCCAGTTCCAACCTGTTGACCCTAACTTGGATCATAAGTTCCTTCCTTTCACTTTTTGGTAAGTTTCAATAGAAAACAGTTAATTGATGATTCAATTGACTCATATTGATCCACAGGTACAATCTACTGTCTGCTTGTGGTTTACTCATTCTTCCAGAAGTTGGATGAACAGGAATAATTGTAGGGAAACTTAATCACTTCAAGGACTTGGCACATACATATTGATATATTAATAATAAAGGGTGGAAAATATATGATAAATTTTTGATCCAATTGGATTTACAATACGATTTACTTTATGAAATGAAATAAGTAGTTAAAAAACATATATATATTATTATTATAATCATTGATTAATTGGATTAACTCAAATCAATTGATTCATATTGGTAATAGTAACAATCTGAAGAATGGTCCAAGCTGATTGTGTTTTTGTGACAGTTGCAATCAGGGCAAAAGTAAAGGCACTAGCAGGAAGGAGCCACGCACTGTCGACAAGTGAATGGCACAGGTAGCGACAGGTAGCCCCCGACTCTTAATTCAATTCCAAGTCGAGGTCCAAATACATACAATGGCAACTGTAACCCAATGTAGGTGGCAGTTGGACACTTTTGAAAATGGGCGCCCGTTGGCCAATTGTGAAACTTGGCCAATTGACTAACTGGCCAAGTGTCAAACTTGCCAAATTGAAAACGAAGTTACGATGCGACTGTGATTTGTTTATGCTGCCTGCACAAGTACAGTATAACTGCGCTATAACAAATGTTTGCATAAGTAAGATGGTAGTGTATGAAATTTAATAATTCGCAACATTTTAAATTTCATCTCAATAGGATATACAAGAAATCATTTAACACGTTTTTATTAGTTGAATATATGTATATATTTTTAATAGATACTGGTAGAGGGTATCATACCGTTGAATAGACTTGACTGTAGCACTTTTGACATGTTTTATTTATATATTTTGATACCCTGTTGTTATTTAACACGCTTTTATTAGTTGAATATATGTATATATTTTTAATAGATACTGATAGAGGGTATCATACCGTTGAATAGACTTGACTGTAGTACTTTTGACTTGTTTTATTTATATATTTTGATACCCTGTTGTTATTTAACACGCTTTTATTAGTTGAATATACATATATATATTATATATGTATGTATATATTTTTAATAGATTCTGGTAGAGGGTATCATACCGTTGAATAGACTTGACTGTAGTACTTTTGACTTGTTTTATTTATATATTTTGATACCCTGTTGTTATTCGTTGCCTTTTTTAGTTGTATACACAAAATTTAATGAAATATAACGCGCACGTGTCAACAGAGCGATAAAATTTATTTACGCAGAGCTTCGGGTCAAGTGAAAGCACATTTTGTTTGGCATCTCGGGAATTCGAACGCTGTGCAGACCTTCAAATTGAATTTACGCCGGCGCGTCGCAACTGGCAACTGGCAACTGGTAACTGGCAACTCGGTACACATGTCCCCAGTCTGAAGCACATGCTCAGATTCCTGTTCAACTTCGGGTTGAAGATCAGTGCCAAAAAACCAAAATAACCAAAAAAACCAAAAAATTGAAATCGAAATCGAAATGTAAACCTGACTGACCATAAAAATGGGCGTAGGGCAGCCGCATTGACACGCGGCCATATTTTAAATGTCAACAGGCAGGCAGGTACCCCCCTCCCTCTTTCCACCGAAGTGCCCCTCTTCTCCACTGAAGTCATCGCTGGTCTCCAGCAGCCAAGGATGCGTAGTCGCGTTGTCTGTGCGCATCAAAAATTCAATAAAATACCATTAAATTACAAAATGAAGACAATTCATTTTTCTTTGCCTTCTTTTTCATTTTTGTTGTTGCTGTTGCCTCGTTTTGTGTTGCGGCTCTGGGGCAGGTCTCTGGTTTTGGGGCAGATCTGTGTTGGGTTTATTATGCGCTGCATTTTGTATCTTTTCTTTAAGCAGCAGCATTTAATGTCGCTTTGCAGTTATAAGCAATAAAATATGAAAATCTGCGCTTATAAATGTTGAAAACGACATTTATTGTAATATTTTATGAAATCAGTGAATATTCGGTGAATGGTTACAACAACAACAACAGCAACAACAACAGCAATTGCGTAGACAATGCAACATTGTGGTTTAAGTACCCCAAAAATTGACTTGCAATTGCATTTTGTATAAACTTAGTTTACTAACGACTTTATGAATTGTTTTTTTTCTTTTGCTGACTAAATGATTGAAGATAATAGTTGGTCATATATCTCAATATCTTGTCGACAAGGTCAAAGACTTTATTGGTTTAGAAGAACTTGAGTTGTTACAAAATATGTTGCAACCCTAAGACTTTGAATATCTAGAAAAGTGTTTAGGTTTTGCAAGTGTAGAATAAAATGATTTATGCATTTAATAAAATTCGATTAAACTATTAATAAATGATCAAAAATGGATTTATCTCATGATCCTTTACAAGCAAAACAGCTCTTGGAACTCTTTTTTAACAACTGTGATATAAATTTAAATAAAAAGTAGTTATGGAAGAATAAGAGAAGTTATCTATAGGAAGATTTCTTATTTATCAATGAAGAGCGAAACTTTTATTTAATTAAATATTATTCTAAAAATACTTATTAATCAAAGGTAATAGATTATATTCTCTTTGCTGTTCTCTTAGAAGAAAGGAAAAGAAGACACTATAGTTTGCATAAATGTACACTTAACTGCAAATGAACAAAAAACAAAGTACTAAACAATATTTTTCTAGTCATCAAACCAGCAACAAAAACACCTTAAACTATGACTTTCCGCTATTCACTTTGCATAATTAAAGTCTAAGCAGGATGATATATTAAAGCATAATTTAAGGGCACGTCATGCATATTCAAATGTGGCAGTTAATATTTAAAAAAAGAAATGTTGGTAATAGAAATTCTTATGGCACCTTGTTGATATTTGTACTGCGTTGCTGCGTTGCTGTAACTGCGGCAAGGCCATCAACGAAATTAGTCAGGGAGCGTAAAACAAACCGTCTTCAAACCGCCCACAAGTGAACTAGGGAAAACTAAAGAGATCTACGCCTAGAACATACTATATACATAATTTTTAGTGCTGCGAAAAAGATCATAAACATGTGGCCATTACGACGCTTCGACTAATGGGTTCGACTAAGCGCTGTACAAGGAGGCAGGAGGAGGAAGAAGAGTTGAGCCTACACAATTCCACAAACTTCTCATAAAACTTAGTGTCCGGATAACTACTGTGGTTGCAAGTGTACTCTGTCTGTTTCGGCTGCTCCTGATGCTGATGCTGGTCATTAGGCCAGCTCCAACTTTAACTCTAGTTTCAACGCCAACTCCAACTTCAACTTCAAGTGCATGTCCAGCAACGACGACGACGACGACGACGACGACGACGCACACGCAGTTGAGTGATGCCCATCGGGGTCATTTGTGTCGGTAGATGGGGCGTCACTTTGGGGCCAGGGCTAATTTCCATAATGTTCCTCACACACTAGAACAGTTCATTCCACTCACTCTCTGCGCAAATATACGAGTTACACAGACAAGTAATTTCTAGACCTTGTATTTAAAAAGTATAAAGGGTCTATTAGATTTTTCAAAATAAAGGTTCCACTATTTTCTATTACTTCTACGATTTCTTCTACCAACATTGGAAAAGTAGTGTTTATGAAAAAAATAAGATTGTAAATTAATTAAACATTTTTAGATAGTTTAGTAATTTGAATGATAACGTTACATTAGCCTTGATATTTGGTATATATAACATACGAGATTATATATCCTGATTTGTTCCTTCGAATAATAAACTCAAAATTGTTTGGTTTACTTGTTAGTGTGTTTGTATTTTTGGCAGAACAAGTACAGGATCTCTTTAAGTCTGGTTTCCTCGACTCTACACTTGTTCCACTAGTAGGATCTGGTAATCTTGGGAGCAACAAAGCAGCTTAAGTGAATGCCGGGGCTTAACACCTACCAACAAAACTACCAGGTAAAGGTCTACACAGATCTGGGATCTTCACTGGCTATTCACTTGTTTGTTGGCAATGGCAATGGCAATTTAATGGCTCAGCAATTGCTGACCCGTCGCTGTCCACAAAGTGGCCGTTGGCTCTTGTTGCACTTGGGACTCTCGATATCTGGAACTCTCTGCACTACACTTGGCGGTACGGTTCTTGGCTTGGTTTCGGTTTTCGGTTCGGTTTTTGTCGTTGTCTTTGCCAGCGCAACATGAGTATGATTTATTGTAGTTTATGTGGCCAAGTGCTCAAGCAGCTTTTGCCTTGCCCTGCCCTGTCCAGTCCTGTCCAGTCCTGCCAAGAACAAATGGCATTTCGTGATATTCGTTAGCTTCTTCAGCTGACGATGTAGCCGTGTCGTGATTACTAGTTACTAGTACTTTAATATAAAACTTGCATTTGGTAATTAATCCAAAGATTCATTGTTCACAAAGTTTAACTTCAATTAGACCAAAAATGTTTAGTTATTAATGTACAAATATATTAGTTTTAAATTAAATTTAAAAACTACTTAAGCTTTATATTAAAATGTTTGCATAAAACAAAACTGTTTTCCAAAAAAGCTTACAATTTACTTTATTTATTCTAATAAAGTTTCAAGTCAATTTAAAAGAAAATTAATCAGTTATGTTCAACAAATCTCTGTAACTTAAAAAAAAAACAATAGTTGGTATTTCCGCAAGAAGTATTAGATACTTAAAAATAAAAATCAACCAATTTTTGGAGAAACTAATTTATAAAAATTTCTAAAGTTCATTATAAGTCAATAAGATCCATTGTTAATTAATTTTTGTACGATATAAAATAAACCGCTTAATAATTTTGTTAAAATGTGAATTACATACATTTATGAAAGTCAGTTTTTCTGAATCCAAAAATGTATAAAATAGAAATATTACTAAATTTCTAACATATCAGGAAGATCAACATTCGATCGATGCTTTTCAATGCAATTGTGTTCAAAATCTCTAGAGATTTGTAGAAACGCATCTGATTACAATATTTTATGATATAAACTTAATATTATAATATGAACAGAAGCAGTAGAAAGCTTTACTTTGTTCAATTCTTGCTCTAAGCTAGTTTCATCTTCTCACAAAGTTCTTCTTTTTAAAAATCATATCCTTTTGAAATACCATCTCTAAGAGAGGGATTTGGTTCTTCCTTCACCTTCCCTCTCATGCTCTCTTTATGTGGATCATTTTTCATGCTTGCGGCATGAATTTAGCATTATTGTATTTTATATTATTTGTGCTTAATTTGCTGAACGCGGCCTGCACCTGATTTCCTGAATGTTTTGACTACAGAGAAATGAGTGAGAGAGAGAGAGAGATAGCAGTGGGATTGTTGTTGTTCTGTTCTCAGTTTGGTTTGCCGCCGGGCAGCGTCTTCTGTTATGCTCCTTCTTCTCCTTCTGCTCCTGCTTCTCCTGCTTCCAGACAAGTTCGTTTATTTGACGCTCGCACCTCGTTCGCATAAATTTCCAAGTGCCAAGACAGCTTGAAGATGGGGCGGGGGCGGGACTAGATGAAGAGAGAGTGTGCGGCGAGTGCCACAAATGACTCTTCTTGGTGCTTGGACTATTAGCGCTCAATGCCAACGCCTGCGCCGCCCACTCCACAGCTTCAGCTTCAACTGCAGCTTCAACTTCAGTTTATGGTCATGCGGCGTTGCTTTTGTCAATTTCCAGACATTTGCCTTTAAGTGCAACCACAAAGCGGCTGCCTCAAGATTTATGTGGTGCTGTTGTCATTTTAAGTTAATGGCTTGTAATTCTCTCTATTCCTCAGACTCTGTCTCTCTCTCTTACATTTTCATAACTCTTTGCATAACCTGACGATCGTTTTTTGTGTTGCCAATTGGCGGCAACTGCAGGTGAATTTGCGTCTAGGCAGCTAGGCAAATTTATGATTCGACTTTTAAATTGGTTTATGGCAATTTCCGCAGCACCCACACACACACAAGCACAATCGTTAAGCTCTAAAGTTATCGATATTTGTTATCGTCAACAGTGCTGCATAATGTACAAGCATCGATGTAGTTTCTGGCTTGGAGTAAAGTATTCAGCTGTTTCAACTAATCATTGATAAGATTAATCAATCTCTTCCACATCAAATTAGTTTCAAGTTTTTAATTAAATTGAATGTTAATTAAATTTGTTTAAAAATTGCATTCCTTATGAACAATGCAACTGAACAAAATGAACTATATTCATGTAATACTGAATAAGTTCATTTGTTCATTTTATTGACCTGTTCATTTGAACTCATTCGTAACGAAACGACACAATTCTACTGTAAACAGGAGAGCTTTGACAAATTTACTAGTTGCTGACTTTTATAATTTATAAAAAGTTATTCGACGTTACGTTTTGTGTGTTTGATCATTTTCAATAGTTTTTGTTAAATTTTGCATATTTTTTTTTTTAACAAGAATGAAACGTCATAATGCCAAGGCCATTGCGGCATCAGTGGCAATTGCTGCGGCAGCCGCCACCGCTGAGCGTAAGAAGAAAGCGGAGCCAAAGTCAAGTCAGAATACTTCCACATTGTATGTGGATGTGGTTAAGAATATGGCCAAATTGGAGTCACCATCACCACCCGTGACACCGCCGCCGCCGAAATTTAGCATTCTGCTCGAGGATTTTCCATCCCTACCAGGTACTGCCAAGGATTTGCGAGGTGGCATTAATTCTAACGTTCCGGATGATTGGACTTCCATTATTAGCGACGATGACGATGACGATGAGGGTGATAGTGACGGTGGCAGTGACGGTGACAGTGACAGTGACGGTGAAGGTGATGATGATGATGATGATAGTCTGCAGAGTCCAACATCAGATAGTCTCAGTGAACGGGGCAAGGAAGTTGATGATCTTTTAAACGAATTGGCAGACATAGTCAATCCAAATTCAGAGTCCACTGAGCCTGAAACAACACCGGACAAAAAAGTGCCTCCTGTGGCACCGACCGTTGACCAAAATAACAACAACAGCTCGCCAAATATCGAGCCGAAATTCTATGATCATCCCAAGAACGGCGTCTTTGATGCGCAATTTCTTATGACTGGCGTTGCGAAACGTGTCTGGATTCTTCAAAATTCCAAGGAATCGAGGCCTAATATTGTACCACCTCCTGGATATGAGAACATCCAATTTTATGGACGACTGCGCACCAATTGCCTGGGCTTACCAATTGGTGGTGTAACCTTTGACATGTCACCACCTGCACCTCCACCTCCACCTCCGAGCAATCCGAGGTGTTCTCAACACTGGCACAAGCCGAATTTAGGAATTCAGGATGACTATGGCTTGACCGGATTGGCGAATAATTTGAAGGCCGCCCAGCAAAATCCTCAACTGTTGTCACAGATCTTTGGCCATGATACGGCTTGTCTAAATGTAGATTCACGTTATTGTGCGTGTTTGACAAACACGTTGCATGCCTCATTTGCTGGCCCGTTTGATAGTGGACGCTGTGCCCCGCACGAGGTTAACTTTGATGTGCCATTGTATTATCGTCGGACTGATCGACAGGATTTGCCACAGCCCAAAATTGAGCAGATGCTGGATGAATTGTTGTTCTTCTTTTTCTACACATATCCTGGCGATATGATGCAAATGTTGGCAGCTGCCGAATTAGCCGATCGTGGTTGGCGTTTTCACATCTACGAACGTCTCTGGATCCGAAAGCAGCCGGATAATCCAGACTATGTTAAACGTGACTATCTGGAGTGTGGGGAATACAACTACTTTAATATGATGTACTGGAAGATATTGCCACGCTACTTTGAACTGCGTCCCGAACATTTGGAGCGTACCATCACCAAGGCCGAGCTGCGAGAACAGTATGGTTACCACCCACAGATGAGGTGGGTACTTGCAATGCTCAACAGTTTGTCCAAAAAAAGTTGTCCATCTCCTAAATTTAATTCCCCTTTCGTTCTTGACAGCTTCTTCACAAAAGGAAGTAACCTGTTCCCGGAGACTTAGCGCAACTGAGACAAGTTATTGATTATGAAAGACTGTTTCCATACAAAATATGTATACATTTTGCTATGTACGATCTGTAAAAGTTTGTTAACTATATAAAATAATATAATTAATAATTATAAACTTAATATGTTATGTATTACTTATAATAAAAACGTATGTAATATTATGTATATACTTTGTAGCGAATCTGTTACTACAGCTAAAAAGGCTCTATAAAATATGGCTAATAAAACATTTGGTTTTAAACTCAAGTATGCTTTTAAAAATAATATAAGTATTTGAATAACTTATAAATCGGGGAAGGCAACGATTTTCAATAAATATAAAATTACATCTTGCGCAAAGTCTTTCGATTTCTAAGATAATACCAATAGTTGCAGACAGGTTTAGAGTTTAAATCTCAGCTAATTTAAATTAACAAATATAAATATGTTTATTAAATATAATCTTTCAACATCTTGTCATTTTCTCCGACCTTTTCTCCACAAGCTTCTGCGACATTAAATTGTTCTCCAATTAGTTAAATAGAATTTAATGAAGTCTTTCTAACCATCGTTTGTATTATAAGTGATGTGATTTTTATCTTATGGATTCATTTTAAGAGCTTTGTTTTTTTTATTAACAACAAATGTTAATAGCATTAATGTTGTAAGCCCATCTCTACTCATCAGTCTGATAGCTGAGACTGTTTTGGTTTTTGTCACTAGGCTGAGCAGTTGATTGCAAACGACTGTTGCCACTTGCCACACCTTTAACATCCACATGCCACGCGCTCCACTGGAAACCGCTTGAAATGCCATGGGCAACCACTGTGTGGTTGCCACAAAGCCAAGCCTCGAAGTTTAGTAAAAAGCGGCTCATTAGCAAAAAAAAAAAATGGAGCAGACCAACCAAGTGACCAAGTGACCACACGATCTGTTGGCCAAGTGTCGCTTTGCTCGCTAATTGCCACGTAAATTTGCAACCATTTTTGGCAGCTCATTAAATTTATTATTAAAACAAAACGCTGACCAAAACTTAATTGCCATCAAATTGACATGCGAGACGACAGCACCCGCCTCAGATGGAGTCTGCAGCTGGAGTTGCAGTTGCAGTTGAAGTTTGAAGTTGCTGTTGTAGTTGTAGTTGTAGTTGGAGCTGTGGCTTCGAGCCAGGCTCTCCATGCGTATTAATTGCCATGGAGACTTCATAATTTCATGTGGAAAAATGTGAACGTTAGGCGTGCAACAACAGCAACAACAACAACAACAGCAACAAGAGCAAATCGAAACTGTAAGTTAAGCTCAAGACTTTAAGGCTTAAATTGATAGTTCGAGCGGATAGTGTTGCCAATCTAGCATTTTTCCCACCAAAACAAACTTAAGCAGTGGCAATTTTGGCTACTTTTGGAAGACTGTATGACAATTCTTAGTTATATTTTTCTCATGAAATGTCAAATTTATTCTTAATGATTCTTAACCAAAATGTAGCTTAATTTAAATCATGTTAGCAGCTTACAATTGTAAGTTATCTTATGTTATCATTGACTTTAACCATTTTTCAAAACTTTAAAAAGTTTCATAGTATTGTTAAAATGAGCCGAATTCTATGTGGGATTCTTTAAGAACTTAAATCTTATCAATATTTTTCGAAAACCCTTTTTCATTTCAAAAAGCTTTTTGAAAAATTTCAAAGTCCTCGTTGCATATATTTAAGTGAAAAATCAAAGTACTCTTATTGTCTAAATAATTTCAAATTCAATGCTAAATTGTATTTAACTATTTAAGTAATTATTTAGCTATTTTCTGTATAATAGTTGTCAACACTGGCTGAAAAGAGACGCTGAATTGTAGGCTCTGTCCAGTTGTTGGTTTATTTATGGCAGAGCAAAGTTTGATTGAAATGTGTTGTCTGTGAAATTGACAACTGGGTGAGATTTGCAGTGCGGGGCCAATTAAGCATGAATCATGCCACATGCCACCGATTCTTGTTGTTGTTGTGCAATGTGCAACGAGAGCACTGATTAATAAGCCGCCCGCGCTGGGCATGGAGCAGGCCATGTCGGACCTAACCCAACTTAACCTAAACTCAGCTCAGTTCAGTTCTGTTCAGGTATTAACCCCTTAACATAACCTCAAACAGACGCATGCATGCCGACAATTACCGTTACAGTATCAGCGTCAAGTCTTCGCACAGTTCTTATGCATATGTGTATGTGTTGTAGTTGCAAGTTGAAGCCGTTGTTGTTGTTGTTGTCAACACGCTCGTAACTTGCAATCAACTTAAGATGACAGAGAAAATGAAGCATTGACGCCTCGCACGTACCACGGAGGATACGGATACATGTTGCAAGTTGATGTTGAAGCTTGAGGTTGCAGTTGCAGTTGCCAAAAGGCCAGTGGGCAGCAGTCGGCAGTCAGCAGTCACCAGGCAAAAAATCTCACCTGGGAAAGGTGTTGGGCAATCAGGTTTCCTTGCATCGCATCGAGTGGGTACCAAATTAGACACATTTTATTATTAAAATCCACTTGTGTTGAAATAAAACACGACTTTCTGTGTCGCATATAATGAAAATATATGGCAAGTTAATACCTGAATTTATTTATCACCCATCTGCAGGCCAACCACGGACAAGACCAACCTACCAACTAAACAGACAGACAGACAGACAGTCAGACAATTGCCCAGATCTTGCAACAAGTTTCGCTGCCATTGCAATTGGGAATCAGATTCATATTTGTCTTGAGATTTTGTTTGCAACTCAAAGGGCAATGTTCTGCATGTAAATAATACTAGCTAAATACAATTAAATTATTTAAATGATAGTTGCTACTGTCTGCCCAATATAAATATTTATTATACATGATCTTTACTTGTCTTAAGTGTAAAATTCTTAGATTTTCTCTTCCTTTAAAAACGGAAAGTAAGGAACTTAGAATTGAATAAAACGATAATTTAAAGGAACCTAGTATTGAATAAAAAATTAATTTGCATAAAATTCCAAGTTCCTTTTTGAGCCGAAAATATCTGTACATCTGTATCCTGTTTATGTTTATTTAAGAAAACTACTTCAAATATTATTTTATTATATTTTTAAGAGCACTTAACAATCTTTGAAGAGAATGATAAGAAGACAAATTTGTATAGTTTAATTAAAATATGACCAGTGTAATTAAAAATTAATGTGTTGTCTAAACACTTTGAGCATTTGTAGGAAAATTCTTCCATAAGTTTTAAAAATATGTACCATTTACTAATCGTACAAAAAGGAAACAAATTAAGAAACCTTGACGAAGCTTAATTTTATAACTATATAATTTACAAATAAATTGACTAGACAACAGTTCAGGCTGCACATGGATTTGCGAGAGAGATCAATGAACGTTGCCATCAAGGATTTTGTGATCTCTTAAATCCAATCGGTGATCGCTTTCATTCAAAAGTCTCTGTCTACGCTCTTTGCATATCAATTCTTTGCTCTCAACACAACGATGCTAATTGGCAGCTTCTTCCTTTTATGGGCAGCCAAAAGCAGCCAAAAAAAATTTGTAATGTTAATTACTCTCTTGTGAGAACTCGCTGTGTGATCTCTAAAAAATGTGATTTGCATGCGAAAGATCGTGTCAGGTATATTTCGATTTCGACTGGCTATTTCTTGACTTTATTTTTTTATTATTATTTTTTTTTTCGGTACGAGTATTGTATATTTTTTTTTTTTGGCGGCATCTCTTGGCGAGAGAAGTTCGTTGTCTCATTCATTGGCGTCGTCTGAGTGTCTGGCAAAAACGGCGTCGACGTTGACTTTGACGTTGGCTGCTGCGTTATGCCATAGAAGATTGAGAGAGTTCAAAGACACAACGGTACATTCAACCTGGGTAAACGACAAGGCCACAACACACACACACACACACACACACCACACCCACGTGGATATATCATCAAGTCAATGGCCTGAAGGGTTGATTGAACCCTGAAGACTGGGGCTGAGGCTGAGGTTGAGGCTGGGCGCTGCCTGCCCCAACAAACGGCAAATTGCAACCGAACTGAAGCAAACTATGAGAATGATTTGCAATTCAGCTGTAGCTGTGGAACAATGGACAGAGAACCTTTTGCTATATGGTATCTGGTATCTCTGTAGTCTCTGTACTGTGGTCTCTGGTCTCTGTGTTCTGTTCTGTGATCTTTGGTGTCACAGCATCCGCATCGCATCGCATCGCATCGCAGTTACTCGTCTTCCCGTAACAATTTCCCTTACTTATGCAGAATGTTTTAACGGTGGTTCCATCGCCCTCTAAAGTTGAAGGCATCAACTGGACACTGAACCGATCAAGCAAATCGATCGAGCTACAAAATGTAGGTGGTATGCATTTTAAAGCAGTGAAAGTGCAAGAACCAAACATACCCCGTTCATTGTGCTCGTTCGAATCGAATCTCAGCAGCGACAACAACAATTTTCTGCTTTTATAATTGCAGCAAAAATCGAAATGGAAAAACTGTTCAAAAACAAAAAATACTTGAATGCGTTTTTTGTCTTGTGGCTTATCTAAGTGTTTTCATTCAAATTTGTCAAAACAGCAAAGAAATTTGAATTGAATTTGTCATGGACCCCCACCTAATGTCCCCCTCCCCCCCTCCTCTTTCATTGTCTCCCTACCCTCATATTATGTAAGTTAAATTAGCATAAATGTGATTGATCCCACAGTTTGTGTATTATTTGATTTTTATTGATATGCCAAATGAAATGCAAAATAATGCAATTGCATTTGTTATTTGTATTTGTATTTGCAGTTTTTTGTTATTTATTTTTGTTATGAGTGTCGAACTGCACCGAATTGACTAAGCTCCAGTGGTACAGTAGTTACCCTACAATGGTTATTCAAGTGGCTTATACTCTAGCATTTGTCCATTCATTGGACCTCTTCCAGTTTGGCCAACTACAACTCATCGCTTCTACTCTCTTTCCCTCTTGCCCACTGATGACCCACCAAGTATTGGGTATTAACTCTGTCCATAACTCTTCTATCTATGACTTTGTCATACACATATGTCTTTGTCCATTTTCCACATCATTTGCATGGCATGCACATATTTAATAGACTTTCTGAATATCACAAAATATGCAATGCCCGCTCCTCCATTCAATAAAAGGGTGGAAAGGGGAAAGGGGAAAGAGAGCCTCAAATGGCACAGGTGATATTTGCATGATTATGACAAAATGTTGCGTCTCCTCTGGCAGAGTTCAAAGCTCTTTGAATGAATTTCCTACTCATATAACTGAAACATTTGCTTCCTCGATGGACTGAAAAAAGCTTCATAAATAAGTAACTCCATTCAAATTGCATTCGATTATATTATTATACCGTACGGTGAACTGGACATGCATTATGAGTGCACTTTTTGTTTGTATGTCTTGATTTCTGCTTAACTTTCAATACATTCGCTTATATTAAAGCACAGTTTTAGGCGCATTCTTTTATAACAAACCAATTGGAACAGAATCAGCATGGAATAAATAAGTTTAAAATGTACACAAATATCTGCTCAAAATTAAATTCAATCTAAAGAGAATTTAAAGAAATATGTCTATAGAACTTGTAAGCTTTCAGATATTTGACTCGTGTTAATCTCACATCTTTAAGATTACTTCCTAGGATATACTTGTTTATTGAAGTGTAGAACGTGCTCAACTTTAAACTATGACTCACAACCACTTCTGAGCTTAAATCTTTAAAATTATTATACAATAATATTACGTTTAACTTTGCTTTAAGCAGGAGAAAATGAATTATTCACTTAAAGCGATCTAAATATCAATAGATCATTGTTCTTAAAACAAGCTTTAATTTTCTTTTAATTTAAGTAGCATTTAATTTATTTCCATCCTACTCTGTTCTAAGATTTTAAGGATATTTCTAAGTCTGTCAATTTTCACAAAAGCTTCGATAACTCTTAGACTTGAAGGATATCCAGCAATCTACATAAGCATTTGGTAGACTCCAGTTTCCCTTTATATTAGTTTCTATATTTTTTTCATTTCTATTTATTTATGTTCTTCCTCTTTCAACTCTTTTAAGCCTTTAAATTATTTAAAGCACGCGCGCCTCAAGCCAACACTCTAGAAAGCAGTCACAAAAAATTGCCACAGCCCAAGCGCCACAGTCAGTTGCAAGTAGCACGCACTCTCTTCTGCTGTTTATCTCACCCTCTCTTTTTCATTAGTGCGTTCTCCCTCTCACTTTGCAGTTGGTTTGGCATTCTGCATTCGTGTGCACTGCTCATTGATCGAAATTGAATTGGACATAAATAAAACAAGATCAATCAATTGATTTATTTTGACATGTTGCAACAGCGCTTGCTCCAGCTTCAACTTGAGGCAGTGTGGCATGCTGAGACTGAGACTGAGATTGCAACTGCGACAGCGCCTGGCGCTTTATAGCCGGTTTGTGTCTCTGTTGCTTCATGGTGCACGTTGCAAGTTGCACGTTGCTAGTTGCACACGTTGCGCAGCGAATCTCATTTGCTTTGTCGCTGCTTAGATTCATTCTGCAACTTGTGCCTCGCCAGCAAAAAGAAACTCTAGCAAATTTTAAAACAAATTTGGATTGTGAATATTAAACGTACATAGGTGCAACACACAAATTTGTCAAAACTGATCAAGTATATAAAGATATAAAGTTTAATAGTTTTATATTTTATTATATAAAGATTTTTTTCCGTTATTGCATACTCTAATTTTTCAGGATTAGTTGTTGTTTATAAATAACTTTTTATTTGTTCTCTCTTTGAAAATATAGCAATCAACAATGTTAGATATTGAAATAAAACTAGACATACAACAAACAATTGTTCTTTGCTTCTTTTTGAGCTAACTTGGCTAACTTGCTTACGCACTTAACGGTTAATCATTGATTAGTTTGGCCTTTATAATATTATCTTTTAACATTTCATAGTTTATAAATATCCTGCTTAAATAGTAAATTATATAAATGGTTATATTTGTTACCGCATACCCTGAATAATTTGCAAATACTTGGTTTCGCTCGCATACCTACAATTCTACAGTTAGTTGATTTGATGCAGTTTATAAATATTTCTGTTTGTTCAATGGTAAATTAAATAAACAAATATTGTGTAAATAAATAGATTTGTCTTTTATAGAATGAGAGATATCCTATATACATATAGTTATAGTATGAGGCTTATCAATATGTTTCGGTATTAGTTGAGATTTTCGGGATTAGTTTTACAGTTTTAAATATTGTAATTGACTGAATTGCAAAAATATTTTCAAAATATTCTGATCAGTTTATTTTTTTATATTAATCAGTTTTAAAACTGTCGATATGGACTTTTACATTCATACAACCGGCTGACTGTAAGTTTTAATGTTATGTAAAGACCTTTTGTTGGTTTGCGAAAACAAATATGTTATAATTAACTAGAAAATTTGTCAATTTGTTTCACACAATTGAATGCAGTATAAATAGCAGAGCATTTTTTAGAGACATCAGTCGATTGCTAAACATTGTTAAACTCTTCTAAAAATGTCCTTCAATTGGATAAATTATTCATTACTCTTATTTTCACTCCTTTTGGTGGAATGCTGAAAGGCAGAAGGCGCATGTCGGTAATTTTCTAAAGAGTATTTCACTCATTTGTTGTTCGTTAAGTCTGTATTTGTATGCATTTGTAATAGTTTGTTTTTGTAGCAGACGTTCAAAATTGCGAAGGATAAACGACGAAGGACTAACCAACGAATTTAAGTAAACATTATTTTGTTATTATTTATTTTTTATTAAATCTGTAATTGCATTTATTTTAATATAATTTTGCAGAAGCCTATCAGCCAACGAAAAGAAAAGAGTATTGCCTTTGTTGCCTATTATTGGTGGAGCTGCTATTGCGCTTACAAGTGAAGCTGTAAGGGAAACTATTAAAGATAAAATAAAAGGTTTTTTTAATTGGCTTGGATAAAATTTAGCTGACCTAAAAATAAAATATATCACTAGACAAATCCCTGGCTTGTTTAAGAACAATATGGATTTTACGGGAAACCCAAAATAATTTCAAACAAAATATTTATAAGATCCCCACTACCAGCAATCTTTTACTGAAAGCTGGACTTCAACTAAAATTTAATTGGGTAAAAGAAATTAAATTTATAATTTAGACTAGTTCAATGATAATTGAGCAATTAAATAAGAATTTTGTTTTTATCTGAAAAACAAGTAAAAAACGAATTCTGTATGTTATTTTATTTACATTTTTATTTAACTTCAATTCAATGATAGAAATTAAAGAAAACAGCAAAGTTCGGTTTTAGTAAATTTCCTTGCAAAGTGTTTTGAAAATACCCCAAAAATAGCTGAACCATATATCTTTTTGTTAGCAGGTAGATTTCTATAAAATTAAAGTTTTTATTAGGTTGTTTAAAATTTGAGTTTAAAGTGTATAAATGGGTGCGTCGCATATTAATCTATAAGATCAAATTGAGGACTAGATATACTCGAAAGGTGCTTGTTCAATTCTTATGGTTAATGCATGAGTAGCTCTTTATTAACTGGCAGAAAGAAGGATGATAACAAACTTAATTGCTCCGCATGTTTTTGTGGCAGACTCCCACACACCCACACAGTTCAAATCAAACAGAAAAAAGCATTGAAAATAGTTTCTCTAATTCCCAATTCAAAGCCCACCTATTGAAAGTGTAACCTAAATGAGAGGTGGCTGGAGAAATGGAAGCGGGGGGGGGGGGGGGGGGATACCTCCAAGTGAAACAGTTGAGATTAATTGTCAGCTTTCTATGGCAACTGTTAACCATTTTCCCAGTCGACGTCATGTGTCACAATTAAAATAAGTGTGTGTTCGTGTGTGTGTGTGGAAAAGGAGAGTGGAAATGTGGTGAATTGTGAAAATGAAGGGCTGCCTGCGCAATCCTGTGCATTTTATTTTTAAACTTCCGTTTGAAGAGACGTCAAGAATTGCGCAGTGAGTGCATCAAAGAGAAAGTAAAGGAAAATAAATTGATAGAAATATATATCGTATGATAAATGAACTTAGAAAAGTCACGAGTGTCAGGGCGTGAGTGTAATAGCATGAGGTGTACACACTTGTGTGTATGTTGAGTGGGTTCACACACACACACACACGCACACACTCGCTGTGTGTGTGGGGGCCTTGATTAATGCACTTGCAAGCCAAAACTCTATGGCACGCCTTTTTGAGCCCACGAAGCAAGTCTAATAAAGTAATTTACTTTACTAAATAGTTGCCGGCAGCGTTTGGACCAGGCTTTAACAAGATGTTGTTGTCGTCCCCCTTCCCTTTACCCACCCCCCTTACTTCTACCATTTGAAAATTAGCATTTTAATTGAAATGTCACGCCGCTTTGCCAAGTGCCAAATGCGTTTTGGGCCAAGTTAAAGTCTCGACTTTGCTAGACACACAACATGTCACGCACTTTTTCATATAGTTTTTCCTACTTTTTTTACGTTGATGTTTTCATTTGCTACAAAACTGATGAATGGCATTTCGACAAATTTGCAAATAACCATTCCAAAAGTTTTCTAATTGCAACTGCAACTCACGCTTTTAGCGCCAATTCAATTCCATTCGCTTGGCTTGTCTATCGTTTTGGGGCTTTGCAACGGGAAATGGCAAATGGCAATTGGAGTTTGATAAATGCTTTGCAAATGTGCCGAATGTAAGGCAATGTTACAATCATTAATCAAGAATTATGTTAAGAAAAGTCGGTGGGAAAGTAAAGCACTTTTCTAGATTTAAGTTTATAGAAAATTGCTATACATATAACCATGGTTAGATAGCTATCTTCAACTTTGTTACTAAGTATCAAACATTCATATAACTTTGTTGTATCTAATGAATTTTCTTTTTGTTTCTTTGCAGGTACGAAGAACTCAATTTTAGTAGCAAATGGTAAGAAAACTATATTTAATAAATATTTAATTTAAAGTAGAATTATAATTAGAATATATTTTTATAACAAGTGACACTTTACTCTATATAAACTTACAACCATAATATCTCACAATCAGTTGTCACTAAAAAATATTAAATATCGTGTGAATCGAGGCAGACCAATTGCAGAAGGGAGATAGATAGACAATCCAATTAGAGCACCGTCTAGTTCAGACACGAACCTTACAGTCTAACTAGCATATTTCCCATTGAACTGGGATAACAGAGTTCTCACAATTCCAATTGATTGAGTATTTCATAAATAAGAATAAGCAAACTGCAATTCAATTGGGAAAACGGAAGCTGACAATTAGTAGGATTCATTATCGCACTGCACACAAAAGGTGACAATCCTGAGAAATAAAATCTTTAAATTTCTAATCGTATTCTCTCATTTTGGTTTTCCCGAAACAAATGTTTTACACTTACGAGCTGCACTTTCCCCTCAAGCAGCGATGCCATTTGCCAGCTCATAATTATTATTTATAAATATAGTACTACGCCCAATGCTCACGTGTTGAGGCTAAATCTTTTGTGTGTCTCATGCGCCAAATGGAAATGTGTCAGTTGGTCTCCCTTCCTCTCTGTATCCCTTTCTCCTTCCCTATGCTTCGCGTCATCTCTCTGTGAATTATGTACCATAACTAGCTCTCTCCCTCTTCCTGTCTGACACTTTCCATCTGTGGCGTTAATAAATTTAAGCATTTTATGCATAAATTATTTCGATTGCATATTAATTTTATGGGTGTGCGGGGGATGGCGTTAAGTCTAGTAGCCGCAATGGGTTTAACAATCATATTATTTATAGAGCTACACGTGTTATGATCACACCCCAGGGGCCAAAAGTATTGATGTAAGGATTTCAAGAGGTGAGCTACATTTCAAATTTATAGCCCAAAGAGTTGGAAATGTCAAATGTTGCATGATTTCAACGAGGAATTACATGCTAAACATCTGAGGTATCTTTTACAAGGTGCTTCGTTTCAATTTAGCTGAATATCATTAAAGATTTTGAGTTTTTTGAAATACTTGGAATTTTGTAAAGTTCAAACGCTCAAGTCGTAGTAGGCCAATTATACATATCAAAAATCATAACATAAGTAAAGCGACACTTGTCAACAACTTGTTAGTAAGAAATAATAGAGAACAAAAATTTTGGTGTTACTCGAAAAGTTTTCTAGTGCGTAAATATCAAATTTAATATGTGTATCTGTGCATCGTTTGCTTGGTTTGACGATTGGATTGTTCCGCTCGAAAGGAAATGCATCTTACATGCCTATTTTACCTTTATGTTGGGGATAGGAACCCTCATTTTGAATTTCGCGAGTTTTCTAGGTAAGTATTTCTTAAAACGTTACTACAAAGCAGTATAGCGAAATAATTATACCTTCAATACATTAGTAAGCCTTATACAAAAACATGAGTATCTTAAATTGGAGTTCATAGTATCTATACCGCATTTAATTGCTGGGATTCTATTGTACATTGCAATTAAAAAAGTAAGTGAGCAAGTTATTAGGCCCCTGATGATTGGTTATATGTTTTAACTAATATCTTTTTCTTTTTTACCAAGAAAAATGCTTGTATGTATCTTGCTGGCCTTTTATTGAGTTCAATTCTTCCCTATTGTTATATGGTATATTGCATACTGGCAGGTACATAAGAAACAATTCAAACTGTTTTTCATTATAAACTAAACTTTTACTGTTTTCAGTTCTGCAAGTCATTTTTACAGTTAGTGGATGCAGATACTACAGCACTGTACTAAATCCAGCAAATTAAATAAATTAAATAAACTGAATCAAACATAATCTGACACAGTAACAAATCCCGAAGTGCTTAAAAATCTTAGGCGCAAATTGTTCATACGAATGTAATTTGTTGGCTAATTAAAAAATAAATAAAATTAATTGAGATTTTAGAAATTTTTTTGGGGAATTCTTTTTGAAAAAATTGATATCTTTTATTTTCTTTTTAGCTATTAATCCACAAATTTACTCCCAAACTAAGTAATTAATTCTACTTATTATTGAGAAAGAACATTTGATTACGAGCATATTCAAATTGTTTCTAACTTCCACACTATTTATTGATTCATTGATTCAAATCGTATTCGTTTCTAATCTATTGATAATCGTCTGGCAGGTTTCACATAAATCTTGTTTAACTGCCAGCTATAAGTTATTTATATATATTGTCTTCTGATGCTACGCCTGAAAATTCTATAAATTAAACAATCGATTAGCTGCGCTAAATGTTCAATAAAAATGACTTATTTGTAGCACTCTCCCTTTCCTCTCCCCTCTCTTTCTCTCTTATTTTGTTTTTGACTTGTGATGCTTAGAATGCACTCATTATATTCACATTTTCGAGCCGAAGTTTTCACTTCTTATTACATCAAAGATCGCTGCAGGTGAGACTCTGTTTTTATCTCGAAGTAAGTCGAACACTGTCTATTGGCTTAATGTGTTCATTGTTTTCATATCAAATGCCCGAAAAACTTTTATTTTCAATAACTTTATGCTATTGTCTGGCTATTGTGGGTGAAAGTTCAGTGAGTATTTGTAGTATTCACACTCATACTCATACATTAGCTAAAGCTGCTTAGTTTATGCCAGTATCATTAATAACCCATTGAAATGTGTGTTAATTGTTGTATCAAAGAAACAAAACAGACAATTGCCTTATTACATCATCAATGTAGCCTAATTGCTCAAGTTACAGATACCCTGTAGTCTTAGTTGGCAGTATTAAAGAACAGAATTTGTTAAATCTTAAAAGATCATTGTAAATGATCATAACATACTAATTTTATCAGTCATTTTTTTCTCTTTTTCTTTTATATACGCTCTGTGCAACCTTTGCTAGTTAGCTTAATGTTTACAGGGTATACGAAAACATCCGCAAAGTGACCAAGAAGAGGAAAAGGTAAACAAGCAACCAAATGTAAATGTAAAATGTAAATGCAATTGGCAATTGCAGGCGCTCCAAGTGCGTTTAGTGCAACTTTATTTCAATTGCGAAATTCATACAATTGGTAACAACAACAATAACAACAACAGCAACGAAAACTACAACTACAACAAGGTAAACAACAAAAACATGTCCATATTTGCGTTATATGTAGCGGGCTTAAACGCATTTTGGCCAATTGCAATTGGGAATGCAATACCAATTCGGTATTTATAGCCTGACATTTGCGCCAACGTGGGCCAACAAATGGTGGCAACCTGCCCCCTTGTCTCTGTTTCTGTCTCTTTCTCTTTACACCCTCTTCCCACATCCTTTGACTCATGCTTATGTCCTGTCCCCATACGGCTAGTTAACATGTGTTTCTCTATGCCTTCTGCACCTGCGCAACGTCCAAATTTACAATTTGATGCCATTTTTGGATGCACCAAAGATGAAGATGTCGACAGCATTATTGTTGTTGTTGTTCTTGTTGTTGCTATTGCAGTTGTTGTTATTTGTTGTTGTGGCTGAAAGTGAAACGTGTAGCTTGTGGGTCCCGTCAATTGTTAAACGAAGCAACCAGCTCCATAAGTATAACACATACATACATACATGTACATACATTGTACACACAAATATGCACATACTATATGTGTTTTTAGAGAGCGCAACAAGCTATGGAGGTCAGCGTTCATCGTGCGATTCTTGGAAGACAGCGACATTACGAACTCACTAACTGCTGGCCATAAAGCACCAAAGTCCAGTTCAACGGCCAAAAATAAAGTGAATGAGAATTGGTACTAGCGGAAACACCGAAAGTTTGAATACTCTATGTCTGTTAATTAAGACAATTACTAGAGTTTTTGATATTACTCTTATCATTCTCAGCAGCACTAGCTTTGTTTTATTACAATTTCAACAACATTAACAATATCATTTTCAATGACATTATTCTTATTGATACATCTCCGTTTACATTTTCAGTATCATAAGCTTTGTCGCCCGGAATTAAATAAGCATTAGTCATAAAAGTAGTATTAGATTAATCAATGATAGTTTTTTTACTTATATCAATCGACTCATCGATTTTAAAACATTACTTCCCCAGAAGATCCAAGAACATCTAATAAGAAAACAGATCTTAACAACATTACAAAGTAATATCAATCTGCATTGTATCAAGTTAGGAATATAACCCAGCTTTTAAAGAGTATTGAAAGCGACACGCACCATTCAAAGTTCAAAAGGAAACAAGCTGCACGAAGTCGCAGTCAGAAATAAAGAGAGAAAGACAGAAAGAGTGGGAGATAGAGTGAGAGGTATAAACAAAAAAGTTAATTTCATTTTACAAGCGTACAAATTAAAAATGCCCAAAGTCTGCGCTTTAATTAGTCAAACTCGCGCCAAAGCCAAAGCCTCCAAAAAGTGCTCCAAACAGACGGCGACGCACGAACCACAAAAAAAATAAACCGAAAAGCAGCCAAAAAAAAAGTAACTTCAAGTAGGAATTGGAATTGGAATCGGAGTTGGAGTTGGAGTCAAAGTTGGAGTCAAAGTCGGAGACATGGCGACAACTTTGTCTGATTGCCCGCGCCAGCTTCTTGGTATTCCAAGGGGGCGGCGGTTGTTTTTCATTGACTTCCGCTGCAGGTCCAAGAGCAAGTCCAAGTCCAAGTCCAGGTTCCAAAACTTGGCCGCTGGCCAAACGACACTTGTCAACATTGTTGGTCTAATTTTGTAGGGCGTGTTTTTGTTTTTTTGTCGAAATGGAATGAAAATGTTGTCGAGATTTATGCGACAAGTTTTCTTCAAGCGTCTGCCTGCCACTTGCCCCGTTTGTTGTTGTCGTTTTACAACTAAATTTCCAAATAAAGTTGGTTTTATGATAGGCCCGTGATCTCAATCATAATTCTTGAGAACTTGTAAATGGAGTAACAAGTGAATATCTGAAGCTCTCCAGTAGCATGCAACAGCAGCAGCAGCTCTCATTTCTCTTGTTTCTCTCGTCTCGACTCGTCTCGTCTCATTTCAATGGTTTATGGCCAATGGCTTCTATGAATTTCGCTGCCAACCTTACTCTTAGGCCGAAAAATGAGATATTACAGCGTGCGTTTAAATTAATTGCCCCAGATGCGGTCCAAGATATCCCAAAAAAACGTGACTTAAAACGGGAGCCTCAACCTGACGAACAGTCGGAATGCAGTTAAGCACAAGTGATAACTAACAAACAGTGGCCGCTAGATGGCGCCACATTAAACTTTTAAAAAATGTAGCACAAGCTATTGGCAAATGCAGTTTTATTATATTACCCTGCGCAGTTTTAAAGTAGGTAAATAAAGGTGTGATAGCTCTGTGGGAACGTAAATGTTAGTTAAAGGCGCCTCATAAAGTTTTAAGAAAATCAAGCACTAGTTATTGCCAAAGTCACTTTTATTGTTATACCCTGTACGCATGGAAAGTATAAGGTATGATAACTCTTTTTTGAAAGTGTGTGCAATCAACAGAAGTTTTTCAATTATGAATTAAAAAGTATTTATCCCATTTCATTGCTTCAATCTAATGCTCAATTACTTCCTAAACTATAATCTATCGAAAAAAAAGTTAAACAAAGAAGTTCGTAATCAAAATTGTGAGAACAGCAGCAACTTTGGTCTTATCTTGCGTTAACTACTTACAGTTAGGGTATCTTATAAAGTCGAGCATACTCTTCAAATCACTACTATTTATAACACTTACATGTACTGATTTTGAAAGCATCGTTAATGAACGTAACTATTTGATTAATGGGTAATTCAGTTGTTTTTTATTTGCAAGTCAATAGATGGCGCCACATCGTAAATGCAAAATGCAGACACTTAACATCTTTTACGAGTACAACCTGTCGATATTCGATATAAAAGATATCATTTTTCAGTCAAGAGTGTATAGCAAATTCCATTGAAATGTGAGCATACCTGTAAATGTAGCCAATTTTCCTTCTAAAAACCCAAACAAACGCCCCTTTGGGCATGTTGTGTGGGCGTTTGTGCTACTTTCATGGACTACCGTTGATATTCACACGCAATGGGATAAAAAACAGCAGCAAAAATAAGAAGTTAAAAATAAAGATTCTTTAAGAATTCGAAGCAAAGAAAGTAATAAATATAATTGTTACGGCTTCATTGTTCCATTGGAACACCCAACACAACAAAAAAGAAGAAGTATAATAACAGGTAGCAAGTGAAAATTGCGAGTCTTATCTCTACTTTCAGTTTTAGATATTTTGTTGTTGTTGCTGTTTCTTTTATCGTTTGCTATTGCTTTTGGGTTTGGCTTTTGTGCTCGTACTTTTTTCCCTCTCCTCTCTCTCTGTCCATTGATTTGGCATTTGAGGCGAAAGACAAATGCCGATTATAACCATATCCATGTCCATTTGTATTCGCATCGGAGAGCTCTGTGTGTGGCAGAGTGCAAAATTGAAATTTCGGTTTAATTTGTGCGGCGGGAAAGCGGCTAAAATTGTTGTTATTATTGTTGTTGTTGTTGTTGTTGGTACGCATTGTGCGTGTGTTGGGGTCAAGTGGCAAGCCAGCCAAGCCAGCCAAGCCAAGTTTGTGCCTTAAGTCTTTCGTTTTGTAGTGCGCTGTCAGCGCGCTTGTCAGCAAATTTGTTAAACAAACTGAAATGAAATATAATGAAATGCATTTTTTTAGGCTGTTTTATTTGTGTTTTCTGTTTTTTGGCGTTTAATTAGTGGAGCAAGCATTTCGTTCTGCACAATTAAGGCGATGGTTTGCATTCAGCGTAAAAGAAAATAATAAAATAAAGATAATCAGAAAAGAAGAAGGCATTTTTTGACTAAGAATGTCGTTGAGTAAATACTCTGGAAAGGCAGTTAATGAAATAAGAAATGCCTAGCCAAAAAGACTATCGACTATAGTACTATTCCACAAACTATGAAAAATTAAACTTAATATGATAAAAGCATTATCTTAAAACAAAAGTTAGCAGAATGTTTTTGACTAATGAATATAATAAAATATATATATAGTAAAATCATATTATACTTTGCCAAAAATACATTATTAATGATATTTTCCACTCGTAAGTTACTCAACGCACTGACAACATGATAATACCCTCTGTTAGGGTATTAAAATGAAGCCGAAAAAAACGTTTAAAGGCGGCGTCCACTGTGATTAAATCAGAATGCGTGGACAGGAACAGAGACAGGGACAGGCAGAGCAAATCTCTTGTAAGCCATAAACTGCAAACTCATATGGAAGCAGGACAGCAACAGCAGGAGTTGGAGTTGCAGTTGAAAGAGTAGGAGTAGGAGTAGGTGAAGGAGGAGGAGGAGGCACTGGCTCTGGTCATGTCATTTAGCGCTTATTGTGTCTGCACGTCTTCGACTGAAACTGGACTAAGAAACTGAGGCTCGTTTAACCTTTGAGTGGGCAGACGCGCCTGTCAACTTTATGCCGTAAATTAAACCATAAACAAAAAAACAAAAGAAAACAAAAAAAAACAACAAAAAGCGAAGCGAGTTTCCAAAAAAAATATATTTAAAATTTCAGTAAATACGTGAAAAATCACAATATTTTCTGTCACGTCATGCTGCGGATCCAATGCTCCATCGCTCCACTGATCCAATCATATACGAGTCGTCACTTTGCTGACCGAACAAAATTTCAGTTCATTTCAGTTTTCAGCATATTTTTTTCTTTCATTTATTTTTGTTCATTTTTCTGCCTTTCAATTGAAGTGAAGTGTCGCGCGACAAGTGCCGCAATTGAGTTGCCTCCACTTGTCACACACATCATAGTGAAGGGGTGTGTACACTGTACAGTGTACAGTGTACAGGGTGTGGGGAAGTCCAGCCTGTCACCAAACCGAAAGCCATTGTCTCAGCGAACAGGTGAAGTTGTTGAGCAGTGAAATCGAGCGCAAAATTGTATCTCGTTGTTGTCGTCTTTCCCATCTGATTTATGGCCAACAATTTTAAACAATTTCATTTTATACGTTTATTTAAATACATTGCCTTTTTTGTCTTGAACATAATGACAACTGCTTTGCATGTCATTTTTGGCATTTGTGGCAAGTTGTCGCTGTCACTTTGTCAAATGGCAATGACTTTAACTGAGCTTATTTTACAGTTGAAAGACTGCAATAAAAGAAAGTAATAATGTATTAATTATGATTATAAATGTGCTGAAAGCCTTAGGGAGAAAAGTCTCTGCTTTATAGTTATTTGTTATTGCATTATTTTGATGCTATACATGTAGAAATTTAAAGCTAAAGTTATTATTTCCAATAAATAATTCACATACTATTTGCTATTTATTTAGCTGAAAAGATTGAAGCCAATATCAATTTTATTGTTGTATGTTTTTAAATCAGCTAAGTTACATTCTTTTATCCTTTTACAAAAAATGCAAGTAAAAGCCAAGCTTTAATCCCATTTAAAGAGAATCGAATAGCTTTTTCTGTGTCAATTTACATGGCCTTTAATTTAAGTGAGTTTGACAGCCAAAAAAATGGCAAAAGAACAATAAGATTCGATTTCATTTTACAACAAAATATCAGTTTGAACTGCTTTAAAAATAATCACGAACTGAAAATGCGTGGGAACTTTAAATTTTATTTTGCGTGTGACGAATGAAATTTGATAGAAAAATAGTAGAAGAAAAAAAATATAGAAAAAGAGGAACGTTAAATTGCAGGTAAGAAAAGCTGAAAAACTAATCGCACAAATATTAATGCGAGCTTGACAATAAAAAAGTTTTATTATAATTTTTATACATAATTTTTTTCTGTTGTTGTTGTTGTTGGCGGCGACCTACAAATAGCAAAAATAAAACAGAAACCAAAGCGTCGTTTATTGGGCAACTGTAATAAATTATCGAAAAACACGAAATGCGCACTAAAATATGGCCAGGAACAGTAACAACAACAACAACAACAGCTAATGCAACAACAGCAACAACAGCAACAACTAAACCAACAACAAAAATTCGGTTGTTGTCTATTAAAAAACGGGCGATTTGTGCCAAAAATTCAAAGCTTGAGATTAGCATCGAACCGAAAATGAAATCATGCAAAAATTTCCTAAAAAACAAGTGAGAATGCTGCAATCGAGAGTGCTCGACTTGAAATTGCCCTGTAAGCAAGGTTGGAATAATTGGTAGAATAACGTTTGAATTGAATTAATAGGGAATAAGATAATATATAATATAACAATGCCAAGAATATAATATTTTAGCCATATATGGTTGCAATTTGGATGTAAGGTATACAGAAGTCAGCTTAATTTATATTTTTTAATATCTTAAAGCCTTCTATTGTCCTATGACAACATTTGGTTCATTCAAAATTTAAATTAAAATGAGTAAACAAGTTCTAGTACACCCATTTTGGCAATTGAATACAGGGTATAAACAGCATCGATGAGGCAAACGGAGTAAACTGAAACAGGTTCACACGCTACCAAGAATCGAGATCCCGAAACAGTTTTGTGGATGCTAACGGGACGACGCAGGGGCGCAGGAAGTGTAGCTGAAACACCCTTTTTACGGGTTAAGGGACTGAGAACTGGAAACTTTGGATCTACCTGGAGGTGAATTGTGTGTGTGTGATACATTTCGCTTAATTCCTTCTCATTTTGATTTCTTTACTTTTTTTTCTCTTTACTTTTGGTTCATTTTGGTTTTTGTGCTGTGCGCAACAAGTGAATGACAGGATAATCGTCCTGTGTACCTGTTTGTTTGTCCGCCTGCCGCTGCCTGCGGTCTTTTATATAGAGAGGGATAATATGTGTGTGTGTGTGTGTGAGTGTGTGTGTGTGTTTCGTTCCTTTTTGGCATGTGAACAACTCGCATAAAATCTCTTAATGTTTGCATTCTTATGCCGCTGTCGTCTCGTTTGATGCGTGATCTTGTTGATTATGCTGATGGCTCTGATCTGTGATCTGTCTCAGTTCCCGGTCGGTTTCCCAGCAGGTTCCATTCACTCAGTCCGACTCAGTTCAGTGGCATTTCGACAGTACAAATTTCTCGTTTACCATTTTTTATTTCTCTTGTTTTTTTTTGTCTGCTTCTCCTTTTTTTTGTTTTCTTCTGTTTAGTCTTTTGTATGCAAGAGTGTGAAATTTTTGCTTGTTGTTTGCTTCATGGAAATTGCCTATGCCTTGGAATTTGTGGGAACAAGTGCACAGCCACAGTCCAATCCCAGTCTCTTTCCCAAGTTCAAGCAATTCGTACACATTACGTGCCTTTTCAGTGAGATGTGCCCGGAGAACACCCGCAGGCGAGAGCGTGTGAATTTTGCAATGAATATGATTTAAGAATTCTCTCTCTTCACTTTTTGGCAATTCTACGTATAGCTTTGTTGTTAATACACCAAATCTGTTAAAAAAAGAATGAAATCTTTGTTATAACTGTTACAGTGACAAATTAATTTTAATTAAATAACGTAGGTTCAATTTCTTTAATTGGTATTTATAAATATTTATTTTCTTATTTATTAATTATTAATTATATATGAAGTTACTTACCTAGTAGAAATTTACTTACATCCGTCTTTCTTTTAGATACACTGAAATGAGATGATTAAATATTATTCTGATATATTTTATATCTTTAAATATATTTTTGACAGAATATTTTACTTATATTTCAATAACATTATTAAGCCTCTCAAGAAATGATTTCTTTCATTTAATATTTAATCTTTCATTTAATTCTTTTATTGTAATGAAGAACATAATTTATTTAGCAACAAAAAATTAGCAAGCAAGTATAAATTTTGTCAAAATAAAAAATAGTTTAGTAATCAATAAAGTTACTTGGATGAATATTTATAAATACAACTCTCCTGTTAAATGACTTATAACAAAAGATTGTTAAATTATTCATATAAATATCCAATATAAATAAATTAAATAAAACGCTTTCTAATTTTGCACTGCAATTCAGTATTGATTCTGGTCAAGTTAAGAAGTCTTGGCCAACATCTTCCTCCTCGCCATCGTTTGCTGACTGACAGTTTTGGGCTTTATGGTCAAGGTAAAATCGGGACTGGTTCGTGATCCATTTAATTAAAATTCCAGCAACCTGCTCGGGTTTATGTGTGTTTATGTGCCCTAAAGTGCTGTCACCTTAACTCGCACGCATCGTGATTTATAATCCTGCAGCAAACAAAAATTAAATAATAAAACTGGAAACTGTAACAAAATGCTCTGCAGCTCATCCCTCTATACACTCTTTTTATATGTATGGATGCTGGATGGAGTATATAGTAGTAGTAGTAGAGGAACATCGGTTGCGCATGCGCAATAAATTCGGTTTTTATGACACCTGACAAAATACGCAGCAGCCTGATACTGAAGTTGCCCGTGTTGCTCGTGTTGCAGTTGCCAGTTTGAAGTTGCGGCTGCTTCAGTGGAAAATTGTTTAATGACTAATGGCAGTCGCAAGAGGAGATGGGGTTGGAGTTGGAGATGGAGTTGGACGCCTTCTGCTGCTGCTGCTGTTCGTTTATTGCCCTGTGTCTATTGAAGATTAATTTCATTTACACAACTTCATCGCCTTGGCCTGGCTTAACACTTTGTTGCCGGCTGCCGCTCTTACCGCTCTTACCGCTCTCACTGCCGCTGCTGCTGCTGCTGTTGCGTTTTGAAGTTAATAAAGCCATAAATATTGTCTTTGGGGGCTGTGCACGGATTTCAGTTTTGCTGTAAGACGCCGTAATACGCAACAGCAGTCAGCACGTCTCTCAGAGCGGCACAAATCGTTACGTGTCGATAGTTTTTAGTTTTTTATGACTCCTTTGTGACGCTGCCTAGTCGAATAGTCTACCAACATCATTCCACCATTTGTGGCAAGGCGGAGCATATGGCGCAGATTAGAAACGGAGCTGATATTTTATGAGGAAGCAAATTGCATCAGCAAGTGAAACTTAACATGTCCATGGGAGGAGCTTAACTTTATTAACTAACTCACAAACTCACAAGCAAAAAAAAACAAACATAAAGGAACATTTTAAAATCAATTTAACTCGCAATGCACAGCATTTCATAAGAGAATTGCGGCTATAAATGCCAGAGGCTGGTCAGAGAACCAGTTTTATAATGTAGAAAGTGATTGGACAATTGAGTTCTTAAGTAACTTTAATAATCATTTAGAGGCTATGAACTTTAAGTAGGCAAAGCTTAGTAAAAAATGCAATAAAAGCAAATATAAAGAAGATTAAATTATGAAATTATATTTTTAGACTGAATTAAGATTGTCCACGAAGATTATCGTATGATAAGTGATATTTTCGAATTTTGATTTGAGCCTAATTATCTGCTTTCAAATTAACAAACTTAGTTACTTCCTTTCTTGTCAGACATTTAATCTAGTTTGTTATTTACATTTTTGTTATTCTGTTAACGTAATTTTTTAATTGTACCTGACTCATATGTAAAAATATCGTTAGATTTCGATTTACGTCATTATAAAATACTCTTCTTTTTTCCAAAGTAAACCCTGCAAAACATACGTTATCTATGAAAATGTCTTTAAATGCCAGAATTAGCAAAAGGAACACCTTATCGAGACACACAAGTGAGCAAATAAATGCAACAGATAAAATTGAGGACGAGCCACAAACACAATCAATACACAATTCCCGTAAGGTTTATCCGAGACGGAGCAACAAACAAATGTGGCACATGAGCATATGAAAAGGTGCTTCACAGTCTTGTATATTTTTATGAAGTCAAAGCAATCGGAGTATTGGCACAGCTGCTACTTCATAAAATGGATCGGATCGAAACGGAACCGAACATAACAGAACAGAACAGGCGACAACCTTATGCAAAAAAGGTGCAACATTTTCCATGCCACAAAAGCAACTCTTTGTTGTTGCTGTTGAGCAAACAAGGTGCGCCCTAACGGATCGCTATCGAGTGGAGTGAGTGTGCGTGTGTGTGTGTGTGTGTGTGTGTGTGTGTGTGGCACTGTGCAAATACACCTTGCATACTATGAAGTCGCCTCCTTCCGGCCGGAAAAGTGATCTACACTCAAGTGGCGATAGTTCATTCGGTTCTTTTTTTTTGGGGTGGTTTTAACATTAAGGGGGTACATTGTGTGTGTGTGTGTGTGTGGCATGAACTTTTCCCCGTCTACCTGTCAAGTTTACGCCTGAGGGCACAAGCACCCAAACGAGCCGAGGCAGCTGTAAGAGGGTCCTTGAAAAAAGGATACATTAGTTGTATACGCAGTAGCTAAGGCTGCAACATGTTGGCTTAATCTACGGCACCTACCTATAGGGGTGGCTAGCTTTACAGACAGGTGTGCCCCGAAAATAGAGACGCACTCTGAAATTTGTTTAGACATCAAATGGTATGCTCATCTAACAACAAACCGTTTCCTATGGATTAAAAGTACAGTTTTCATTGTATTATAATGGTTTACCATAAATAAAAGAGCGTAGTATAAAAAAGGACAGCTGTTCCATAACAAACTCTAAGTACACAATACAGACTTTAAAATAATATCATAAAAATATATTGGAACTAACTGTAGTTATAGACAGCTAACAAGCATTCTTTCAAGATCAGAATTTGTTATTGCAAAATTAAAGAAAATTGAGTTCAGTTGGAATTTAGAGACGGAAACGGCATTCCGCTTGGAAATCGGTTCAGTTTTTCAAAGCTATAGAGCTTTTAACTTTTTAAACGTCTTCAACTTCAACTTGCTTCACAAGTCCAAACTTCTAACTTTATATAAGAGTTATATACAATATAATAACATGCATATTATAATAGCTCTGAATCTGTTTCTTTCATTCATGAATCTCATTCACAAAATTGTTGTTAGCTATTAACCATAACTGAAACTCTGTGATTATAGCTAATTATATATGTAGATTTTACATTGTAAAAGTTTCATTTCTAACCCATTCAGATATATGTTCTATCAATTACATGAAATTTAATGCTACTGCAATTGTTTGTCACAAGTCTTAGACTGAGGCACGATTCATCCACACGCACGAGCGTCCAGTTAACTACGTGAGGGTCTAAATTTTATATGTTTTGTGTGTGTTTTGCGTCTTTGGCGCACGGCTTCAATTGAAGTTCAATTGGAATGACGCGTAGATAGTGTCGCCCTCAGTTGCGCTTTGATTTTATTGCCAGCACTTAACATAATGAGCGGCAACGATAAGATCACGTTTCCTTTTCAAAAACAAAACCGATGCCGACAGTTGGCGACTAGCGCATGCGCATATGCTTCCTGTCTGGAGAGTGTTGTTGGTTGGCCGGATATTCCTTTAAGTACGTCGCCTCCGTTTTGTCTGTGCAATCAGTGCACAAAAGTTCAAAGTGCATGTGTGGAATACATGAATTTTCATGCCAGTTCCAGTTCCATTCAAATGCCAAGTGCAGCAGGAATAGAATTGAACAAAGGACACACCACACCTGTTTCCTTGGGCTTTTGTTAAGATTTATTTGAAAGGAAGTTCATTGAACTGACAGCAATTGAAATCGTAACGCACGTGTGTGTGTGTGTGTGTTTGTATACTTCCTCTGTTTCTTTTTACAATTTATATACCAAATAGGCTTCATGGAGCAACTTGGAGCGCTCATAACGTTTCTCCATCTCCATAAACTGTATTATATCCTTGACAGTCACAAGCTTAACCCGCACCAAAAATGAACGCGGTGGTGCAGTTGCAGCAACAGCTCCAGTTCCTAATCCTATTCCAGCACCAGCTACAGTTCCAGTTGGAGTACCACCAACCACTCCGAATGGTTTGCGTACTCCAAGAGCCATGAGAGCTGTATTATTGGTAGTCTCCAAACGTATTTCCGTATCCACAGAATTGCCTTTACGTTTGCTTTGTAGTTTCAAGCGCCTGAAATTGTTTTTATTTATTAATCAATGTTTTTTAATATTATTCCAACATCATGCAACAATTGCTTTACTACCTGCGAGCTTCGTAGTCGGTTTCATCATCCGAGCCAAAATCAGAAACCGCGCGATCATTGAGAAACAACATTGAGGTGCGCATATCAAGCTGCACCACACAGCGTGTATCATTTGATAGTTTGTTGATCGAACGATGTACTGAAAATTCAATGACGTTTCTTATCAAATGCTTTATGTAGGTCTCTACAGCAGAAAACAATCCATTCACAAGTTCATCCTTAAACTCTTTCGACACGTTCTCCAAGGTGCAATAATTTAGCAGTATTTTTTCAATGGCTTTTGGCTCAAAGAATGTGGGGCGTGGCATATCTGAGAATTTGGGCTCAAAGTTTTCCCCCTCGCCCAATGCTAAGTCATCACCTCTGTCGGGCAACACGAGCTGATCAATGATGGTCAACTGGCCGGCATAATGCTGCATAGGGACTTCGATAGCAAGGATAGACATGTTTTGAAATCAACGCAATTTTTGAGTATATCTGTAAAATAAGCCAGAAAGAAGGGTTAATACTAACTTGTATAAGAAAACAACAAAAGAAATTAATAATTAGCTTGATAAACCGAAAGTAAAAATCCAAGAAGAATCTAAAAATCTATAATTGTATCTATTGTATCTTAAAGATACTATCTTTACCCTATAAAAATATGATGAGTAATTTCTTTTTAAAATTTTCTTGCTTCTTTCCTTTAATTGATTTTTTAATTTTAAGTTAAAAATTACACTAACGTTGTTCTTGTATTTGCATTATTTTCTTTATATTGAAAAATAAAACTAAAATTATGTAAAAATTATTATACATAAAATATGAGAGTCAAGAGGATAGTTGTCAATATGAAAGGTTCACTATTTATCAGTAAAGCAGATAGTTATGAAGAACAGTATTAATCGAGCAAGTCTATTTATTTTAAGGAAAATCAATGGTATAATCCTTTTTAATTATCTTCTTATATCTAATGCCGCAAAAAGTTAAATAAACTCTGTTTTCGTATTCACAATTGATAGACACCTTGCTATGGTTATGTTTTCTAAGTTTTACTATTCTATTCTTTTGACTTGTAGTCTTCGATTGAATATCAAACAGTCTTGTGAGCAACTCTCTACACCATATACCTCATACACTTTAATGAAACACACACTTCTGTATTAAATTACAATATGCTCTGCAAGTGTATATTAAATGAAATTTTAAGCAGCTGGCGAGTGTAAAAAAGCTAGAGGCAAAGGCACGCGCCTGCACCTTTAGCACAAATGTAGAAAGAACATCAAGTGCATAATAGAAGGTGAAGGTAACAGATGCCAGCATGATCCTTACCGGTCGAGTGCATGATCAGTGACCGCAACAGCCCACTTGGCTTTACTTGACTTGACTCGACTTGAGTTTAGTTGAGTTGGCCCAAAACAGCACTTGTTCCTGTCCAGTGAACAGTGCATATTCAGTCAACCTGCCCACACACTCCACTGCCGACTCACATCTGCAACAGGACGTAGGACATGTTATGCAAAGTGCACAGGAATGCAACCAAAAAAAAAATGAAGGTGGTGAGTTAGAGGCACGAGCGACTAATTATTCAAAGTAGTGAACATGATGGAATGCTAGAACTAGGACGGATATTAAACAACGGCGCGCGACAGTCGCCTGTCTACTGTCGCCCCCTTTATTATTATTATTTGTTGTTTGGTTACCTTGTCCCGCACATTTCCGCGCACCGCTGACTCGAAAAAAGGACGGGACATGGGCACAGTCCAGTCTAGGTCCAGGAGACAATGAGGGTGCTTGGGTTGCATATTAAAACCTGGCATTTACCTGCACACCTCGCTTAGTGTTTTGACATGTAGTTTTACCCCTAGCTAGAAACGTATTAGAAATTCTGGTCAAGGCGACGGCTTTTGTCTTTTTTCCCGACTGTCGGACTGTCGCCAGTTTTCCCTGCTCCCGAACAGGTTCATTACGCGTGCCGACACTCTTCTTGTTGCAGTTGCACAGTTGCACATACAAGGCGTTGACCTAATTATGTGTGTTTTTGAATGTGTCTCTACTTTGTTTTTATCCACTTTTTACTTTGTAAGTTTCTGTGGCTTGCGCCTGTTTTCATATAGGGGTAGTTGCGGGTTACTTACCAAAGTTACTTTTACTAATGCAAGGTGCACGCTCACTTGTTCTTATTTAAAGATCTGGCAGAAAACAATTGAAATGACTTTGAAGCCAGTTGAAAAATACATATATTTATTAAAACTCACTTGACAGTAGAGGTGGAGAACTTTCAATAGCACTATCGATGCTTTTGAATTTACTATCGTCGGCTATCGGTGGCGCCGACTATCGATAGCCCTCTACTTGATTGGCAATCTAATCAACAATCGATGCATTAAAGTTATTAATCGATAACGTCGCATTGTAACTTATCGATTATGATTGTCCAACACTGTTTCAATGCAGAGCTGCATGCATGGTACAGTTGCAGCAAATTTTAAACTTATTTTATCGATTTCATATTTTGAAAAATTGTTTATTTTTATATAGAAAAGAAGAGAAGTCTGTATTTACATAAGCGGATAACAAATATCTAAATTTGTACTTATTGTTCTTGAATGTGGTAGAAAATATATTTCTCACATTATTTAAAATCCTATATATATTTTACGATAATTTTGTGGCATCTATTTTGAGCATTCTCCGTCAATTTGCTTGTAAGTCTAAAATTTATATTACTGTTTGGCAAATTTCGAACACTCTTAACTTTGTCAAAACCAATTCTCTGTTTATTTTATTGATTTCCAATCGGAATTTTAATCCGATTAATTTACTTCGCATCTATATTTTGTTCCTTTGCGAAGCCTAAATATGTTTTAAAATTATCGATTATTTTCGTACTAGTAGTGCATTAATCGTAACGTTAACTGGGCAAATTCAAGTCAGCATTTAAAAAAAATGCAGATTGGCAATTGCAATTGGAATAGTGTAGCTTGCATAATTCAGACGACGACGACGATGCTGGTAAAAAAGGAGGCAGGCAAGTTGCAACTGCTGCCGTGAAGCACATAAACTAAGCTAACAATTCAACTAAAATGCCAACTAGATAATAAAAAATAAAATCGATGAAGAAGAAGCAAAGGCAGGAGGTTAAATCAAGAGAGACAAGGAGAGCAGCAGGCTGATGGAAAATGTAAATGGATATAGAAATGCGAACACGAGACAGAGCGACAGACAGACAGAGGCTAAGAAGTAGCTGATAAATAAACAAATACTCACCAAATATTAAAAACAATTTCCAAAAGAACAAAAAAATATTTCCATTTATAATAATAATAATAATATAATATATATTATTAACATTTCTTCATAAATTTTCAATCCTCTAAATTTAAAGTTTGAAAGTTTAAATTCAACCCAATTGCTCTCTTAATTTTTAATATTTTATTTAAATAAACTGAAATAAAGCTAATTGTATAGCTTAACATGATTCCCGCTGACCGTTTTTTCCGACTTTGAAAAGGCCAGATTCGGCGAGAAAATAGCTGTTGTGGCAACACTGCTTAGAAGCTGAAGTCAAAGTCGATGTTGGAGTCCAAGTTGGAGTTGAAGTCGAAGGCGACCACCCACACACTATTTGCAGAGCATCCTCGCCGCCTGCGCAGTGTCAAATAGACAACAACAATAACAACAGCAACAACAAACAGAGTGTTGCGTGGCGCGCGGGCGTAACTGGACAGACAGACAGACAGACAGGCAGATAGACGGACAGACATACATAGAGACAGTTAGTCAGTGAGTTGTAGGCATATTCCAGCAAATAAATATTATCATATGGAAATTTTCTTTCAGAGCAATTACGATTGCTGCCACAAGCCGTGGCAAGGTGACCCGGCAAACGTCAAACTTTGCGCACACAGGAAATCGAAATTGCAACAAGTTGACGTTGTGGCAACAACGAGACGGCAACGTTGCAATGTTGCAAATACATACATACATAGGTTGACGATGATGTAGCACCGAGAATAAGACGCAGTTGCCTCCATTCATAGATGCTTCGCCACAGCATGTGGCAGTTGTAGAAAGTTGAAGGCAACATGGAGCACAGGTCGCACACACAAACACACGCACACACACAACAATTGGCATCGCATTCGTTTGCGTACCTGTTGTTTGATAGCTTTAGGTGCGATTCAAGCAGACGAACCGAGAGCTACGTTTTTTGTTCCTCTTTTTTTTTTTTTTTTGGGGCGCAGCAAATGAAATTGCCAATTGTTGCACTTTTAGTGGCAGTGGCAGCTACCGTTTCGTTGTTGCTGCCTGCCACACACCTTGCAGCACTGTTGAAACGGAAGCAACATGGTCCCAAGAGCCACTGTTTGTTATACCCTTTACACAGTTAACCAAAATGGGTTGCAAGCATAAAAGAGTACAAAGCGAGCATCTTAAGTGATTTAGAATGTGCTTTAATAGTTATATTAGAAAATGTTTGAAGTGTCTTAAACACTTTACTTTATCGTTTTAGTTATAGATTAAAATTATTTATACTTTATCTCAGTTGTTAGTCTTAAATTTTATTTACATTTTGTTATGACATAATAAAATAAACTTTGTATCTATTTTTGTACAGCTAGTTAACTAAAATCCAGTTCACAAAAAAATTAATCAAATTAGAAAAGAAGATTTTGAATTAACAAAATGATATACAACTTTAAATTAAACACTGTTAGGATGAAAAATAATAATGAATATGATAATGAATACTTTTGTGGATTCAGATTTTAGTTACTTAATGAAACATATCCCTGAGAGCTCCAATTTATGAGACTCTTTTCTACTCTACACACTGATTAGACATATTTAAAAGCCCCTAAAAAAATCGTTTCTAAGGTAACTTCTAGTCAATCACTTGCAGTTGAAGCACTAATTGTTGTTATTGTTGTTGCCACTTCAACGAGAGAGAGAGACGCTTTTTTAAGCCATTTTAATATACGGAGCCCTCGCTTGCCACGTTGCAAGTTGCAACGCGTTGTGGCAACATTGTGGGTGTGGCTGATTGGGCGAAATGGATGAGTCTGAGTCTGAGCCTGGGCTGGTCGCGATGATCAATCTTTGACGTGAAACGTTTATTGCAGTTTCAGGCTGACGTTTGTTAGCTGAAATGTTGACTATTATTATTATGATGATGATGAGGATGTGGACGCTGATGATTTTGATTGCAGTTTGCCACAGTTGCCCTCGGTGCCAGTTGCATTGGCTACTGGTTTTTTTCTCTCCTTTTTTTTTCATACCAGCTGCCACTTAAGTGGGCGTGTGGACCATTTGAAAATGTTGTTTGCCCGCCTCGATTTAAATATGAAAGGAAACGATTCATTTGGCTTATGGAAATGGCGGACAGGTCTCTTTAATGTTTCAATTTGAGCTCAATTCAATTGCTTATTAAGTTCTGCCTGACAAAACAATGAGAAACACACACCTGCAGCAGAGCGGAAGTGAGAATTGACACGCCTTGGCAAAAAAAAGTAGACAATTGCCGAAAACACCTACAATCGTATTGTGTCCCTCTGTTCCTCTCTTCCTTCCACTTCTAATTTATTTTTACAGCATCGCATTTCCGTTTTGCTTCTTGGAAGACAAATTTGGGCATTGTTCATGACAAATTGGTAACAGGAACTGTATTGTTTTTATATCCTTCACAGTAGACTATTAGGATATTGTCACAAAAAATATATGTAATGTCTTGAGTTAGAGTATCGTTAAACGTAAATCGTTGCTGAAGAGGAAGATGTGTTAACTCAGCAGGACTGCACTTTCATTATTTGTGCTTGAAGACTATTTTTTAAGAATACAAATCCAGTCTTTATTCTTTTTTTATCGCTTTGTTATCAGCGATTTAAAGAAGGTAACTTAAAGTAGAAGAATAAGAGAGCGGCAAAGATTAGTTAATATTGATGGGACATGTTCCATTGATTAATATTGTTCATTTTAATTGAAGATTTCACCTCTTTCTCTCTGCCTCGCTCACTATTAAATGATTAATAATTTGATTAGCAGTTGCCCAAATATCAACCTGATGTTCAACAAGTAGCATCACATTATAAGAACATAAAACAGCAACATTGTCAGATGCCTCAGATCGCCTTCAGCAAACGATCGACAGATGGATGAATGAATTTCGGCATTGACGACACGTTTGCCAAGAAAATTACTCGTATTATATGTAAGTTGTAAGAGGAGCAGAGAATTTCTTTATAAACATGAGGCGCGTTGCGGCGATGACACCATAAACCGGACGATAACCCCCATCAATGTCTGCGCCCCACGTTGACCCTCCATGGGCCCACCAAAAATACTTACCAAAAAATATCATACACAGAAAAAAATCTTAATTTTAGCCTGAACTTGCTAAATTTGTAGTCGGGATATATTTCTTAAACGAACACATTGGCTAGGACTTCTAATGGTTCAAATCTTTGATTCAAAGCTAAAATTATATACAAATTTAGGTAATGAAAACATAAGCTGAAAGTAATTTTAGAAAAAGTACTTAAGTAAAGTTCTTCATACGGTTTAAGAAAACCCTATATTTCCAAGTTTTGACATAGTTTGCATTGAATTTATTTTGGAATTCTCGTGTATTTTTTTTCTCTGTGTACTATATGCAAAATGGACAAAAAAGGGGGACGTCCACTTAATAGCTGTTAGGTCTGTGGACCAAAGACCAGACCAGACCAGAGATGCGATCCCAGTCAAAATAAAAAAATATATAAAAAAAATGCAACACGCCGCCGGCGGCGTGCATGGCCTGTGGTTGCACGGATGTGTTGAATGCACGCCCCCCACATGCAACACAAGGGAACTTCTTGCATCTTCAACTCCACTTCAACTCCATTTGGCAGCTCCAACTTGGAACTGGCAACTCCATCTTCAGTCAAAGTCTCAGTGTTTTGCTCGTGTGTCGTCAACCTGTAAAATGTATAACGACAACATTAAGCTCGTGCCACCAGCTGAAGGTTTTTTTTGTTTTTGTTTTTTTAATGGTAGGGGGCACTTACCGCTGTGGCGAGTTGAGCCAATGTTGTTGCAACATCATCTACACAACGGTACCACGTCAGTTGGCGGCAGGTTCATGCCAGTTCAGCACGCTGGCAACGGTTGATCTGATTTGTGTCGTCGTTGTCTTTCCAAAGGGGAGGCAAAACGGTTTCCAAGACCCTGTACTTAAAAAAAACAGAGCGTTTGTTGAGCTAGTGAGAAATAAGATGTATTCTGTAAAGAAATATTCAGATTTCTAACAGCAGGAATATAGGTCTTATAGTCAAGATCGGTTCGCTTATTTTAAGGCTTTGTTTTTTTTACCGGGTCCTTGCAGTCAGGCTTACTCGACTGCAGCCTTTTGTACTAGCTTTTTATGTTGTCGTCGTTGTTTTCTGTTATAATAAAATTTTAATATTATAATTTTTGCTGTTAGTTGTTGAAGCTGGTTTTCTTTTAGTTTTTTCGGTGTTTTTTTTTGGTTGTAGGTCGCCTCGTGTGTTGACAACCTGTTCCTGTTCTAAGTAGCTCAGGCTGTGCTCAGGCTTTGTGTTTTGAATCACGGCCAGGTGCGGCACAAGCCTCTGTCTCTGCCACTGCCACTGCCTCGTATTACGAGCTGCGTCTCCACACAAAAAGGATCTCAATGCGTTTTCCAATTGCATTCAAGCGAAAAATGCGGCAGACGCTCAATAAAGAGACTCTTGGTGCAGATGCCACACCAAAAGACGACGCAATTCAAATTAGTGCTCAACACTCTCTTTGGGTTGCATTATCCTGAAACAACGTTGATTTATAGACACGACGTTGCACGCGCTCGTTCTTCTTCCTTACAATTATTTTTAGGAGCCTCTGTCATGTTTTTGTTAAGCGAGTGGAGCGTGTTTGTGTCTCTGTGTGTGCACACTCTTTGTTGGTTTATTTATTCAAATGCGCTTGAAATGCATGCAACGAGAGTGAATCTGTATGTGTGTGTGTTTGCCACTAATGAAAATCCTGGCTTCGGCTGGTGAAAACATCTGCGCATGCGCCCAAAGTGCATCCACATTGTCTGTCAATGGATATGACAATGCATTGATTCAGCTCCCGCTGAAAGATTGCTACTGAAGTGGAAATGGCATCTGAAATGGAAAACAAATCAATTTCAATTCATATAAGCGAAAAACAGGCAATATTAAAATTGAAAAGAATTCATTTAAGGGAAAAATCATGGAAATACAATATTAGGAACGAAGGAATTTGTTTCTAATTTGAATGCAAGGCTCTAAGAAATTCTAGGATATGCATCTGAAATGCAAGAAAAATGTATAACAACCAACTTAAGCATATGAAATTCGAAATTGAAGAAATATTTATTAATATATTATTAATCGTAGATCAGTTGATAACTAAAAACAAGTGCTGATTACTTTAGAATCTCAATCATTTCTTAACAGATTTCTTTTCAATTAAATTACAAGTAAAAGCTGTAAATTTAGTTGAATGTTTGTAAAAGTATTATCTCTTAAATCAACATAAATTCTGTAAGTCCGAGTAATATATTTTAGCATGTAAGAAAATAAGTGTGGAAGCTTTATCTCCACTTTAATGAAAATCAAATCTATTACTACGAAAAGATATTAAGCAAATCAGAGAGTGGAGCATAAAAATAAGGCAGATGCTCAGCGGGGACCGCCCACATTGGAAATAAACCAATCTTGAGCCATTTGAGATAGGCATTCACTTAACGGACTCCTCACCTACATACCCAGTTTGTAGAGACTCATCAAATTGATGGACATGATTAGAGACTTAACATCAAAAAAAAATGTGGAAAGAGAAAAGCGCGACCTTTGGCGCCTTGAAGCAGTGCAACAAGCCCCTAAAAAAATAAGAAAGACAGATGCATGACGTATAATTGATGAGCTTTTAGCATTTAAACAAAAATCAGCTCGTGATGCGGTTCAAGTGTAACTAAAAGAGTGATAGTGAGAGAGAGGGGGAGGAAGAGAGAGTGTGTTAAAGAGAAGAGTGCAAAGGTGTTAAAGGCAGACGGGTTTCTCGGGGCAAACACGAAAATGATTAATCATTTGGCAGGTGCGCGCTTAGCCCAGAAAAAGATGCAACAAACGGTACTCGAAAGGGTTTCCCTTTAACAAGAAACTATTTAACTTAATTTCAACGGTTTGCATTTTGGTTAAACTGTCAAGTGGACGACGGCGTCCGTCGGCAATAACACAAAAGGCTCTAAAGGATTGCTTTTATTTGGTGTCTGCCTGCGTGCCACACCCACACACACAGGTAAACAAAAGGTGCGATTTGTTCGAGGCGTGGCAAGGACTCAAGTCCTCAAGTCTGACCTGGCTTTGTAGGCTGGCCATCATTATATAATTTGACGAACAGTTAACAAGAGAAACGAGAGAGAGAGAGTTGAGAATGAAATCAAAGCAATGTCTCTAATGACGGGTTCAACTCGTGGCTGTGGCTGTGGCTATGGCTTGCAGCTTGAGCTCATTTTGACCATGGCTCTTTTAATGGCTCTTCTGATCTTTTTATCAAGATTTATGACAATTAATAATAGGTATAAGTCGTCGTTGCTCAGCGACTTCCGCTCCCAATCAATTAAAAAATATAAGCCCGATTTCTCTACAATCTCCACTAAATTATGACAAACTGTATAAATATAGCATGTATATATGTAGTATCTATAAGTTTAAGCAAGATTTATGTTGACAGTTCGACCACCTTGCCTGGGTACACTCTCATGTCATGACGCAATCAAGGTAAGCACCTTGCCAAATCCCAGGTTTTGATCCTGAGTCAGTCTAGGGCAGCTGGCAGGCGTTCTTGAATTCTAATAGCATCTTCATCTCTTCAGATTTGTCAGCTGTCCCAGCTACCCGCTTTTGTGTGCACATCTTTTTTTTTGTCTTTTTTGCGAATAATAGAAATAGAAATAGCGATAGGCATCGGTTCTATAGATGCCTAGGCACAGGTTCTATTCCTGACTTTATATAGTCCTTGTGTGGCATTCGGCGAACACAAAAACAAGAGGGAACAAGATGTTCATCACCTGTCCTTGTGCCAAAGGCAAAACTATGCTTACATCTTCTTTCAATTCTTTTTTTTTTGGCAAGTTGTCTTTTGTTTGAGGATTTACTGTCTGATCCATAGGGTAAGTGTAAGTCGACCTGCAGCCAACATAATATCGTCAGTTTCTCTATTGGCATGTGCCTCAACCATGAGGGTGAACTGCAAATTGAAAATGCCAGATGAACTGTAAGGGAATCAGAGTTTAGTTTGGCAAAAGTACAGGTGAAGTACTCTTACCTCAAGGAGCTCAGCTGATACTCTCAAAACAATACGATATTTTACTTGCAGCGAGTTTTCCAACAATTGTTATGTTGTGTCCGGAAAACTGATAGAAAACATTCTTGAAGAATATCTTGAAACACTCTTGAAGCTTGAAATCTGTTAGGCCTGGCAGAAAATATAACAGAAAAGTTATTGATGTTATCCTAACCACTCTGAATATATTATTATTTGTTGTTAAAAGTTGTTAATTAAAATTGATAAAAATATTATTTTTTTACTGCTTTTAGTTAAAGATTAAAGAAGTGAACAGTGGTTGAAATTTACATACAAATTAATTGTTACAAGTTCGAGATATTAAAAGTAAATTAAAGCAACATAAAGCTTACGTTTTTCTAACTGAATACACTTTTAATTTGTCTCATCGCATTCAGTTGAAGTTAAAGATATAAATAATTGGGAAACATTTTAAATTGTCGATACTTTAAAATATATGTAATGTTAGCTTAACATTGTTAGGAGTTTGTGATGTTGTTCAAATATGTCTACTTTAAAAAGATCTTGTGTATCTTTGATAACAATATTCCACATCTATAATTGAAAATCTATTACGTTATCTAGAAGACATTTCTATACTAAGAAACCAAGGATAACCCATTAGATACGCAGTTCAAATTGAACTATCACAAAGTATTATAATCTTGTTGTGCGTGTAAATAAAACCACAGACACTTGTTAAGCATTCGCCAAGTTGTTGGTAAATAGCTGGACAATAAACAAATATTAGTTTGAGGTTTTTTTGGACTGGAATTTGGTTTTGGTAACCACATGAAGATAAATGAAATGTCATTTGGACACGCACGTCACGTTTAGCACCTGAATTTGTTTGTTATTTGCCGTTGCCAGCAGCAACGGCTGCTGTTGGAAATCACATTGAAAAGTTGTTCTGATCGTGATTTTTGATGACATGAGCATATTTACCACATAAATGGGTTTATTTACTTATACTATTTCAAGATGTTGGGCAGGTGCTAAGCGAACAAAACGCTTGATAATATGTGCCAGATAGTTAGATACTTAACTATGTACATACTATATATAGGTATAGATAAGCTATTTCATGGCTCATAACTTAGACCACACCTGTTGGTTTCTCACGCTGCATGTTGTCTACTCCTTTCAACTTTCAAACTGTCTTGTCACCGCGGGAGAAGGTCGTTAAATCGTCATACAACTCTGTTTAGCATTGTGTTGCCTTTGTTTTTGTCCTTAAACAAATGAAATCCTTAGCAGGCGTCTTCCTTTCTCGCTGCATGCGATATTTCCATTCAATTCTGCGCACAATTCCTAATGAAACTGCGCATTGTTTTCTTTCATCCTTCCATTGTTTTTCATCCCGGTAGCTGTAGGTGGTGAATTAGTGCTGCCAGAGCACGCCCTTGGCATCAAGTGATGTGAAGCATCTAGACCTAGACCATCTGGCATTTACAGCTGAAAAAATTGACTTGCTGCTGGAAGAGGTAGAAGTTATAAGTTATTTATTTAACCTAAGGATGTTGAACTCATAAAACTTAAGAAAACTACGTTCAATGTAATTAATAATGGTTATAGAACAATTTTAACTATGCACTTTTTAAATTAAAAAAACATTGCTTTTATTTTTATAACGAATCGCTAAAGAACAATCATAATTTCCAGTACAACGAGACATATTTTCTATTTAATAATGCAGACAGAAGACGAGAGAGATCTCATAAACAACTTATAATATATTTTCATTTGGTATATTTGATGTTCATTATATTTGTTAATAGAGATAAGTTTCACTAAGGTTTTCGTAATGCTTTTAATTAGTTGATTTTGTTAAGGAACATTTAAACTTTACGGTTACAGTCAATATATATAGGGTCATATTATATTTACATTGTTATATTTACTTTGAAACGGTTAATTTCGGTTAACGGTTCCGCTTACGGAATCGCTTACACATTACTTTATCTATTTGTATTAAATGTAAATATAAATATAGAGTATCTCTTTGTCTATAATATGTAGATTGATCTATTTAATATATACCGTCATAATATATTTGTTTATTTACATTGCCAGTGAATAACCAGATATTTATGTAATCTGCATCGAATTAACCAATTGTAAATATTTAAGTATTTTATAATTATTCACGTTAGTTAACACAATTTGAAATGCATTAACTGTATTTATATATATGTTTGTATTTATATATATGTTATGTTTCGAGTTTCTCATACGATCCTGATGAAATGATCATATCTCAAATATTAAAATAATCAGTTAGAATTCAAAATTTGGCAAAGGATTGCTTTCGATATGTGATTTGGAAAATCGAAAATTTGAGAAAAGTATGGGTCTATACAAGAACATACATAGGAAAAGTGGAACTAAACAATTGGTTCAGGCACTTGTTATAGCGATGCATCGCTTTGTTATACGATAATTGAATATTTGAAAAAATTTGATTGTCACGGCCACATTCAATATATAAAGAGGCCAGATCACATTTACTTGCAGTCATCGTAAAATGTTCTACCAAATAAAATCAATGTGAGTAATAAGATAGATAGTAATAAGATAAGATTTCGATAAAAATATTTTGACTGAAATAATTGACTTGTTCCGTAGCATGGTGATCTAAATGCACCCCATTTGGGGGATATTATTTGCCACTAGCCTGCCACGGTTGCATCAAAAGGACTAAAAGTTGCAGTTACATCATCAATTAACCAAGTATAGGACATTCTTGTATCAGCTACTTTAAAAGAGTTTTACAGAGGATTAGTCATTTATAATACATATGATATGTAATCTGTTCGAAACACATTTGTATAAAATAAAATATGTGTAGAGTTCCTGCTCTTATAAATATATAAAAGTGGTGGCACTTGGTTTTGGCAACATCTTCATTAGAATCGAGATCACTTGCTTCGTCAGTTCAATGGGCATATCGATCATTATTCACAAGGTGGGTGGATCCATCGTTGCAACGTCTTATCCTCAGTTTTTTTTTTCCCTGACGTTCTTCCATTCTATTGTACGCAAATCTGCACCAAATTTATGCAAATTGAAATTCCATAGCCAAACACCTGGCCTGGCAAAAGACAACAATTGTTTCAATAGCAGGCAAAGGAATGATGAATGTGCTGCAGATTCCACACACACACACACACCACTCTGCAGTTGCCAGACAACTTGGCGCGCCGCACAAAACTATAGCAAATGTTGAAGAGCGAGGCAAGGTGTCAATTCTGGGAACTGTGCTCAGCGTGCTCAGAAGTGAAGACCAGGATAAACAATACACACAACGCAGCGGGAGTTTCTTGGCCAAGCAGCAGAAAAAGGCAACAAAATTGTTATGGTGACAATGACAATGACAATGACAATGCACTGACTAGTTATATGGCCAAGCTGCACAATAAGCAGGCAACAACAACAAGCAGAAATACACATAACGAAGCGCAGACAACATTATTGTCATCTCCTTCATCAATAGGCAATGTACATTGGAAACTAGTGCACTGGGCTGTGGGAGAATCTCCCTCTATCTCTGACTGAGGAAGCTCCAATTTACAAAGTTCTTCTGCTTCAGCAGCCCACTGGAAATTTACAATTGTTGCACATTGTTAGTCCCTGACTAGACTTTTATAATTCCAACAGAAACGAAGAAACGAATATATTTGAAGAATACATTATTTTTAAATATTAATTGGATAATTAAAACTACGAGATTAAAACTTAAAGTTATGAAAAACTATGAGTTATGTTTATGGAATAAAATTGTTAGTTAAAACTGAATTAATAAAAATTAACATATTTAAAATACAAGTTAAACCACGTCTTTTGAGTTAAAGGTTAATTAATATTTCATATTTTTAAAAATTTGGAGAAAAATTTGACTTTTTATTATCTTGCATAAATCGGGTACCACATCTGACAATGGTATATCAGAGATTTACAGGTCCCAGATTCGAAAAGAATAAACAAAAATATACAAATTTAGAAATGAAATTTTAAAATTTGAATAACATATTCCAAAACTACTTTGTCCTTTCGATATATCTAGCAAGCTTTGTTCATTCAGACAACTTTAGATCTCATAAGTACATTAAAAAGCTGTGCACATTTAAGAATAACACAAATTTTCAAATAATTTTCGCTGAAGTAAAACGTCGATCAAAATGTTTCCACTGGATAAATGTTGTTACGTACTTCCGCTAAAAACTGGAATGATTATTATAGGCATCATCGATATATAGTAACACTACTGGTTTTGGGAGGATACGCGGTATCCGGTATATTATTGGTTTGCGTTTATAATTTATTCCACTTACTAATGTCGAGCCTAATACACTAGATGGTCAGCCCCACAATATTGCTATCGGAATCACTTTACCGTTGATACATATAATTGGATGCATACTTCTATTAATTTCCGTATGTGTGGTAAGTTTTAAGTAGGTCTGATCCCAAATTAAGAAGTAGCTGAAATCTTTTCATTCCCTAGCCAAAAAAATTACTACCGATAGGTTATCTGGTGACTTCAATCTTTCGCCTTTTGATAGTTATATCATATATTGTGCTGTCGATTATTGACAAAATGTTTTTTACGTATCCTTTAATCAGCATCTTACTTTGTTGTAAGTATTTTTAATCATGTTTAATTTATAAAATTTATTCAAAGCTTGAATGCCCGCAGTCCTTTACATTTACTTTTGGATTTGTGTCTACTTTGGTACATTGAACTTAAAAATGCATCGAACTAAATCAAATTACAAATAATTAGAACTGCAAAAATTCTGAAATAATTAATGGATTAATTGAAATCTATAGTTTGCTGTTATAGTTTTACATGGCCAGTCGATCAATACATAAAATTGTTAAAATTTAATAAAGTGTATGTTAAAGATAAATAGAAAAAAAACATTTAACTGTTTTATAACCAATTCTGTTGCGAATCAAATTCTTTTCAAAACGGAAAAATGGAGAATCCAGGAATCCAGAAGCGATCATAAGCGAAAGCGATATTCGTTTTGTTTTGTTTCCTGGCTTGTTATAAGCGGAGTATAAAAAACAGCTATTTGACCTTTAATATTTAATACATCAAGCATGCCTTGCGCATTCAGACACTTAATCCCATTTTAAAAATATATCAAACGAACATATACTCACTTAAACACTAAACGTATCTAAAATTTATCGCTGAAATTGTTTTTAGACCGAGGATTAAAATGTTTCCATTGAAGAAATGTTGTTACGTACTTCCGCTAAAAAAGGGTATTATTATTTTAGGCATTATGGATCTGATATTACTAGAAATTCTTGACAGCGCGGAATTATTAGGTATATTATTTATTCTTATATGTATATGATTTATTCAATTTACTAATGTTGTAAATAATACATAGCGGCCATGGGTAACGTTTTGATTTGGATTTTAGTATTAGTTCTTATGACGATCCATTCAATTGGATGCCTTCTGCTTTTAATTTCAGTATGTGTGGTGAGTTTGGAGTAAATCTAACCATAAATAAAGAATAAATAAATAAATAAAATATTTTTCCTAGCTTAAAAAGTCGTTAGTAATATGTTATCTGGTGACTGAAACCATTCGCATGTTGGAAATTGTAGTAAGTTGTGTGCTGAAATTCATTAATGGTCAAATCATTTTTGGTGTAATCAATATATTTTTTTTTAGTAAGTATTTTCAATTGCATTTGTTTTATAGTTTCTCTAAAATCTTGAGTGCCCACAGTCCTTGTCATTTACTTTTTGATCTGTGCCTATTCTTGGTACATTGAGCTCAGAGACTCAGAAATCAAAGATTAGAACTGAAACATAACTGAACTGATGAACGGATCAATTGAAATCGATAGTTTACTGTAGTATATATTAAAACCCCGAAACATATATAATCCAGGATGCCGAAGAGAACCGATACATAAAGATTTTGAGTGGAACGATTATAAGTCTGCCTTGTTATAATTGGAATACAGGATCTGAAATCTATTGTGCTTTCCTTGAAATTCAGTAAAACAAGCATGCTTTGCGCAGTCAGACACTTTATCCACTTTTAAAAATATATCAAACAAACTGTACTTACTTAAGCACTAAAATAATTTAAAATTTGTCGCTGAAATTGTTTAAAAAACGACGATTAAAATGTTTCCCTTGGAGAAATGTTGTTACGTACTTCAGCTAAAAACTGGAATAATAATTATAGGCATCATTGATATAATAGCACTACTGGTTTTTGGAGGACTAGGAATAGCCGGTATATTATTGTTTTTCGTATATAATGAATTCAATTTAATAATGTCGAACCTAATACACAGCGGCTGAAGGAAAAGTCCTGGTTATTATCATTTCACTCATTATTCCGTTGATCCATTTAATTGGATGTATACTTCTATTAGTTTCAACATGTACGGTAAGTTTGAAGAAATTCCAATCATAAGTGAAGAATAAACTGAAATATTTTCCTCTCTAGCTAAAAAAGCATTTGCCAGATGTTATCTAATAACAAGTATCATTCGCATGGTGTTAACTTTAATAAATAGTGTGATTCTATTTATCAATGCAGAAATAATTGTTGGTGTAATCGATATCTTTTTAGTTAGTAAGTATTCTCAATCGCTTATGTTTTATAGTCATTTTTAATGCTTGAGTGCCCGCAGTCCTTGGGATTTACTTTTGGATCTGTGTCTACTCTTGGTACATTGAACTCAGAGAACTCGAAGATTAGAGATGAAAAATACCTAAACCAATCAACGGATCAAACTTTCACTATTAATAATATTCAAAATGACCCTTTGGCAAATTAGTTAAAATTTCATATAATGTATGTAGATAAAAGTTTGAAGCCAAGTTTTGGTTATATCGGTATTTCAAAACAGTAACTTAGAAAATCCAGGTATCCCTTGTAAAGCTGTGCGATTCTTCTTGAGGCGGCCATAACCGGAATCAATAAAAGGTCTAAAAGGTCTACTGAATATATATCAAGCATGCTTTTCACATCCTGACACTTTTAAATTTATTATAAGTATACCAAACAAACTGCACCAAAAATAATAAATATTTACTGCTGAAATAATGTTTCCTCTGGAGAAATGCTGTTATGTTGTTCCGCTAAAACGAGGCATTCTCATTTTAGCCATCATCGATTTGCTATTACTCGTAATGGATGGAAGCTGGGCAGCGTACAGATTGTCAAAAAGTTATAATGAACCTTGGTGGTCGTATGTTGCATCAAATATTATTCTATTGATTCATTTAGTTGGATGCATAGTTCTATTAATTTCATTACGTTTGGTATGTTTTAATTAGATCTTAGTCGAACTAAACTGAATTCTCATTCCATAGCAAAAAAAGTCTTTAGCAAAATGTTATATGGTAACTGGAATCATACGCATGCTGGAAATTATAGTAGTAATCATACTTGGATTTATGGAAGGACGCATAACAATTTCTATAATCTACATCTTTCTGTTGAGAAAGGTTTTTTATTACAAAAAGTTTCTGTAAGTTTCTTAAATGTTTGAATGCCCACAGTCCTTTGTGTGTACTTTTGGTGCTGTGTCTTTTCCTGGTACCTTGTGCTCGGATATTTCAGTAATTATAACTATTAATCAATCAATCTGATTGCTATCTGGTGTGAGAACTAACAATAAGTTGCTTACACTGTCTGAAGGAATTTTTGTATGATCATAAACCAAATCATATTCGAAAGCGTGTTAAATAATGATACGAGTATTTAAGCAATTTTGAAGTTTTTAAGCATGTTGTTGCAACATGGAACGTGGTAAGAAAAACAACAGCAATAACTTGGTCAAGCCCTTGAGGCACTAATCCTATTTTGAAGCAATGAAACAAAAATAATAAAACTCTTTTACGAGCAAGCTCTAAAAATTAAGAAAGCAAATGCGGCCAAGCGAAGGGACTTGCCACGTCTGCGTCTGCGTCTGCAACAAACAACAAATTATTAACGACATTTTAAATACAACGCCTCTTCGGACCGCAACTGAGTTGAGTCCCGAGAGCGAAAGGGGTCAAGTCTGGGATTGAGTCGGGCCTCAAGTCGGAGTTGGAGACTCCTTAAGGGGCATGCAACACGAAGACAACGGCGACAAGCGAAGACGCGACGCCTTTTAATGAGATTTGTCTGCTCCGAGAGATACATGAAAAACTCATGTTTCTTTTGCATTTAAGCGTTTTAAGGACACGCAGCCACACAACAACAAAAAGTAACCCAAGTCACTTGTTGGGCAACGTGTGGCATTAACAAGTGTGTGCAACTTGCAAGCAACTCTGTCTTGGGCTCCACAGAGTTTCTGCTTTATATATTTTATGCCCCAAGTTGGGTTGTAAAAATTGAAAATTACTTTTGTAGCGGTTCCCGGACCTGTACAGTGAACACTGTGATCCAGAGCCCTACCGCATTTGAAAGCTGAGACAATAATTGCACAGTGAAAATTACAATCGAGCATTTTTATTGACTCAAGGCCCAAAAAGAAAAGAAAAAACACAAAAAGAATTGCCTGACACGGATCTGTGTCTGTGGATCATGCACTCGATGAAAGTGCGTGTGGATTATGGAGATCTGTACTGAAGAATGCAACTTAGACTTGGACTTGGGCTGAAACTTGGACTATAGCATCATGTGCACCCGCGGCGTTTAAATGCTGTTGTTTGTTGCAAATGAAAGTTATTTTTTACTCGTACAACTTTTTTATTGATGCATCCAGGATATTATGTCCAGACTCCCGAACATGACAGTCCAAATTGTGGCAAATAAATTCCTAAAAATTTAAATGCCACCCGAGAGGGAAAAGCTTTTATCATAAGACAAAAAATGATCTTGTAAACGACTTTGTTTAATTAAGATCATGAGAGGACAAGGGCTTGTCTAAAGTTTGAAGTATTAAAATAATACAAAGGAGCTGGAATCTGATTTTTGGGAGAAGAACTGTTAATTGTTCCAGGAAAAGAAAGACTTTCTTTATAGCAATAAATAATATTACATACCCTGTGAAACACACGTGTGAACTATTCAGCTTATAGGGAAAGATACAATTATATTAATTTCTTTGACACACAATTTTCATCCTAATAAGGTCTCTTCGAGAGGACTTGCCAACAGCATAGGAAGAAGAATACTTGTGTTCCTGTGTGATTTAAAGTTGCAACAAATGCAAACTAATTAACTTGCACAGCGGTTTGAGGCATGCCACACCTGTGGGTGGTCGAGCCTGGCGTAGAATGTAATGTAAGGTAAAAAAAAAAAAGAGAATTAGTTAACAAGATCATTAAATCTTTGTTAGCCGTCGTATCGAGCGTGGTCTCTGCTCCATTAGAGTTCGAGTTAGAGAGACAGAGAGCTGGTTTCCACGACGGACCGATAAGATAAGAGCGCACCCAGAAGAAGAAGAAGTGGAAGAGGAAACATACCTGCCTCATGGGCACATGGTTTGGGCTTCGGTTCGGGTTCGGGGCACAGTACGTGGTCAGTCGAGTGGACAACGTTGCACATGTTTATCTATTAATTTATGCTGGTGGTTTTGTGGATTTGGGCCGACAAGATAGCGTATTGCCCTGGAACTAGACCTGGACCTGGACAAAAGTTGGCTTCTGCCTGCTTCCTGGGAATCTCAATTCTCAAATCTGCACAGCAGTGGGCAACAGGGACAAACATTTGATAAGCTCGCTAATTAAGTTAAATGTGCGCCTGTGTGGGCTCTGACAAACACTTTTCCAAGAACTTGACGCAATTGGCACAGGTTTTCGGTTTTCCTATTTATTTCTAAGGCAATGTCCATGATTTATGGTGCCATCAGTAACAACACCTTTTTTTTTATCTAACAACACAACACTGAAAGTGTTTTTGTTTGTTGTTGTTGCTGTTTTACAGACTGCCACTTGAGATCCTCCACATGTTTTTGTTTTTATTTTTTAATTACTTACATGGCGCATGCGTGTGGCATCTAAATTTAGGTTTTGTGGATTCATCTGTGTAACCCTTGTCCAAAGTCAATCAACAGGCGGTACTTTGGGGTAACACTTAAGAGTGACGGAAAGAGATGTTTTTAACCGGGCGCCAACAGAAACAAACTGGAAATGAAACAAGCAAATGAAGAGAATGTTTTTTTATTTTAAGAGTACAAACTCGTTTGCTCTTAATTTAATTTTAAGCTACGTTTTATTTGCACATCTTCAGTCCTTTGACAAATACTTAACCCATTATGAAATTCACCCCCGCTACCTGTGACGTCAGTTGTCAAGTCACTTTTGCACGTGTGCAAATACATTCACACATACCTGTGACCAGCCAGGTCAATCCATTAAAACACTTGATGAAGAGGTAGAGGAAGATAATCCTTTTTATGGTCGGGTTATTTGGGTTATTTTTTGCAATCAGTGTCGAAAACAGGGCTGATGAAAAACTAATGATATATCGATATATATTTTTGTGCGTTTTTTTAAGCTGCTGCTTTACCGCTGCATGCAATTTAATTTCCTGATGAAATGGAGGCTTAAAGGTTAATTATTGCCACTATATCGAAGTGCGAACTTTGAATTCCTTATTGAAAGAAAACACAGTTAATTAGAAGTGGGAAAGTGACTAATTAAATTCGTATTTATGGAAATTTAAAAAGCTCTTATATTACAGAAATATACTTAAGGCACCAATCTGTACTTTGTTTGTATATAAGCGTTGTAATTTTTTTGTATTATTTATATACACAACATAAATTTTTTTCAAATCTGATTTTTACTGTCAAATTCTGGCAGCCCTGTGTAATTGCAGAGTTGTTAATGAATGGTAATGCTAATCGATTGTCCATTTACTATTATCGATAAGTTAGTTTGACAGCATCAATTGTAAAGAAAACGTGCTTGTGTATAAAATTAATAAAAATACAGTAAGTCTTGTATTTCAATTAAAGTTTGGCTTATTAAAGTTTTTCCCCAACTTTCAAAAGAGCAGCGAGACATAAGAGAGCCACTTTGTGAGTATTTTTATGGCACAGTTGTTGCTTTTAATCAATTAAAATTTAATGTTCTGTTTGGTCTCTTCTCTGCAGACTGCAAGAGAGTAGCTGTTGATCTTGGTGGAGCACGCTCTCTCTCTTATTTGGAGCTTGCATACTAAAGCAAACATAACGGCATTTAGCTTGTGCATTTGTTGTTGTCGTTGTCGTTAGCGATTGGTGCAAGTGTACGCGCTCCTCAGTACATAAAACATACATAAACGAGCAAGAACCGGTTTTAGCAAGCGACGCTGCGATTGGCCCGCAACGCAGGCTATAACAGCAACCACAACAACACAAACAAGCAGGCACAAACACGCACGCACGCACACACAGGTATTAAAAGACACAGGCACAGACAAGGGAGCACACTTATAACTGTTGCAGGTAAACGTGTGCTCTCTCTTCGCTCTCGCTGCCTGCGCGCTCTCTTGCTCTCTGACTGCGCGCTGCGCTGAGCTGAGCGCTGCTTTGACTGCCTATAAAAAGCCGCGACCAGCGACGTCTTGTTTCAGTTCTTCTCTTTCGTTCATTGCAACAACAGCACACAAATAGAAGCAAAGTTGAGTTTCGTTCAGTTCAGTTCGTTAAGTTTTGTGCGCAACGCGATGTTTATGTGAAGAAAAGATCACAAATTGAGAAATAGCACAAAATAAAGTGACAATAAAAGCGTTTACAATTCTATTTCAATAAAAAAGTAAAGATACAAAAACAATCACAAAATGCATACCGTGGAGCATATGCTAGTGGAAAAGAACTACAGCAAGTGTCCTTTGAAGAAGCGTCCAGTGAATTACCAATTCGAAGCTGAGCCCGAGGATTTGTGCCTGAAAAAGATCAGCAACAACAACAATGCGACAACTGTTGTTGCAACAACAACAACAGCTACAGCAACAACAACAACAACGGCTTCTGAAGAGGAGCTTATAAATGTCAGCGATTGTTGTGAGGATGAAGGCGTTGATGTGGATCACACAGATGATGAAGGAACCGAGCACATGGACATTGAACAGGATGATGAAGATGAGGATGATGTGGATTGTGTTAATGTTGAAGCTGATCCCAAACAGACACAAGCCGCTGCTTTGGCCGCTGCTGCTGCTGTGGCAGCTGCCTCTGCCGCTGCTGCAGCTGCTTCTGTAGTGGTTCCCACTCCCACATATCCCAAGTATGGCCTACAGCCATGGAATTTCCACATGTCCCCATATACTGCTGAGTTCTACCGGACCATCAATCAGCCACATCTCCCAGCAGCAGCAGCCGCTGCTCATGTGCGTCCGGAGCTGTTATCGCCAAGTTCTCCCTCGGATTCATTGGGTTCGTTGTCGCCACCGCCTCATCATTATCTGCATGGACGTGCCAGTTCCGTTTCCCCGCCCATGCGATCCGAGATGATCCATCGACCCACAATTGGAGTACGTCAGCAGCAAAGTTTCCTGCCTTATCCCACATATCCTGCTGCCTATACTGCTCTTGGGTATTCTCATCATCATCAGGCGTTGCATCCACAACATCATGCACCCATTTCACCTGCCTACTCTGAGAGTTCCTACTACTCGATGCGCAGTTTAACGCCTGAATCTGCGGCCAGTTGTTGCTCTGTACCTGAGGATCTATCGCTGAAACACAAACAAGCCGTGTCCCTGCAACAACAGCCTGCCACACATAGTGATGCCTCCTCAACGGTTGGAGCAGCAAACATCTCCACATCGGTTTCCTCTTCCTCTACAACGAGTTCGCCCAGCAAGAAGGATAAATCCTCGCCACCACGTTATCAATGTTCTGACTGTCAGAAGTCCTACTCTACATTCTCGGGACTCACAAAGCATCAGCAATTCCATTGTCCTGCCGCCGAGGGTAATCAGGTGAAGAAGTCCTTCAGCTGCAAGGACTGCGACAAGACCTACGTCTCTTTGGGAGCACTCAAGATGCACATACGCACACATACACTACCCTGCAAGTGCAACATGTGTGGCAAGGCTTTTCCCGTCCCTGGCTGCTACAGGGTCACATACGTACACATACGGGAGAGAAACCCTTCAGTTGCCAGCATTGTCATCGTGCTTTTGCGGATCGCTCCAATCTTCGGGCTCATCTGCAGACGCATTCGGACATTAAGAAATATTCCTGTGGCAATTGCTCCAAGACATTCTCCCGTATGTCTCTTCTGACAAAGCACAACGAAGGCGGCTGTCCAGGCGGCAGTGGTTCCGGTTCCGGCTCAAGCTCCAGTTCCAGCGCTACAGGCTCCAACTCTGAGCTATCCTACAGCGGCTATCCAGAGCCATAGGCTCCTCCTAAAAACAAGAAACAAGTTGTACACAAGCCATGTTCCACCAAAAATTAGTTCCTAGCTCGAGAGTAAGCGTTAACCGGCAGCTCCAACAAAAAAAAACCCAAGACACACACACACACACACACATAAAAAACACCCAGTGAATGAATTCTTATTATTTTAGGTATTCTTTATTTTTTTTTATTATTTTCTAGTCAGCATTTTCTTTGCAAGAGAAAATTAAAAAAAAAATCTAATTTGAAAATTTTCCTTTTTTATTTTCTAAAAATTTTCTATTATAATTTTATCTTTATATATACATATACATTTAGAGTGTGTGTGTGTCACGATCCTAAGCCGAACTATTGTAAAGTATTTGCAAGTGTCCTGTACATAATGTATTACGCCCCGGCGTCTAACTCTAGAGACTCTAAAGAGCACTTTCTACAACTACTACAACTGTAAAGCTACAAACAACAGAGAAATCTTTTATATATACATATATACATTTGTATCTCCTTTTATAATAGTATTTTAGATTGTAATGCTACATATATAATATATTTACACATATATTTTTGATACACCCGATGAAACTTTTTGCATACATTGAAAATGTTCTTAAACATATAAAATTTGATATGAAAATGTTTTATAATTTTAAGTAATTTATTAAATGGCATAAAGAATGAACAAAGCCGCAACAAATACAAAAACACTGAAAAAAAAAACACAAAAAAAATCTTTTTATTTACATAAAATCAACAACGACTGCGCTGAGAATGTTTTGAAATTTTGTTAGATTTGACTTGCAAAATGGCATGAAGAAAAGAAGAGACAGAAAATATTTAAACATCTGAAAAAATCTCTTGTAATAAGAGGAAGTTTGAATAATTGGGAATCTTTTTAAGGGACTGACTTGGAAATTCAATGGTTTATTTCTAAAGTCAGGAGAAAAGAAATTTTGATAAAAATTATGCAATACATCTTTGATAATTGGAGGATCTTCTATTATTTTGTAATATGTCTTTTCTATGAACTGTATGAAAATATATTTTTTGCCAAAGTTGTATCTGTTGGGATTAAAGTTGAGTCTTTTAATAATTAAAACTTCTTAAACAATACCAAGGAAAATTATGGCTCTTTTAATTAAATACACGTCATCTTTCTTTTATTAATATCGAATGTACACTAAGCTTTAAATTGATTGTAGCAGCAAGTTTATTTCAAATATGAAAAGTATTTTATTCAGCTCAAAAATGTTAGAGTTTTTCTTATAAGCGTAAATGCAGATTTTCTTAATGGAAACTATAATCTAATTGGAATGTCTTCCTTTCAATGGGAAATGGAATTGGATTGCGAATGGTTAGCTCCTCAATGAACTGTCAAGCGATTTGCAACCAACTTTTTAGGTCATGCTCCTCTTTCACAAGTTTCAAGCGGATTTTAAATAAATATAAACAAAAGCAACGATCGACCGTTGAATCGTTTGATCGGTTCAACAGCTACGAAGCTCGCACAGAGTCAATCAACCAATCGCGACATTTTATTGCCTTTTGCCAAAGATTCAAACATTGAACGTTTATTTTTTTTATATGCAACGCGGCTCATAAATTATATTTAAATTTCTGTGCACGTAGTCAAGCGTACAATGTGAGTGTGATTGGATGAGGAGCGGTGTGGTAAGAAGAGTGGTGGGGGGGGGGGGGGGAGGTACAGGGTAGGCAGGTAGTCACAAAATGGCAGTCACTAAATCAAATCCGAAACGTAGCAACAACAAAAAACTCATACACACATACGATCCAATAGATCCGCCAAGTTTTCGCTAAGAGAGCTCCATCAACGTCTTATTAAACATAAACCTATTTTAATGAAAAAGATCAACACAAAATACGCAGATATATTACTTTTCATAGGTGGAAAAGCAACAGATCTCAAGCGATCCCCATTCCGATCCAGAGCCATTCATGCGGAAAGAGAAATCAAAAGGCGACACTATTTTGCCTAAGTAATAGTTACAGTTATAGGTCGAAGCAGTAGATACACTAACTACTTCCTCAGATAGATCTAAAATTTGTATACTTATATGCATTTATATTCCAAATAAATGATCATTTTAAGAGCTATCGGTTAATAACTAGTTCGTTTTTCTAACTATAGATATAGGATAAAGGCATCAAATTAAAAATGATCTCTATAAAAGATTATTTATAAAAGTATTTGGGGGAATAATCTTATGTCCTTTAAAGGCTTGATTTTATAAATTTTTTATTAACAGCTTCTATTTACTATTTTATTTTGTAGGTTTAAATGTTTTAACTTAATAATGTTATTAGAATTGATCTTATTCTAGCTCCTTAAGAAAAGCTCGCTTATCGGTTTTATCTTGTTTAAATCGTTGTTTAAGTAGTGATATCTACAAAAGCTTCTTAAGAACATCAATTATAGTTACAAGTAAGATCACAATAGATCAAGCACATCAGATGGTTTTATAAACTTATTGTGTAAGTACATATACCCAGTACAGAAAGTGTATAAAATATGGGTGCGTTCTCTGCGGCGAAGCAAACTCATTATCGAGATCAATTGATCGCCCAGGTGGAGACCAGGTTAGGCCAAGTCAAGCCGTGTGTGGATCTGCGCCTTCAACTGATGCTCCCTCACTTCCTACACCCTTCCCTTTTGCCATTGCTCCCACTTAAAAAAAAAACCCAAAAGGTAAACAAACTGCGAATGGAACTACGACAATTGTTGCCAAATTAGATCATCAGCAGGAGCAGTAACCAGTCTGGAAAGTCAAGTCTTCGTCTTGGAGCTGCCTCACGTGTGCAAGATGGCAACACAGCGATCGTTAAAGGAAAAAAAAACTCGAAGTAAATATATGAAATTAATATGCACGCATTTCGTGGCTTGCCTCCGACAGTGTTGCCTCCCCTCGCCGTCTCAGTTCCCTCTCCAGTCGGTGCAACACTCAGGTTACAGACTCGAAGCTGATCGTGCTCCTGCTTTCTTGCACAAACAATTTGCAAACGATTTCTAATAAGCGTCTTAAATTGTAACAAAATAGACGCGCATTTAGGGCCTTTTGTGGCCTGGCAACTGGCGATAACAAAAAGACCCAACAACAACAACACAAGCTCGAAAAATAAATAAAAATAGTCATAAACATGGCCAACAAAAAATATACAGAGGGTATCAAAAGGTGGTCTGTCTACCCCCTTTATACCCTTCTTCTTGTTGGCGCAGTTCGTTTTGTATTTTGTTGTGTGCCAAATTTCGCGCTTGATCGACGAATTTTTACTTGGGCCAGGCCAATTGGCCAATGGTGTTGGCCAATGATGACTTTTGGCTGTCCACGATGATCGCTGTTTTGTTAAGGGATAACAGTGGAAACAGTCGAAATGTTTTCCAAGGGAGTCACTGATTGATCCTCGCTACAAATAAAGCAGTTCAACTGAGAGCGAAAGTAGGAAGTATAGAATTTGTGGATCAACAAACGATTCTCAGTTCATAAGCTCTCTATGATACGATCGGGTTTTTCAGATCATTGTGGTTTTGGGAAAGTGGAATATATAATTTTTAAACGATATGCATAAAAATATTGAATGATGGTTGAAGATCATTAGAAACTATGATACCCTCAAAAGTATTTAAGGATACCATCCATCTCAAATATATCCAAAACTACTCGAACCTATCAGAGGACAACAACGCTTCTAAGTGATCCTCCATAAGTTCCACTTGCAGGATCATTACTCTTTATCTTTTTTAAGGGATCCTTTGCGGATCCTCCAGTGGTGATCCAGTGCTCCATATGTTGTAACAGTTTCCTCCTGACTTTAGCTCCTGCTCTATCTTTCGCTCCAACTGCAACACTTTCAGGTACAAATCCAAATCCAAATCCAGCTCTATGCTCGTAGCTCCCCAGCCAGCGATCGCGCAAAAAAGCACACTTCGTCGTGACAAACAAAATGCTCACGTTTATCGCAGACAAAAGATCTCAATTTTTACGCTAAAATTTCATTCGTTTTTTTTTCTTTCTGTTTTCCGTTTTCTGTCTGTTGTTGTTTTTATTTTTATTTTTTGTCGCTCTTTGGCAAGTTGCCTGCTTCGTTGGGGCTCCCTCATTTGGGCTGGATCTGCTCTGGTTCAATTGTTGGGGGTGGTGACAGGAAGGGGGGGGTTGTATGGGGTGCTTGTAGGGGCAGCCTTTTGTTTGGAAAGTTTTTCAGTTTTTGGCTCGTTAAAAAAAATTTGAAATTCAAAAAAAAGTAAAGTTTTGTGAGCTCAAACAAAAAATGATAAATTGCAAAAAGGGGTGAAGGGAGTTGGTATTAAAGGTAGAGGGGGAAGGGGAGTTAGTCAATTGTTGTTTTTTAATCTTTGCATATTCATAAAGCTCGATCTGTTTACCATTTTGCGTTGTCGTTTGACTTTTTCTGCTTTATTATGGCACCAAAATCGGTGGTCGTCAGGTTTATCAGTGACATGGCCAATAAGTTGGTAACAGGGGAATTGGGAAGTCAGTTGCAAGCAGCTGCAGTTGCAAAACATCAGCAAAAATGATATTAACTTATTGTATTACCAAACTCCTTTTCTTGCTGGCATTTCATCGGTTAAGCCAACTGTAGGTGGTAAACCAATAAGAAGCTTAGTAAAAAGAAATAAACAATTAAAATAGAAAACTCTTTAAAATGAGTTGAATTTGAATAAAATTAAATGAATATGTGATGAAATAAATTTATTTATTTTTATTTTATAAGTTAGAGAGATAATAAAAGACAGCAAGAGATAGAGAGAGAGAGAGAGTTGGAGGGAGACCTTCTCGAACTCAAGACCAAGTGCATTTCACACAAAACGTGCAAATAATAACACCATCTCCATCTCTGCCTAATGATCTACGCCATGTTGTTGTTGTTGCTGTTGTTGTTGTTGCTTACACACACACACTTTTAAGACAATAAAACGCGTTAACTGCTGTTTGCCTCTGCGCAAGTTTTGTTTTTGTCTGTCCTTGCATTTGTCTGACAACTCTGCCCCTTTGCACTATGGTGAATTTACACAGTTTTGGAGGAATTCATTTACATACATATGTATATATCAAGAACATTAAAAGATATTTCGGTCTAGTTCTTTGCATTTGCCTTGTTATATAAATATGAACCAGAGCTTGGGCTTTGTTTTTTACGCATTTATGAGAAGGTTCGGTTAGAAACATATAAAACATTATAATTTAAGAAAATAGGGGAAATATCATAATAAAAACTTTATCTTTAAAAGTTTTTAAAAGTTAGAAAAGGTTTATTTTAAAAAAAATTTTATTAGCTCAAAAATTAACAATTATGGATCATTATTTGGGAAAATGCATTATACTTATAGTTATGTTGTTGAATTAAATTAAGTTAAAGTTCGTACCAAAACCTTGGGCTCAGAGACTCTTTAATCTGTTTTGTGAATTGAATCGAAACTCTTATATTTTGTTGACTTGCATGCATACTTTATGTCGACATTTTCCGGCAAAAATGGCTAAATGCACCATTGTGCTTTGTCTTGGCCAATGCCAATATTGCACGCTACGCAGCCAAAGCGGCTAACTAATTGGCGAAACAGCGGCAGCAACAACAACCACAACAACATCAACAACAACAATGGTTTAGCCGCATTGGGTGAAAAGCCGCCAACTAGCCATAGCTAAAGTTAAAGCTATAGCTAAACACAAGCAGGTTGCCTCTGTAGGTGTGTGTGTACGTGTGTGTGCTAGTGTTTGTTTGAAGATGCTATCGTGTTGTTGTTCAGCTCACGCACTAACTATTACACTCTTACATACACTCTCTCACAGTGCTCTCTCGCTCTTTCTCTTGCTCTCTCTCAGCACTTAAAAGCTTTTCGTTTAGCCAACCAAAGCGACGCGCGCGGCCCCACAAAAACACTTGCGCTTGACTTTTTGTTGTTGCCTATTTATACTCTCTATTAAAAGATGTACTTATTTGTCGCCCTGCGTGTGACGTCTGCGCTTTGATGTGTGCATGGATAAGTTATTAATAATTACTTATTAGTTAAGCTGGCTTGTGTATAGCTTACGGATTTTAGCAAGGGGCTCAAATTATTTAAATTTCATTTTAGTACACAATTATACACAATGAATTGTAATTACAATATAATATTATATTTGAACAACGTTTAAACAAACTATATTTAAATATACTTACATAGCACAAGATTCGAGAAGTGTATTTTGAATCTTATAAAGTTTTTAGTTGTCCCCTTTGGAAAAATAGTTCCCAAAAGAGATTTCAAAGATTATCTATCATGATGGTAACTTTAAAATTTTTTGATTGATCTGTTGTCAAATTCCCTAGACTTAAATTTTATTGAACCTTTAATTTTAATTATAAATTTTAATTTATACTTTGATTAGATTTTAAATGCAAATTTTCAATTTGACGACTGATTTTAGCAGTAGTAGTAGTAGTAGTAATAGTAGTCGGATAATTAGTAATTAACAATAATAGAAGTTAATAAGCATGTTGAGCTTTGAATGTAGATGAGGCAGGGGATCTTTCTACCCCCTGCCAACGCCTTTGTATATAAGTCTGCATTAAGAGTATTTAAGATTCGACTTTAATTTTGGTTGATGTTTCTGCTGTTGTTGCTGCTTCATTCACACAAATTAGCGAAAATTGTCAAAACAAAATGCAGGAAATACAGAAAAAGTGTTGTTGTCGTGCAGCAGTTGTTGTTGTTATTATTATTGTTGTTGTATTTCGTGCGTTGCACATTTTGTCTTATCTATGAACAATAAGATTTGTTTATGACAATAATTGCAGTTATTTTTCCGTTAAGAGGGTTGGGGAGACTACAAATTAAAATCCAGACAAGCACAAACATGTTCTTGTCAATTGTTATCCCTGCTGTCATCCCAACCTCACTTTTCCCACCTGGATTTCGCTCTCAAGTCAAACGCTTGACCCCAAAAACTCAGCAAGAATCTCAGGCTGACGAAACACCCGCTTCTCAGGCCCGAAACTAGGTGCAGTGAACTCATAATCCTAAAAAAAATTAAGTATAAAGGAACAAAAAATAAAAAAACAGAACACGACACATTTGAAATGGCATGCATATGAGAAAGATGCCGCTGCTCCATTTCCTACAGCTCAAATTACCAAAAAAAGAAAAGGAAAAATTACTAAAGCAGGAAAAGAACCTGTTCATCGACATGGATTTTGACCCAACTCCCGCTCTTCCTCTCTCTCTCTCTCCTTCTCCCACACGTGTGCATGCATAAAAAACAAGCTGAAATTGGAATCTAGCTAGCTACCTAACCTAACCTCAAAAAACATGTGAGCGCATATCCAGAGGCTGAGAAGAACAAGGAGGGGAAAAAACATGTTGACAAGAGCAAATCAACGTTCGACAATTTTTGTGGGGTCATGAGAAAATTTCCTTATGAATCGGAAGTGAAACCGTTGGAGGAGAGCAGGGGAATGGGGGTGGGGGACAGGACAGGATATGCTGAGAGTGTGTTTATTTATAACTAATGCTGTCTCTCATATTTATGTTAATTTTGTCAAACATAACAGGAGTTTTGATTAATGCAACGCACCTTGGACAGCTGTGTGAGAATCCATGGATCACAGCCGGAGAATGATAGATAGATAGAAAGAGAGAGATAGAATATATTAATGCTTGTTCTATAGGAAATTGTTTGATATATTCCCATCAACTCTAAACATTAAGTTAAACACTTCAAATTACATGTTTACTAGTTAATTAAAACTGTTTTAAGGCTTACTTTGATACATCTTCTAAATATTTAGATTACACATAAACATTTACAAAGAACTTACTTTTTGTTCTATCTGTAGTATTCAGTATGCTGGAGATTAAAAGCTTTTTAAATAATTGTATATATGCCAAAATACCGGACTTCTTTTTCCATTGTGGTCTGTAGCACTTCTTGACACTCATTCAGCTGGTGAGGCCACTTAAAATATTTGCTAGAAAAATAACAAACGCTTTGGACACACACAGAGACAGATAGACACACAGACAGACAGACAGACAGACAGATGGGGGCACATGTCTAAATTGATGCCCTGGGGTATTGCTGTGCCTCCGTTGAGAGTGGCCATATCCAAAAATGGTCTCATTTGCGAACAGTAAATTCAAATTGTTATGATCCGTAAATGTCAAAATTGTAACTGAAGTTTGTCTTTTTTGCAATTCAAATGTAAACTACACTACCTCCCTTCCTCCCTCTTTTTACTCCCACAAACTTCTTATGATTCATGGCACATGCGAGGGGCACTTGTTGTTGTGGCATTCAAGGTCCCATTATCCAAGTGCGGACCATAAATAACGCCAGCTCAGCCCATGGGCTTCTAATACTTTACTCTACTCTACTCTACTCATGGGTTTCTCTTTGTACTTCTTGCTTCTGAACTTTCTTCTTCGATCAAATGAAATGCTCCTTAAGCTTAATTGTCTCTCTTTTTATTATCATCTTTTTCTTCTCTCCTCTATTTTTTTTTTGCTTCTATTTTATACTCATTTAGCAAAGCTGGGGGCGGGGTTGTGGTCATTTGCCCAGAGTTATTCAAATGCTATCAAAATATGTTTGCTATTTGTTACTGCTCCAGACAGTGGAACGAAAGTTATTTTTTTTTAGTTTATTATTTTATATGTTCTTCAATTTTATTAAGATAATTTGGAGAGAAGAAACAAAAGTAGACAACCATTTACCAGGAAGTTTTAAAAGTTAGAAATAGACTTCAGATCGTTTGATTTGTTTTTAAATATCACAAATTTAAAGCTCATCTTTTAAATTTGATTATTATATTCATATCTGTTTATTCCACGTTTTACAATTTACCATTTATAAATTTAATTATTGCTAAAATTAATCAAATATTTTTCAAATTTTAAGAATACCCTTCTCTTATAAAATTACATTATATTTTTAGGTTAATATAACGAAGTATATTTATCATTAAGTTAATAAAACTTGTTTATTTAATAAAATATTATGAACTTCAATTATATTATTACCAAGCCACAAATATTGTGTATATTAATTTTTCACAACATTTTCTTTTTTTAAATAATCGGATTTTTAAAATGTAAATATCATATTTAAAAGTATATCATTTATTTAAACACATGCCTCGTCCCACTGTGCGCTGTGCAAATAGCTTCAATATTTACCCTGACTTTGATTTTATTTCAATCCAGAACAATAAAGAAAGAGGTAACCAAATGAGGAAAAAAAAACCGGGGGCAAAGCATTCGACATTTATTTTAGATTTTATTTCTTCTATTTATTTTTTTTAAAACAAATTTCTTTTGGGAGACGTGAAATTGGTTTTGTCGATTGTTTATGCATTTTGTAGTCGCACTTGGTCAAAAAGAAATGCCAGAAGAGTGGACGACAAATAGGCGGGCGCATTTGAAATGAAGGTGAATAGAATTCTGGACCAAAAGCAGCACTCCATCATCATAAACAATAATAGAGACCATAACAAACGTTGGGCTGGCTCCAAAGTGAGCGCGAGCCAAAGACAAGTGGGAAAGAGAAGAAGATAGATAGATAGAAAGAGGGTTAAGAGGGGAAGGTGGCACATCAAAAACCGATTTCATTTACTGTGCACCCGTTGGCCATTTGACGTGAATGTGAATCAGTGTCAGGCAGTCAAAAAAGATACAAGAAAACTGAAAACTGAAAACTAAAAAAAATGATTTGAATTGTCTTTGCAGATGCAGCTGGGCCACGTATCAAGCACCCCCGCCAAGATGGCCAAGTTAAGACAAGTTAAGGCCAGCTGCCGACTGCCAACTGCCGACTGCCGCTTTCCAAAGCCAAGCCACTGCAACTGAGCATCGTTATGGCCCCGTTGTCATAATCAAAAGCGTTATCTGGTAGCTAACAGCCGCATAATTTCAAGTGCCTCTCGAATGCCCCTCGTTGGGCCGATCTCCAAGTGGATTTGCGGTTGTGCCTGGAAATCAACACGCTCCGTCAGAGTTCCAACTTCAACTCTCATCATCTCTCTTTGGATGGTAATTACGAATGTGTTGGCTCAAATGAAGCAGCTTCAATAAAAAAATGCTCGGTATGTACATATGTCTGTATATATAATAATGACAATAAAGAAATTATAACAATAATAAACTAATGGTGGAAAAAATGGTATGCGTCGAGAGACTTTCGCCTTTTGTGGCATATCCGATTACCTGCAGCACAGCCCTCTGGCATTGCCTTCAATATCTGAATATGGCTAAAAGAAAGAGAGCGACAGATCAAGTGTGTGAAGGGAGTAAGGGCATATCAGATTACCTGCAGCTAGCTACCGTTGTCAGTTGGCCCTTATATTCTAGTGCGTCTAGTGATCTTCATTCCGCTGTCATTCTCAGTATTGTTTATTCCACTACTCGTACTGATTTGAAAGTGATCTGGACTTATATAGGTCCCATTAGCCATACAGTTCTCCATGTAGGTCAACTCTTCATAGTACGAATTCACCATCATTAGCATAAAGGTTGTGAGATCTAGAAAGCGAGTGAATAAATACATTTGGTGGACATTAATTATAACTTAAGATATTTATTTTAACTTAAGCTGAAAACAATATTTTTTAAAAACCAATACTCACACATGGAGACAGCCAGAGCATATAATATTCTGAGACTGTTAACAATTAAACTCAGATAGATTATATGACCGATATTGAAAAGAAATATAAGCGGTGCGATTACTTGCCAAGCCAACATTAGTCTGCGATTTCTCTATCAAATATCCTTTAATATATCCTTTACAAGTTATTAATATTAATAAATGTAAGTTACCTGATATACTGCATAGATTAACAACAGAGTCACCACCGTCTCGAATAACTTTTCGATCAACGACAACAGGTCGAATACATAATCCGTCTTAAAGTCGGTTAACAATTGCCCATGTAGACTCAATATTATATAGAATAGATATAGAATCGTGACCACAAAGCATCCTGTACGCAGCTCAAAATAGTTTAGAAAAGTATCGAATACCATTTTGATTTAAAATTACTGTTTCCAATGCTTTCTTGATCTGTTTAAATAAGTATTTAAAAAGTGTTTGATTGTCGAGTACCCTTTAATATAAAATTATTATGGGATATATAAAAAGTATTCTAATTTGTAATAATTGATTTAAAAGAGTTCTCTGTATTTATTCTCTTACAACTCGTTCACGCATTGATCGTGTTATACCCGCTTTGCCCATGACCGTAAAGGGTATAATGAAGTTTTGCACGTGAGGCGCGTGCAAAGGCGCAGCCTTTATTGTTGTTTTTCTTGAAGTGTTGTTATTGTTGCTATTGTTGTTAATGTTATGGCAATGGTTAAGTAAAATTTCACTTGGTGCTCATTTAAGGAAATGTCGAGAAATGTCCATTTTGGCAACGGTTCGGCGATATTTCCTTAAAAGATTTTTTCAACGCCATGGCAAATGGAATTGTGGGTGAAAAGTTCAAATGTCAGCCAAGACTTTCAAACAAAAGGTAAAAGTTATACAAAAATACAAAAAAAAACTACAATAACAACAAACAAATAAAAACCGTAAAAGAATTGCCAATGATTTTTTATGCAAATCATAAATCAGGCATTGAGACATAGAAATGGAGATGGAAATGTAGACGTGAAGCGAGCAAAAGCGCAAAGTGATTGGAATGACGGCGCGTTTGACTGACTGAGTGACTGACTGACTGACTGACTGATTGACGGTCTGACGGATTGACTAGCCAGATGCTACCCCTGCTCTCGCAATGAATCATTCGAAAAATTTTGCACACTTTCCAGTTATCCCGGAATAATTAACACAAAGAGCGATCAAGACTTGAATAATGTTTGTCTGGGGGCCTTAATTAATTTTAACATGGTTTAATTTCATTCACGCACAAAAGAAATCTTCGGGTGGTATTTGCCACATCCATATTACAGTGCCATCTCTGCAACTCTCTACACTTGAGAGATTGAGATTGAGACCTGTTTTGCGGTCTCTCTTCTCACTCATTGACCTCGGTCTGGGCATCATTATCAACAGCCCAACTCCCAGTTTAAACTTCAAGTCCAACTTCAACTCCAGCCAAGCGGCAAGTGGGTTTCAATAGAAATTAGCAAATGTGTCGCATCATTAGCCACAAAAGCCATACTCTACCGCTGGAAGACTCTCAAATGCTGTGGCATCTTTGCTCAGCCTCTTCTTCCTCTTATTTATAGAGAGATGTCGTTGTCATTTCACTTTGTTTTTATCTTTTTTTTCTTATTTTTGCGGTTTTTGGCGCCGGATTAGCTTGAGGATGCGGGCATCCAATGTTGTTTATTTATTTATTTATTTCTTTCGACTTGTTGTCTACTATCTGTGCAAAAATTTCACCTGAAGTCTCTCATTCGGGACTGTTATATAACTCTATTTGGGTTGGGTAGGTGTTAGCTGTTGATCGTTGATGATTTATTGAGTTATGACAGTGGGTTAAGTTGTGGCCGAAAGTGTTTATTTTGCAGATGGAAGTACCCAAAATGTGAGAGAAGATATATCCAAAGCACTCGGCAAATCTGTTGAAATCTACATATAAAACAAATGAGAGAGAGAGAGAAAGAGAGAGAGTGGTAGATTGGGAGAAAGAGAAGCTTACACTTACATTTTAATTAAAGTTTTAAAGTCTGTTTAGGCTTTCATTCTATTAATTCTTATTTTCTTGAGCTTAAAAAAATAGCAAATATAAATATGGATTTAATTCTTAGGTTCCTAATGTGGTTGCTACAATTTGCTAAATTTGTATTATATTTTAAACCGAACCTCAAGAGGTACATCCTTTTAAAAGGCTCGGTTCATGATTCGGTTCCCAAACCGGTACGGGAAGGTTCAGCCTAAGTGCAAATACGGGTTAAGGTTTTGATTGTTCTATGTAGGTATGAGGTGCCTCACTCCACTGGAGCTCTCTCACCTATAACATTTATAATAAGTTCCAGTTCATTTGCATAATATGTAACTATCAAATAATTTATTCGACACACTGAAGTGCACTATAAAAGCAGTCGATTTTTTGAGATCAAACTCTTGTTAAGCATGGATACTAGAATGTCGTACACGTGGTTTATTTTGGCTTTACTGCAACTTTTGGTTCTTCTAATGCAACCGTGGGAGGCGAAAGGCGTATGTTGTTACGCAGATAGAGCTTTTCTTTGTGGAGATGGATCATATGCAGCTTGGCATAAATTTAAATGCTGTGGTGTAAATGATTGCAATTATATATGCTGCAATTGTTTGGCTTGTCGAAGACCTCCCGGTACATGGAGAAAATCGAATTTTCCAAGGCAAGACAAAGATGGTTGTGAAAGGCAGAGTCGGTAAATATCGAAATAATATTAATTAATCACAACTTATGTCTAAAACTGTGTTTGTTTTGTATCATTTCCTTCATTATCCTTTGAAGAAAACATGGACGACGTAGTGGGTAAATATTAGTTTTCAATTTGCATTTACCTTTATTTTTATAATATGTATTTGTGTTTTCATCTTTTAACTTTGTAGAAAACCTCCACCTGGTGTCTCCAATAAATTTATTGGTACTCTAATTAAAGAAATTGCCAAAGAGGTAGCCAAGACAGGTGCTGCGGAAGCTGTTGTACAAGGTGTTAAAGAAATTATAAACAAAGTTAGTGACTGATTAATTGCACCTTTAGTTTTTGTAATACTGATTTTGTAAAATCTATGTTTATATAAAAAACGATCTGCACAAAACTTAAAACGTTGTACGACGATTTTAAAAGGTCAGTCTTAAGGTGACCGGATGCTTTAAGAAATAAAATCCAATAAATTCATTTTTGACAGTCTTTAGCATGCTTTTTGAAATAATATCCATTTCGTCTAAATAGTTTATGTAAAATTACTTATATACATTGTTACTTACTTTATTATTTGCTTAAACGCAAAGAGCCGCTATAGATTGTACTTGAATAAATTCCTGGCATACAGTTTGTCTTTAAATAATGATCAATAATTGTTTTGGGGTCTGCCATGCATCTTTTAGTAGGTAACACATTTCGGTTGAGTTTGTTTCAAATACAGATTATGATATTTATTCACTATAACTTTCTTTCCTGTTCTTAATATGTATACAATTTCGAATAAGTTCCAGTTTGCTTACATAGTATGTAACTAATCTAGTAATATATTCGACACGCCTTACTGACCTATAAAATGAGTAGATTTTGTGAGATCTTGTTAACTCTAGTTAAATACCAAATACTAGAATGTCGTACACGTTGTTCTTTTTGGCGATACTACAACTTTTAGTCCTTTTATTGCAACCATGGGAGGCGAAAGGCGTATGTTGTTACGCAGATAGAGCTTTTCTTTGTGGAGATGGAACATATGCGGCTTGGCATAAATTTAAATGCTGTGGTGTAGATGATTGCAATTATATATGCTGCAATTGTTTTGCTTGTCGAAGACCTCCCGGTACATGGAGAAAATCGAATTTTCCAAGGCAAGACAAAGATGGTTGTGAAAGGCAGAGTCGGTAAATATCGAAATAATATTAATTAATCACAATTTATGTCTAAATCTGTTTTTGTATGTTTTGTATCATTTCCTTCATTATCCTTTAAAGAAAACATGGACGACGTAGTGGGTAAATATTAGTTTGGAATTTGTATTTACAGTTTTTATGTTTTAATCTGTATTTGTATTTTTATTCTCTTAACTTTGTAGAAAACCTCCACCTGGTGTCTCCAATAAATTTATTGGTACTCTAATTAAAGAAATTGCCAAAGAGGTAGCCAAGACAGGTGCTGCGGAAGCTGTTGTACAAGGTGTTAAAGAAATTATAGACAAAGTTAGTGACTGATTAATTGCACCTTTAGTTTTTGTAATACTGATTGGAAAATCTATGTTTATATAAAAAACGATCTGCACAATACTTAAAACGTTGTACGACGATTTTAAAAGGTCAGTCTTAAGGTGACCGGATGTTTTAAGAAATAAAATCCAATCAATTCACTTTTGACAGTCTTTAGCATGCGTTTTGCAATAATATCCATTTCGTCTAAATAGTTTATGTAAAATTACTTATATACATTTTTACTTACTTTATTATTTGCTTAAAGCAAAGAGCCGCTATAGATTGTACTTGAATAAATTCCTGGCGTACAGTTTGTCTTTAAATAATGGTCAATAATTGTTTTGGGGTCTGCCACGCATCTTTTAGTAGGTAACAAATTTCGTGTTTGAGTTTGTTTCAAATACAGATTATGATATTTATTGAGTAGGCATGCAATACAATTCACTATAACTTTCTTTCCTGTTCTTAATATGTATACAATTTCGAATACGTTCCAGTTTGCTTACATAATATGTAACTAATCTAGTAATATATTCGACATGCTTTACTGACCTATAAAATGAGTAGTTTTTTTGAGATCTTGTTAACTCTAGTTAAATACCAAATACTAGAATGTCGTACACGTTATTCTTTTTGGCTTTACTGCAACTTTTGGTTCTTCTAATGCAACCGTGGGAGGCGAAAGGCGTTTGTTGTTACGCAGATAGAGCTTTTCTTTGTGGAGATGGAACATATGCGGCTTGACATAAATTTAAATGCTGTGGTGTAGATGATTGCAATTATATATGCTGCAATTGTTTTGCTTGTCGAAGACCTCCCGGTACATGGAGAAAATCGAAGTTTCCAAGGCAAGACAAAGATGGTTGTGAAAGGCAGAGTCGGTAAATATTAATAGAAAATTATTTAATTATTTTGAATCTCTAAATTTGTGTTTTTATGCATTTAAATTCTTTTAACTTGAAGAAAACATCGCAGGCGTAGTGGGTAAATATTAATTTGGATTTTGCATTTACGACTCGCTTTTTCGTAATCTGTATATGTATTATTACTTTCATTACTTTGTAGAAAACCATCTGGAGCCTCCAGTAGATTAATTGATAATCTAGTTCAAGCTATTGTGAAAGAGTTGGACAAAATACCAACATAACATGCATCCGCTAAACACTTTTAGTTTAACTTATACTATTTTTGTTAAATCTATGTTTATTTCAGGGAATAACCGCATGAGTAAATGAATAAAATCACATCGACAGACTAACAATAAGTCGTACAAATTTTGAAAGAAATTCCAATATTTTTTTTATTTTTTGTCATATTAAAACTGCTTTCTGAAATATTTAATTATTGCAATTCCAATTTGTATAAAATGTCCTTATTGTTGTTGTGTAAAATTCAGTTGATCCGTTACAAATGAAACGCGGCTAACGAGATTGTTTATTTAATTAACCGCAAAGAGTCGCTTAAAACCTGTATAAATTGCTAATAAACAAGTTGTTTTCAAATAATGACCTAGAATAATTATTTTCCATTTGACAGAGTTTTAATAACATCAAATATAATAATAATTGTCAAGTTTCTTTCACTAAGCAACGATTAATTAACAATTATGATGTGAAAATTTGTTAATAAAAGAGTTTCGAAAGATTATCACTTCCATAGACTTTCTCCAAGGCAAATACTTGACAAAATCTGTTTGGAAAGACGTCAAGTTCCTTTCTAAGCGCTAATCCCATAAATCTAACCTCTCTCCTGGGCCAATTTGGAAAAAAAAAGAGTTTGCTATTTGATCAAATATATTTTCACACTTGCCTCATATATCAAGCGGGCAATGGGGCAAAATTTGCACTACAAATGATTTCAACACCAAAAGGCCGCCAAGAGCCAGCATCAACATCAAGAATAACAACAACAACAACAGCAGATGAACAACAACAATGTTGAGTTATGGGAAACACCGAGTGCATGTTGTACAAATTTTCTAAGCCCCCACAAGCAACAACGGCCTAGACAGACCAGATAGACAGTCAGTTAAACGCCAACGGACAAAGTAGAATCAGAACAAAAACAAAAATCTGTACAAAAAAAAAAAGAGCGCGCAAATCTTCAAAACTCTACAGTAAAGCATAAATCTCCTGACGCCTTTCTTTCGGGGGCGGAACGGTTTGCTTCTTTGGTTAAGTTCAGTTTTGGTTTAAGTTTGGCGCAGAAAACAAAATGCTGCATAATTTCCGGACCACAAAGAAAAGTAGAAAAAAAATAAATAAAAGCCAAATGGATTACAATAATAATTTTTCATATGCAGATTTTGCTACAGTAAACTCTGCTGCTGCAACAAGTTGCCAAAGCCATGAATAATATTTCATTTCGTTGAGCATTTGGGAATTTTGTCTAGCCTACGCCTGTGCTAAAGGAATTTTAAAACATAGACTACGAGATGCCCTGTAATTAAATAGTAACAATTTGTTGGAAACTACAGCAATATAATCTGTAAATAAATTTACACATTTTATGATTCTTTTAAAAAGTAAAGAGTTGATTGATTTGGAATTCATTTAGTTATTAATATTTATTATTAATATTTTCTGTCTTTGTTTCTTAAGTATAATTAGCTAAAACATATAGATCATTCAATAGAAGGGCCATAAGGTTAAGGCTGAAGTTAGAAATTGAAATTGGACTAAACGCTGTAAATGTTCGATTGAGTATGATTACAATGGAACCATCATTTATATTCTCTTTCTCTTTATATTGTTCAACTTTAGTTCTTTTAAAAACAACAGTTGCTTTTGCTTTTCATGCACCTTATGATTACAGGGTATGAAAAGGGTAGTCGAGTGGGCTGCTTCTATTTGATGCGCACTTCTGAAGCAACTCAGCGACGCCAATATGTTGCAACAAATTTGCATTCGACTGCGACTTGAACTTCCACTCTACTCCAGGCAAACAACCACCATCCAGATGGACTTCCACCACTTCCATCTCGAGGTCTACAACAACCACCTCCAACCACCAACATGGAGACGTGTATCATTGGCCATGCAAACTCAAAACGTTATCAACTTGAGGCTGCAAAGAATTATTATGCTCTCTGCTAAATATAATAAAAACAAACCGGGCATAGTTTGAGTTTTCAGTTTTCAGTTTGGAGTTTAAGTTTTGAGTTTGTGGTTGTGGTTGTGGTTGTGCTTGGCCACAGGCCAACTTCAACTCGCAAGTCCAACTTCAACTCCACTTCCACTTGATGGACTTTAGTCAAAGTCAAGTTGGAGTTCAAGTTCTTGCCCGACAGTTTCTGCATAATGCAAGTCAACGATGTTCGATGTTCGTCGCTCGTCGTTGATCGTCGTCGATCCAAAGCAGTCAGCCTCATCATCATATTGCCAATAACGCATGGATTTGTGCAATAGATTTATTGAATTATTGCTTTGACCGTGGCAGGTACATGGCTCCACTTCAGTCTCTCGACTGACTGACTCAACGTCATGCCGCATAGTATGGAAAAATGCATTTGAGTGGGTGATAAATTCAAAGCGAAGCGATCCATGCAACTCTTCCCCAGCACCAGCACACATAGTCATTATACCAAACGGCCATAAAAGAAAGCTGCTGAAGTGCCTGGACTCTGATCCAACTTCGAAGTTCGAGTTAAAGTTAAAGTTAGACACAGAGTCAGAGTTGGACTTGGAGTTGGAGTCCAGACTTCATGATAAGTCCAATTAAAGTTGCCATTGCTCGACTGCCACGTGAAAAACATGAAAAAAGAACAGCAATAAAGAGCACAACGAATATTCAATACACTACATAGGAATATAAATCATTTTACATATTCTCCGTAGCTTAAAAACATTTGTTTTATTTTAAATATTTTACTATTTAGCTAAGCAGAATATTGCAATGGATTGCTCTATAAAAACCGATTAAAACTTGAAGTTAATTTATTCTTTCCTAGAGATTTTACAAAAATATTTCCTAGGAGGTAGGTGAAGTCCATTGCAAATAACTTTATTAAATAATCCACAAAGGTATTAATCCTTTTATAAATTAGATTTAAGTGCTAGTTGCTATAAAAACCTCAATAATGATAGTATCTGCTGAGGATAAAAAGAGAAACACTTCCTAATTAAAGAATATCCTGAATCCCAAATCACCTTTTAACTTTTGACATCGTTTAAGATTGATTTCCTTCAGTGTACACTCTGAAGATGATTCTCTTATATTACTTAAAGTCTATGCAAATACTATAACTATTCGTTGTGACCTTGCTGTAATCAAAGAGTATATAACAATAAAATGATCGCCTTAGTTTTTGGCCTAAACGCTGGCCAATTGGTCTGAATGGGGCCGGGCCATCATAAGCAAATAATCAAGCCATAAATCTCAGTTGGCAATGAGCGATTTACGTTTTCAGCCAGATTTTGGACATATTTTTGAAAGTAAAAACTATAAAAATATTCTGCAATTATTTGGCAATTTGTGGCCCAGAAATTTCTATGATTAATTGCCTTACAAGTCAAGTGAAGAAAAAGTCTGCTGCCCTCCTGCTCCACATTCTATTGCTGATATTTAAAATTTCCAAAAGACAATTTCAACCTGCTGCGCATTGAGAGATTCTCGCACCGTTAAGTGCACTTCAACTTCATCTCAGTCTCCAACTTTGAGTCCAACTTCCAGTTGATTGCTTTAGGCGCTCGGGCTCAAGTGTGATGTTGTTGTTGCTGTTGTTGTTGGCCATGGCTTAGAGTCTTTGGTCTGCCCTGCAATTGCTTTGATTTCTCCCCACAATTACAAACGCTGACAGTAGCCGACCGATCTTCAACTTCATTAGAGAGATTTCGATATTGTTTGAATGCCACTGTAGAAAATAAAAAAATACAGAGTAATATGCATACCAATACATATTCATGTATGTATATAATTGGTAGTCAGTGTAGCACAGGCAGGCTGGCACTTCACTTTCCAACTATGACATGGCAATAATAATTGCGTTGGCCAGGGGGGAAAAAACAGGAGTTTGCTTTTCGGTAGCGTTTTAATCACTAAGAGAGAAAGAGAGAAACAGGGAGAAAAAGAAGCTGTCTCGTTGTGAGAATGTGGAGCAATGTTTGTGAATCATCTGTTGTTGCGGTCTGATCCAGTTGCCTCAATTAGCTGTATCTTTGTCGTCTCATTTACGCTCGAAATCACTTTAAAATGCATTAATTTCTTATTGTTCACAGCACAAAAGTTTTGGAAATTCATCACCTCAAAATAAGTATATTTATAGACACTAATAAAAAATTATAAAAATAAACCAAATAAACCAAAGAACGCTGCTAATTGATTTTCAATTGGTAACTGCACTGTGTTTGGCCAAAACATTTACCGACTTGATTGTATTTATTAAGTTGTTCAAAAATTGATTCATTTAATTAATGTACAACCAGAATTTGCAGCTATTTTATCGATTAATAAATTCTTAACTTGAATTGTTGCAGGAATGTATTGATTATAAAAATGTAATTAACATACTAATGTTAATTACGTGCAGTGTTATAAAGTTGGATTTTAAAGCCAGAAGAACTTATTTATTTGTCCTTATTAAATTTTTTTAGTTAATTAAAATTTTAATTGCTCAAATCAAATATAAGAGTTAAATAGTTAACATTTGATTAAAGAACATACAAGAATTTATTATAATAAAAAAGCAACTTTCGGGTTTCAACAAAATCTAAAATTTGAAGGATTTCCGATTTCAAAGCGGAAGGTTTTTTTCATCATGATTTGCACTCTAAATTCCAACTAAACTCCCTTTAAGCCTTGTATTATCTGTTATAATATTAACTAATTTCATAGTTAAAATATACTTATGCTAATTTTATTTTTATTACCTATTTAATTATTAAGTTAATATAGTTTATTACTTTATTGTGCAGCTTTTAAGCTTTATTACTTAAATTGTGCTAAACAAGCAGCTAAATATATATCTTAGTTCAAGTCTAAGAAGTTCAATTAAAAATCGCATGCGATAAATGTCTGTATCTTTAGGTTATGTCCGACATTTCCACAAGGTAAACGAACATTTATTACTGTGCATTAAAATGCACTTATTCATAACAAAGTGAAACTATTTGCTGGGGGTCAAGTTGACAGGTACAAATAACTTTTATGTGCAGCGCCCAAGAGGCCATTTACAACATTGTATCTCCCCAATTGTCCCTCCCCCGTGTTCCTCTGTCCACCGCTGTCCCCCTGCTCCCCTGCCACCCCCTATCCCCACAGGTCATAGCGTCACGCTTGATTCGTGCGCTGTTATGATATTTTAATAAGATCTGGCAGCGCCGTAAAGACGTTGCCATTTGTTTGGTTATTGGCAGTTTAACTGCGCAAATATGCAGGCACAGTTAGTTACCATACACGACTAGACTATATATAATAATAGTTGTTTGCCAGATACAACAGCACCAACAACTGCAACAATAACTGCAACAACAATCGAGTGAGATATTTAGATTAACAGGTTGTTTTCATTACAATTCGTGCTTTTTAACAAGCAAAACGTGCACTTTCTCCGCACGCAGAGCCAATAATTTCAGTGCCTGGCTCTATGACTTTGCGTCCCTGTAACTCCTCCGATTCTCCTCGAAATCCCCTCCTGATTCTCCTATAATTCAAACGACTCCCAATTCGCCTTTGCAGACTCCTTGGCGTGGAACAATAGGTAGAACAATGGTAAGATTCAGAGTCAGACTCCGAGGCAGAAGCAGAGGCATCGACATTAACATTGACTTTACACGACTTTGGAGCGATCGCGTTGGTAGCTTCATATTTTTATTGTTGTTTCGCATTGCGCATTGTAAAGAATGTTTGTTTTTGTTTTTCTTTTACCTCGGATCGTGCCTGTGTCCTTAAACTCTTGTTTGGTAGCTGGCATAACGCATCTTTTTATAGACAAAAGATGGGTTAGTGGGTATCTTGAATTCATTAGCCGATATGTGACTGTGATATAATTGATTGCTTGTATCGATCATCAAAATAAATATATTTTGCACAGCTCCTCAAATTAGAAAGTTCTCTAACTGGAATTATCAAAAATTAGAATATAGAAGTTTGTTAAAATTACCTAAATTGAAACTCTATTCATACGACTATATGCAAGAGGAATGTATTGCTCCACAGTCAAGTAATTTTAATTTGTGAGAGTCTGCTGTACTTTCTACATAGTATTTTAGTTGTATGTTATGCAGAGCAGGGTTACTTAAAATTTACACCTGGGCGAGTAAGATTGAATACCTGTCTGAATAGCTCACTGTGAACATTGAGATCTTTTCAGCACTAATAAGGATGTATACAAGACAAAAAGCTTTATCTTGCAGGTGCAAACTTTGATGTACACTATTGTAGAGTAAACATAATAGTTGTTCTTTAATGCAGTTACAAACAAAGGTTAATATTTTTAATGGGTAAGTTTGCTGCTAGGTTACTTCCTTAGAGAGAATTTAAGATTCGTTGCTTTTGCCAAATAAAATTCTTTTTTGGCCATTCTCACTGACTGCTTATGCAAATAATGCGGCGTTGGGTCACGTTTATGGGTTGTACGTTGTAAAGTGTCAATTTCTCAGATGCGAAATCCGAAAAATACACACAGATATACACACCTATACATATACACATACATATCTGTATAGGAATGCAGAACGTGCAGCTTATGTCATAATCGTTGAGAATCCTTGCCGCGCTCTGTTGGGTGTTAATGTTTAAATCCTACATGTGGTCATCGAGCGTTGTTTTTCCCACATTTCGCGTTTGCCATGTTTATGGCCATTTGTTTATGGAGTTTAGCTACTGTATGCACTTGCTGCTTGCTTCTCCGCCAGCTCTTCTCTCTTCTCCATTCTCCATTCTCCATTTTCCCCCTATTTGACTAGAACAATGGATAGTTTGCATGTAATCGCGACTCCCTTGTATGCGATTTCTGGCTGCGATGTGTGCAGGACATGAGTTGAGCCCTAGCATAAAAAGACAACAACAACAAAAAAAGAAAAAAGCTGACTGCTCATGTAGCAAAGTAACAACAACATGAAAACACTAACAACAATCACGAATCTTGTGGCAAACGAGCGAACAGAGCCGCCAATGAGGTAGCTAAATGAGCGCCGCTGCCTCAAAAAGTTAACAAATTGCGGCTTTATTACCAACATCTCACTTAAAACTCAACTCACTCCAAAAACGAGCCCAGACCTGATAGATGTGCCCGCCAAAAAAGAAAAAAGACCAAAAAGACAAAAAAAAAATACTCAAACGAAAGTCGGACCCATTAGGATAACTATCGCGTGAGAGCGGAGGCGACTCCAGTCCAGGTGTGTGAATGGAGGGGGAACCTGCCTTTTTGCAGGGCAACCTATACTGATCCTGACTTGGCCATGCTCCACCACAGCTAAGTGGGCTAAAGTAATGAGCCAACGCCGACGACGATGCTCCTCTCTGCCAGCTCCAACTGCAACTTCAACTCTAACTCCATCTCCATTTCCAACTTCAACTTCAACTCCAGCTGCCGCTCCGCCAGATCTCAAATGGTGCGATTGCTGACTGGCGCGCATGCGCAATAAACAAACACGCCATGTTACCGTTGTCTGGCATCCGATTCGAGAGCACTGTGGAATCACAGTCCTTTAAAATACGCTAAAATTAGCGAGGAGTTAAAGTGCGAATAGGATTCAGACTTAATACAGTTCAGTCAATGTTTTGATAAAGATTCCTTAAAAATACTTACTACAATTTAGAGCAATGTTAAGCACAGTCCTTTAAAAGAGTTTCGGGAGAGTGTGTTAAAGTTGTTATCGGATTCCGACTCTACACTTTAATCAATGTTACTATAGAAATTCTGCAATTTATTTTATATATTTATACTTTTAAAATGTCTAACGATATGGGAATGGAAATCAGACTTAGTACGGCCAATGGAGTAAAGGATATTATTCCATATAGAGAGTCATTTTACAAGAATATCCTAGTACTATTTTTAAATATTCTAAAAATATCGAAGTGTTGGTTAACCTAAAGATACTATTAGACGCAAAACACGTGAAAGATAGTTACAGGCTCTAAAATATATTCCTTCCAATTAATATAGAAATTTCTTTATATTAATTCAGATGAATGTTATATTTACACTGCATGTCCCAATAAAAAATACTTTATTTTTCATCTATTCCCCTTTAGAATAAATTTATTAGAACTTTTTGTTTATATTATTTTTACAGCTCCATAAATTTAACAAATACTTAAAGAGAGTTTTCATTATTAGTTGCATTTCCTCGCGTATTGAGACCATTGTATACAATATGAACTGTTAGTTTGGACTTGGAAGCTTATTGTTTTTGGCCTGGCTTTCAGTTGGTGTCAGCTGGTGGGAGTTGAGCTTGCCAGAAATGAAATAATAATTATTATTAACTATTAGCGTTGGCTGGTAGCCCCAACAGATGAAGCTGCAAGCCGATGCCGATGCTGATGCCGATGCTGATGTTGATGCCAATGCGGCAATTGCCACCATTTGGGACTTTAAAAAGCTGGACTTGGAAGCACTTGGAGCAGCTTTTGATTGTTTATGACCTTAAGTTGTCGTGCCACAGTGAAAAGGTCATCATTAGTTTGTGGTTTGTTGTGTTGGGTTAGTTAACTAGTTGTTTAGTTGGGACTTTTATTTTTATTTTTTTTTGGGGAGGCGGTGTCTAATTTGTGGCTGGAGTCTCAACTTCTGTGCGCTTCTTTTTTCTTTTGCAGATGCGGCGGCATTTGGGCATTTCTTGTTGGATCTGCCTTTGATTTTTATGATGTTTTAATTTGTTGCACGTTGCAGTAAATTTGTTGCTCTTGGCATAACGAGCATTCGATTATTTGATTACTCGATTATTATTGTATTGGCTTGGGCAATTGGACAACAGGTTCAATTTCTGTATTGTAGGTTTGAACTTTGCCCAGTCAACGTGAAAGTAAAAAGGGATTGTCCAGTTGGACTTTGGATTGTACTATAAATGAAACTTTGTGACACAATTATGCATCAATTATAATCCCCAAATGATCAAAATCCCATGGACAGTTTCCCATCACTTGTCGGCTTGCCATCAACAGAGGCCAACAAATCTGTTGTTGTCGTAATTCAAAGCGATTTCAGTGCAAAGCCGACATACTCCCATTTTTCAAAAGTCCACGAAGCTCTTGGGTTTTTTGATCTTGTACCGCAATAAATAAATCCCCAAAAGCTAGAAACTTCCTCAAACACACACTTGAGCACACTTGAGTGACCAACCAGCACGACAACAACAAATAGAAACACAACACAAGACAGCAACAACAACAAGTCTAAAACTATCCTATCTACAACACATGTCGCCGCCAATTAACAAAAACCCAAAACAACATTTAAAAAAATATTTACCAAACAAGAAATTCGCTGCCAGATGAACAAGAAATCCGAGAGAAGAAAAAACAAAAAACTAAATAACCAAAAAAAGGATTAAAATCAAAAATTGAGAAAATGCTTTCAGGCTAATCCCAGCGACATGCGTCTCATGTTCTCCAACATTTGTTGTTATGTTTATAGTTGTTGTTGTATTAGTAGTAGTAGTTGTTGTTGTTGCTGTTGCTGTTGCTGCTGCTGGACACACACTTGTCGGTTGGACTCAAAGCGACATTTCCCACATCAAAAAGATTTCGTCACGCATAATATTTTGTTGTGTTGTGTCTTTTTTTATTTTTTCATTTTCGATATCCAAGGGTTTCATTTGAAAAATTTGTTTCAAACGAACAACACACAACAAAATAAAAGATCTGAAATTATTAAGTCATGCAGAAGACAATTGGATCATTTGTTTATAAGGTGTGTTTTCTTATTGCCGCATATGCAACAGGTTAAAATGAGTGACGTGTTTCGTTGTCATTTCGATTGTTGTTGTTAACGTTTGGGTATTTGTCAACGGTACCGTTTTTTTATTTTCTGTTTTATATATTTTCTGTCTTTTTACTTGACTGAAAATCAGCTTAAATATAATTAATGGCTGGCATTGGTCATTGACAAGTCCATTAAAAAAGCTTTTGCGGATCTTGATTGACTTGACCAGGGATAACACGCTTGACTGGAAAGCCAGCTAGAATAGTTTGTGTTTTCCAAGAAAATCTATTAGAATTACAGATCTAGTTGAAAAATTCTTGGAAACCCGGAGGTACATGATTCTTTAAAGAAAAATAGTCTACTTTTTATTTAATATCAACAAAAATGGTTGAAACTAGAAATTCGTTTACATACTAAATTAAAATATTAAAATTTAGTTAATGTAAATTTGAAAATTATAAGAATTAAAAATACATAATTAATAATTTATAATTTTCAATTATATTTTACAAATACTGTAGACACTTTCTTTATAAATTTTTAATTTAATTTTAGTACCCAATAAAACATTTATTGTTATCAATTTAAGGCCGAAACTCTTATACCCTTTAGATATAAACATCTATGAATTCTAAGAGAATCTGTTTATAGAAGGGAGAAAAAAAGGAATATTTGTACTATCTATCCATCCATCTTTTTCTGGCCTTATAAAACTTTTATTACTCTTAAATTTAGTGTTAGATAATTTATTATATATTTAATTGATTGTTTTATTTTAGTCTTTGTTTAGTAAAAGTTCTAGAGTCTAGACCTTAGAAAAGTGTTTAAATTTTGTGAATACGGAAATGAGCTGAGTATAAAATTTATTATATTCATTAGCAAAGTCATGCATTTGTTTTGTAGCCCACGATTTGGTTATTATGATCCTGGCCAAATGCGCTATTTGAAAGCCTTAACTGAGCTTTAACCCATTATGAAAAGCCTGAGGCAGATCTCTCAGCTGTGTTTAAGACTGCGTTTGTTGTTATTATGGTTATTGTTGTTACTGTTGTTGCAGTTGTTTGTGTCTTTGTCTGTTGTTCTTGTTGCCGTTGTTATGACTAATAAAATGTTAACATGCAAAACATTCGCGCAGACAAAATACAAAAAATACAGAAAAAAAATGAAAAAAATGTCAAAAGCCAACAACACGTTTTTGATTATGGCCCACACGTTGTTCCTTCAGACAGACAGTGGGACAGACAGACAGAGAGTCAGTTAGTCAGTTTCAGTTCAGTTCAGTTGAGTTGAGTTGAATTTCATTCCCTGCATCTGCTGGTGTCTTTTTTTTTTTTTTTTGGTTTTTGGCCAAAAGATCAATGGTCAACTTGTGGCAGTGTTGTGATTGCGTTTTTCCTTCCTTTGTGTGCTCCCCTCTCCACACCATCCTATCTTAACCTGTTGCATGATTCATTGGCCTGAGTTACGACCTGTGTTGTGCCAATTCTTTGATTTGCGGGGCGCGTGCCTGTTATCAGTGGTCGGTGCAACGGTTTGGCAACGGTTACTGACAGTTCAGTCCCAGTCCGAGTTCCATACCGAGATCGAGACAAAGGGCCCCCCTTGAAAGGAATTCCAATTTCAGGCCAAGTCATAAACAAAGTGTTTGGCTTTCTCCTCGCATTTTGATCTTTCCCTTAACTGCATCTATTCCTATCAATTAAACTCATTACATTTATAATTTTCTTTTTTTTTTCTTGGCCTCAGCTCAATTAAAACTCATTAAATCATTTACAATATTCATAAAATAACAATAAAATCGGAAAAGAAAAGAGAAACGAGAAGAGACGTTAAAGAGATGCTACACTGAAAAAAATAGACTAACGTCTAAATTCAAGAACATTCATCTGATATAAATTCTTCTTAAAATTGGGTAATTTCAGGATCAAATTACTTATTCTAAGTATATGTATAAATTCAAAAATTTTTTATATACCTTATAAAAGTATTAAATTCCTAAACAAAGTATATATTTTAAAACATGCTTGATAATTTTTTTAATTTCAAGAATTAGTATTTTTTATCTTAAGATGTTTTGAAGATTTTCTTATTGTTGGTTAGCTAGTAATTAATTTGATTGTTTTGTTACTTTTTGATCTACTTTTATTAACAATAATTTTTCCTAAAATATTTGTCTCATCTTCTTCGATTTGTGGTTTTGATAATATAAAAATTTGTAATCCTCTTTATAATTAAGTTGTCTTCTTAAAAGAAGCATTTTCACCCTTTTTTGGTCAGTGTACAGAATACAAAATGTTGGTTGGAAACTCTAATGCATTTGTCATGAACCTGCCAGGCTGTAACGGCGGCGACTTTAAGCCAACTCCAAAGTCTTTGCAATGACCGCGACCTGATCTCCATTGTGCACATGATGAGGCTGAGGTTGGGACTGAGGTTGAGGTGGAAACCTCGGCCCCGTTGGCGGCCAGCAACTACACGCTAATGGTCAACAACAACTACTACAACAACAACAACAGCAGCAACAATAATGGAAAACTTGCAGCGCACGCTGCCAACATTATAAAGAAATTGTAATAACAATAATGGCTCAATAATTTATTGATAAAGCCTCGAAGTTGCAGTTAAAGTTGTAGGCAGAGGTCGACTAATGTGTATGTATATATGAGTGTATCTCTGTATGTGTGTGTGTGTGGGTGTGTGTGTGTGTGTATCAAACGGTACTTAGCGAGTATTTTGATTTTTTGGTAACTTCATTTCATGCGAGAGTCGAGTCCACAGAGCGCGTATTGAGCTTAAATCGCTAGCCCCACAGAATCGTGACTCCCACATTTTAACCCTTGACCTCACCACGAGCGAATGAAGTTAACTGGATGCCAGTTGTCTCTTCATTTCCCCCTCCTATCATCTCCCCCACATTCCACCCGATGCCTGTATAGTTTGTTGTACCTGCTTTCTTTAAAAAAAACGTTGGGTAAATATAGTAGAAAGGGGAAAAAGGGGAGTTGGATAAATCGAAAATCCACAATAATCATACAATTTATTACCTTTGCCTTTTTGCAAATTCTCGAACTCAAAATGACAATAAATCATGTGCACATTTTGATTTTGGGCCCTTATGTAAGTCGCTGCCATGGCACGAGTCGGTGCATTGTTATGGCTCAAAGGATATCGAAATGGCCCCAAACCAGAGACAGAAGGACAGTAGACGGACATACTCTTGGGCAAGTGGTTTGGTTGAAAGTAAAGTGTACACAACAGCCCTGCGGTAGAAATGGCCACATAAAATGTCAAGATTGTAAATGTTTATTTCGTAACGTAAACATTTACATAAATATTTGTTATTATTTTCACAAAGAATTGTTCATCATATATGTACATTAAATTTTCACATTTATGACTATGTTTTTTTTTTTTGGTTGAACTTTGCAAATAAATAATAAATTATTATCTTGTAAAACTCACCTAATCTGCATATTGTTAATGTTTAATAATATGTTTCCATTTTGTTAAAGGTTATATCGACAGATAAATCAGATTTTTAATTTGTTTATTTCTATTAAAAATCTAATTGGATACTTGCAGCGGAGTATCTGACTTTTGAATAGTAACTTGGATCTCTTTCTCGTTCTCTGTCTCTTTTTATTTCTTCATATGGAATTTCTTATTTTGAATTGCAGTTAACTCTACATTTGTATACCAGCAACCAAGTACTTCTTAATATTTTAATTGATCTTTGGATTGAAGGTTCTTTTATTCTCATTTTATTCTCTTTGTTTTTGTCATTTGACTTTCTGCAATATCCGTAAACATTTAAATTCCGCTTCAAATTCCGAAATGTTACATCCGCTATTTTCTTGTTATTCTTTGTTGAAATATTTGAATTCCATGCGAAATTCCAAAGGATTTTCGGCTACTTCAAACGCAGCCCTTGCAGCACTTCCACCAAGAGAGGTTGGCCAGCTAAGGTGTAAATGAAAATCATATTTACGCACCTTGGTCAACCAACAAACTCACTCCCTTTTTGTGGACACTTGCCGCAGGTTATCACAAGGAATAACATGGGCAGCAACAACAACAACAACAACAACAACAACAAGAAGAAAAGCAACAACAATGATTTTTGTACAACCTCGTCACGGGTCCCACAAAATTTTTGGTTGTAATTTTGGTACCACATTTGGCATGTTCTAATTTACAAGCAAGAGAGCGTCGAATATTAAAAAACCGAAAGGAACCCCAAAATGAAAAAAAAACAAAAAAAAAACAGCGCCAAATGTAAACCAATCACGTCAAAGGGGGAGGGAGAGGAGCTGAGGTGAAGTTCAGGGAGCGTTACGTGCTTGTAAATTCAAATTTTTTGGGGCCAGTGGTATCGGTGGGTTTATTCGACGGTGCCTTGGTCAGTTTTGCTTGTTTTCGTGGTTCATTGAGCTGCGTTCCGTGCATAAATTAATGAAATATGAAAAGGAGCTTGTTCTCGGAGGAAATTTGTGGAGTGGGGAGGGGGAAGCGGGACAACCAAGGGAAACAGGAGACCGCACACAATGTTCAACATGGTTTATTAATTCAATTTGTGCCTAAATTAACGTGTAAGTGCTTAAATATTGAATTACCTGCAGCGTCACATCAAGAAAGACCTCTAAATTTGATTTCCTCTTCTTTAACTTTTAATTTTTTGCGTGTGCCAATGCCATTGACTTTTCCTACAATCCTTTACTTGTTTAATTGTTTATGTAGCTGTTGTATAGAATATAAATAATAAAAGGGATGGAACAAAAATTAAAGATATCAGATATTTTCCATAAATTTGACTTACGAATTTTATGTTGTTTTGTACAAAAAGTAAATATATATAAAGTATGTCTAATAAATAAAAATATAGTACAAGTGAAAATTAATCTGAAATAAAAATAATCTAGGAATACTTGTTTATTTTGAAGTTATAGAGTAATTCTTGATACAATCCTAAAATTTGTATATAAAAAGTATGAAATAGAAAATCTATTGAAGGCAGAATGTGTGCGAAGAAAAACTAATGCAATAAAATTCAATGAAAATTAGAAAACTCAACCCACAAAGTAATATGTCAATTGTTACCAATTTCGTTTTTCAGTCTGAGCGACTGGCTTACTTGGTAATATCAATCAAACATTGGCAGGTCGTTTAGTTGCCTGTTAAGCCACCGGCTGGCGACATTGTGGATCCACCTTATCATTGCACCACATGGAGAGTATGGGTTGCTATCATTTGCACATCTGGCGTTGAAATTCCAATTGGAGCGTTTGTTAAGCCCGCTTCCGCCCCCAATAAGCTTTGACTAATTGGCGAGAAAATCGATGGTCGATAAAATGCCTCTCAACTTTAATTTATGGCGCCTAAAAAAAATGAAACTGATTCGCATTTTAGTCATGCAATCGACTAAATTTTAACTATTCTCTTAATATTATTAATCGACCACTTTACGCATTCTGAATGTGCAATTCATGCCACAATATTGTAAATTTGCAACGTGTATGCGTTGTTGTGTAGTTTTAGGTTTTTGTTTTTTGGCGATTGAAAATCGAAAGAACAACAAGCGTTTTGTCTAGACACGCCATGTTCAATTTGGCCTTAAATTGGAGACTGATTTTTGGCGTCTTCTGAACGAAACAAGAACACAAACTACATGAGAATGACAAAGTTTCTAATGGTGATTTATTCAGCTACAAAACGATTGCCAGAAGAATCTATAAGTAAATTTGAATATACATACTTTATATTATTATAATTATACTTAAAAGACTAAGTTTAAAAGTGCTTAATATTAGAACTATGTGTATAGGAAAAACTTGATACAATTGTATATTTTTATATACTTCTTATCTATAAAATTAAACAAATTTAGCCTAAACACTTTAATGTATGAAAATTAATATGTATATTTAAAAGAATACAGTTTATTTAATTTTATATTTCAGATACATTGAATTGTTGCCAATAATGAAGTGCAAATTATCTAATTAAGTTTAATTACTAGTTTAGGTTTGGCTTAAACCCAAAAAATAGAGAATAAATATTTGAGTGTGCCATTAGTTGGTATCGCTAAAGTCACGAATTAATCCATAAGTTAGCGCCATGTTAACGATTGGATATCTGAGCCAGAGGCAACCAGGCAACCCTGACATCTGCCAAGCCCACCCAAAAAACAATATCTAAGGCGACACTCACTTAGCATTTGATTCATAGACCTACTACAGTCGGAACCGTGTGCTGGCCAATCAGCAAATCATTAACAACTAATTAAATTATATAAAGCAGTCATTAATTAAGCGCCAAAAGCAGAGAACGAAACTTTGGATTCTAAGGTAAAGTCAATAGATTTATGTTGCCTTTCACTTTGCTTGGATTTGTTTTACAACAAGCAAACGAAAAGGAATAAAATAAAAATTAAAATGAAAATGGAAAAACAACAACTGCATAATAATGACAAGAAGTTTGTGCTAAACTTTTGCACTTTGACATCCCGGATTGAACTCACCAGGTGCACCACTGAGCCACTGAGCCACTGAACCACTGCACCCACAATTGGCACGCTTTATGCGGCGGCAGTTGTAAATATTTAATAACTACATTAATAACAGCAGCAATGACAATGACAACAACAGCAATAGCAACAGGAACAACAACAACAACAACAAGAGCAGCAGCAACAATAATTGCAACACCAGCAACAACAACAATCATAATAACACGCGCTGTTTTGTGTTTGGCGATTGCAATTTGCCAAGCAATAAAAACTACCGTTTGAGCCACGTTTTGGCCACGTTTGATTTCTACCAATGGTATGAATTGAATGAATGTCATTAATTTGACAACAGCAACCGTTAAATCAGCAATTCAATCACCAGCAACAACAACAACAACAACCACTCGACACTGGCGACAAAAGAAACGGTTCTCGATTCTCAGTTTGGTGTTTCAGTTTTTATTTTTTGCTTTTTTAGCTTTTGTTTTTGTTTGTGTTGTTGTTACTGTTATTGTTGTTGTTGCTGTTGTTGTTGTTGTTGGCCTCTCGCGGCGTGAGTCTTAAATTACCAACCTTGCCACAATTTTCAATGCGCATTCGCATTCGAATTTGTTTGCAGTAATTGGCCGGCAAAACTGGGAAACTGACGACTGTTGCAGTTGCAGTTGCTGCTGCTACCGCACCCATCAGCAACAGTTGCTGCTGCTGCTGCACCACCCAAGCATTCATCGTTCGCCTTTTGCCTTTCAACTTCTGTTACAGGTGTCTCTCTCCTGGTCGTCTGGGTTTGTATTGCCAGCCAAGTTGCTGCCGTGTCAATGACAGTTCAATGTGCTCGCGATTTGTTGCTGTTGTTGTTGTTGTTGTTGCTGCTGTTGCTGTTGTTGGCAACAGTTGTCGCACATGCAAATCGTGACTGTTGGCCAACCGACGTCCATCACAAGTTGCCAAACAAACTTGCCAGTCAGTCAAGTCAGTCGAGATTCAGTTCAGTTAGTCTCATGCCACGTTTACACAGAGTTCCTTATATCGAATATGTGTAGTAAGGGAAGTGTAAACTATTACTATTATTTTATTTTCAATTTATTAAAATAAACTTATTAACAATTCTAGATTTCATTTTAAGTTTTAGCCAGAACAACAATTGCTTTCTATTTATTTGACATTATTGATAGACGTCCTGTAAAAACAGAAAAATTATCTTAATACAATTATAAATAACAAAAAAAAGGGAAAATTCATTCATTTTATAATTTCTTACTCCTCGCAATTTCATCAGGCTTTTTTATGAGTCACGGGGTCTGTCAAATGTTTTATTTAATCTTTAATGTCCTAAAGCATTTTCTCTTACAGTTTCTTGTTTCGAAATAATCATATTAATATTATTATTTATTTTTACCAAATAAATAACATCTTCATTTATTTCATTTTATTTATGACTTTTCTTTTATTGGCCTCTCCATCGTATAAATGGCTGTGTGTTATTTAAGAAATAATTTAAAATATAATATTAAATTTCCTTTTATTAAAGTATGTATATCCATATATTCTACTAATAATCTTTGATTAATTTCCTTTAATTATCTTGAGCACAATCATTTATTTATTAATATTTTTTAACGTCAACAAAGAACAGTTAATCAAAAGAAATTTCAATTTTATTATGAAATGATTATTTAACTAGTTAACATATAAGATTATATATTTAAAACTAAACAGATAGAAGTAAATATTTTCGTTAACTACGCATCGTGTAAACTTATGCAGACTTTTTCAGTTACTAAGTGTACTCAGTTAGTGGCTGGCTCTGTAATTTTTCTTACGTTTTTGGTAGTTGAAATGCGAGTGATTTGCTTAAGACATTTTGATTGATTATATTTTTTTGTTTTTGCGCATGCGCCAAAGCGACGACAAAACTGCGACCGCCTTTTGCCGCCAGTCCCCTCTTTAATGCAGCACCCCCCTTAAGACACACCCCCTCAACACCATCACGTTCTCCTTTAAGTCGTAATGCTTCCTCAAGTTTTTGGCCTGTCAAAATCGCGTTTTGGCCACCACCGATGACTGAAACAACTTTGCTTTTTGGCCAAGTCATGCGCACAAAAGTCGCTCGCTTTTATTAATTATTTTGACCCAGAAATTGTTGTTCGATTTGTGTGTTAAGTATATTATATATGTATATATGTGTATGTATCGGAATTGAGTTGAGGTCTCTTGAGGCGAACGGAATGGAATCTGACGATCCAAGTGCGGATCTGTTCAGGGGATCGGCGCGCGTTTGTTGTCAGTTAAATTTACCACCTGTGATGAATAACGTTACATTTTGTTGATTTGTTGTTTTTCATTTTGTTGTTGTCGCTGTTGTTTTTCTTCTTGTTGTTGTTGTAGTTGTTGTTTATCGTGATTTATCGTGTTTATAAAGTACCAGCGGAATCTGGCATCAGAATCAAGCCTTTTGCCATGCCCACATAAAGCTGATTACTCAGGTGTCTGAGTGCGTGTCTCCCTCTCTTTACTACTTTGTCTCTTTTCCACTCTCTCTCTCTTCCTCTTTGTTTGTGTATGGGGGCCATGTACCGTTAATTAATTTGCAAGTTGATTTTCGGCTTAGTTTAAATTTGTTAACTAGTGTTTGGTGTACGCCTTGGGGGCATGTGAAGAGTTCATATTACTGATTGGTTTATGTGGGTGTGGAATTCATGATGTAAGTATGTAAAGTTGAGCAAATTGTTTAAGCATTAATTATTTTGACAAGAAAGTCAAATATTTGATTTATATTTATAAAATATTTGCATGAAAGTGAAACTATTTCCAGGCTGAGTTGAGTATAAAAATTGTTATAGATATTAATGAAAAAATTATGGTTTTGCTGTAAAGTGAAAATTTTGTAGATTAATACATGTACATACCTGTTATTGATAAAACTTTACTTGATAAATTAATTCGGGTAAAGTTTATTTGAAAACATCAAATTTTCTCGAGACTTTGGCAATTTTGTAAAACGCATAAACAGTAATTAAAACAAATATAGAGTGCACAAAACATAAAATAAAATGTGATTAGTTAATTGATCACTTTTTTGGCTTATCGGCCAGCTTTAGTTTGGAATTGACAGGACTTGACTTGATGGGTGTTCTGCTCGGTATTATGGTAGCTCGGGATGAAGGCGGTGCACGTGGCAGATGAGGTGAGGAGGCCAGAAATTGTACCGATGAAGAGGGTGGCCTACGTTGACGTTGAACTGAGGCTCCTAGACGCTTCTCATTAGGCTGCAACGGCGCAGTCTTCCGCTCCTGAGACAGCTCTCCCTCCTCTATAGGAGGCATAATTGCTGGTACTTCCCGACGCATGCTAGGAGAAGGTACAGCGGGATTGATGCCATGGGAACTGATGCTGCGGCTCAGTGCCTCCACTTGTTGTTGTACCTCCTGATTGGTGTCACGCATCAATGTGGTTATCCTTTCACGACTTCTAGTCTCCTCTTCCAATTGACTCCTTTGCTGATTGCGAATCGACTCGAAATTCTGCCAAAATGTTTGACTAATTCGTTGTGTATTGCGATTGCGTTCACGTCGCAAAGCATGCACCACTTGTACATTACGAGGTAACTTATCTTCGACAGTGGGCTTAGACATTGTTTGTGATTTATTTTGAATAATTTGGGATATGTCTGAAATGGAACTGGAGACAAGTTGTACGTAGAATAATAAATGCCATATACTTATGAAGTTTAAGTCGGTGGGAAATTGTAAAATTGCTTGTAATCCTTGTTAACTTAAATTTCTTTCATTAAACAAAATAAAAAATTAGTATTGCAGATTACTATCTTATATTTGATGAAGTAAAACTTCTCCATTGTACTTCTAAAATATAAATTAAATATTCATCAAATGTTGTATCCTTTTTAAAGCTTCTCTTTCTCATCTATATTAATATACGTCCATATTGATACGTCTGAAAAAGAACTAAAGACAAGTTGAGTGTTAATATAAATGCCATATACTTGTATGATGTCCACATGACGTTTCAGTCTGTGGGCAATTGATCGATGCGAGTTTTCTAATTGCCCCACCGCCAACTTTCTTCTTAATTGTGTCGAGAAAAATGAGGCCCGTATCGAAATGGCATGAAAAGCAGTCAGTTTGAGTAGATAGTGAGGGAGATGAAGAGAAATTATTTGTGTAAAAAAAAGAATATTTGTTCTTTTGTGCCTGGCTGTGTGTGTTCAGTCAATCAATCATACGATAGAAGCTTTAAAACTTGGCCCAATTGGGCCTTGGCCAAACAATGGAGCCAAACGATTGTCTTTGATATAATCGCAGCAAACCTCCAATACACTCCACTCCACTTTACTCCAGTCGACTTGAGTTGAGTCCATTTAGCCGAAATGAAAACAAAATTGCCAACAGCGCCGCCTCCTTTTTGTTTCCTGGCCCTGGCCAAGATGCCCTCCCGCTGTGCACTTGTCGAAGCCAAAAGTTCAACGATTGCCTCCGACTGTTTTAAATGTGGCTACCTAACCAAAGCACAAGGCACAAGCCGAATTCGTATCCGAATCCGAAACCCCAAATCCACAATTTATCCTTTATGGCTTTTGTTTCTGTAGAAGTGAAAACAAAAGATTGTCATCATCCATATAGAGAGAGGGAGAGAGACCAGCGACTTTGTTATTGACTTACATTTTGCATAAGATCAACAGCTTCTTGATAGTGCAAACAAATACTGTAAACTATGCTATATAGTATGGTATATGGTATATATTTATATGACTGATCGCCCTAATTGGGTGAAAGTGCTTAGAAAGTGTGACAGAGCTCTCTCATCATTACGATACCCCCTGTCAAATCAATATCTATGGCCTTTACCTATACCTGTAGCTATATAACATATATCACCCGCATATATAGGCATCCTCAGCAATCAGCTAGCAGAATGACTACAACAAAGGTCCGTCTGTCCATTCTGTCCATCTGTGAGATATTCCCAGGCCAGACCAGGCCAGGCAAGAAAACTAGAACTCAAAATCATACATCACAAGCAATTACCGGCTAAAATGCGGCAGAGTGAGCTTCGACAACAACGACTAAGGCAACGACTAACCTTGGCCGCTAGTGAGGAAAAGAGAAATATACAACAACAACAGCAACAGCAGAAAAAAAATAATAACAAAAAGAAATAAATATATATGTATATAAAAGAGTGGGCTGTTGTTATTATTGTTGTTGCTGTTCATACACTTTGATTGTTCCAGGCATATCGATGTTTTGTGCTAAGGAATTTATTGCAAAATTCTCGAAGGATTCGTTTCTGGGTTCGCTTAAAAATGTTAAATTGCTTGTAAGAACTTGAACTTTATTTTAAAAAGAATATGGAAATTCAGAAACTTCTGTATGCTTGTTAATGGTTCATATAAATGATTTCTATTTATTATACAATCTACTGGAATAGTTTTGTTCAATACAAGTAAACATTATAAATATTTTATTTATTCAAAGTAATTTCTCAATTTTTTTAATATATTTAAACTAAATATACTTCATTTTACAACAAATGTCTGAAATTTTTAAAAACCATCTTTCCTGTGTGTTTGAATATCAAAAATTGGGTCTCAGAAATGCTTTAAAAAGATGCTAGATGGATTAAGTTCAGAGTTCGAATTGTATTATATGTATTTAAACATAAAATAGAATAATATGTAAGAATAAAGGGCCATTTAGCTCAACTCTAGATATGATTGAATATCTAATCATATCTATAGTTGAGCTAAATTTCCTGGGCCGCAAATTATTCATAGCATCTTAAATATTGCTTTAATTGCTTTCACATATGAATTGATATGAAGTAATGAACATAAAATAACAAAATAGAAGAGTAATATAAATAATTCCAAATATATTTCTGTCTTCGCTGTATTAGAGTATTTTCAATTCGTTGCAGTTTTGTGTTTGCCTTAGTTTTGTTATTGCTGTTTTGTTGGGATGTTGTGTATGCCGCGCATGCATCATCATACCATCATCCCATTATCACATACCACAAGCCAAGTGAAGCCAAGACAAGAGATGGTAAGGTAAGGCAAGGTAAGGCAAGGCTGCCTAGTGATGGTGCTGGTGGTGGTGGTGGTGGCGGTGTTGGTGGTGCGGTGGTGATGCTGTGACTGTGGTTGCTCCTCCTTGGCTGACCGACTGCGGCACTTGAATGCTCGGCATGAAATAAATCGCGTGTTTATTGTGCCAACGGCGATCGCTTCAATGTTGCACATGAAAATTGAACGCAATAGAATGCCACTAATCGATCGGTCCAAGCTTGGAACTATGGAGAGGCTTTGCTCTCTCTCTCTCTCTCACACACATTCTCTTGCTATACTTGCCTCTCACACTGTCTGTCTTGAATGCCGCTAGCAACAAAATGAAATGTTTCAAGTTCAAATGCAAGGTGCGGAGCTGGCCAAGAGAGAAGGAGTGTCAGACTGATTGGACGGGCTGGACAGTTCAGCTGGCTCTCTGTCCGCCTGTCTGTCTCTCTGTCCCTCTGTCTGTCTGTTGTTGGAGACTGGCGCAAGCAATCTTAAAATAATCTAAACGATTTGGCGAAAATCACGTTGCCGTCGCCGTCGCCATCGCCATCGTCGCGGCATCCACCTGTTACGCCGAGCTCATTTTTAATGCCTACCTCTTTGGGCCCCCACTGGAAATGGAAGGCCAAGGCGGGTCTGGAGCAACTGCTGCGACGGCGGCATTGAGAGCAAATTGCAAAAGCCAAATTCAACGAATGCCGGCGCACAGTTTGGCATTAATAATGAAGCGCAATCAACTGACGGCCGCCGGCCGTTGGATGGCTTCAACTTGGCTTTGACTTCGCTTTGAGTTGGCCAACTTGCTGACTGAATGGCTGGATGTATAGTGCTATGGCCAGGTGAGGGTGCCTTGATACGTTACCATTCGCATTGGCATTGGCATTGCACAGATTAAACATTTTTCCAACACAATGCATAATTTCTCGCTGCTGGGCTCGTTATGTTGTTTATATGTGTGTATGTATGTTGGTGTTATTCTAAACGGCTTTTAGACAAAAGCATTCAGTCCAGTCGCCTTTCCCCCCCCCTCATTCACCCTCTCTCGACTCACGCTGCCAATCAATCAATCACGGCAAACACTGAACTGAGTCGCCTAGTCATCTGAGCATCTGCCGACGCCATCAACGTACCCGGAGCGCGTTCTTTCTGGTCAAGTGTAATGGTTTTGTCATGATGCAGCATTTAAGCTGCCGCCGCTGATTGATGCGCCGTTCGTTCCACAAGAAAGTGCCAGTTAGGAATTTCACACCACCACCACCACCACCAGCATCACCAGCACCACAAGTACACCAAATGGCTATGGAAATTTTGTGTGAGCCACTTGTCAGTCAGTCAGTCAATTTTCTAGCAATTCCATAGCCAAGTTCGTTGCCTAAGTCTTTTGTTTGGCTGCAGTCAACAATTTCAATTAAATTTATTTTAAGTTTTTATTAACAATAAGGAACAAAAATAATGTCGGATCTTTAGATAGTTCTGAATACTTCCAACTATTTATTTGTTATAGGTTTATTGAATTTAAATAAATTTACATACGTTTTATTTGTTTCAATCAAATCAAGAGAAATATGAATTTTTTATTGGTAAATAATTCTGAAATAATTCTTAATTTTTTAGATATTGTAAAATTAGGAGAGTAAATTAAATATTATAAAATGCATAAACATTTTCTTTCGTTTTTTTTTGCCGGTCAGTCCATATTTTAGCAACTCCATACCCAAGTTCGTTGCCTAAGTCTTTTGTTTGCTTGCAATTGACAAGAGATTTTGAAATTATACTGATAACCGAAACATATTGTAATAGTTATAACAGAATATATAATTTTAAATGCTTATTAATTTTGTTGTTTTGGATATTGTATAGAACTTTAGTGTATTAACATTTATTAATAATTTTGTTTTCTAAATGCTTATGTATGTTATCCTTATGCTGTTTTTCCTGCAATTTATAATAAGTTAAGCTGCTTGCTGATGTAAGCTAAGACTCTGATATTTTTAATATCCCCCACTCTCCTACATCTATTAACTTATCCTTAATTTATAACATGTATCTAGTTTTCCTCGTAACTAATTCTCGATTTGCAAGCAATTTACGTACTGATTGGTTGAAGGCAATATGAAAATTGGAGCTACAAATGCCACCTGCAGGGCGGCATATCGAATCAGTGAAATCAAAGCTAAATTAATTGACGACAATTGTTGTGTGGCAAGTGGTCAAATTGTGTGGCAACATCAAAATCAGCCACAACAACAATTGTAACAACCGTAACAACGGCAAACGTCAATTGTCTAATCAACAAATTTAGTCAATAAATCGTAATTAATTAACGTTTACCGCTGCGCTTACCTGGCAGTTGTAGCTCAGTCAGTTTTTAACTTTTTTTTTGCTCTGCCAGAAAATTCAAATTTGTGGCAATTGAAACAGCAATAACAACAACAACAACAATAGTCACAACAACAATTACAAAAGCGGCGAGCAAATATTCGTGAACTGCGACTAATTTTTAGTGCAGCAAGCGAAAAACGTTAACAAAAATATTGGTAACAGCTAATCAGGCGCATATACGCCCCAAATAAAGAGGTGTGTCTGGCAGGTGGTCAAGCTGTGTGTTGTTGTTGTTGCTCTTGTTATTATTGTTGTTGTTGCTGTTGATAACATCGTTGCAATGTGTTTATTGTCAAAAAATTGACTTGCAATCCACGAACAACCTTTTCGATTCTATTGCAATCAAAAGACTTAGGCAACGAACTTGCTTTTGATTTGACTTTTGAAAGTACTTCCAAAATATAATATGAACCAGTCTGCAAGTATATAGAACAAATTAGGAATTTTAACTGCCTTTCCATTATCTTATTGCTGTGTGACAGTTTAAATGTTTTTTTTTTTTGAGAATGTCAATTTTCGTTGAAGAATGTAACAGAAGCTCGACAGCTCATCTTGTTGTTGTTCATAACTTCGTTGCAATTTTGTTACAATCAAAAGACTTAGGCAACGAACTTGTTTTATTTATTTAGAGTTTTTCCAAATATATTCGGTATTATTTGAACAATTTTAATACTATTTAGGATGTCAGGAATTTCCGTTAAAGGAATTCTGTAGAAATTCGACTGCTCATCGTCAGCTGCTGCCTTGGCTTATATCATACTCTGCAATTAGCTGTAAAGAACTTTTAATTAATAATGCTTAATGCCCAATGGTTGATGCTTAATGCTCATGATATATGTCTGTACTGACATCGAACTTTACTGTGGCCAGATCAAAGGCGCCCCTCAAAACCGCAGCCCCAACTTGGCAGTTAATCAAATTAATTGCTTAGAAAATCAACATGTTGATTTGAACGTCAGAAAAAAAGAATTGAGAGAAAAAAAAGCGAATTATAATCACAATCGAAACGAATTATGGTATAGATATGGGTATTATTATGCATATTCAAGGCCTCCCCCAAACCCTAACCCACAATGGATATGTGCAACAGTTTTTTTTTGGTTTCTGTTATTTGGATTGGAGTTTTGTTTGGTATTTTGTTGGATTTTTGTTGGATTTTTGTAGTTGCTGCGTGTTTATATTCTTGGAAGCGCATTATTTAACCGCAGCGTTGAACTAAAAACGAAAATTGGCCAAAAACGAGGCACATAAATCACCCAAAAACACACTCACACACACACATTCACATATCGGTTTTTGGGGTAGAATCATTGACAGCGCGCCGGAAGATTTCATTGTTTCCCAATGGGTCCCAAATGGCGACGACGACTTCTCGGTATTTTATTAAGCCACACAAATCAAAAACCAAAGGCATTCAGCAAAAAAAAAATAAATAAAGAAGATAAACTGAAAAAAAGCAAAAATAAAATATATATTTATTTATATACTTATATATATAAAGAAGCCTTTTCGTGCGGTAACTTGACTCATGAATTTGGATGCTTAATTCTACTTAAACTCTGTCTGGCCTTTTTGTGCGCTTTTAAATGCCTTTCATATTGGGGTCTGAAATCCGAGCGACGCGACTCGACGCGAAACGACGATGCTGCCGCGATTAGCTGGGCAAACAAGTGTTAAAGTTGTGGCAGCCACCACTGGAGATACAGTTGGTGTTGTTGATGTTGTTGTTGTTGTTGGTGGTGGTGGTGGTGGTGGAGATGGTGGTGTTGCAAGCGATGGTGCTGCTGTGGGTGCACTGATTGCTGCGCCGCTCCTCTAAGTGAGAAACAAAACAAAGTTAAGCAAACGTTGTTTTTTACTTCTTTCTTTCTGGATTTGCCGCATTTGTTTTATGGCCATTTTTGGGTAGCTTCTTTTTCTTTAGGTTTTTTTTTATGTATTTGTTTCTTTTTGTCGCATTGCATTGTGCAAGACGATTTTTGCTTTGTTTTATAACGCGTTTGTTTGTTCATTTATTTGGTTAGGATTTGTTGTGGCAATGCCAATGATACAAACAGTTAGCAAGCTGTTGCATAATCTTCCCTTTGGCTTGATAACAGTAACTTTGCAATTTGTAGAGCTTCGAGTCGGAAGTTGCCGGAAACATGCAGAAGTTCTTGAAGCTGTCATTGATTCTTTTGTAAAAGCTTAGATAAATTGGATGAAAATACAGAGCAGAAAACAAGCCTGACAATGAGTTCGCGATTCGGAAGTCGCTGAAACCTTGAATAACATAAATAATGTAAATAGAAACTTGGACTAGTATGTAAATATTACAAAGCAATAGGTAGCTGTAAAAAATTTGCGATAGAAAGCGAAATTTTTGAAAAATTTTAACTGAATGAAAAGATTTTTTTTAATATAAGTCTACCGAAAATAAATCGAAGCTGGGGTTTGATATTTTTTGGAGCGCTAAGATCCTTTATCAGTTCGATAAATGAAAAGATATAGAAACGTTTTTTTGAATCGAAAATCTCAGAAGCCTTGAACAGAACTTTTAAATAGGACTTTAGTTCTTTTCTTTCTGAAAATGTTCTTATAGTAATGTAACATTAAGAGACATGACAAAACGGTGAAATAATTGATCAATGACATATTGCGTTTAAGCGTGAGTTGCGTAATCGGAACATTGCAAAGTGTTTTTTGGACTATTAAAAGGATTATATAACCTTTCATGAATATGTTATTGCTGTCAAATTCTAGCCTCTAACAGCACCTGGTGAGATATTTGCATATCAGCAATCATTGTTAAGACTGTTCATGTCATTTGCAAAGCGGCTAATCCAATGGACAACAGTCGACAGAAAGGCAGAAACCCCACCCCACTCTCAGCCCACACAATAATACAGAGAACAAAAACAACAACATCAACCACAATGCACACCCCTCTAAAGGAGCAATGTGTGTCTGTGTGTGTGTGTGTTTGTGTGTTGTCTGCCTGCCCAGTTTGTCTCTAATTTAATTTGCATTTTAACAACTTTTTGCGTGTGGCTTTGGCTTTGGTTCCTACTCCAAAAAAAAACACAGAAAACAGAAGAAAAAAACAAAAAATGCTGTCCGAATGGACAGCGGGCAACAAAAGGCGTGACTGCAACATGCGCCAAGTGCGTGAAACGCCAAAATAACACAGCAACCTGCCAGTGGAGCCAACTTACCTGCGGGCGCACCACGAAAGCTGCGCACAAATTAAATTAGTTTGAATAAACAGCGAGAGGTAACCAAAAACAAAATAAAACTAAAGTGAAAAAAAAACAGTGAACCAGAACAGAAAAAAAATACTCGTACATAATAAATGAACGAGGACGCGGGCGCAGCCTTTAAATGGCAATGCAACAGCAGCCACAAAATAATAAGAAGAAACGAGCCCCAAATCAAAGCAAAAGCAAAGCGAACCGAAGTGAAGCGAAACGAAACGAAACGAAGCAAGAAGCTGCAGGCTTTACACTGATAAAAATTGGGTGTAAAATTAAAATTCGTAATTATTTTGTTGGATTTTGGAGGCAAAGCCTGGGGAACAGGAAATCTGACTTAGAAGTCGGTTCAGGTTTTCAAAGCTATGATGATCTGAAGCAAGGTGATTTTACTTAAAGGTAGTTTACGTGTCACAGGTGCTCTCCTTCGAAAGGGCATCCAGGTGACCGTCTGAATGTACAACGTTTTTGTCTCTTTCTACCGCTTGCCAGGATGAACTTTGACCACCACTAAGTAAAGAATCTTATTAGTAAATTCACCTTGTTCTGTTGTTAAAAATTTTACTTGATTTTGCCAAGATTTTTTCCATAAAAAGTAAACATCTCAAAAAAAGTTTCGAAGCTTTGAGATTTTTGTTTTACAAAAAGGATATTAGTTTTTTTTTAGATTTATATTTTGTTTTAATTTAGTAGCTTAAGTTTGGTCCCGAAATGCTTTTCTTTTTGAAAACAAAATATGTGAGATGAATTTTTCAGTTTAAGACTCTAGTTTTTCTCAGTGTAGAGACAACAACAACAACGATGACTGAGACGAGAACTGTGGCAAGTTGAAAAAGGCTGCGTGGGCGCATGCCTGCGCAGGTGATTTTAATCGCATGCCAGGAATCTGGCATAAACAGGTGAACCTCGTATCCAAGAAGACGAAGGTAGCCAACAACAACAGCAGCAACAACAACGGCAACAACAACAGCAACAAAATTAAATCAGAGACCACAAAACGTTGGAGCTACGTAGCGTATTCCAAATGAGCCAGAGTCTGAATCGGAGTCAGAGCCTTGGCCAGGATGAGGCACCGGCAAAAACGAAACGAAACGAAAATTGTAAATCACGAATTTTTGCTGCAAGATATGCAAAAGCGGCGCACATTTTGTAGCAAATTGAATTTTCAGCAGAAAACCAAAAACAGACAACGCGGCAGAAGGGGGAAGTGAAAAAGTCAGCGAATCGCAGTTGTTGTTGTTGTTGTTGTTGTAAGCCTTGTTAAAGGCGAAAAAATAAGAATCAGCGCGCTTGCGCATAAATTTCACAAAGAGCATTTGCAACTGCGACAGGTTGCAGGTTGCAAGCAGAAAGCAGCAAGCAACAAGCGGCATCCAAAACAGTTCCCAGTTCTCAATTCTCAGTTGCCAAGTTGCTCAGCTCCCAATCTGCATATACAAGCCATAAAGCAATTTCCATTGCTGGAGCACAAGCACTTCGAATGACGTTACATAGTACACCACACACCCAACAACAACAACAACAACAACAAAAACTGAGGAAACTTAAAAGAACAGCTAGCTGAAGTCCTTTGATAATGACAATGACGAAATACTCTTGCAGATAGATATTGTATAACAATCAAGTGCTTTAGTTTCAGCTAATTGAATTTATAGTGCGATTTTAAGAAATCTTTCCAAGCTGTTGAAAGGTTTTGTTTATTAAAAATACATTTATTCAGATATCTACTTTAAAATAATTTTTATAATCAGGGGTGACACAAAAATCAAATCTCATTTCTCAAAACAATTGTAGAATGATTTTATAAAACTTTGAGATTATTGAATAAAATTTAACTAATGTTATTAAATTATTAAAAAGACAGAAAGGACATTTTGAATAAAATTATAAATTGTTAAATATATACCACTAATTTCGAATTTTTTGAAAATTGAAATTAAGCTCATGACTGCCGAGTTCTGTTACTCCGAAAATATGTCCGAAAAATTAAATCTCTGAGTTTTCTATGTCACCTACGGTTTAGTTTGAGAGGTTTGAAAAGCAGCTTTTAGAAAAAATCTCTGAGATTTCTGTGGCACCCCTGAATAAAACTGTTACACTTTATTATGTTTTAATAGTTTATTAATCCAAATATTAAATTTTTAAATGTAAAAATATATAAAAGGTTTAAGTAAAAACTCTGCAGATATAAGTATTCTTTTTGTACAACAAATGTTAATTAATTTCTTTGACATGATTGAGAAATGGTTCAGTTGTTTTCTTCTTTTTTAAAGATAGCTGAAAAATATAACATATATAACGAATAAATTGTATTTGCTTCGAAAATAATAAAGATTTTCGTTTAATAAATTAATGTGAATTTCTGCAAGATGGTTACTTAGGTTTTTATGAAAGATACACGTCTCAGCAAAATATTTAATTAGCGTTTAAAAAATAATACATTTCAATCTTTTCAAAATCTCTTCAAATGTAATTTATACAAAAATGCAATATAATAATAAATTGTTTAAGTCCTAAATATTGTAGATAAACATATAGCACAAATAGTTAAGGTTGTTAAGTTAGTAAAATTGTTCGAACTGTTACCACACAATGTGATAAAATGATAATACCCGCTGTTAGGGCAATAAAAAAGAGAAGAGACAAAAAAAAAGAAAAAGAATCAAGAAGTTGCCCTTCCCAAAAGCAAGTTGCAAGTCCGCTCGTTGCAATTGCTGATGCAGGTACACACAACCTTGATCCTTGTCAAGTGCAGCCTACAGCAGCTTCAGCTACAGCTTCAGCAGCCGCCAACAACTTTAATAAGTTCGCAGCTCGCAGATTTTTGTCGAGTTCTGTGTTCTGATTCTACGACTTCTACGCCTTGACTTTAACCATGCATGCGTATTTTATTTACTTGATTTTTATGCAAATTTTTATTTTATTTGTTAAGGAAAATGCCCAAGCAGCAGCAGCAACAACAACAACAACAACAACGACGTATTCATTTCGTTGTTGTATGCAAAAAAAAGACAAAAAACGAAAAAAATTGTTATGGCTCGTCGTCGTGAGGGAAGGAGTCTCTAGTTTTGCAGTCTCAAGTCTCATAGTCTCGTGGCTGTTACCATTTATAGCTGGCGGTTTTTTCGTTGCCAAATTAGTGAATTTACATGTTGAACAATGATCAATGTTTTGTTAACAAATGTTTGCTTTACAACGCTTGTTACATACGTTAACCGAGACTCATAACAACAAAGCACAGCACAGCACAATCCACAAACAACAATGCCAACATTTTTCTCTAGCCATTCAGAAGCTGTGACGATGAGCATTTTGTTGTTTCTTAACAAGTGTGTAAGTGTGTGTTGTCTGACGTGTGGGTGTGTGGAGAATAGTTTTCAAATTCTGCAACGAGTACAACAGATAAAGTGTAACTTATCCAACTGACTCTTGACTACATCGAAATCACAACAGACTTAGCCCCAGGACTGTTCTTAACATCTAGAAAACTAATAGAAATAACTAGATAGAATGGATTTTATATTTTTAATAGATTTATATTTAGTTTTAATTTAATAGCTTGAGATTGGTCCTATTCTTTTTGAAAATGGGAACGCGTTGAGCCACAAAAGGAACAGCTTTCAAATAGTTAAACTGCTAACAAAAACTTTGCAAATTATTTTAATCAAATCGATTTATAAATATTTGATTAGTTTAATTAAAAATAGTTTAGTTTGTTTTTAATTTAACACATTTGCTTTCATGTTAAGCTTTACTTTAAATCTAATCGTTGAGATAATTTTTTGAATCAAACCTCTCAGTATAATATGTAAATAAATAGTTTGATTTGATTCCTTTCATCTATGAATAAATTATATTTAATCCTTAAATATAATCAATAAAATAAATTAATGATATTTTATACCTTCTAAAATACTCTACACGAACATAATTAAAAATTGTATGCTATGCGTGCGTCAGCTGTCATTCTTCTTCTAACTGGAAGGTTGTGGAGATCATTTATGATAGATAGACCAGGTCCATAACAAATTAATAATAGCACCGGCATGCCACCCCCTGCTCTTGTTCCCTTAGAATTGTCCGTGAAAGTAACAATGTGTCTAAAATGCAATTGTGTGGGATATATTGTTAAGGGCAGGTCATAGACCGGTAGCATCTAAGAGTTGGTAAACATTGAACCTATCAACGGCAGTCGGTTTGTACTGTCAGGCATTGAGTCGTGGTCAAAGTTTACCATCAAATTGCTAAAATAGCAAATAATGAAGCTGACAGCGTGGAGAGGATGAAGGGCGACGTGGATGAGCAGGAGGACAACAAGGGATGATCCGGCTGTTAAGCTGGTGCTGTAAACAGGGGCGGCAATTAAAACGGGGCGCAATGTGCGCAACTTTTCCCCCCTCCTCCTCCTCCCTTCATTCTCTTTGCAATGTTGTTACAGTGAGCACAGGGACATAAGCAACACTTTTCGTGGGAACTGCGGGGAGAGAGATAGAGAGAGACCTGAAGTGCCTGTTGGCGGTTTGACGATGCCGAGAAAAGATACATTTGTTGCCTGTGGCAGACAGTGAGCGTCTGTTGGCCATCAATTTGGTTGGTAATGCCCGATGAGGGAGATCATGAGAACGAGACGGGGGAGTTGAAAAGGGAAGCGGGAGGGGTGTGGCGTGCTGCGCTTTAATTTCTCAATGCATATCTACGCATTATCCTTGCGTCTGGTCCTTATTATCATCTGCATGGTGTGGCGTGCCCAGAAACCACTTGAGTTTTACAATCGAATTTCGGTGGTTCGTCAATATGCTGGCGGCGGGAGTGTGGGAAACGTATTCTTGTGAAGCTGAGCATATGCTTTTTCCTTTGCTTGCCACATCCCCATTCCATTCATGCCTTTAATGGCCACGCCGTTGTGCACTATCAATTTGAATGGCCAACGGCATCTTCAATTTTTATGCATATTTGCAGTTGGTCGGTCACGTGCCGTTCCAGGATTTTGGACAGTCGTCCTTTTGCCCAAGTTTGATTTTGTTTTTTTTTCCAAGTTCTGTACCTGTCACAATCACACTTGGCGGCATGCTGCAGCATTGCAAATAATATAAATTAATATTTTTAGTCGACGAGTGTCGTTTCCATCCCCAGGCAAGGTCTTCTTCTTTTCTTTTTTCCTTGGGTGTGTGTTTTATTTGAGGTTATTGTCTGTTTATGAGATTGGGATTTTGTTGATACGATTGCCTAGACTGATGTCCAGATTTCGGTTTGCTTTCTGATGCCTCTCTGGGGAGGAATGACACGTACTACACTGAGAACTTAGGTTGTGGGTTGGGAAAGAAACAAGGGTGACAATATTGAAGGTAATTGTAAATGATAGTGAAGGAGAATAAGCAGTGCATAATTTATTATAATAATCTGAAAATATATCTCTCTTTTTTATGATAAAATAAAATGGATGTTTAACTAAGAAAGTAACTACGAAATATTATAAGAACTTGAAAGAAATTGACCTTAAAGTATAGAAAAAGATAATTCCATTAAAGAAATATATAACAACGGATAATTTTTTAAAGAAAGAAATAAAATGAGACCAGAATATATTTTCTCTTATTTAAAGTAAATATGATAGCTAAATTGTAATTTAATTGAGAATCTTTAAATTAAAGGAAAGACAAAAATCAAATAAGCTGAAAGAAAATCTGCTACAAATTAAGAATAAACACTCGTTTCTCTGTCTGTAAATGTTTCTCTGTTGTAATTTCTTAAAGTGCTGAAGATTTGGCAAATATTTGCGAAATCCTTTTACGCCTCCCCATTTCCAATTCGATGACAACAACAAATGCGGCTCATTTCCGTTGCGTCTTAAAGACACGTGTCCGGATGACAGGACGGCTGGCAACTGGCAACTAATAAAACTGCAGCGTGCAGATTTGTCAGAGATTTGAGGGGAAAAAAAGGTACACAGGGTTGAGGGCCACTTAATGTTGGCATTTGCTGCCCGAAAAAAGGGGAGTTGAAAGGAGATATTGTTGCCACTGTCAATGGGAGTTGATGAGCCGCATTAGTGCAAATTGTTGTGGGTGTCAACTGCAGAGCACTTGATACATTTTGCAGACAATCATTAAAATAAATTAAATGCACAGTGGAGGTTGCCACAAAGGTGTCAACTAATGTCTTGGCTTTAGTGTCCATTACACTGATAGAAAAAAGGAGTTTAAACAAACAGTAAAATGTCTCAAATAATTTTTAAAACTTTGTTTAATAACACAACTTAATGAGAAAGATATAAATAACACTACTTTATGTAAAGGGCTAAAATAATTGTTATCTTGGCAATGCTATTTATTATTTAAAAAGTTTTTAAGGACTCATTATAATTATAAATGGTTTTCAATAACTATTTTATACATAAGTACATCAGTTTTCATTATTATTGTTGATGTATTTAATAAAATTATATCTTACTTATTATTTGTAATTAGTCATTTAATAAGTCTTTATTATTTATAAAGTATAAAACTAGATAATTATAATTAACTATAAAAACAGATTATTTATTTACAATTAAGATTTGTAAGGAAATAGGTTTTTGGTGCATTTTAACACAAAACTAAATGGCTTCAAGAACACCAATTTTTTGTCAGTGTATTTAGGCTAAATTATGTACCCAGACATAGATATAGACGAGCGCCAGGCAGGCGCATAAACAAAGGCATTAGACGTCAGTTGAAGCGACGCAAAGTTGATTGGTGTCAGCCATAAAGTTGCCACGTCTCCTGCTGCATCCACATTCACATTCACATCCACATCCATATCCGCATCCTGCTGGCGCCAAAGGCTTTGAAGTTGGCGTCGGCGTCATCGTCGGCTGATCTTGGTACTTCGTTAGACATACGCAGGCGTTGATGGACATCTTGTCGCTAGTCGCGACTTTGCGACCAAGTTGACCAGACCAAAAAGTGTCATATATAGTCAGTCCGTCAGTTAGAGTCGGAGGCACAGTCAGCGGCATGTGCAAAGACCTAAACTGAGTTTTTCCAACTGGCGTCAAATGGTGCTTAGCGGCACCCACTCTGGTCCAGACCAAACCCAACTCAGGCTCCATCTCATGGCTCTCAGGCTCATTTGCATGGAAATGTGCGCGGGTGTTGGCCCAGACCCAGGCGCAAAAATCAACCAAAAGAAGCCAAATCCAAATGCAGGAAACCTATTGTCTTTTCGGCCTGGCTGCAAAATATGCAAAGCTTAAATTTATGAGAAATTAAAGTAAATTTATTGCATTGCATTTTGGACCTCGACAAAAACACTTTCTGTCGCCTGTCTGTCCCAGTCCTTTGTCCCTTTTTTGCTGATTGTGTGATCGATGGATCTTATATGCATGTTTTCTAGATAACTTTCTCTCTTCAATAGAAAATATAAACAGCCTGCTACAAACTTTGAACTAACAAATTCAGATGGAGTTCGAATAGGAAGATTCTCCATTAAATCTGATCGTTAAAATTAAGGTTTACAATTTTGATATTTTTTAAAAATTGATAAGATTTAAGTGAGAAACTTAAAATTTCCACATTCATCCAAGTCCTTTTGAATTTGAAAGTGTTTCCATAATTTGTAATATTTCATCTTAAAAAAAGTAAACTTTACATTAAAGTTACTTCTTATATAAATAGAATTCATTTGAGAAACTCCAAGTTTAGTTTGAAATTTTCAATTTTTCTCTAAGTATTATTGACTTTTTAATCTTTTCTATAAGTTTTAAAATATGTCTTTAAACATTAAACTTTTCTGTAGAACTTGGGATTTATTTATTTAACACTCTTTGTTTAATTGTCTGTTTAAGTAATAATATACAACTATCGCCTGTAATAAACTCTTCGAATTTCATTAAACATTTAGTACCATATTTATTTCTGCCCTACACCCTATAGTGCAACTTTCTCTGTAACTTATTAGATGCAATAATCCTAACGCTTTCAAATGTCAAAAGCGTAGTCACTTAAAATGCCAGACATTGAAGTCGGCCAATGAAATTAGGTAATAAGCTGGCCATATAGAAACCCATTTATATGCAGTCCAGTCCAAGTGCAACTCACTTTTCATTTTCAAATGGCAACGGCAAGTGCTGCACACACACACACTCAAATACACAGATACAAAGACAGTCGTAGACTCCGAGTCGATGCAAGTCTTGAGTCTTTGTGGCTGGAGTTAAAGGCAGTTATAATTTATAAGACTGGGACTCAGACAGACGACCATAAAAGTCCTGGACTGGCGGCCTGCAGGCGGCTCTGTCAGTCGGACTGTCAATTGAGTGCAACACTTCGAGGCAAAAGAGCAACAACAACAACAACAACAACAACAACAACAAAAACAACAACAACAACAAAATGCAAGCGCAAACAAAGCCACAAAATCGGACATGCGGACACTAAAATGAATTGAAACTAATATGCCAAAGTGAGTGGAGCAACAGCCTCTGACAATGGCTTCATGATTCTGAAGACAGCGCCACGGGGCAAGCAAAAGACATTGAAAGAAAAACTGAACTCTGAAAACTGAAACTGAAACTGAAACGGAAAATACTGAAACAGGCTGAAGGATACACACAATGGACACACAACTATGCATGATTACCTAATGCCACAAGCTGTTGACTGTTGTTGCTCTTGTTGTGGCAACATGAAAGCCTGAAGCCTGTGGAGCTCTGGCTTTAAAGTGTAATCCCGATAAATGGAATATTACAGAGATCGATTAGAGAAGTGATTTAAACTTTTGTGTTATTCAATTTAACTACATTTTGAAAATAAAATTAAGTGCCAAATAAGTTTATGTAAACAGATACATATATACATTTGGTTTAATACCAACATATAATAGAATATTATATTAGGAATACGTTTAATTTAAAACCAATAAATTAAGAAATATTATGAATATAATTATTTTAATAAAAAATACATTGAAAAATATCGAATCATTACTTACTAATTATAAAAATTAAAATTATATTATTTTCCACAATTCATTTAAAGTTGAATTTATAATTTATAAGTTACATATAATAAATAAATTCAATATCATAAATATAAATTTAATAATTGTAATTTTTGTCGTTACATTCATCTGTCTTTTTCTCTTTAGTTTGACAATTTAATAGTTCATTCAATGTTCGGCTTTCGACAAAAATGAAATATTTCCTGCTTGTTATCGCCGCAATATTGAGTTGATTTATTGTCAGCTGATATAAATCATTTAAAAATTGGCAAAAAGCAATGCGAGCTGCACTTTTAATGCTTTTAATTATGCAGAGCCAAACAAAGGTGTCACGAATGCCAAGCAGGCATAAATTAATTGAAAATCAATTAGCCACTAGTTTGTGGTGCTTGAAGTCGACAAACAACTGTTGTTGTTGTTGTTGGCTCAATGAAATGCCATTAAACGCATGCATTGAGCCATTGAATTATTGTCAACTGCCAATTGGCAAATGGTTGGCAATTGGCCACCAATCCAGGGCGACATTTATGGCCAAATGTGATTATTAATAATGCGCCAAGCGGGAAACCACAAAAGAGTGTAATTGACTAGACGCTTCCCTGTAGTTGGAAATCGGAGATAGAAACTGATTGTGAATTTATAATTTAATAATAATAAATTCGAATTACATTGGTTAAATGTTATGAAACTCTAAAACAATGTCATCGCTTAGATTCCGATGAATCATTATCATAGAATTGAAATAAAAAGCCAGTTATGTTTGCAAGTTTTTAATATTGTTTTAAATCTCTGTTAACTGCTGGTAACAAACATAACTTGGTTTTTATTGTCTGCAGGGTATTAAAAGTCGACAAATATAGTTTTGGAGCCGCAGGTGAAATAGAAATAGAAAAATGTGCGCTAGTAAATACTTATGAGTCTGACTATGAGTACTTATGTGTATCTATGAGTACTCGTATCTATGTGTATGCATGAGTAGATAGGTATTTATGACTGGGGCAACAAATTCAAAAGTGCATTGCCGTGTATGGCCAATAAAATTTTATATTTGCCTTTTTTTTTTTTTTTTGCATATGGAGTTAACTTGGTTCGTATTTATTAATTAGATAAAGGAAAACCTGCAATGTTCCAATAGCTCGTTTAAAAGTCTTGTATATAATTTTAGTTGCCACGTCTACCATCGACGCTGAGGTGTTAATTGCACAGTGGGTAGCACCACACTGGACTGTGGTGCATTTTCAGTTTTTTGCCCGCCGGTTGCAGTTTTTTTTCTCCATGTATCGATTGAAAGTGTGAAATTGCTAAGCAATTGTGATTGTTGGTCTGTCCGACTATCGATTGTCGATTGTCGAATGTGTTTTTTCGGGTGTTTTTCTGGACCATTGCAATTGGCAAATTACGTCAGGTGTTCCACAAAAAATGATCAGAGGGGATTATGATTTGTGTGTGTGCTGATTAGCTGTGGGTGTGGTCCAATGATTGGCCACGTTAACATATTGTGAGTGAGATTAGACGGCAGTCAAGTGGTTGTTAGTTACTCGAATATGTATTAAATGATGCAATGATCGTGATGCTAATTAAAGGAGACTTATCAATAGGAATTTACTACAGATTGGCTTTCACTTATGTTGAGCGTTATATCAGTTTATCAATTGTTGTTCAATGAAGTCTCCTTTGGTTTAAGTTTCATTGCACTGTTTTACTCCTCATTAATTTAAGAAACTAAGAATATAGTTAACAACATCTGCATATATTTAAATTTAACATTTTAACTATATTATTTTTAATATTTAATTAACTTTGATTCAAATCTTTATATCATACGTAGAATCAATTCATCTTTCATTGGCTTTCCTAACTCAAACCGTTTCCTTGTATTGAGCCAAAAGGTTAAGCAAATGCAAATGCAATTTATGCCCATATTCTATAGACTTTGGCGACATCATTAAAATGCCTCACATTGGCCTGGCCAAGAAAGTACTTGAAAATTTTCAAATTAATTCATTTTAATAAATTCGAAAAGCAAAACACAGCACAAGAAAAAAAAAACCCAAAGCAAAAGCTTTAGCCAAAAGTTAAAGTCAAAGCCCATTCGAAATGCAGACCATGGATTCTTCCGCATTGGCCAAAGGCACAAATATTTGAACAAAGGTGGACCAGAAAGTTGGCTTACTCCTCACCTGGACATGGATTGCATCCATATTCGTTTGGCTGGCGCAATTCGGTTACAGATTTATGTAAATTTAGAGCATGACACACACGGCACAGGCTCAGGCTCAGACTAAGATTCAGGCTCAGGCACGGGACAAGGGATTGCTGTTGTTGCTGCCGATTGGAGGTCAAAGTGAATCACGCTTTCCTACATGACCATTAGCAGATTTTTGCCCAGGCCTGGAACGTGCAGCGGCATGCGAAATTAATTTCCTTTAGTCTCTATAGTCAGTTGAATCTCTCAACTATGCACCTGGCTGCCAATTAGCGTAAATATTAAAGATTCCATGTGAACCGCGCCTCCTACTCCTCAAACTGCCTGTATTCTACAATTTTAACCCAATCCCAAAAAAAAAAACCGACAAGTTCCAGATTCTTGGCGCGCTTTGTCTTGCAATAAAAATTGCCATTTTCATAATTGCTAAAGCAGATGGTGCCAGAAATGTCGCCTAATTGGCTGCTGGTGGGCTGAAAAACCCCAGCGATAAGGCTCAGGTCTTTACCTGGTCCTGGTCCTAACGGCAGAACAATAGAACGATCCTAAACACGGGACTCTTAGGCAGGTTTAACTCCCTCCTCCCTCTTTTCCCATGCATTTCAGTCTGACAATATTTTGCGCTGCGTTTGCTTGGCTGGCAAGCGAGCTACTATATCATTTATCAGATGTAAGTTCCATGGTCGTTTTGGCATTGCCATTGCGCTTTGATACCCTCACAAAATATTGTGGATATTAAGCTACAGACATGACGTTTGTGACACAGAAATAAGGAACCTTTTTCATTAAAAGAAATTAAGATAAACCTGCCACATCAATAACAATGTTATCAAAAGACAGCACTTGCATGTCTTTTTCTTGGTCTAAAATTGCTTAAATAAACAATTAACTAAATTTAAACCGTTTTCTTTGTTGCTAAGCTACTTATATTATTTATATTATTACTTGATAATAGATTTTATTTATTTATTTTTAAAGATAGAATAGTTTCAATGTAATGTTCTTTTCCAGCGTATTTAAACTTCGTTATGTCAATATTGGATATTTCTCTCTTGTTGAGCTTCTTTTATTATTTTTATTATTATTATTATTACTTGTTGTTGTTGTTGTCTGCAGTGTGTTAACATGATCTTTTATTACGACTACTTGCAGCGTTTGTTTTGTCTGTGACTCTTGGTTGGTTGGTAACTACTAACTGCTGCTACTGCCACCAGGTAAGTTTATTTACCGCTAATAATGGTCATTTGAGTTGATATTTTCCCCCTTTATTTTATTTTATTTTATTTTCGTATTTTAACCACGTTGACGATGGCGTGGCTGTGATAAGCCAGAGAGCCTTGGCTTAAACGCTTTAAGAGAGATCATGAGCAATGCCAAATGCATTTTGATTTCATTTGTGCAAAAAATTTGTAAAACGCGATATTTGAATTTGTTCGGCAATTTGCTGCTTAATTGACAAAACATACTATGACGGCGACTGACTGACCAACAACCAGCGGCGTTTTTCTGTAGTTGTAGTTCAACAACACACGCTTGCAACACACAAACATACTGCAACACACACTAGACAAACTAATAAAATCATATGTATGCAACAAATAGTGGCAGACAAACTGCAGAGACCCCAATGAGTCACCCAAGACATTGGCAAAAGCTTTTGGCCCAGACAGCTGCACAGACTATGCGCCCCAGTTAACTGGATGAAAATGAAGATCGAGGGGAAGGTGGAAACGCAAAGTGATCTGTCTAGTGCTACGGGGCGTGTTTCTATACATCTATGCAAAACTATCATATTGTAGTCGTATATAAAATGTGCAACATTTTTAACAAACATGCATTGCGCGCTTTAAGGCAAATATTCATATCGTTTAGACAACATGCAAAGTGTCTTTGAAGAAAAACTCACAAGAAAAAACTGATTAAATTGATATAAAATGATATAATATAATAATAAACATTATGATTTGATAGCACTCTTACTTGAGTTTCCTATCAACTATGAAAAAACCAAGAATTGTTGGTAAAATGTTTGTGGTTGTAAATAGAATTTACAACTTAAGACGTTGCACTTTTTATATATGCTTAATATACATTTTTGTAAACAGATCAGAGTTAGTAATTCCATTTCCTACATATGTAGATATAACTAGAAATCTTAAAGATATCTTTGTCGAATCCACTTATTCTAGGAATTCTTGCTCAACATAAATTTACAATCATTCACAACATTAGTTAGAATATGTAACTTAAATATATGTATTAACTGCAGGATATTTTCCATGGTCTTATTAAAGGCCAAGTTAGATGTTCTGATATTATTAGAAGATATTCCAATCGAACTCGACTTGTAAACAAGTAACGATATTTTTAATAACTTAAGTAATCGTAGCGATGGCCCTTGTGAGGTTTTCTCTAAAACGAAACAATACAAAAATATTAATATAATATTAAAAATTTTGGAGAACTTTAAGCTTATATTACCGACACTTTCTTTTGGTATTACTAATTTTCACTATTTTGACTCCAAAGGATTTCAAAGCATAAGCCGTTTTTTTAGAATAAGTCTTTCGACAGGCACAATTGCAACAGTGGGCATCACATCCGATAATTCCGCAACAAGGATCAGGAATGCTTAAGTCAGCACAAGTATTCCTAACACATTTTCCTTTACCATCATCTGTACCAAGGAATTCCTTGCATGTCTTGTCTTTAGGTATTGTAAATTTAAGAAATTTTCGATGACAGCATTCTCCTTTTGACTCCCATTGTTGCATCGAGATGATAAGTAGTTGCAGCGTTAAGATTATTAGAATCATGTCGGACATACTTTAAATGAGTTTCACAATTGACTGAAAGTCGATCAAGAAATTTACCATTTTCTTGCACATAAGCGTGTCGAATTTATTACACTGTTAGCTTCTAATAAACTGAAACTAATTTGAAGTATTCACTTAAAACTCTACAGACTAGCACGAAAATAGTATGAAATGGTAAATGTTGATTTTATTTTAAGTTTTATCTATATTTAATCGTATCTTCGGCCATTGTGATGCTTTCTTGAATAATAAAAAACAATTTATTGCTAAATTACTTAAAGACAAGAACTTGTATTTACCTGCACTTCCTTTTGGTATTACTTTTGTTCAGTATATTGACAGCAAAGGCTTTCAAAGCTTTTTTTGGAACTAAGCTTACGGCAGGTACATTTGCAACAGTGGGCATCACAATTGGTGGTTCCACAACAAGGATCTGGAGAGCTTAAGTCACCACAAACACCCATTACACATTTTCCTACACCATCATCTGTACCATTGAATTGCTCGCATGTATTGTCTTTAGGTATTGTAAACTTTAGAAATTTTCGCTGACAGCATTCTCCCTTTGACTCCCATTGTTGCATCGAGATGACAAGGAGTTGCAATACCAGAAATAGTAGCATCATATCGGATATATACGTAATACCTATTTCAAAAGAGTTTTAAAATCGACTGAAAATCTATAAAGAAAATTCACATATTTTTACCCACAAGCGTGTCGAATTTATTACCTGATTAGCCACGCATAAACTGAAACTAATTTAAGGTATTCACTTAACAAAATAAAGAACAATAATAACAATATTAATGAAATGTATTCATTTATTTATTTTGTTGCCCATTTCTGACTGGAATCCTTAATAAGAAAACCTTCTCTATGATTTATTTGCAGCGATCGCTATGTTTTCTACAATATAAAACAATTTAAATAAACTAAATAAATGATATTTATAAAAGATAAGATATTAAATATTTACCGGCTACTCACTCTGTGATAGTTATGTTTTCTACAAAATAAAATATTTATCTCTATATAATATTTATATAATATAATATTTATTATTAAATACTTACCGACTACGTCTTCTGTCAAATTTGATTTTGCGTACTCCCAAATTTCTTTTTAACCATACTTCATGCCGATCGCTCAACTGACGACAATCGCAATTGCAGCAGAATATATCACAACTTCGCTTTCCACAACAGGGTGTAGGTTCTGTTAAGTCACCACAGCTATACTTAGCGCACACCATTTCATAGTCATATTGTTTAGCGCCATAATCTTCACACTTTCCCATAGTTATATGGAAGCCTACATGTAAGCTACGACAACAAGCTCCATTTACCTCCACCAGTCGCAACGAAAGGACTAAAAATTGCACTGACAATAATATTATCCACGTAGAGTACATGCTCATCAAATAATGTCACTAAAATGTTCACATATACCTTGGTTAGGGATTATTTAAAGCGATACTAAGGTGCATTCATTTTATAATCTTATTAGCTAAGCTACATTAAATTTGTTGCACTTGCCGGCAACATTCCAATATAACTGTTTTATGAAGGTAATATTATATAAATTTTGAATTGACACATACATAACTGTGAGACAAACTTAAATAGTCAGTTCAAAGCAAGAGCTCAAATCGTAAACGTTAATTAATAAATTTAAATCACAATATTCGAACTGACAACCATTTGAAAATGTTTAAAATGTTAGATTTATGATTGATTTAAGTATAATAATGTGGACACCAGGAGTTGCTTAAAAAATTATTATATATCTATTTTTATATACAAAGCTTAAACGTTGCTACAGGTGTAACATTTCTCTATAAAAGAGCTTGTGTATATGTCCCTATTCAATGCTTGTCCATATCCAATTTAAAAATCGTTCCAAAAATGTCCACATACCGGCATTAATTCAGCTACTATCTGAAACATCTAACACACATTTGCATGTTAAATCAGCAACCATTAGCTTAATGCACTGCCAGCATCGCATTTTTCACAACCCCAAGTGTCCCTTTTGTTTGAAAGTGTTGGAGGAAGTAGTTTAGAGGAATAGGGGGAGTAGAGGAATATGGGGTGTTCAGTAAAAATTGCGCCTATTAATTTATGACATAATAATTCTTAAAGCGCAAACAAAGCCGCTCATAAAAAGTAAACTTTGGCCAGACAATGCACCGAATTATGCACTTACCGGTTGGAATTAGGATTGGGATTGGAGTAGGGTGCCCACATGAGCACATGTCCACTGACAGTGGGGCAGATGTTGGACAACTGTCACAGATATAGAGGGGAGGGGAGTGTAAAGTGTGGGTTAGACCGAATGCAATTGCAAATCAGCGCGACAAAAGTTGAAAGACCAACAATTGAGAAAAGGGGGCGCCAAGTGGTTGCAAACAAAATGTCGTCGTTGTTACTGTTGTTGTTGTTTGTATTATTATTGTTGTGTAGTTGTGTGTGTGTATGGGCCAAGTGTCCATGCAGCTGTCAGAGATTGCCACCGTCGCGTCGGTCGAGTGGCAAATAAAAATAAAATGCGACTTTGGGCCAGGCTAAATTATTTAATATCGCATTATCTGGCATCATAATTATCCACACTATGGCACTGCATGACTCACACTGCATATTGGATGGTGTAAAGGGGGGGAAAGGGAAGAGAAATATTGCACTGTGCAACAACGATGAAAAATCACTTGCAATTTGGTTTATCAATTTGTGAAAATTATAAAAAATATGCATACGTTGAATATTTTGGCGAAATCATTTGTAACTTTGCAACTGTCGCCCACGCTGCGATTGCGGCGATGTGGCAACGCTGTAACATAGCGCCGCGCTGAGTGGCACCCGCCGTATCGCGTGGGTTGTTGCAACAGGCGCCAAAAGACCAAAAGACCAAATCTATAATCTGTTTATGCAACTGTTTATGTACTCTTTCTTTTGCACTCTTTTATTTGAAGGGTATCATCACTTTGCTAAATGTTAGGCTGATCAAATTTTAGATTCTCTGTACTTGTAAAGCTTTTCTCACTACAAAATGTGTTTTCTTTTCCTACACAATTTAGCACTTTCACATATTTACTGGATTACTTAAAAATTCACAAATGTTGCCTCTAAAATAACCAATATGATAATACAGATATATCTTAATGGAAAAAGATAATTAAAAGCGTAAAAAGTATTTAAATTATGGATAGATATATAGAAGTGATGATGCTTATGTTTCAAGTTAGTTTTAATATGGTGTAGGGTGTTTATAAGTCGTCTTGTTATTGATATATTCTCATAGCTGTTGCCATTCGATACACTTGACGCTGTTCGTTGAAATTAAATATATACCGAGTTTATATAGAAAATGCGTCGTGAGTCAAGTTTAGGATTTCTGGTTACTGTTGCCAATTCCCCCCACTCTCTCTCTCTCTCTCTTACTGTACTCTCTCAGACTGTCTACATTTGTGAAGGAGGAGAATAGGAAGAAAAGCATTTGTACAGCAACTTCTTGAGTTGGTTGTTGGCAACAACAACAGCAGCAACAGCAACAGCAGCAGCAGCAGCACAACAAATATTCGTGATTCCTGATAAGCATCATTTGTTGTTGGCCGCTGTGGTCCGAAAGTCTGTGCAACATTGGGTTAAACAAATGCCGCTAAAATGCGGAAAGCTAATCAAAAACGCGTTGAGACGACGCTGCTGTCGAGTGGCCCCAAAAAATCGATGCGAAAAACGTTAAGTTCCAAGAGCCAAGTTCAATTGCCAAACAAATTCGCGTGAATGAGCCAAGAAACGACGCGACGGCTGCTGGTATTTTTACTTACCTCGTACTTGGCAGGCAAATTTCGGAAAAACATTAACCGTTTTGTTCGTTTCGTTTCGTTTCGTTTTGTTTTCTTCAGTTTCGTTTGACTTTGTTTTTGTTTTTGTTTTGGTTTCTTGTTGGCAATTCTGTCCTGTCTCGTGGTCCGTGTGACTTATGTGCGACATTAGCGCAACGTTCTTTGCTTAATTACGTAAAGGTTTCCCCTCATTTCCTCCTCGGTCTGTCTCTTTTCCCCTCTGGTAGCGTTTGCTGTTTAGTTTTGTATGTACGACAAGTTCGTGTCTTAAGTCTTTCGTTTTGCGCCTTGTTTGCAACTCTTGTCGCAGTGCCGTTTTTCTGGTATGTTCTTTTGCTGGTTGCAACAGGTTGTAACTCGAAATTAAAGAATTTGTTATGTTGATTTGTCTCCTGACTTGTCCCTACATTGCATTGGGTGGCAATGCCAAAGGTCTATTGTAAGGACAATTGCTGTTTAAACTGCTGAGTTTGCAGTACTTGCAAAAGCTTTGCCATTCTTTTCTCTCAAGATAATGAGCATTACGAGTTGCTTTCAAATTGTTTGCTTAACCAATAATAAATCAGTTTTAATATATACGTAATTATAATAATAATAATCTAATTTATTAGTCAAAACAACAGCCATTTCTATTAATTAAAGTAAGCATAAATATTTAAAAATGTTTAGGCTTTCTATAATTATAAAAAACTCTTTAGTCGCAATTTCCTTTTTAATTTCGATTATCTAATATTATTTATTTATTTAAATTCCCAGCACTACAAGTATAAGCTTATAATTTAATATGCTAGTCACAATATTATAAAATTTTTTTTTCATATTAATAATTCCTTTGATATACTAATTTCTGGTTAATTATAAGTTCTCGTTAAAGGTATTCATTAGTAAAATCTCTAAATAGTCTTGTCTGCTAATGTTTATGCTCACTTGTAATTTTAACAAATCAATTTGATGCTTGCTCCACTTTTTTTACACTTGAACAATATTTGCTAATTTTCTGTAAGACCACTTTATTAATCATACGCCACATGGGCCCCAAAACAATGCAAGGTGCTTGCAGAATTGTATTTCGTGTTTCGTTTGCTAAAAAAAATGGAAAAGGAACAAAATTAATAACTTTTTCTCACGCTCCATTAAAACATCATTAATCTATGCCCAAATTAAAGGCACATGAAGAAGGAGAGGAAAAAGAAGCGTCTGGTGGCGGCATTACAAGAAAGTCGCCGATCTTATTTTGAACTAATTTTAATATTTATTTCGAATACAAGGCGGACACTTCAAACGATTGTAAAACAAGTACGCACACTTGTTGTGGCGCGTTTGTAAAGTTGTTGAACTCTGTCGGGCCGAGAAATTGAAATGGGAATTGAAATAGTTGTTAGAGATATTGACAAATTATTGACAGACGGCCAACTGCTGTTCGAAACTAATTAAAATCTGTTTAAATGTTACAACAAAATAGAAAAACACAGAAACTGAGTGAAAAATAATACGATACAAAAAAAAACAGGTCGATGAATTAACATAAAATTCGATTTAATTTCATTTGTTGTACTGCGATTGGCAATATTTCATGTAAATGTGGTAGCTGGTCGATCATTTGTTGTTGTTGTTGTTGCTGCTGCTGTTGTTGTTGTGGTTGTTTTTGTTGCTGCTGCTGCCATTTACAACATAATCTAAATGAGGCATATGGAGCTGGGTTGCCCATTATTCATAAGCAGGAGAAGGCACAGCCGTGAAATGATCAGAAATGAGCGAACGCTATGACTTAATAGGCCCTGGCTCTAACAGTGCCTCTTGTTGTTGTTTCTGTTGTTGTTGTTGTTGTTTTTCGTACTGGCCACCCAGTCTGAGTTGGCTTGGACTCGACTGTGAAGTCAATAAAGGCACCGTTGGTGGTCAACTCAAAATGTTGCCAACTGCGGACTGTGCGCCAACTCGACAAGAGACTTGGACGTTTCTTTTGGTGTTGCCACTGCCTCTGTCGCTGTCGCTGTCGCTATCGCTGCCTCTACCTCTGCCACTGCCGCTGCCGCTGCTGCTGTTGACTGCGAACTGCGCTTGGCAAGACAAGATCATTAAGGTGGCATATAACATGGCACTAAAGACACACAGACACTTGCCGCTGCTGTTGAAGCTGACTAAAGTACCTGTTTCGCATGGGGAACGCAAACAGAGTGCTGATGTAAGTACAGTAAAGATTAGCTATAAAGATCAATCTGAAACTTCCATCAACAAAACAAACTTTAAAGTTTTGAACAAACCATAATTCAAATCGAAACTTAAGGTTGGTTAAAGCTACCAGATAATAATTAAAATTAATTATAATAATATTAATAATTAAAAAGAAAATGTTATTTTGTTTTAAATTAAATCAAGTCTCGTAAGTAGATCTTGGCTTCAGGTGATCCATTTTAACTGATGTCTTGCTCTACGATACATTAAACCTTCTTTTAAATGTGAAAGACCTATAGCCTTGTTTCAAACAATTGTCATTAAGAAAGTATCGCTTAGCTAGTTCATACTGTAGTTAGCTAGTTAGTGCTATTGCAGTTAGAGATGTTGTGCCGGCGCTGACACTTTTGATTGAATTCCCAGCAGCGTGCGTTGGCTCTGCGCCTGCGTCAGCGCCGTCGATTGTAATCAACGCGCGGAGATCAATCAACTAAGTTGGAAACTGGACGCCACACAGCAGCCAGACTCGAATCAATCCATCAAACGTATCAATCATGATGACAGGCCAGATCGGCCAGACCAACGTCCTGCTCCGTGGATCCCATGGATCCACAATCCATGGACCATGGTTCCATGTCCAGTTTTCAGCTACAGGTAGCTGAAAACTTTTCCTAACATGTTGCCTCACTTGTGAAGTCTCCACGCGCGTTGCGCCCATTAAATTTGAATAATCTTAGTTTTTTTTTTCTTCTCAGGCTCTTTTTTATTTTTCTTTTATTTTGTTTTTTTGCAACGGTTGCAACTGTCGCATGCAGCTGGACACGGTCCGGGTCTTGTGGCTTGCGTGCCTCGGACATGAGACGAAGCTGCAGGCCATCAACAAACTGATTTGAAATTCTAAAGTGATTTTGATTACTTGAGGTGTTGATGTTTTGACTTGTACGTTGATTAGATAGTTGAAGGCTTGTTAGATGCATGTCAGAGGAACGACAGCCTGTTTGGGGTCTGGTGTGTGGTGTCTGGTATCTTGTGTCTGGTGTCTGCGTGATGCGCCTTGATGTTGATTATAATTTAATTATAAGCAATCTGTAACAAGTTAATGGGCCGCAGACTCACTTGGCGCATAATTTAGCAGGCAGGTGTGAAATGGCTTCATTAGCTTAGACGCCTTTGAGGCATCAAGCGAGTGGCAAATGTGGCAAATGCAGCAAATGTGGCAAATGTTGATGAGGTAGCGCTGCATGACTAATAATAGTCATGGGCCTGTCACACTGTTGCACATTTGCCACTGGCAACTTACCTCTCTCTTTCTCTGCTTCTATTTTCCTCTCTATCCTGAAGGAAATATGCAACTTGAAATTGTGGTTGAGTGATGGCTTCAAGGCAACAGGCGATAGATACGACTATTCATACGTACTCATTGCTAATGGTAATGAGTACTCAGCTTTTCAGCCTGTAGGTGCAAATTGGTTGCATCTATTGTCAAGTTTAATATGTAATTTTGGCTGCTGCATGATTGACAAGCCTTCTAGATAATCAAAAAGTTTAGCAAATTGAAGTGAAGTCGAAAGTTAGATTTTACAAATTTTGCATATCAAGCTAATGCTTTTATTACATTCGGTATTAGTTTTTCATCAACTTGCTTCCATTCAGAAAAGGAATTTTTATTCTTAAGTCTTCGATTTAGCAGTGAGAAAATCCAAAGTTTGATCTTACTTATTTACTATTGAAGGAACTTTAGATAAAACTTAACAAATATTCAACATATATCAAGATTTCTTTTCAGTGTACTTGAGTTTGAAATGTGCTATACATTAAAATAAAATATTGTATAATTCAATTAAAATATTAATTTCTTTTACAACAAATATTTTTGATAGGTTAAACTTATTCTTCCAATTTAGGTTTAATTGCTATAATTTAATGAATATTAAAGAACAGTAAGCAAGCCTTCTATATCAATAGATTTGCAATTAAGCCCTTTGAAAATGTCTAATAAAAATTAAAAATTTCCATTAGTGTGTCGCACACTTCCTCTAGTAAATAAATGTATTTTTAAATATTCTTCTTTATCTGTAGAAAGTTCTTGAGTTTGAACCAGCTTGACAGATTAACCCTTAATTAGTCAAATTTTTATGTACTTCACTGTGATTTATGAGCTGAATTTCAAGTTGTTAAAACAGCCGTCATCAATTAGCGTTTCACAGGCCATAAAAACAATTCCATTTCTCGACTTATCAGCTATTGCTCTGATAAGAAGAGACCACCTAGCAGTGAATGATTTCCCTAAAACGAATCAAATTTGGATTTGTGGACACTTTGGAATCATGTCATGGTCACTTGCTCTCATTATTTGGACTCATTCTTGACTTTCGACTGACATTTGTTTATTTTGAAGATCTTGAGGTATTTCATATTTGTTGCCCACTCTAGTCAACTTATTCTAATGCTGTTTTGAGATCCTCTAGGCTTTTGTTTATTTGCTTGGCATTCGTTGTCGTTGTTATTGTCGTATACAATATGTCAGCACTGTGTTTTTTTTTTTGGGAGCTCTTTTAATTGCCCGGGACGGAACGGAAGAGGCAACAACAGCAGTTGTTGATTTCATGTGTGGGCTGAATTTTCTAAGTACATACACATATTTTGTTTATATTATTTGAAGTGTTTGCATTTCGTAATTGGAACGTCAAAATGTCAAGTGACGCTTGAAAGGGTTCCAAATTTGTTTACTAAGCATTCTTTCAATTTCAACCAAATGGAAGTACGTGGTAAAGCTATAATTCTCCAATTCCAATGAAGTTAAATTAATTGAATAATTAAGTTTTCTATAAACTATTTGCATAATACGTTTTTATATCTTTTTTAAATGTCAGCCACATTTTAACAGCTGATTTTTTTTAATATTTTTATTTATTTAATTATTTTTTTATGTTCTTAAACGCTTGAGCTCTAAAATTTTCATATGTCGCTTAGAAGTAAATATTATGGGGAGTGCTGGCTGAAGTTCACCTGTACCAGCATAAAATAATGTACCTGCTGTTGCCTTAGGCCGTGCTGCATATGCTTATAATAATAATATTATTACCAACATTAAGGTGAGCGTGTCTCAACGGGGTCTAAACAAAAGTAGTGAAGTAGACGAAGAAGGGCAAAAGCGGTCGATGAAATCAACAAGAAAAGATCAGAGCCAGCAGCACGTTCGCTGAGGATCGGAGACCTCAATGTGAACCTGCAACAGCAACAGCAAAAGGCTTCAGCAACAACTACAACTACAACTACAACTCTGTCGACCACAACAAAAGCAACGACAACAGGTACTTGCAGTCGCCTCTAGGCCATGGATGCGAGAACGAACCAATAATCCACGCATAGCCACAATGCGGCTGCGGTTTCTATGGAACCTAAACAACATCGTGCCTCGACTTTGACTCTGAGTCTGTGCACAGTGGGACAACTGAATTAATTTAAAGTAAGCTAGGTCAAACGATAAAGAGTTGGCGTAGAGTAGTCATAATCTAAATTCTAACGAGATGGATTTGTATTTAATTTGTAATGTTTATACCATAGAAATGTAGAATTTCCTTGCATATAAATTGTGTAATAATTTCAGCTTTCTAGCTCTTATCCCTTGGGATGTGCGATGATCAGTCATTCAGTCAGTTAGGATAAACAGTTTTATAAATAGATTTTTATATTTTTGCTTAATTTATTTATAATGTAAGAAAAGATATTTTAAATAATAAAAGCAATCTAAGCTTATTGAAAATAAACATTAGATCTCGCCTCTAAACCCACGTAAAGAGAAATTTCAGCTGAAAAGCTTTGTATCTTTGAAAGGCATAATTGGTCAGGGATGAATTTTAAAGTACGCTGCGCTTAACGAAAAATTATTTACATTTTAATTTTCAATGTGAAGGTGTAATATTGCATAGTAAAAATTAAAAAAATAGATTAAATTGTTGAACTAAGTTTGAAGTATTTCTAGAAAGAACTTAAACTATATTTTGAACTAGCTTATATATTGTTGAAGAGTGTTTAGGACCACAATTGCACTTTAATTGATTCTTTGTTGAGTTACTAGCTTTGTCCCACTGTGCAGTGGCTCCAAGGGCGCATGGGCAATTCTCGCGAAATGGAATTATAAAAGAATGCCTCGACCCGGGCGCGTTTTAACGAGTTGAACAAAATCGAAAACTCGGAATGGCTGAGCGTAGGAGAGCTCTCCTCAGAACAGAAAATAAGTTGAAAATAAATAAAAATAATAAATAAAAAAAAAACTTGAGGCCGAAGAACAAAAGCCAGAGTCAAAGCCAAAGCCAAGAGCGTGAGGGTGATGTCGGCGATCAGGGCCAGAGAATCGAGAATCGAGACCAGAGACCCGAGACCCGAACCCGGTTGCCCACAATGAGAGCCCGCAAATGAATGCGTAGACTCCGACTGCTGCTGCTGCTGCTGCTGAAGTGGGTGCCCCCAGAGCCTAAGAGAGAACAAGAAAAATAAAAATAATAAATAAAATAAGGAAAAAATGAACCGAATTGCGAGCGAGTGGCGACCGCAAACCCGCAGCAACAAGTGTATAAGTGGCGTGGCCAGAGACAGAGGCAGAGATGGAGACGGAGACGGAGACTGAGGGGCGATCATTGATCGCGGCAATCGCTCGAAATGAAGTGGAAGTGAGAAGAGCGAGAGAGAAAGAGAAAGAGAGTGAGAGGAAACTCTCGGCACAACTATCTGTTCAATAGATAGAACAGAGGAAAAACCCCGACGAACCTTAAGGAGGGAAGTACGATCGATGGATCGATGGGCTGTTGGGATGAGGCTTTATGGTGGCAATTGTATTTGGCCAGTGATCGTATGTCGGCTCAATTGTTGTTGCTGTTGTTGTTGTAGTTGTTTTTGTTGTCTGCCCGTACATTTATGCAATTCATTGTTGAGGGAGGAAACAATAAGTATAAGAGAGAGGTAGAGAGATGAAGAGTGGGATACAGAAAGGGTAAGACATGATCATCTTCAACACCTTGGACAGGTTACAAAACAAAAGTGGCAACATTATTGAACCTCGTACATTATTCCCCATCACTTCACCTCCACCTTCCTCCCCTCCCCCCTTCACCCCCTCTGTTATCGGTCAACTTCTTCTTCTTGTGTCGATATGCGTACGTGGTTCAGTCTTTTAGCTGCAGATTACGTAGAAGCTCTTCATGGCATCTGTCTTCCTCCTCATCCTCATGGTCGTCTTCATCTACCACTTTGGCTCCGGTTCGGTAGTTAGTGCTTGATGTATGTAATTCGTGTTGCGCCCGCATCCAGCTACCTGCGGCAATACGTGGCAATACCCAAGTTGACCATCCACAGCTCATAGTTGTATCGAGTACGAGTACGAGTACGAGTATTTCATAATGCAATGCAATCTTTATGGGTTCATCGCAAAGGTGATCAAAAAGAAGTCCAGCTAAATGCAACCTGTTGGGCTAGGTTTATCCAGAGAAAGCTACAGCTACATTGTGAGAATGCCTTAAAGCAGCCACAGCACAAAAATAATCTTAATAATGTGGTTGGCGAGAGAGGGGGAGAGAATGAAGTTGCCCATGAGAATACAAAGAATTTTAAAAGTTCAAGAAATAATGCTCTACAGATTCTTATTTGTTTATTATTATTTTTTCATCAATTTAGTTAATTTGTTGAATAATTTTAACGATAACTATTTTTAAATAATCAATGTTTGAAAAGCTTTTAAACTAAAGTAGATTTATTTAATGCCTCCCAATAAAGAAACTACTTCTGCAATAGCTTTTACCTACAATAAAGTTAAAACAAAAGGATCCATGAAAATAGATGAACGATATCAAAATATTATTTAAAAATACTCAACATTTTGATATAAATGTAAATTTGTAAGTTGCCTAAAAAAATATTTTATAGTAAAGAGTTAAGCTGAATTGGAGCTTAAAATAAAACCATATAAACATTGTTTAATGATTGTCTTATGTCAACATTAATTCCCCTGCTCAATATTTAAAATAATAATAAGCTATTAATGATGGATTTGTTTTATGATAATCCTCTTCAGTTGGAAATAATAATAAGACTAAAGCTAAATTGCGCCTAAAAACTGCAAGTAGTAAAGTTGTTCAATCTGAAATGGAACTGCCAACCTTGGGCTTATCTCCATCCTTCGGATGACCAACAAGAAAGAGAGAACTATAACCTGAAACTGAGACAAGTTGGACATAAGGAAGAAATTAAACTTTTTGTTTTCTGTTGCTTGGAATTTTAATGATAATTTCCTCTTCACGAATTTATGGTATTTTAATTAAAAGTGCCTAAAAGAATAATTTTGTTGTTGTTGTTGTTTCGTACCGAAAATACGATTTATAGCCACGTAAATTAGCCAAGTTAATGCCTTTTGGCCAGTTGCTCTTTACCGCTTCCTGTTGCGCATGAACTTTGCCAACTTACGAAACACGGACACTGTCAATGGCATAATCCTGACCATAAGCCGGACCAGTCTCTGACCAGAGATCCAAGTATCAAGATTCTCAAGTCCCAAGTCGCACATAAACGTCAATTTGGCCAATTATGGAACGCACCAAAAACTGCAAAAACCGGAGCTGAAGACAAGTGCATTGGACTTTCGATTTCTTGTTCTCGGCATCAGCATCGGCCTCGGCTTTAGCTTTAGCTTTTTCTGTTGCTTTAGCTTTAGCTTTAACCTTTGCTTTTGCCACTTGCCACTTGTTTGAGGCTTGATTAATGCGCCTGCTCCCGCTGCTTCAACTCCAGTTTCAGCTCCAGCTTCAGCTTCAACTTAAGCTCGTGCCCAGCCCATCCCCAGTCTGGGCTATTAATTCTATAGCCTTTTTTTGCCAATGTTGTTGTTGTTGTTGCCTGTTGTTGGTGCTGCCGCTTTTGGCCATAAAAGGCAACGTTTGTCGCCCCGACGACGTCTCAACAGGTTGCTGTTAATGAACGCCCGCGCAGACTTCTTTATAGGAGTAGGAGTTGGCTCAAAGGAGTGGGTCAGGGGATGACAAAGGGGGGACGAGGAGGCAGGAAGTGGTGCCAACGCAAATGGTTAGCAATTACTTTATGCGTTTTCGCGTTTGCCAACTGATTACAAGTCCCTTTTGGGCAACACCGCACCTCCATCTCATCCCAACGTGTGCGGTAAAATGCACGAATGCGTTCAATATAATGAAATTCATTTGTTCAATGTCTGACTGTCTGTCTCTGTTTCTGTCCTGCCCGTTGCTAAGCTCCTCCACCATTCCAAGGGCCATTGCAATTCAGTCTGGGCACGGCCTGAGGTGCGTGGCAGACCTGTCCAGACAATCTCGAGCGTGCCGCGGCGGCTAACCTTGAATTTTGCTAAGCCAAGCACACAGCATCTCAAGTAGAAACGAGAATTGTAACGCTCAGTTTTAAATACCCTGTACTTGATAAAATTGAGAAAGAGAAGGTGTCAATTTGAGACAAGCTAAGGCAACAGGAAGAAGCAAACGCTCTGTCTATAACAATATTCAAATTAAACAGAACAGGTGAAACACAATAAACGTAGCATTTACTTATTTTATGACAAAGACTAAGCAGTCAAAATAAAAACTATTAATAAAGAGCACAAGTAAAGATTAAATAATAATAATTAATTTACAAATATCACACATTTTTACTGATCAATTCAACGTTAAATTATTAAATATTTAAATTAAAGATCGGATATAAAAGTATATTTTAGGCTATGTATGTTATCAAATAATTTTATTGTATATAGTATGTCAATTATATAACAAATTAAAATGAACATATTTATAAATATTTCTTTCTAGTCTTACAAGTTTTAATGTAAAAGTAGAGCATTTTAAAATTGTGATATTTATTTATTTCTTTACTGTATGTATTTCTTTCCAGTACCATAAATATTAATATGAAATACTTACAGTGCTGCTCACTTAAACAAAATAGGCATATCTGAATTTTATTAGCCATAACACAGTTGCAATGCTAATTGAATATATAAATTTAAAATTTCATTTGATTAAAAAGGATTTTTATAGCTTATACAGGTTATCTGCTAGTCGAGCATTTCCCACTAGTTTACTCATTTTTAACGCTTTTTTTCTTGGTTGACTCCTCCGCTGCTTGTCACTAAAAAAAACTTGTTACACCGCAAAAATTCATATGAAAGAGACTCAAAAAAAAATAAGAAACATACACGAAATGTGTCTAGAGTTGGCGCTCGAGACGCCCTCGCCCTCCACTTGGACCCCACTTGACTTGAATCTTGATTCGCGCCTCGCTGATTCATAGGCTCAGTCCCAAAATAAAAAAATTTTAAATACAAAAATAAAAGTAAAAAAAAACCGCGTTGATTAAACGTTTCTTATGGTGCGACAGACAGACGGACATTCAAAATCGTTGTTGATATTATTAATAAACATAAATTTCGATTTAAACAGTTGTTAAATAATCGTTTTAAGGCTTCATATTGACAGTCTCAAGTGGCAAGAGAACTACAATCGATGCAATTCAAGGATATTAAGATAAAAGAGCCCTAAAAGGTGACATGTGAAGATCTGAAACTTTAGCGAGTCAAGTGTCCTTAAAATGGAGAACAAGTTGAAAGGATAGACCGTTATATTGTGAATATGAAATGGATAACTGATAAATATAAATATTTATATTTACGATCTTAATAATTGTAATCTTAATAGTGAAAGTTCTTATTGGAAGTGATAAAATATATTTAAATTAAGTATGCTTTAAATCAAAGAATTAAGTCCTTTTAAAAAAGAAAAACACCTGATCATGTAGACTTTAATAAGGTATCAAATGTAGATTCGGATGGACAAGTGATAAAGTTCGATTTCTGATAGAAAGTTTTATTATTGATAAACTAGCAGAGGTCGTTAATACCTGTGATAAGTGTGTATTCAATTTTAAGAACAGACACTTGATGAATGTTAAGCAACAGCAGTGTAGTTCAAGTCAAGTTCCCAAGTTCATGTTGTATCCTGCTGTTGTTCTTGACAAAAGGCATAAATCAAACTTCAAACAGTGCGCCAAATGAGAGGAGTACCAAAAGGAGAGAAACTTTCACCCATAAATGGTGCGAGTTGGCCATAAAGTCTGTGAGACTGTGAGACTTGCCTGTTGACGCAATGCCTTCTAATGATAACATTAAAATTGTGTTAAGAAATTAGCTAAGCGCAGCAGCAGCAACAACAACGTACAACAACCAAAGCAGCAGCAGCAACTATGAGTCGTAAATCATGTGAAACAACAAGTTGTAGAACAGCTTGCAGCTTGGACAACATGAAGAAGCCCAACAACAGCAACTGCTGACTAGCAACTAGCAACAGCCACTAGCAACAGCAACAGCCACTTGCAACCAGCAGCATTTTCACATTACGCGATAGCGAAATGTGCACGTCAATTAAGATACGCCAAGGTATGCCAGACAGGTGAATCAGCAGGTGGCAGAGAAAGGGAGTGAGAAGTAAAAGAGAAGTTCAACTTGCTAAAGCTAAAGTTGCTTCTTGTCTCTTTACAGTGGCTGGGACACTTTTGTCAACAGAGTTTAAAAGTTTCTACGCCTGTCAGCTCGTAAATCTCTCTCACTCTCTTGAGTACTCCTCTCAACTCTCCTCTCTCGCCCAACTAGAGCTCTAAAATCAGTCTGTCTGTGTGGACAGACAACGCCCAAGGCTGGTAGCCAAGAACAGTTTCGGTTGCGTTTAATAAAAGTCAATAAATTAATAAATTATCGCATTAAAATAAATTGCATCTAAATGTTCTAAGTTGCACATTAATTAAGCAGATTGCTTGATTTATTGGCGTATCAAGTGTCGCCTCCTTGGGCACACACAGCCACTGACCACTGTGTGTGTGTGTGTGTGCCACAGACTGTGGCAGAGACTGTGGCACAGTGCCTGTGCACTTTAGCTGATTTTTATCATCATCGTTGGCTGCTGTTGCAACTGTTGCTGCTACTCTTCTGCTGCTGCTGTCTTTCATATTGCAACAGCAACAAGTTGAACGTCTTGCTCATCAACAGTTGCTCCTTATTTCCCCTCCACTCTCGTTCTCTTGGCCAGAACACATTTTATGTGTCCATTTACGTAGCTCAAATTGTGCGCATTCTAGGCAAGAAACAACAACAATCACAACGAAAACAACATCTTCTGTCCATTCTCATTCCCATTTTCATTCCCATTCTCATTCCCATTCCCATCCTCATCAACTTCATACCCATTCTCATCTTCATCGTCATCCTCATCGTCATCGTCTTCTTTTTCGCACTTTGTTGTCATCCGACTGACTTCTTGTGCGTGCCAATTTTCTCCTTATTAATAAAGATAAATAACTTAATGATTATTACGTTTAAAGTGTTTAATTTGCAGACGTTTAGGCGCTATTCACAATTCTTTATTGCTGTTGTCCCCTCCACACATTGTTGTTGTTGTTGTTGTCGATTTTAGTGCTTATTGAAATTAAGTTATTAGCTGTTATTGGTTTCTATCTGTCTATAACAAGTGCTTCATCATGGTTTATAGTTATATGTTTGGAATTAAACTTGGCTTTATTTAATATGAATTGTCTCAGAAGCAGATTTAAAGTGTTGTTTTGTACTATTTATACAATCAAGAGATATTTTGATTGAAACATGTTTGAAAAACTATCTTTGTTATAATGTTCATTTGCTTTTCCTTTATACACTTTTGATTGATTATTTCTTTCCTGAGAGTCCTACATCCTAGGGCAGCTATCATCATATGGATTGGTCATGTTAACAAGTGTAGTTGGTAGTCAGAGTACCTGTTTAACCAGACGGTAACAACAACGGCGACAACAACGACATTAACAACAGCAACAACAACAACAGCAACAACAACAGCGACAACAACAACAACATATCGGCCCACAGTTGCCAGAGTTGTAGGAAATATGGCACACGCTGCCATGTGTAATTGTAATTTCTCTGGGCCAGACATGGGCAACAACAGCACTGGGATTCTCTCTCTACTACACTCTCCATCTCTTTTTATCACTCGCTTACACTCTCTGTGTGTGTCTCTTTCATACTGTCTGATGGCAAAGGTGTCAACGCGCATGCGCGCACGAGTTGTCAGCACATTAATTTCATTTGCATTTCCGCTCGGCGCTGGTTTCGCATTACAACTCGAACTTAAAAGCTGGAAAAACTAGTGCGATTTTCCAAAGCAAAATCAACGGCAAATAGACTGAAAAAAATTCATCTAGCAACAGAACACTTGAACAGTTTAATATAATTAAAATTTATATGAAATATGCATCAATAAATCTGTCTAATGAACGTTGGGTTCTACAAGTATACAATTTTTACTAGAAGATAATTATAACATATTGACAACTAACTAAATAATTAACTAATTTTGAAGTGTATTGTGCATTGTCACTATAAGTAATGATGATTGTGAATATCGCATTTCATTAAAGCAGTTTTAAAATTAAGAGCTTTTGAACAACAAAATTCGATAGAATTGAAAATAGTGGGGCAAATGAAATTTAATTTTTCTTAGATTAAATAGAAAGAGATTCTATTAAAAATTATTTAATTTTTGGATTTTAGTATATAATAACTTTTATCAAAAATTAAATAAGCAGTATAAAATTAAACTTTATTAGCATTGAAATATAATTTTTGTTAGAAAGTAAAACTCATTGGGTACTTGGTTAATGCAAACAATATGGAGGAAAAAACAATTTTCATTACATTTTATTTTGTAATTATAATAAAAATCATTCCATTAGCATATGTTTTCCTTAGTCCCAATAAGATATTATTTCATTAGCAGTACTTTTCTTGAATGAATGTGAAATCCCTATTCATTAGCTTTACTGTTTTCAATGCTAGTGTAATTTGATATAAATTACATTCTACCCTAAAGGTATTCTTGATCCGCAGTCGATTAGATTTAGCCAAAAGAGAATAAAAGCGAGTATTTCTTTACTTGTAATTTTCTCTCAGTGTACAGCAAGTGTTGCCCACTTGGCATCACGGCTCGTGCCTAGCCTGGCTTTTGGGGTCTGCCTCTGGTGCTGTCTTTTGGTGCTGGCTTTTGGCCTGGCCCACTCCTGGCTGTTACCAACTGCATGAACAACATGAATCACACACGCACAACGCAGCGAGGAGGCATTTTTTGATTATTTACATAGTTTTGCTATTACTACAAATTTTTATTTGCCGCGCACATTCGAAGGCCTGTTTTAACAGTTGTTGTTACTGCTCTTGTTGTTGTTCTTGTTATTATTATTGTTGTTGTTGCTGTTGCTGTTGTTGTTGTGTTGGCCATCGTCAAACTGTCGTCGTTGGTTCGGTGTCTGGTGCTTTTTGGGCCCCACTGTTTAATTGTGGCTTAAAGTGGTAATAAACAAGCCTGGCGCAAGAATATTAATAGCCCATGTTATTGATGGCAATTGCTCGTTGAATTTGGCGTAATTAAGTCGTTGTCATCAGTCTCTCTCTCACTTACTCAGTCTGCTTTTGTCTCTCTCTCTCTCTGTCTCTCCGTGTATGTGTTAATTTATGCATTAGCATCTTTTGTGCACAGATTTCTTGTTTGGGCTTCTTTTGCCTGTGTCCGTTAGCTAAAAATAAACAAGTGCAGCTTTGAAACATTAAACCAAATAACTGGGTTCGTATTTCAAATCAAATAAAAAAACCATAAAATCTGTAACAACTGCAGTTGAAATGCTTTTAACAAGACTGTGCGCCAAACAAATATCCTCTAAAAAAATACATGTAAAATATTATATGTTTACTATGCATTACATCTTAAATATTTGGAATATGCAGCTGATAATTTAAATAAAATGATGTTGTTAATGAAGCTTTTTCAGAGAGTCTTTTACTAATCTTTTAAATTATTCAAATATTTATAACACTTTTTTTTCAATTTCTATTTGGGACATCTAGAAAGTACATGTAATTAAATAAAATTGTATAATTATTTTAAAGGGCTTCATCTGATCTCTTATTAGTTTTCCTCAACTTTCTTAACACCTCTGAAGACACATGGTTTATTATAATTAATTATTTTAAATATTTTAGATATAAAAACAATATTTTAAACTAAGTTAATTTGTTAAAATATATTTATTTATTTGTGATTAATTTGGTTTATTTGTTTGTTTATTTTTGTTTATTCCCTCCTCTCCTATCGCATTTTAAAGCTACAGGGTATAGGCATCTTGGTTATAAACGATTTTATTGACTTTATATTTTTATGCGGATTATCAAGCAATTAAGTTGTGAATGTTTGCTTAATGAATGCATATGAATCATTCGATATCATTTTCGTCTTCTCATAACTCTTTTGAAACGTATTTTCTAGATTGATTTGGCAACACAATTGTACAAAAATTTTATAAAGATTTTCCTGGTGGGGAAAATGACATAAATAAAGGAAACTTGCGTTGCAATTGGATAACTACAAACATAAGTTAGCTGTTGTTGTTGTTGTTGCTGTTTGGCCCTGTGGCAAGAAATTTTCTCCCACATTTGGTTGACTGACATTTGATGGTTTCGTGATGCGGCCTGTTGCCATGTTGCGCCAAACATCAAACGCCCAATGGTCAACAAGTTGAAAGTTTCTCTTAGCCAATATGGAGACAGCATAGATCTTTCTTTCCAAAGACTCTCCCACTGCCTCTCGCTCTCTCTCTCTCTCTTTCTCTTTGTCCACGAGTGTTATCAGGTTGGCCAAATGTAGCCGAGGCTTACAAATTAGCGCGCTGCCAACTGCAACTGTCCGAGTTGGCCCAAAAGGCAGGCTCCAAGTCAAATGACACTAACAACAACAATAAACTACTGTTGACATTTGTTGCTTGTTGTTGTTAATGCTTTTGTTGTTATTGTTGTTGGAGAGTGCAAAACTCCTACTACAAAAAACTACACACAATGGAACACTTGCGTCTTGGACTTGGACTCCGATTCCGACTCTGACTCCGACTTCAATTCCGATTCCTCTGGCGCTGCGTGGGGGTGAGCTCTGTATGGCTTTTTGTGCCTGGATCTGTCTCTCACTCCAAGGTGTGTGTGTGTTTGTGTGTGTGTACTTTATGGCCACGCACCAGGCAATAGCCTGCCATCCAGCAAAGCCCAGTCCACAGTCCAGGCCAGGCCAGTTTCCATAACTCGACGTTGACTCTCGTGTCCATGTCAGCATCGTATGTATTCATTTCCAAAGGGAATAACTTATGTACGCTCTGGGCACAATAAATTCTTGCGCTGAAAATGTCAATTAGGCGCAGATTTTGTTGTTGTTTTCAACATTGGTTGGAGCGTGAAAAATCTAATTGGCTGGCATTTGTTTTCGGCGAATGAAATTGAATTGTATCAGCCCCAATTCCAGTCACCGCCCCAGTCACAATCACCAGCCACAAACCCAGTCTCAGTTACAGCCCCCAAAAACAGAAGGTAGCCAAGTTAACACACACACACAGAAGCAACAGCTACTATTTGAATTTACACTTGCTGGAAGTTGAAGCCACATCCGCAGTCGGTAGCTGCCACTTAGCTGTGAAATGATGACATAAAAGAACATATGCGCTGACACATCAATGCAGGAGACACTCGACCAAGTGGACACTGCACAACTCCCTCTCTCTCTCTCTCTCTCTCTTTTTGTCTCTCTCAGTTTGGACTAATAGGCACAAGCGTAGCCAAGGACCGCAGACAGCTTGCAGTTGTGTTTGCTTATTGACAGCATTTAGCTAGTGATGGGCATGAATAATATTTGAAACGATAGTCAAATTTGTAATCAGAAATTATGTTTACTATTTAAATTTTTTGTCAATTTTATATTACATTTTATTAGACAAATAGTATTATAATAATAATAATAATAACATTATAATACTTATACTCTATATACTCTATACTTACTTTATAACGAGTATTTAATGTTAACAATTTGTTGTGTACCTTAAGCGTTTTATGCATTTCATTTATGTAGATTGAGCTATAAGATACTCAACTTAAAAATAAATTTAATATTTTAGGACGTACTGATTGAAACTTATTTATTAAAAGCAAAGTAAAGGCAAGGATTTTATTTAACAAATAATTTACTTTCAAAATTAATCTACTTAGCTTATCACTAAACCAACAAAAATGCCAATTAATTTATGTTATTTTGTATCTGACGTTAAAATATCTATGAGATAGTTATTTGAGTCCTTATGTTGATACTAACAGCTCGATCCATTTCTCCAAACCGAATAAATTAATCGAGAGAAACTGATTAAAGTTAAAGGTACATTTATCCATAAAAATCCTTAAAATATTTAATTTAATACAAATAGAAAATTAAACAATTTCATATATTATATATTTGTTATTTAATACTTAACAACTCTTGGCTTTTCACGAATGTTAAGTCGTGTTAAAGGTAAACGATAAGTCACATCACGAGCACATCTCTAGCTATTACGCACATGGAAGTTGAATGTGGAAGCTGGCCAAGTGTCTGGGCAAGTGTACAATGGCCAAGTGCGTCTCTCTTCACTTCAACTGGGACTCTGACTCTGACTCCAACTTCGACTTTAGCTCGTACTTGAGTCTGGGGCGCAAAAATCGCAAAAAATCAAAAATAATTGCCAACACCGGGCGACGTCTTGAGAGATGCGTATGGTGTGATTATATTGAATTTTTGATACGCGTTGGCCAAAAGGGCTCATGGATGGAACGACGTTACGACGTTACGACGTTGTGGCGACATTGACAGGTCAATATTGATGGAAACAAGATTTATATGACAACGGCGGCTATATTTTCAAATTTAATGAGCAGGAAGACCGACCTGGCCAAGTGTCCACAAAGTGGACAGCGAGATCGTCTCTCGACGGGCACAAGAAGTGTCGAGTAACTCGCTTAAATGATGTGCTAATAAGGCGCACATAACTGTGCAAAATATGATGGGTTTCCCCTTGACCCCCTCTCTCCCTACTCTTCATCCTTCATCTTAGCCAACTGGAAAGGAGACGTCTTCTGGGATTTTACACGCCGCATATTTGGCTGGAGTGTGGAAATTATGGCAAATATGATGTGAATTTGTGTTTAATGAGCAGGTGACTAATGAATTTGACCAGCGGGATGGAGAAAGATCAATGGAGAGCGGAGGAGATGGGTAACATAAGTGGGTCAGAGGTGAAGTGCGAAAGCTGAATGTAAGTGAGGTGGGAAAAGTTGTAAATAGGTCTCATATAAATAGCACACGTTCAAGATATCTTAACAATTATTAGGATAGTTTTTAATAGTTATTATTATATTATGTTATAACATATATTACATATCACTTTTTTTTAACAAATCAACTTCATTTATTTTATGTTAAGTGAAGAATTTCCTTTTCAATTGATATCTTTGATATTGCAGAGTCGGATGATTCAACTTGTTCTTGATAGAATTCTTTTAAATTGTGTGCTGGTCATCTTCTAAGCATATTCTTCTGGCCAACAGCCTTCTTATTGCCCTGTCAACCACTGCACTTAATGCCAATCCAGGTGATCTGCTAGTTTTCTCAATGGTCATCACTTGAGCAACATGGCAACAAGATTCTTGCACAGACATCCTTGACCTCTGGGTAGCATCAAGACAACAGAAATAACAAACGCCCAGACAAGACACCTACAAGTTGCAATGTTGCAAGCATCCAAGTCAATGCCACAATCTACACCCACAAGCAGCAACGCCTTTTAGCCTGTTGCTGCCTCACTCGAAGTGGCAACATTGCCTGTGCAACAGACGTCAACATTCCTTGGGCTCTCTCAGTCAGAGTTGCATTATCGCCGCACGTCATCATCAGATGGTTGATGGTGTTGTGAGAGAGAGAGACAGAGAGAGAGAGGGAGAAGGAGAGAGGTAGGGAGGGAGGGAAGGTGCGTGTACCGCCCGTCGTCACTTGTCTGATATATCACCTGTGCAACAACAAGTTGCAACAACATGGCATAATGCACGGCAACAACATCGAAGACAATCGCGTCTCTATATGCATGCCAAATTGGAACAATGCGACCGCACCTACAGACTATTGTCACATTTCAGAATCCAGACTCTGGACTCTGGACTTGTGGACTCGACTGTGCACTGTGGACTTGTGGACAGTGGACTTGTGGCGTCTCTGATTCTTGAGCGAATCAAATGCATTAATCCAATTTACGCATGCCACAGCGTCCACTTGCCTCAGAATTTTTGTGCCCCCGCCAAAGCTGTCAGAGAAAAAAAAGGAAAGGCGTCTCTTCTCATCAGTGTTGGCGTTAGCTTTTCCAAAAAAACCACCACTAAAAATAACTATATTTGCATAAAAGTCCAACTTAATAAATGAACAGATAATTTTTAATATTTTCAATTATTTAGAGAATTTAAAATATAATCAAAGTCTTCTTTATCTTGGTTGGCATTTGATTGTAGATGAAATACTTATTGAAATGACTTAAATAATATTCAATGTGTTAGCTCTTGTTTAAATTCATTATATAAAAATGAAATAAGAAAAACTTAATTATTTTAACTAAGTTATAATTTTTATTAGAAAGTGCAATCTAAAAACTTTGCTATTTTAAGAGAGAATACATTTTTTGAAATTTCCTATTTAGACCATTGACTTGTCATCGTATCTTCAAAGATAAATATTTAAATTCGCAATTTAAAAAAATAATTTAAAATAGATGGAAAGTCACTTAAGAATCAATTAGTGAATAGATTTTATTTTACCCTCCATCAAGTAAAAGAAAACAACTAAAGCTAGTGATAAAAGCACCAAAACGACAACACTGCTTTGCATCTTCATCCTGTTCCTGGTCTTGGTCCTCGATTGGGCAACGACCGTCGCCAAAAAGATTTCTGTGTAAATTTGCAGATTTTTTAAAAGTTGGCAGCACAATTTAAGAGCAACGCAATCAGCGTTAACCCATCTCTCCTTGCCCCCTCTTTAAGCTTCTCTTCCTGTCTCCTTTTCCACCTCTCCAAAAGTGAGAGAGCAACTCAAGTGCAACGCGTTGTTGACAATTTTATTTATTTACAGTTGGCAACTGTCTATATAAATTGAGGTACCAGTAGGATGGAAGGTGCTCCAGCTCCTTCTACCTCTCTCTCTCTTCTCCCCTCCTCCTCGTCCCTAACTCAGACAATGTCAACATAGTTGCAATTAATTTGTAACCGATTATCATCTTGAGGTGCCAAATAAACCTCTCTCGGAAGGCGGAGGTTGAAACGTGTTGAGTGTGTGTCCTCGGTATCGGTATTTTGCATACAACATTTTAACTTGCAAGTTGCAACTTGTAACTTGTAACTTGCAACAGAGCCACCGCAACCTCAAGTCGTCTGCTTTATGTGCAACATGGACACATAAACAAGATCCCAGCCCAGAAAACCAATGTGTGCGATATTCTCAAGTTCTCTTATTGCCAACAAGTAGAATTCTCTAGGCCTCTCTCACCTGACAGGTTGCCAACACTTGACGGATTTAATTATTTCGATATTTTGTTGTTGTTGCCATACGACTGTATTTGTTGCACTATGTGTTGCGTGTTGCATTCCACATGCATCATGTCCGATCGTAATGAGAAAATATGGCATTTGTGTGACAATAAAGTGTGCTTCGCACTTATGTTACCCACATCTCCTCATTCCCAATCCACAATCCGCAATCCACAATCCCCCAAACTCTACAAATCCAATCCACAATCTCGCCCAGCATTTTGCATGCGCCTAAATTATGTTGACAACTGTCCGTAGCGTCTCATTGCAACGGCTGCTACTCACTCATTATGCCTGCAACATGGACTCGCACTCGTATCATATCTCGCCCGCTCTCTGTGCCTCTGTGAGGCACAAACCAAACAACATGCAACATGCATGCAACGACGAGTCGTCGGTCGTCGGTCTAATGCCTGCACCATTTATTAAATGTCTCCACAGTGCGACAATAACTTTATCAGTCCAAAAACGAGAAGAAGCTGCCACAGCAGCAGCAGCAACAGCAGCAGCAATAGCAACAGCAACTGTTGCCGGCAGCCACCAGACACGGGCCACAAAAGCTGACCACTGGCCACCAGACACGAGCCACAAGTACGTGCAACATCTGCGGCAGAAGACGACTTTGCATGTCTGTAACTGAGCTCCAGTTCTGGACTTCTTTGTGATGCCAAGTGCATGGCCTTAACCCATTGTTGACAAGTTAATTGCACTAGATCCATTTGCCATAATCATTTTAGAATATAAATGTAAGAGACTATTATTAAAAATATAAATACTAACTATTTAAAAATATAAATACAACAAGTATAAGTAAGTGTAAACAATTATGAATTCATACTGACTAATTAGTTTGCTGGTCAAAAATATTTAAAAATATCCTAATTACACATACATATAAAGTCTGAACAAAGCTGCCAATAGTATACAAAATTAATTTTAAATTGATTAATTGAAATATAGAATCATTATCAGCAAGTATTAATTGAGCAAAGATTTTCCTATTTAACTGAGCAGGAAGGAATCGTATATAGCTTAAAGCAAATATGGAAACCATGAAGAACATATTAATATAAATAAAACAAATTTTAGTTGCCTGCTCTATTTAAGTACAGGATATATAAAATATTCCAACAAGTTACTACCAAGAACATATGTGATTAAAGTTATTTAACTATTATTAATGTTCAATAAGATGCCCTTAAAACTAAGGAACATCTTAAATAACCTTTGTAGGCAGGTCTTCTTCATGTTACAATGGCCCAACATGGGTTAAATGTTGATCAGGTGTAGTGTTACCATGGTTTGCGTTCTAGCGTTATAGAGTGCAGCAACAACCACATTTACCAGCTCATTAAAAGCCACTGCACCCACCACGAGTTCTCTTTCTTCATTGCGTGTCCATTGACCCACCTCTCCACCTTACCCCCTCACACCCCCTGTCGCATTCCCTTCCCCCTTTGGTCAACCAGTTGTGATACAAAATTGGCATGTGGCGGCCTCATAAACCGAGGAAAAAGCAAAACAGCAAGCGGCCATTTTGTGTGCAGGCCTTGTAAATTTAGAATTTACACAAATTAGTAGAGAAGCTGCTCGCTCATTGTATAAATTCTAAACGAGTTCGCGATCACATTTGAGGTTGACAAACCTGTCGGAGAAGCTAATTTACAAAAAACCAAACAACAAAAAAAAATCCAACAAAATAAAAATGTCAATGGCGCTTTTGCTTGCATACAAAATAACATGGATATAATCATATCTCAAATAAATAAATTTGTGGTGCTGATTGAAATAATTTTTGGGGCGCCTAATGACAATTTCGTGTTTCTCAAAGACGGCTCAACAAAATGCCAGCATGCAAATTGTGTTTGTGTGTGTGTATTTTTGTGTGTTGAGGGCTCATAAAATAAATAAGAGCCTCGGCTCAATGTCCCATAAATTCTAAGAGTTTATTCTCATTTTTATTTATTTTGTTTCAAGGGGTCAATATTTGCGTTAAGTCGCCATTTAATGAATACACGCGCTTTTTCCATTCGAATCGATTCGTTTCGTCTCGATTCAAGCATCCTCCGAGTGTATTTAAACATTTGACAATATCATTTAATGTGGTCTTTTCTTCTTATTTTTTTTGGCAACAAAGTTGTTGGCAAGTCGCATTTTGAGGCTCGTAAAAAGTAGCTATAAACATGTCAAGCAACCACAACGACTATCACTAAGAACTAATTATACCCTGTAGACATTTTGTGATGCTGCAATAAAGGGTGTGAGACAGGTTTGCAAAATGCATTTTATTCGCAAAAAAAAGCAGTGTTGATTTTGTAAGATCTTTATGTGGGCATTGGTATATAAACAGTGTCTATAATTGTCTAGTTGAGGATGGAAGCCTTAAAGCTTTAGGAGTCCTGTCTTATTATAATTGATGCACTTGACTGATAATTGCATAGATTTGTTTATTACCAATTTAGACTAAGACTTTTATATTGACTACATAAAAATTACAAAGCTATGTGTTTGACTATAAAATACTTAAAACTGAAGCTCAGGTAATTCTCTATCTGCTTCTTTGCTTAATAAACTTACTAGATTTACAATTCTGCAGCTTTTCACTTCTTTGATTGCTAGACTCTTGTATTTATGTATTCTTATAACATTCTACAATTTCATAATAATCACAAAACATTTCAAAAAGTAATCATTAAGTATACTGAAAATAGAGAAAACAAGTTAAGTACCTAAAAGGATCACTTCTCGTAGCTTAATTTGTATGCACGCTATAGGGTATCTTGCAGTCAAATATTTTGAACTACTCTATGCAGTCTCGCTTTTTTAATTAGTTGTCATATCGAAAGCTCCACACTTGTCGCCATGGTGTGTTTTTATAGACATGATCCAATACAAAAAAAAACTGGAGACACTGCCCGCCCTTTGGCTGATAGACAACGAATCAGGTGTTGGCTATTTCCATTTTTTATAATGGAGTCTCGTCTCGGGGTCTGGGGATTGTTGTCGCATGTTGTTTCATGGTCAAAACGATTTCAAATGGCGTCTAATTTGACTAAATTATGCATTCAGCCACCGATCAACTTGTTTTCCCAATCAGTTTTGTCGTTGGCCTGTCATAAAATTTGTATAATTTTTACGGTATCATAAAGTGACATTCATGAGTATTTAGTTAGTTTGTTTGAGGTTGATGAGATTAGATGAGATGTTGAATTCAGCGGCCTTTTGTTTCTTTGATTTGCTTGCTCGCATTTCGATTTAAATTTTTCAATTCTAGTTACAAGATAAAACACGGATTTGTTGTCTCCTCACCTTGATTGTTTTTTAATGAAGCTCCGCTGGGAATGTGTAACGCAATTTGATGATTTTAATTGGTTACAGCTAACAGGCGGCGTAATTATCGAAATAGTATTCGTATATTTATCGAAAGATTCAACTTGACACGGTCAGCCGACAGATCTTGTTTGTAGACAGTCGGTGGAAACATAATATGAAAAGGAAATGAACAAGATTAGAGGCTAGAGATTGGAAATTTAGTCAAATATGGCGTGGAAAATTAATTTTACTATCAAATGAACGAATAAACGAAGTGAAATGATTGAAAATTTGAATAGATATGAGCCAGAAGAATAGAAAAGAGGCGGCTTGTTAATATTGAGTTATATTATATTGTCGGTAATAATGGTTTCTACTCTATGAATGAAATTGGTGCTTAAGAAATATTTGTGAATGGTTCTCATAATGGGGGAATTGCTGCCTTTTCTTTTTACTTTTTTTTGCATTTTTTTTCAGTTAACCAAAATCCAAACTGACAACAATATTCAAAACAAACTCCTCCATCAATTTGGGGACTCCCCTCCTGCTCGACAGCTTGTCAGAGCTTCCTGCTGTTTTTTATACTCTCCAAACCCCCTTTTGCGCTGTCTCTGGTCACCAATTTAATTGAAACGCCTACGTCATAAACTCTAAGGCAGTTTTACCTGCCATTTTGCCCCATTGCGTGTTCGAATGTTTGCCATTTGCACCCACGCCCAAAAACTCCAGCGGCAGCTTCATCTCTGCAACAGAGAAAGAGACGGAGAAAGAGTAAGAGAGAGAGGTAGGCAAGCATTGAACAAACTTCGAGCGGGCACTAAATTTTTGGGTAAAATTATTGTTATTACACAGAAATCGTTTATTATTAATTTTAATGTATGGCAGCAGACTGCCAGACAACCAGACGGTCAGACTACCAGACTGCCAGACGTTGCAAGAAGGAGGTGGAATATATAGAGAGAGAGAGTGAGAGAGAGAGGGGAGGTACTCTTTGCATGTTGCGTGCGTGACGTGGATAGAAGTCCAACCCATGGACGCGTGCAGTGCGCCGTTAATGCATCCACTTCCCAGTTTCAATTCCAACTCAAATTCCAATTCCCAATTCCAACTAGACAAAAATCCGTAGCAAACGTGAATGCGTCACGTGACTCACACCCACGATTAAAGTTCCACGTCTACTTCCCAGTTCAATTCGTCCTGCTGTTGTTTTTAATGGTATCTGGTTGTTATTGTTATGTTGTCTGTGTGTGTGTGTGTGTTGGACAAAGGATGTGCCCGGATGGGCGCAGCTCATCGGTTTACCAGTCAGCAGGTAACCTAACAAAAGCCCACCTTGACGATGAGCACGCGTCCCAATCATAATATTCTCAACCCTCATCGAGGGCTTCTACTCCTGGCCTAGGGCTGCAACTTTTTACGCCTAATTGAAACGACTCCGAGGCAAAGTTTTCACCTTCTGACGTGCGCACAGCTCGTGGGCTCATTAATTATAATTTTCATGTCGAGTCGAGTGGGTTGCCAACAGGTAGAACAACAGACAGGCATAGAAATTATGACTAGTTTACACTAGCTTTAAAATTAGGTGTGACCAGTTATCTATTAATATATATGTAGAAGGCTTTTCATAAATAAGTAGACTCAAAAACATTTAACCTCAAAACCGCTAAATAATAATAGTCAATCGAAAACTAGAGTTGAAGGTTCAATGTGACCAGATATAGCCTTATTTATTCCTTAAGTCTAAGTATTGTCACCTGATACTTGAAAAATGTGTTATATATAAATATGCACAACTTCAAGAATATCATATGATCTACAATTTTTAAAATTAATACAAATAACCAGCTATCTTATCTTATTTGGCTGAAGAACTTTAAATGTTGTACATGATAAATTAGGTGTGATCAAAGGACTATTAGAAAAGGAAAGTTATGTAATAATTTATATGCGTACGTATTTTAAAATACCATCCTTAATCCTATTTTTACTTCACATATTTCACTAGTGTAAACTCAGCATAATCTACAAAGGGTTGCATTTACAGGGTGTGTTGTCAGTGCGCTGTAAATGTGACAGCCATAAAAGCTGATCCAGCATAAAATGCATAAAAATGTGCTCGTAATTCCAAATGAAAATTAAAATTATAAACAGTAACTATTTCTCATTTTGTAATGTATTTTTCATATATTCGTTTACAAAATAATTTTTGTTTTGCTGCAATTTTCGTTGCACTCCACAGATTACGAAAGACTCCCTTCCTGAGTCATCGAGGGTTCAGTTTTGTCTGGCTGCCTGTCTTCCTCCACTTCCTTCCTTCATTCCTTCCCTTTGATAGATGCGCAAAAGTACTTAATCATTGTGCGGGCTAAATTAATCAAGTGGCTTGTACTATGTGTAGTAGCTTCTGTCTGGTTGAGGGGTCGGACTCTGTGTTTTTAATTTGTGCAGCTCATGGAATATTCAAACAGCATATGGTGGGACTGGGCTGCAATCCTTGAGGCTGCATAAAATTAGGCAAAACAAGTAGGAAATTAAAAAAAAGAAAGAGCCAGTGTCATATGGCGAGAGAGAGAAATGCGGGGCGGTATGCTTTGAAGGACTTGGTTTTTACTGGTATCTTATGATTAATTGAGTTCATCTGTTGGATTGTTTACCATTTCTTTTATTTCCTTGCTCTGCTCTCACTTTAATACGCGTAAAGCCATAACAAAATTTCACTCAGAGCGCCGCATAGTTCTAGTTGATTTCGTTATGGTTAATAGTTAATGGTACATGGCTAATACGAGGGAACAGCTTGGCCGTAAACGGCAACAGGTTCATCGAATAGAAAAAAGAAAAAAAGAAACAGGCAGCAGCTGGCATTAAAGTTGAGGAATTTTAAATCATGGCGACAATTTTCAGAAATTCCTGGCAAAAGAGTTTTTCGGTAAGCAAATTGGCAGACGAAGCTTAAAAGAAGCCTGCTGTCTCCTTGGCCAATTGTTTCTTTGGTCTCTGTGGCATTTCAGTAATCTTAAGTACCCCTACAAGAACATGTAAATAGACTTTCGGTATCGAAACAGGAACATGGTATGCAATTTGCTCGTTTGACACTTGAAATATGTGGCAACAATACAACTACGAGTAGAGTTGCAAATGCATTTTCTATATGCGAGTCTTGAGTCGACTCCGACTGTTGTTGTTTATAGGCAAATGTCAGACTACGACGACGTCGTCGCAGGCGGTGACAATGACAAGCCAAGTAAATAAGAGAGAGAGCGAGAGAGAGCGAGAGAGAGAGAGATAGAGAGGGAGACTGCCAACTGGGAACTTGCAACGTGCCACTTGCAACGACAAGTGGCCAAGTAGCTGCCTCTGGATTAAAAATCCACTAAACAGAATTCTGTCTCTGCTCTAAACTGAACTGGACTTGTTCAAATGCCCAACTGCCCCCTTCTGGTTGACTGTCTGCCTTGCTGCTGATCGTTGCCTGAACTTTGAACTCGAACAAAATATGCGGCCAACTTGTTTTCGATACCCGCCCCAAAGCCAGCTGCAACGCCCCCAACTCAGCGCAGGCTCTGGCAGCGTCTGCTCTACACTTCTTTGAATGGGTATCTAGACTTTCTTAGAGCCTTTGTCTGGCAAAGTGAAGTTCAAATTGAAAATCTACTGTTCACAATGATGGCTCTCGTAGTAAATGCTCAATAATTAAATGGTTTTTAATATTCCAAATTCAAAAAAGTAGTAGTTCAATAAACAGCCAGAAAGACAACAGCTGATAGTTTATTGATTTTATATAAACAAAATATGATAATAAATTAAAAGCCTATTAACTGAATTGTAAACTTATAATGAAATAACTAATCGATTACTAATTTTTAATATATAAAAGTTGCCTCCATATATAATAGATACAGATATGAATTGTATAACTAAAGACATAATAAGATAATATAATAAAGATTTAATTCTTAAAGTTTCACTTCGAATATTATTTTTACAGTTACACTTAAAATAAAAAGTAAGCAGGCCGAAAAAAAATAAGTAAATGGCAAAAATATGGTATTATAAATTAAAAGTAGTATAGCAAAGGCCAGTGTTAATACATGTAAGGGTGATGTTAGGGTATTAATATAGCAACCTTCACAAGTGTTGAAAAATCTGCAAGTTTTGCAAGTTTTTTGTTAAGGTTGGTTCTGATATCAACGCTGAGTGAATTTGTATGTTCACAGTTTAAAAGAGCAGGCGCGAAAGTGAACACTGATCCGGGCGCTGGTTTAAGGCCCAAAAGCCAGGCCATGTTACTTGGCTTAAAGCTGAAGCTGCTGCTGTTCTTGTTGCTTTTGCTGCTGCTGCTGTTGCTGCTTGGCTTACAATAGCTCAAGAATACCGCTATCATTATTCTTAAACTTTGCGGCGTCGGCGGCGGCGGCGGCGACTCCTTGTGGCAAGACTCTAGACTTTAGCCTGAGTCGATTCTCATTTTAATGAACCGCCGTTCTATTTTTCGCTGATCTTTCGCCACTAATAGGAACGTGTTCACGTCGTCGTTGCTGCTGTTGTTGTCGTCGTCGTTGCGGGTTTGCTCCTTGGTGAGACAACGACACCAACAACAACAGCAACAACAACGACGACAGGGAGCAACTTTTAGCGCATGGCAGCAGCAACGGCTTAAATCTATGAGGACGCCTTACAAACTATGCTTAAGTGATTGTCAAGTTAGGCTTTTAATTTATCATCCATAGACAAGAGCAACAGCAACCGAAGCGGACGACCACTCGGACTTCTTCTTGGAGGCTAAGTAGAGGTTATGCCTGGGTTAGGCTACCATTTTTTTTTGTATTTCTTACTATTTTTTTTATATTCATTTATTTTTTTTTGTTCCCCTCAGTTGAGTCTTGTGGCGGGCAAAGTGTTTCGCATTGCATAATCTCGCGCTTCCTTGACGCGAACTCGAGCTTGAACCCCTGTCCTCCCGACAGGTTCTGTGTTCTCTGTGCTCTTTTTTTCTTTTTGGTGGACCCTGCTTGGGTGTTCGATCGTTCCACATTCCGGCATAATTGATTTTAAGCACAGCCTTGCTAATAAATCGTAAGTTTATCGCAGTTCTTGTGGACTCTGCTGGTTTTCTACTGGTTTCTTGCTGGACACTTGCCGCCGTTTTCGGGGGCGTCCAATAAATAATGATAGCAAATGTTGTTGTTGCATGCAGTGTGCAGTATACAGTGTGCAGTATGCAGCATGTTGCATGTTGCATTAGAAAAGCTTTTCACACAGTTTGGCCCTTGACCGCCTTGACTGCCACGTACATTATCCAAATGCTGCCCTGCACTTGACGATGTGGTTGCTGCTGTTGCTGATGTTGTTGCAACTTTGGCTGCAGTTTAACAAATTTCAGCTCGTTTATGGTCAAATGGCATTGCACTGGCTTCTCCGTGGCAGACACAACGGCAGCTGCATGGCCGCCAATTATCCGTACAAGCTGCAACAGCAGCAACAGCCCCCGCAAAAACCCAACCTATGACGATGCCGAACCGAAGAGATCCCGAGATCCCGAGCTTTACAAGTTACTTTACCTTGCCGGTCCAGTCAACAACATCAGCTAAAGTGCTTCACTTGGTTGTTGTTTGTTTGCTGTTGTTGTTGGTATTGTTGTTGCTGTTGTTGTTGCTGCTGTTACTGGTTGTTCATTCGTTGTTTGTGGTTGTGGTTGTTGTTACTTTGTCGCCTGCTCTTTGCTATCTAGCACTGCTTGTCCCAGGCTTCTTTTTATCCTATGCGTCTGCTATCGTCTCTTGTCTCTTGTCTGTTGTCTGTTCAGTATTCGATGTTCTTAGTTCCTCTTTTCCTGGCTCCTCTGTCTGAGTCTGCGTCTGGGTCTGAGCCTGTGTTCTGTTGTATTTTATCGCAAAAATACTACTTGAGTAGCTTTATGGCCCATGTTGGCCAATAAAAAGCTGACAAAACAATATTCCTCTGTGCAAATTTGAACTGGGCCACACAAAGGAGCAGGGCAACAGCTAAAACTAATTTGCTTACCTTATTCCTAGAAATTGCCAATCATGTGGTGTTTATTTTGAAATAAAATTTGTTTAGGGTATTTGGAAGCAAGGAATAAATACTTATTAAGGAACAGGTCCTCACAAATAAAATTTTATTTATATTGAATAAATAATTATTTCTGCCTGCTTGTACAAATTACATACATAGGATATATATAGTATTGATTGTGAAAAAGATAAATCCTTTTTAATCCCCAATCGAAATAATAATTATTTTTACCTAATATTTCTGTCTTTCTCATTTCCTCCTTTGCTAAATTCAGTTCAATCTCTAAATGATGCCAAAGCACTTTTACGAGAACAACTCTCTTTTTAAGTGCTGTGCTTCTAAGTTTGGATTAAAGTTTTTGGTGTTCCGATTCCCGATATTTGATCTTTCATTAATTTAATATGCACGCCCGTTGGAGGCAATAAAGTTGCTACATTTTACGCTGATGCTGAGAAACTAAGTCAGCTACCTCAAAAAGTTGTGGCATTGCGGGCGTGGCAGTTATTTGTTGTCCATAGTAACTGCTGATGTTGTTGTTGGCGGTGCGGCTTAAATCAAATAAAAAATGATATTCGGGTTTTGTGGAGTTGAAAAGGCGCTGAGTTTTTCGAGAACAGGAAATATAATTTAGCTGACGCGGCGTGTGGTAATTAAAAGGGCAAAGCAGGTACCCATTTGTGGGCGTGTTCTGTTCGGTAGCGATTAGTTTAGAAAAAAAAAACAGAAAAAACTAAGACACAAATCAAAAGACTTAGGCAACGAACTCGAGGGCAAAATCGAAGATCTCAAAACAAAAAAGTTCCCACATAGTTGCGAACATTGTCAATGCTATCGACAAAGACAATAAAATTAATATACATAAAACGCCTGTAAGAAACAACAACAACAAGGAGTTGAGGATTGGCAGTTAAAGACCCAAATCTAAGACCATAAATAAGAAACGACGAAGGGTAGCGAAACATGAAAACCGCGTTGGCTTTGGCTGCTTGTTAACAAGTTCACCAACAGCAACAGCAGCAGCAGCCCCAAGTCCCAGCAGCAACATCAGCAACAGCAACAGCAGCAGGTAACAAAATAATAATAAAAAAAAAGAACTGCCAACAAAGTATCATCTCTACACTTGGCCCAAAGATCAAACGCATACATTTTAGCGGCAGCTTTTGATAATTTTTTGTTGTTTCGCTGTATTCTGCGTTTTGCTGAAACGCAACATTTTTCATATTGTTTATTTTAGTTGAGATATTTTTTTTTTATTCGTATATTTCTTGTATATTTTTTCATTTTGCGCAACTGGCGCTCGCCCCCCGATGTCGGCATCATTAAATTAAAACGAAATTTAAACAATTTCACTGAAAATTATACACAATGAAGAGGCTGCCGAGAAGGAGGAGGAGAAAAGGAGGATGAGGGAAGCAGCAGCAATGAAACTGAATGAAGCTCCGACAACCTGTCCAAAGGTCTGCAGACATGTACCAAACTCAGCCTGTCAGTCAGCCAGTCAGTCAGTCAGTCGGTCCCAATGTCCCTTGTCCGACTGGGACAACGACGACGAAGAAGACGACGCATTTGGTCTGGACAGGTTGATTACTGTTAAAATTATCACTGATTGTGATAAGCGATAACTGTGAGCACGTCAAGACGAAGAAGACGACGAATTTTGATGATGATGATGAGGATGAGAAGCTGAGATGCTGATGTTGATGCTGATGTTGCTGCTGATGCTGATGGGAGCTACCCAATGATGAGTTTCGGGACTGTTTTGTTTGCTCTCGCCTCTGGGGCCAAAAAGTTGAGGCGCATAACGAATTGTTACAAACCTAAATGGAGCGGCTCGTTAGTCCAACAAGTTAATGTGCCTCAAGTTGCAGTTGGAGTTGGAGTTTGAGTTTGAGTTTGGGAGTCTCTTGTGATATGTTAATAAGCATTTGCCACTTGTTTCTTGTGTCGGTCTGTCTAGCTGTCTCTCTGTCTGTTTGTTGTTGTTAGCTAGGCATACAAATTATACATAGCAACTAAACTTTTACCCAAGTATATGTGTGTGTGTATGGGTTGGCGCAAGGCAACAAGTGTTTGGCAACACCTACAACATCAGAGAAAGTTTTGTTGTGGAATGTTTGTGTTAGTTTTCCTTTCCTCTCTCTCCCTCTCTCTCCTCTCTCCTTCATTTAATGTGTAGCATATGCATTTTGTACTCTAAGCGTGGGAAATGCAGTTGGCTTTAAACTTTGCAATTCATAAAGAATTCATTGGAAATTGTTGCCTGACTTTACAACTTTTCTATTGAAATATGGCGGCTAATAAGAGACTTTAACAGCCTCAAATTCTTTTTTAACAACTACCAATGGGAGTTAATCGGGTAAGACAAAGCTGGGCCATAAAATTAAAATAACAAAACGCGTCAGGCAAACAAAATAATCATAAAAACAAGTTAAATAAACCTTTAAACGAAAACAAAACTGTAACAACGGCAGCTTGAATTTAAATACAAAATGCCATCATAAAAATTCAAATAAAAAAATTTAAATTATTGATTAAGATCGACGAAACAAAATATTAAAACAACACAAAGCTCGAACTGAAGCGTCAAAATAAAGCCAAGTGAAATTTGTTTGGGCAACTTTGTTAATAGCTGACTAATAGATACACTCAAAAGAGTTACTGCTTCTAAGAAGATGAGTCAAGAAATTAATTAAAAATTGAGATGAGTAAAGGCAAATTTAAGCTGCATTTAAGACTCTAAAGAGAGGCGAGAATTCCTTAAGACTTTTTAGATATTTAACATTGTAACTTAACACTTAATAAAATCTCTTTATGTAGAGTATTTTCAGTAGTGTATTTCTTACTGCCTCTGACAGAGTGACATTATTAATTTATTAAATTTATTTTAATTACAACTGCAGCTTTTAGATAAATGCCGCCATTGACTGACTAACTGAAAAAGAGAGTCAGCAGCCATAGAAAATGTGTGCTCTGTATGATTGAGCGATGCTTTACGATGATCATTGGCATTGAGTCGCTGATCTTTTTGTGTTGGGACTATTAAAAGATCCATAGCTGATTATATTGGGTAGCCAGATATATATCTTTATGCGAAGGGGATTTGTAACATTGTGATGAGAGTCATTTCGATGCGGTTCCGCTTTGACTGGATTAACAATGGGCCCGAAGACGTTAAAGTGAGTCATAAACAAATCACACATTGCGTATGCGCGATTTTATAGGAAATTGAAATATTAGTTTCGTTCAAAAGGGATTACTCAGTTAGGTAGAGAGATTTAAGATGGTCATATGTGGCATGCCACAGCCTTTTCAATATGTGGGGCACACGAAACTCTTTAAAGGAGAATATTGCCTGTTGTTTTTGGCTACCCACGGTACCCAGAGAGAAGCTTAGTTTCTTGTGTCTCGACGGGCAGCCCACTTGGGCCACATTTGCATATGAGTTCATTTAGCAGTTTAAGAACTTGGCACAAATAAACTTCTTCTCTATGCTCTATGTTTAAGCCAAGAAACGTGTGCTAATTTACATGAGATCGCATCGGACCACATCCTCAAGCACATCCACATCGACATCTCTGTTTTCTTTTGGGTGTGCTCCCAAAATACTAAAGAAGAAGAAAAAGAAGGAAAGGAAGAGGGAAAAATAAGGCAGCAAAATTAAATCAAAAGCGAGATACGCCAACGTGGACCCGCCGCCAGCAGCCCACTCAATGATGATGAAGAGTCTATCGTCGCCTGGCAATCGCTATCGAGAATGCCCCATATATAAGTATATATATATGTATATATGAGTTTATCCTATTGCACTGCAAACATTCTTAGAGTGCAGCCAATTGTTTCTTATCTATGAAATAAATTGGGGGAAATGGAGTTCAAGCTGGATTGAATAGAGCAGAGATAAGGCCTTACTGATAAATTAATTGGGGAATTTGTTACAAGTCATTATGTACTTTTAAATAGTAATAGGAAGAATCACATACTAAATAAATACAGATAACTAAATAAATATATTCAGCTTCATTGCTTTAGCAATAGATGTTATACAAGCTTCGAGTGAATGAAAATATGAATGAAAAGAGTGAAAAGTCAATATTGTTATGAGTTATCTAATTTTACTTTGATCTAAGACATTTCTTAAGTGCATTGTAAAAGAGTCTTCCTTCTTTAAACTGATAGAAGAAATTTGGGTTTTAAATAATAATTTAAATTAACATTTTAAATAAATTACAATTCGTTCTTACACATTTCTTCACATTTATCTTGCATCTTTCTTTTTTACAGTGACAATGGAGCACAACTGATGATTATTTAGGATGTTTGAACTATCTGAGAAGCTAATAACTTCCATTTCAAGTTCAATAAAACTTGCAAAGGTAAGTAGTGTGAATTGTTTAATAATTTAAAAACTAATGCAATAACGTAGAGAACTTACACAAGAAGATTAAGAGGGTATAAATTAAATATAATTAGTTAAATTTGAGTGCAATCAAAGACAATTGTTCAAGTGTCTATTGCAGACAATAATTGTCGCTTATGTTTTGGATGAGACTGTTTCTATAAGCATAAATGTCTGCTTATTTCAAAGGATTTCAATTCAATCTCGAGCAATTTTATAAATTTTTATTTATTAGTATTTAAGTATGTAAGTCTTGTATGTGTGACTTTTCATAAGACTTCAGTGACAAGAGGGCCATGTATGAATTACCTGTGTGGAACTGAGTTATTCCAGTTCGATCTGAGTCATTTTTTCAAGTGTATTTCGCAGGCGTCACCCTGGTTAAAAGTCGAACCTTTCCTGGCCAGGCCCAAGGCAATGTATGTGTGTGTGTGCTTGTGTTTTTTTTTTGGCTGACCAAGTGGCAAGTGCAGATTGCGAGCATTAGATGAAATATTTATATTGTCTATATGAATTGAGCTGGCGATCTGGCACTGAGGCAAGCCAAAAGTTCTCGCAGCAGGATGCCAGTCATATCGCACTGAGTCTGGAGTCTACAGATGGAGTCTCTCTCCATGGGCTATATGGCAATGGAGATGGCAATGGCTTTGGCTTTGACTTTGGCTTATTCTCGCATCAGGTAGCGGTAGCACACACAAGTGTCCAGCAAAAGACAGAGATATGAGGCCATTCTGCAGTCACGTTTTATTTAAATATATGCGCGTGCGGGCAGCTGCTTCCTCTGTTGCAAGTTGCCTGTTGCAAGTTGCAAGTTGCCTGTTGACTGTGGCAGTAGCTTAAGCTCCTCTGAGCCGCCTTTGGGGGTGCCAATGAGTTTCCCATTCCCATTCGATGTCGTTGGCTACTGTATATGCCATATATATTTGAGATATGAAAATGTAGCCCAAATGTAGATGAGTTGCACTCACGTACTGTACTTGCAACTACATAATTCCATTCATTTCAATTGCCTGTCATTTATTTTGGCCCTGGCGGCGACAAGTGTGCTCAAATTATGACTCAGGATTTTTAATTGCGAATCGTCTCTATATATATATTTTTAGTTTTTTCTTTTGTCTCTTGGCCAATTTCGTGTACTGAAAATCTGAAATTTCAATTACTCGAACATCACGCGCAATCAACAGCTCGGCCCAAAGATCGTCGCCTTTTCTTGCTCTATGCTCTCTACTCTATGGATGATTAATAACCAGCTCAGGCATCCAATTCTCATACTCTTCTTCCTGGTGCATCGCGTGATGATACTACAACATTGGGTCTACCCTCAAAAGCAGTTGCCTAGACTAAATTGCAATTGTTTTACTTTTTGGCAAAGGGTGCTTAAAGTCCAATAGCTATTTCAAGTAATTGGCAAGACATAAAACGAAGATAAATAAAGTTAAAGTTGTTAAAAATTTGATAGAATTTAGTTAACATAAATATTATGAGACTGATATTCCAAAACTAAATTAAATTAATATAAAACTAAACTAGTGCTATAAATAATAACTTAAAATAAATTTTAAAATGTTGAACCTTTCTTTAAAAATAAATTTAACTATTAGGATTTATTTATTTATTCCTAGCGCTACAAGTCTTATAAATTAAGGCGCTAGTCTAATGTTTTTTTTATGCCTGAAATGATCTTATAAGTTCTACCATTAATAGATTCTTCTCTGTAAATATCATCTTAGTAACTCTCTTTATATCTAAGCACAGGAAATTATCATTTGGTGTTTCTTCTTTAAGAAATGTTTATTGATTTGTTTATTTCAAATTTATTTTTTATTTAAATTTTAGTTTATACAATCTTGTGATTGTTTTTATGCCTCCGCTGTAGAACTTTACTATTCCTTACCTTAAGAGCATTTAGCATTCGCTTTTCTATTTATAATAGCAGACCATGAGCTTGTTGCTGGCTTAGTTTATTTGCCAAGCGGCTTTTGACACAGTAGTTAACCAGGCACATAATAATAATGGAGCACTTCGTGCCGGGGTCCGTCCATTTGGCCAAAACGGAGAAAAAAACAGGTAGCTGCATCTCTCCAGCAATTGCAGTCTCCCATTACATTTATTATTTATTAATAACATAATTTATTGTTTCATGGCATTCATGTGAACTTCATGAGCTCTGTCTGCTGTGGCCTGCTAACTTATGATGCAGTGGATGGGAGTGGGAGTGGGAGTGGGAAGGGAGGGAGGAGTCTTACCATTGAATTAAATGCAACCTGGTGGCGACTTGAGCTTCAACTTCGATTGCCAAACGGGGCATTAGGTCGTCGCCAATTGTTAGACGAAAAATTGGCGCTAGTTTGGCGCGACGTTTGCCGCATGGCTTGGCAATAGGTTTTTTCTTCTTATTCATTTTCATTTTGTTTTTTTTTTGGTCAACGTCCGCTTACGAGTAAATTGCGCAAAAAATTCTTAAAGTTAACGGCCCTTCATAAATTTTGTTATGAAATATGTGCGCGCTCGTTTAATATGCCATCCGTTCAGCTCCCAGGCAAAAAAAAGCCAAACCAACCAACCAAACTGGCAACTTGCAAACCTCTAGCAAACCTCTGGCGTCTTTGTCGTCGCTTTGTTGGTGTTCAGTTTTCCCTCGAGAAAAGTTCTCAGCATGGCCGGCATTTTCCCTCATTGCTGCTGCCGTTGGCTCAATGGCAAGTGGCATGACAATAAAAATTTACGATTGCTTTTATGGATTTACGAGGTTTTTGTTGGCATCTTTGCTAGCTTCTCTGCCTCCCCCACCTGATAGTCTAGAGTTCTCTCCCCTCTCGACTCGTGTCTGTCGTTTGCACGCGTTGTAATTTGACGCTAATGAGTGTCAAAGTTGATTGTTTGATTTTTGGCGAATGGCGTAATTGTGGGCCACAACGTGCAACCAATTGATGCACAGACTAACGCCCACTTTAAGAAGGGGGAGGGATCATTAGAGAAATACCATTGGTATAAGAAATAGAGAGAATTAACTTTTATTTCATATAAAGGACAAATTATTTATGTAATGAGATTGGATTGTTCACTATAACAGTTGATGACAGAAGATCGAGGGAATTGTTTAATATTTTAAATCTGGCCTGCTTCTCTGTTACCTTCGATTTCTATTACTTTTTCGCACCACATTCTTTTGCTATTTTAAATATAAAATAATAAACAGATACTTATGTCATTAAAGGAAAATAATTATAAATTATAATTTGCCTAATAATTCCATCAGATAAACAGAAATTTGTTGACTTTTAATAGAGTATAGCTGATTTTGAATCATTCACCCTCTTCTGTCAAGAAAGTCTGGGTCTCAATAATTGTACTTTCTTAATTTCCAATTATGTGCTTCTATCTTTTAAAAAGCAACTTTCTGCCAATTGATAGTAAATATATGTTGTAAGAGATCTCTCTATCTTATGGCTCTAATCCTTAAGCAAATACTTATATTTGCCACATTTTGTGGCAACAGAATGCAGCTCAGTGGACTGTGGTCGCTTTCACTGTTACCCATCGCTTAAAATCAATTTTATGACTTGGCCAAGAAAGGAGCAAAGAAAAAAAAAAAGACTACGACATGTAGAAGGTGAAGAAGTTAAGAAAGGGGACAGGGACTGAAGCTGAAGAAGTTCTCTGCACGGCCTGCTGAACTCTGGCCTGGCAAAATTTTCACGCCGCTGCCAGAGCGACTTGTGGACTGTGGCACAACCAATTGAGGCACTGCATAATTTCACCTACCAAACGAAATGAACAAACGAATCTTTGGGGCATTGTCGTCGCCATCGGCATCGCCATTGCCATCTCGATGCATCGTCGGAGGCACGCACGCAACTTTCATTGAATTAAACCCTAAAAATATGAAGCTTATCACAAATCAGGCAGCATTGGAGGCTTCATCACCTACTTTGAATGTTGGCTACCGCATGAGTCGCTGCCACACGGTTTGACCTACATTCGTGCCACTGCCACAGACAGTTGAAGATGAACTAAAAATGCAATATACAAAATATGTGCCGCCACAGCCGCCAAAAACAATTTACCAATTTATGTTGAACTGTTGCTGCGGTTCGCAACTTGCAACAGTTGCAAGCAGCAAAGATGCAAGCAAGCAACAACTATACTCTGCTGCTCATGTGCATCCTCATCTTTATCCCGATGCCAAGGGACTGACTTCTCTCCACTGACTTGGCAAATCACTAAATTTATATGTTTTCTGATTCAAAATATTTATTGCCAAACCAAAAGCCAGAAAACCAAAAGCGCAACCAACTGCAACTCGCAACTTGCCCCAAAAAAGGGCACCACACCAAGTGTTGACTGTGTCTCCCCAAGACACAGAGACTGCGACAGAGAAAGAGGGATAGGAGACAGGAAAGCTGTGCTCAAATTGCCTGAAAAATGGGAGGAGGACATTAAAATTCACCAAATGTATTTATTACGGCACCAAAAAAAGCAACAACATCAACTGATGCGTCGACCGCAGCCCACATACAAAATCCGTTGGCCAGGACTGTGAAATCCAGCCAAAAGACTTCTTCGTCTCAGTCTCAATCTCATTCTGAGTCTGTGTTTTCTGTGGAGAGTCAGTCGAAGAGTCAGCACTTGGTGGCGGCATGTTTGCAGATTGATTTGCTGCGCCTCCAGATACCCCGAAGATACCCCAAGCCAAACACTTGCCACAGACTCAAACTCAGTCCGAAACGCAGAAATCAATTGTGAGCAAAAAAGGCATTTAGTGTGAGCCATCAGCCATCACACGGAATCAAAATGTACACTCGGAGAAACTATAATTAGATGTTATACTAAACTAAGTACATAATAATGAAATATATTTAAATTAAAAATAACAGAGTTAATAACGAGTTAAAAAGAGTTAAGTACAGGCTAATTAAGGATCAATTGAAGATTGCTTAATAAATGAAACAAATAAGATAAGCGATATAAGAGAACTTATGGAGATAATATCAGTACGATTTAATATCATTTATATTTACCATGATAAATTAGTCATTATACTTAAGCTTTGAAAGAAGTCTGCGGTTGAAATATTATAATAAATCCTTAATCCTCTGCAGAATCTCTTGCGTCTTTCATGAAGAATACATACACATACATTTTATTATAAAGAATTTAATAAAAAGTATTCCTTTAATTTGCTTTTATGCTAAGTATTTAATAATTATAGTTTTTACTATATCGGATTGAGTTTTACCACCTCAAAGTTAATTGAAATATATATAGTAATCCTCATAGATTTAATTTTAAATAATATTAGGAAACATCCGAAAGAGACTGCAAATACATTTTTAGTTATTGAAGAAAATCCAGAATACAAAGCAAATGCTTAAAGACAGTTTAAAGAACTATTAGTTTTGGTAATGAATGATTAAATGATCGAACATTAGCGACAAATAATAAGAGAGGCATTTGACAAACTCTTACCGCATTGATATAATTATTTGGTAAAGAGTTCGCTGAAATTGAACACTGAGAATTTTCAGAGAATTTGAAAATTATGAGGCAGCTATTTTCAATTGATTCATTCATGAGTTTTAATACTTGAGATTAAGAGAAAGTCATTTGAAGATGATATTGGCTTATGGCTGAATATTGTCGACTTCTCTTTATCTGGGTAATAATAACTCAATTATTTTGCCAAGTGTGCTGTCAATGAGTTTCAATGTGGCAATGTGGCACGGCGACGAACTCACAACACGCTACAAGTGGCCGCCTAGACGATGTGGCATACAACTAGACTCAAGCCAAAGTCGGCGATCGAAATTTATTTCGATGCCCTGCAGCTGAATTATTTAAACCGACGAATTCAATTAGAGACAGTGACTTGGTTTTTGCGCGCTAATCCAAGACAGCAAAATAAAAAAAGGGAGACTCGAGGAGAGTTTCAAAAGCTGGAGATGGAGTTGCAAGTTGAAAACTAAAAAAAAGTGTACGTTGAATTTGCGTTGGCGCTGAGGGCGAGTCCAAGCTGCGGGTGCGGCCCAAACGACTTCACGCAGATCTTTTGAGGAGGCGTCGATTGAGACAAGTGGAACTCTTTTTTTCTCTCCCTTTCCTTCTTTTTTCACCTTTTTATACCCACTACACATGATAAAAAATGGGTATTATACTATTGTGTACATGTATGTAACAGGCATAGGAAGGCTTCTGCGACCTTATAAAATATGTGAGCTTTTATTGATCCTAACAGGCAAGTCAACAAGTAGTTACTCTTTTAAATATCTATTAATTTAGTGATGCTTTGCGGTGTATTAAGTAAATAATCTCATTAGACACAAGAAAAATCAAATTTTTACATCATTTTAATATGCTCCATACACATATTCATTAAAGTAATTTATCCACAAATCTGTTAGCCTTTACCAAGTTGTAGAAGAAGAAGAATAAGAGGAAGAAGTCTCTTTTGAATTCCAGTTTGCTTTCTATGAAATTAAAACAATATTTAAGAATTAAAGTATACGTAAAAATAAAAAAATAAAATTAATAAAAGAATCAATTACAAATTGTTTTTTCCATCATCGTCATCGATGCCCCTTCGCGAATATAAGTTGCTTGTAAGATATTCTCATTTTGGATATTTTAAAAGAGATTTAAAAAAGAAATTCAAAATCGACTGACGTTTTTGAAAAGAAGCACCTTTTTTTATAGTGCATTAGAGTGTGTCGAATATATTATTGGATTAGTCACATATTACACACATAAGGTGCAACTTATTTGAAATGTCGCAATACAAAATAAAATTAAAATTCTTTTCCATGGAATCTGGATCAGAGATTTACTTTGTCTTAATTTTTTGACAATATAATTTTTCAAAATATTAAGAAAACATTAAAATCTGAAAATTCTTGTAAATTCTTTGAAACTCTAAAACAGTTATGTTCTGGTCTTAATTTTTTTCTACATATTAAAAAGATTTTATTTCTGAATTTTACAAGACTCCCAATATGACTGACCTACGCTCATATTCATTAAAGTAATATTATTTAAATGCTTCAATGTTTAACCACACAAGATTAAGCATTTTATTTGATAAGATAAAGTTCAACTTTTCCATCAACTTAACAGAATGGGATTTTACTCTGACTATATTTTAGTTCAATCTCCACATATCTGTTAATCCTTTTTGGCTGCAGCTGCAATTGCAGCACCGGCTTCGACAGCAAGAGCAATAATAGGCACGAAGGGAAGAAATCTCTTTTGGATTTCAGACTTTGATCTAAAAAATTAAAACAATGTTAAAAACCACACATAAGTAATTAACAATTAATAGAGTAATCAATTACATATTATCAGAATTATCGTCATCTATGCCCCTTCGCGAATTGTAACGTCTTCCTCTATAATAAGACAATATATGTATATAACTTCAAGTTAAAGTAAAATCTAAGATTAAAAGAATAGTTTATATAACATTACCGACATGCGCCATTTATCACCAATGGGTTCATTAATAGAACTTGCAATAACAGCAGCGAAAATATTAGTTGCTTGTGAGATATTCTCATTTTGGAAATTTTAAAAGAGATTCAAAGTAAAATTCACAATCGACTGACGTTTTGAAAAGAAGCACCTTCTTTTATAGTGAATTGCAGTGTGTCGAATATATTATTAGATTAGTCACATATTACACACATAAGGTGCAACTTATTTGAAATGTCGCACATATAAATTTAAATTAAAATTACTCTCTATAGTTACACTCTGGATTAGACTGGATTACACTGTCTTGTTTTATTGACAAATAACCTGATAGACACTTAATTGGCATTTATTATAATTTTTTAAAGATTTTCAGGTTTTCATTTTTTCTATTGAAAAGTTGTTATTTCTAAATTTTACAAGATTTGAATATGACTGATATACGCTCATAATCATTTATGTAATATAATTTAAATGCTTCAATGTTTTTCCACACAAGATTAATCATTTTATTTGATAAGATAAAGTTTAACTTTTCCATCAACTTAACAAAATGGGATTTTACTCTGTCTATATTTTAGTTTAAAGTCCACAAATCTGTTAATTTTTTTGAGCGCACTACCAATACCGATGCCGAGACCGATACCAACAAGAATGGGAAGAATTCTCTTTTGAGGTCCAGATTGTTCTCTGAAAAATTAAAAGAATATTTAAGAACTAAAGAACACATAATAACAAATAATAGAATAGCAATTACATATTAGTATTGCCATCAGAATCATCGTCATCGATGCCCCTTCGCGAATTATAACGTCTTCCTCTATAACAAAACAGTATACGAGTATAAAGCCTCAATATAAGATTAATAGAATAATAACAAATAATAGAATAGCAATTACATATTAGTATTGCCATCAGAATCATCGTCATCGATGCCCCTTCGCGAATTATAACGTCTTCCTCTATAACAAAACAGTATACGAGTATAAAGCCTCAATATAAGATTAATAGAATAATAACAAATAATAGAATAGCAATTACATATTAGTATTGTCATCAGAATCATCGTCATCTATGCCCCTTCGCGAATTGTAACGTCTTCCTCTATATTAAAACAATATATATAAACTCAAGTCAAAATGAAATAAAAGATAAATAGAATAGTTTACAAAACATTACCGACATGCGCCATTTATCACCAATGGGTTCATGAAAAGAACTTGCAATAACAGCAGCGAAAATATTAGTTGCTTGTGAGATATTCTCATTTTGGATATTTAAAAGAGATTCAAAGTAAAATTCACAATCGACTGACGCTTTGAAAAGAAGCACCTTCTTTTATAGTGAATTACAGTGTGTCGAATATATTATTAGATTAGTTATATAGTAAACAAATTAAGTGAAACTTATTTGAGTACCGAAAGTAATTAACAATTAAAATTAAACTCGTGCAGAGTAATCTACTGTTGCGTGTACTCGACTGTATTGCGCAGTTTTAATGTTCAATATGTTAGCAATCTTTCACCTTTGGCGCAATATCTTTAAGTTGGCAGGATGCACGCGCTCTTTTTATATTTATACATATATATTTATTTTGTTAGTTCTTTTAATTTGATTTAATTATATGCGCGGGCAATGAAAATTCCCTTTCCCTTCCCTTCCCTTGCAGTCAGAGTGCCGTCTGCAGGGGGCGTGTCCATTGAGACTGTGCCCACTTTTCGCTGCCACAATATTTCCACCTCCCAAATGTGACGTATTTTGGGTACGGTGCGAGCTTGAAAAATCACCGCTTTCAACTTTTATTACAAGTATTATTGTGTGTTGTGATGATCATTTACTTTTTTTTTTAGTTTTATTATTTTATTTCGGCTTGATCGTATTGTTGTTGTTATTGTAGTTGCTGGTTGATTTTAGGAGTGGCTTGTTAAATTTCACTTGCATGTCAAGGCAAAGTCTTGGTGTGAGGTGTTGGGCGTCGATTTATGCGCTTTTCACTTGTCTGGCCTTTGGGGAGGAGCAACATTTACAGAAGAGAAATCGTTTTGAGTGGAAAAAGATCGCATGCAAATGGGAAAAGCTTGCGATAAAAGGAGTCCTAATGTGGGAAAATTCTTGCAATAAAAAAAGACAAAGATTGGAAATTGGATTAAAGAAATTGTTTGAGCGGAATAGAAAATATTCAATTATAAATAGAGATCAGAAGGATGATGAGAAATAGTATATAGATTCAAAATAAATAGATTTTGTTAAACTATTATATTCAAATAAAGTCAAGCCAAAAACCACATCATTGAAGAAATTATAAGACTATAAATGATATGGATTCAAGGTAAAATATATCCTTAATCCGAAGAACCTTAAACCCAGTATTTTAGAAACAGATCAATTTTCAACTGATCGACATAAATCTCTCTTAAAGATTTCGCATATGAGTTGCTGGTACAAGACATGAAACATAATTGTAGCTGAAGCAACACGAAGCTCAACACGAATCAGCAGCCAAATGATTTATCACCAAAAGCATAAAGTAATCAAGCTACAAAAGCATAACAGATCATGGAGTATACAAGTGCAGCCCCTTTAACATTGGCACTCCCCACTCAATGCTCAATGTGGGTCTCCAGTTCCAGTCCCAGTCACTTGGTCACATACCAGAAAAGGCCACTAAACCGCATAACTGTCCATGTCGTTCAGTATCTGAAACAAAAACCCAATTGACGATGACGATGACGACGACGATGCCGATGACGACGACAGGTGATTAATTGTTCCAAGCGCGTAGACGTTACTTAACGCTCAAGTCTCTTTGACTTTGTTTCTGTTTTCTGAATCTCAGACTCGTGATGTCAAAATCTGAGATGTGTGAGTGTGAGTGTCCATATATGGGGCTATATATATTTGTAGTCAGAGAGAGAACAAAACAAGTTGCATGTGGGGCTCAATGAATGAATAGTTGAACAGTTGAATAGTTGAATAGTTGGCCAAATGACTGAATGATACAAGCACCTGAAATTCAAAACAAAACAAAAACCCAACACGACGACAAAAAAAACAACAGAAAATAACAACAAAACAACAACAAATCTCGTGCGCAATGACAGCAGTTGAAGTCATGTATTTTTCTATTTTTTTCTATTTTTTATATATATATTTTTTTTTGTAGATTCGAGTGCTTGAGAGATCTTGGGTTACACTTTGCTTCCATTCCATTTGGTTTGGCGTGCGTCGTGGCTCACCCAAGAGTCCCCTCCTTTTGTTTCTTCCCTCCCCTTTAAACACGTTGACTGTCTCTCCATGTCAGTATGATCCACTGATTGCTTGATTATTATTTTGATTAATTAGCTTAGATTTGGCTAGTTCAAACTGTACGGCCCACGCCTGAAGCCAAACAAACCAAGATCTTGGCTCTGCTATTGTCTGGCTTTTTGGCTCATTGGCTCATTGGCTCAGGTTCATGCGTTTGCCAATGATTGATTGAAGTTTTCGTTGATAACAGCTTACAATTGAGAAATTATTTACATGAGCTATAATTAAACTTGTTTGTTGTTGCCTGTCATTTGACGTGTTCACTGTACACGTCACTGTCTCCATCTCCATCTTCATCGCAGTATCTCCTCTATGCCTTTACCAGGTCCCGGTCCAGGTCCAGGTCCAGGTTCAGGTCTTGCTTTCGGTCTGGTTTATTGAACTGACTTCAATTGAACCAAGCCAGCAGCGAGTGTGGGCAGAACTGAAGCTGAGGTAACAGCTAAAATAGAGCCGTTGGCAAGTGATGTTACCTATATGTGTATAAATAATCAGGAAATTGCTTTAGGGCCTGTCAGATGCTATGAGTTGATTAGCCCTCTCATAATGTGTTTAGTGCGAATAATCAGCAAAGATCAGCACAGGTCACCTAACGAATGCTTCAAGCGTAATGCTAGAAAGCAGCCAGTGTTGTAAAAGTATGCAAATAAACCAAATTTATAAATAAAATTGTGACTACAAATGCTCATTAATAGGATACACATGTGAAGTACAGAAAATTTTAAAATTTACACATTAAAATTGTACAAATAAGTATTGTCTTTTTACCTATAACTAAGAAAACATTTCAAACAAATTTTTAATAATAATAAATAATAAGATTTAATACAAATGAAAACAATTAAATTTAAGTAATGACAAATAAATATAAGCAAATTTTTAAATTAAACACAAAATTAAATCAAGTCTTTAAGAGCAAGTAAAAAATAGGTGGCTATTTTGAGTCCCTGTAAACAGAAGCATCCTAGTATTATAATATTATTATATTTTTTAAATAAATAATTAAAATTAAATAATATAGTGGGAAAGAATCAATTTATCATAGGAAGATCAAAGCATAACTGAAACTTGCTTAATTGGATCTGCAGATGAACGAAACCTGTCAACCTCAAGTTATGTTGAGTTAGTTGCTGGCCATTGGCATTTAACTAATTTGCTGCCAATGGAAATGTGTCAACTGTGTGTCCAACTGGCTATCGTCATGCTCATCCATATGCCCGGCACAAAGTCACGCTCCAATAGAAAGCTGTGTGCCCAAAAATAACACAAATGAACAACCCCCCTGTTCATCAAGCTAAAGAAATCAAATAAAATAAAATAAAGCCCATCGATCGTTTGTTGTGTGGCCCAAAGTTGCGTTGTTGTTGTTGTCGATGTTGTTATTGGTTGTTGGGTTGTTCGGTTGTTTGGTTGTTTGCTGAATGCGTGTCGGTCCGTTGAGCTTCTGCCTCTGATTCGGGGCTGGAGTCGATGGGACACGACTTTGTGTGGAGCATTGTCCAGCTGAGCTTAGCGCATGCCTTCACTTGCCAAGGCAGCTTCGACTCCATTTGGGGACAAGAGAAACATGCAAAGTGACAACGAAGACTCTGCCATATTTGGCCAAATTCAAATGCCATTAACACGTACGCCATTTGTCGGGTAATGGTAAAAGAGGGTGGCTTACAGAGGGGGTGCGAGCTTCTCAGTTCATTTGTCCACTTTCTGTGTTGGCCATTTCCGTGTTCGTTTGTGTCAAAGCCGCTGCACGCATTTCCCCCAATTCGACATTTAACACTTGTAAATTTCTTGGCCAGCATCGTCGCATTTATGGAAAGGCCGCGGGATTGGAAACCTTTTTTTTCATTCTTTCGTATATTTTTTTTATTTTTGTGTTTTTTTGGGTGCTGCTGCTGGCGGCAAATCGTGTGTTTCTCCTGGCATTGGGCTCGCATGGTAACCTGTCGTGATTCTTGTTTTAATTTGCTTTGACTTGTGCGCCTTTTTGGGCTGCCGTCGCGTCTTTTGGCTTTTATTTTGCTCTCTCACATTGGCAGTTATTAGGCCTAAATGCAAAAGGTTTCCATTTGCTTGGTTGTTTGGCTCATTAGCGGCCTTTTGTGCCATCAGACTTCTCTCCCTATCTCTCTTTCTCTCTCTTTGGCTAATTTGCCACGTCTTGCAATTATCGTTAGCAGCACACTACGAGAAGTAAAGGGACCAACAAATAAAACTCAAGTACATTGTCTTAAGACAAGCAGGCGAAACTGTGGCAAGATCTAAGCTTAAACTGATTTAAACATGCCAAAATCTTGTACGCAGACATAAATTTACAAAGTTATCTGAGTACGCGAATCGTGCGCTTGTTTTGAATACCCTGTACACGTACATATGGGTCAGGAAGAGTAGCTTCTATCAATTTGTTATGTTTTCAGGCAGCTTTAAAATTAGCTACTCCTTTACTTATAGGCATTGAAGTGTAATTTCAACTATTTATAAGGTTCTAAATATGTAAAAGAAAATTCTGCTTATAGGTTAAGGTGAATTTCTTTTAGAAAAGCCATGATTTTTGTTACGCTTTATGAATAGTTTCGGTATCCTAAAAATAAACTACATATGGTATCTTCTGGTTGAGCTTTTGTAGACTTTTTGCTGATAGATTGAAGCGTTGCCGTCGCCGTCGCCGTTGCCGTCGCAGCTGACAACACTGACAAGTGTTAATTGAATTCATGTCTCTGGTAATCATAATAATAATAACAATATCATGTTGTGCCAGAGCTCTGAAGTGCCTCAAGACAACGACGACGACGACGTGCGCTGCGAGCTTTTGATGTTGTCCGTCTGTCCGACGGTCCCACTGTCCTCTCGTCGTATCTGTCTTTCATGTCCGTCTCGTTGGTTGCCTGGCAGCACCGACGCCGCCATCGTTATAAATTACTCAATTAATGTCAGCGTTTATGTCAGCGGCAGCACCCAAAGCACCACCACCACCACCACCGGAGCACCACCAAGCACCACCAGAACTGGCAGATAGGCACATGGGCTTTATGCAGATAGTCCAACATAGATATGACATGGGGGACATGATAATGGAGCATGTTTAGTGGCTGTCGTCGTCTCTTTAATTAAAAAATCTTTTGGCCCAAGCCACAAAAGTACAGTGAACACACTGTGATGTGAACCTCAAGCTCAGATTCAGGCTGAACTTAGTTGAGCTGAGCCTTTAAACGGCTGACAAGTTGCGCAACTTGACACTTTGCATGTAGGCCCTTAGCAGCAAGTTCGTTGCCTAAGTCTTTTGTTTTCTACAACACAAAAAACGTGCAAATTATGATTTTTTCTTGTCGTTTTTTGCGTCGTTTCTTGCTTCTTTTGTGGCTGTAAATGCTGCTGAAAGCGAAATGTCAATTTTTGAGACGGGATTGCTTTTGTCTTTTAACGCCCTCAATTTGCGGCATCAGCGCCCCCACACGACACGCCTCCCTTAATACACTAACTCACCAAAAAGTCAAGTAGTAATGTTAATGTTGAATTGTTTCAAGTTAAAAATATGATATGCAGTTGACTTCTGTCACGATAAATGAGTCAAAAGTGAGACACAGAAGTTCCAGGGTGTATTTAAATTACAGCAGTTACTCAGGAAATTATTTGCTGCGCATTAAGGTGAAATATAATTTAATTAGTATTCATAAAACGCATATTTAAAGCGTGGTTAAAAAGTAACTAACTCTGATTCTAGTTCAAATAATATTTTGGGATTGTTGAGAATTTCTTTTTTAATGGATTCTTATAAATAAAATAATTATAAGTTAATAAATTAATATTCTGAAATAAGTATTAATATTATACGAGTGGATTGTTGAGTTTAATGAATGTCGATTATCAAATATTATTATAGAATTAAAAGTTTTATCTGTAAAAATATTCTGAAGTTATAAGAATGTGTTCCCATATAAAACTATACTTCAATTCCATTCAAAGCGTGTCCAAGTTTCGTTATTGCAGTGAATGGACAATGATTTGTTTGCTCTTTGAAACTAAATACGCGGCACGGGAATAATTAAATCTTTTGACTCTTGCCTTTTTCTGTTGTATGCCATTTGTTGTGTGTGTTGTAATAATAAGATAAATCCGTTTTAGCTGGTGAACAGGTTGCTCACGAGTCCAACACCTTTGTGTTTAGTATTGTTGCTTTGTTGTTGCTGTTGTTGTTGTTGCTCTCAACTGTTGTGCGGGTTGAACGCCCAACAAACAGGCGCTAGAGAACAATGCTCGCAGTTTGCCATATTTTAATACCTTAAATACATACAAATCTGTATACATATATATGTATATATAATATTTAAAATTTATTTTTTTCCTATTTCCTTCGTGCTTTTTTTTTGTTTTTGCTTACTATTTTTCAAGCACTTAGCGTGCTGACAAGTTGAAGCTTTTGCGTGGCCCGTCAGTCAGGTGGCTCATAAGATATATAAACGGACTTGGACCTCTTGCAAAACAGACTCAGTACCTTATTATTGTTGTTATTGTTATTGTTGTTATAGTTGATGTTGCTGTTGTTGTTGTTGTAGACACATTTCAGTTTTGATATGTGCTGTCGCCCATTTGAAGCTTGCGTCTTTTGCTTGTTGACGGGCCGCTTTGGTTTAAGCCATGGCCAAGTCTTTGGTGTGGGTGGCCCACACACACACACACACACATACATATACACTCATAGAGTGGCAAGTCAGAGAGTTGGACATATACCTGGTGCAATTGTTTTGGCCGCCGGCGCCTCAGTTACCTCAGAGTCTGGAGTCCGATTCCGAGTTCAACTCTCGGACTGCGTATTAAATTTTGAAATTGGTTTTTGTTGCGGTCGTTAAGCTTATTTCCGTATTGAAGTCAGTTTTTTCAGTTTTCAGTCAGCTCTTGCTTTTGCGGTTTGAATTAATTAGCCTGCACCGAACGACGAACTACATTTTGTTCTTTTGCATATTAAAAAGATACAAAACACAACAAAAAAACATTGTTGTGTCTTTGTGTGGCCCGAAATACAACAAAACATATAAAAACGCCAACGCAGTTCCAACTGAATCTGAATCTCTGAAGCTGAATCTGAATTTGAATTCGAATCCGAATCCAAATCCAAACCGAGACACAATGGTAATTATTAATAATGCAAATAATTATATCGATTTCATTCAGGGGCGTTGCCTGTGATTTGTACAAAGGTTCTCCTCGTGTTCTTTTCGGTTCGCTTTGATCGTCAAGTGTGGGAAAATAAGCAACAATGTTCTCAGTTGCCACTTGAGCTTCGAATTCTCACTAATCTTAGTTAATATTTTTTCTACAATTTTTTATGTCTCTTTTTTTGGCTAATTTGCTGCGTTGCATTTGGTTGTTGGCTTTTGATTAATTTGACGTCAACGAGTGCATGGCAATGGATTTATGGCGTCTAAAAGTTTTGCTGTTTGAAAATGTGGCATGAATTATGAGTAGAGTCTGAAAGTGCTGAATGACACAAGCTGAAATTCACATAAAATTGCTAATAGCTGGCAATTAGTCTGGCTGTAAGCTAAGAGTGTACTTGGGTTTTATTGTAAATTCAAAATTCATTCTTAAACTATAGTGCAATGTGATATTTTTGAACTAAATTTTTTAGCTAAACTCCTTTATTGCCTAATCTTTACTTTATGTAATTTTTAAAGCCACTTTCCCATTCACAAAAGCTCACATTAGATTGCCTAACTTAAGCTTAACTATAAGCTGGCAAATCTCTTGCACAACTTTTGCACTGACTTCACATTTTGTAGTCCATATTAAAGTTCGATTAGATCTGCAAAATGCCGAAACAAGCGCTGCGAAACAACCATAATTAAATATTAATTTACACCCAGCGCGTTAAACAAACAACACGTACAGCCTACAACAACAACAACAACAAAGAGAGAACAACAACATCAGCAGCAACAACAACAGTTTAAAGAACAACAAAGGTGACTACAACAATTGGTATCTGCATCAGGTCTCGAGTCAATCAACAGCTGCGACAACAGCAACGGCGGCGCCTGGCATATATCATACTTCCATAATTTATATACTCTATATAAAACGAAGCTTAAAAGGTAGCTAAGTTGTTAAAGGGTAGTTAATAACTTATATAACCAATTGGTGCTGCCTAAATCTTTTAATTGAATATGTTTTCAATATAAACTTATTTATTTTCAACAATTAAAATCTTTCACATAATTTTCTACTTCCCAAATAAGTGCAGAGTATGCACCTAGTCGAGCATTTCCTACTTTTCAATGCTTACTTGTTTCATGCGCATTTACAATTATTAAATATTAATAACAACGAGCTGGAAAAACGTGGCTTGAATTTCAAATAGAAAATATTTAAATTAAACACGAAAAAATTAATTTCGTAAAATGAAAAAAATGCATTTATAAATACATTTTGGCGATAAAAGATTAATTTTAATTGCCAAAGCGAGGAAGTTCAGGCTTAAACCCCGTTGACGGGGGTTTGGCCCCCAACTAAATAGACCAAAAGAATCAAGGCGTGTTATATTTTTTTTAGTTTTGAGGCGGCAACAACAAAATGCCAATTAAGCGCACATTGCACGTAGCTGCAATAAATGAAATGAAATTCGAGCAGCAACGTTCAAATATATGTATTTTTTCTATTTTTTCCGGTTTCTTTTTTTCAGTTTTGTTTTTTTCTCGTATTTTTTGGTGCCATAAATTAAGGCTCTAAACGATTTTGTAGGCAATATCGGCGTGGCACTTGTCACCAGTCATCAAGTTATAGGTGAGTGGTGTGGTAGGGTGGAGGGGAGGGGGCATCTAATTTAACCTTTGACCAAAAGCCGCTACCACTAAATTGCTTGTGCCACATGTGCGTTGCCCATTTGATTTAGGGCGTGGCAATAGCAACAGCAACAGCAATAGCAACTGTGGCAGCAACTGCAGCACGCGCAACAAGTCAACATTTAATGCGCCTACAGAAACAACAAACTTCCATGGTGACAGTTGAGTATACGATGGGAAGAGGGAGAGGGGGCAACATTGTCCTAGGTTCTTGGCAAATGCAATATGACTTTCCTAGTCGCAGCTTCGGGGCCTGTGGTGTGTTTCCTAATAGACCAAAGCTACCGCCTGACAAGTTACAATTCGTAACGGAAAGTGGTGCATTCATTTTTAGCACAACGAATTTGTAATACTTTAATTTTAATTTAAATCACATTAAACCGTTCAAGTAATCTACTAAGCAAATTAATGTCTAGATATTAGATAACTTGGTACTAGAATCTATGCACCTATCTACAACTTAACTAAAATTATTGTGTACGCAATTTAGGATTATAGCTATCTGGGTATTAAATTAATGGGTAATAATAATAATAAATGAAACTTTTATAACAAACTCCGATTTTGAAGAGATATTGCAGTGTTTCAAAGTGGTCTTATGTGGTTTGATATAACTTTAAGATTGAAACTCTTATTTAATACTTAGTTGTTATAGTAATAGAAGACAGAGGAATCCAAGAAAACACATATTTTCATAATTTTTATCCATCAAAAAGAATCTTTATTTTTTATATATTTTGAATATAATTCAGATTATTTGGTAGATCTCGTAGTATTATAGATTAAAGGCTTTAACTAACCAAAAAAGAAATATCTTTAACAATCCGTACAAATGAATAATCTTTATTGACATTACCACAGATATTTTCAGTGCCTTTTCAACTCCAATAATAAGTACATTAATTAATTAATAAGTACATTATTATTATTAAATGCATCTTTGCCGCACTCTTTATTTTTAACATTCCCAATTAAACTCTTAGTCCCACTTGTCCTTATAAACTTTATTTGATAGATATCTTATATTTGAGTCCTAGCTTTATAAACCACATCACATACCAAATGTACTCTAATTCTTAGAGTATTATATTTTTGGTTGGAGTTCAAAAGCAAAGGCAATGCCGAATAACGAAACTGGAAGTTGTGGAGCGTAAGAAACTGCGTGGACGGCATTTATAATAATGCGGCTTGAGGCAGCACCGCATTGACTTTGGGCCAACAAAGTAAGGTGCGGCTGCTGCAGTGCGGAAAAACTGAAAATCGCAGCAGCAACGGCAAAGGCAACGGCAACTACAACAATAGCAGCAGCAACAGCAACAACAACAGTAATGAAAATGAACTGGAAAACGCGTTTAATTGAACCAAAGCCTGATGACTGCCCACTAGCGCCATCTAGCTGCGTGCGGCTGCACTAAGCCGGCTTGGGCCAAAACGTGTTGTTGTTGCTGTTAACTTGTTGCTGTTGCCGTTGCTGTTGTCGTTGCTGTTGTTGCGGTGGTAGACCCGAAATCGATGATTCATCGGGTTGTTTGTTGTTTTGAGTGGTTTTCGCCGCCGCGTCGCAGGTCTCCAAATGCTCCCAAAAAAAATTGCTAGACGTTTGTCGTAGTTTGTTGTTGTAGTTACTGTTGTTGTTGTTGGCGCTTGCCGCCTGCTGTTGCAGTCAATGTTGCTGTTGCTGGTGACGCAGTTGCAATTGCAGTTGCAGTTGCAGCTGCGCCAATTCTCCATCGATTGCTCGTTTGGCGCTTTACGTTCAAAACAATTATTATTCTGGCAATTAATTTTGATTTAAGCAGCGATTTGATATTTTTGCTCCACTCGCAATCACCGCTCGTCGTATCCACCAACCAACCAACCAACCAACCAACCAAACAACCATGGAACTAAGCATACCCAATAACCACCCACCACCCGCTGTTGGCAACAACAAAATGCGGCAATCTTTCTTTGTTGCCGGCGCTTTGTGATTCGCTAAATTTGCGAATCAGCTGCAACTTTTTTGTATGCCACAAATAAATAAAGAGACACCTACGAGGTTCAATCGATGCCATCGCATTCAATACTCAACAAATGAGCATCCGCAATTGCAACAAGTCTTAGGAGACAATTCACAATAAGGGGAAATTCAGTAAAAGTTTGAAACTTTTTGAAAGTGAGAATGGTTTTCATATTCATATTTAATCGAAAACAAATTAAGGTCTTGGATTAAAAAAAGAGTTTATTAAACTTTAACTTAAATTGAATAATTTGTCTGACAAGCGCCCTGCATTTTTAAAGAGATTTCAATAGAAAAATTTTAAAACCTATCGTTAATATTGTTACTATTGCTAGTGATCACAAAGATTCCATCTAAGATTCCATCTTAAAGCGAAAAGCCTCCAGTAAAGTTAAAAACATATCGAAAGTAGTTTTCTTCGATTCTCCACCCAAATCCAAATATTATCTTAGCTTTTGTTCTGCTGTTTCTTTATTATTTTTCATTGATTACAAATTAAATAGTTGAAATAAATATATATTTTTAAATAAATAAATATAAATATATACACAGTAAATTAAATAAATATAGCTATAAAATTAAATTAAACTATATAAAATAACTATAGACTAAGCTATGATCTCGCACCATTTCGATTTGTACATGACGAGTTGCAACAATAAATATACAGGCAAAAATTTAAACAAAACAGGAATAACAATAAATGGCTGCTTAGTTAGTGCTAACCCTTGACTTGGCCCTATAAATCGTTAAGATAAATATACAGAATAATAAATATGATATCTGTAAGATATGTGAATATATGTAACTAAACTAATGATGATCCTAATGGGCAATAAAATTGCCTTGACTAATTTTTGGCACTGAATTCCTGATATGAAAAACTGACTAAGAGTTAAATGTTGAGTAATTTTAATAGATACCCTGTCTGACTTGGGCGGGCATTTGAAATTCGTGTGCTTCCTCTTCCTCGGCACCGCTGCTCTCAACGCTGCCCGCATAATAGAGTTGATGTGGCGCCTCCTCGTAACCCTGAAGATGTTGTTGCAACTGCTGCTGATTGAAACCCGCTGAGGAGTGTCCTCCTTGCTCTGATTGACAACCAGATTGCAAGTGTTTAGCCAGCAGAGACATACGGGAGAAGGACTTGGTGCAACTGGGGCAGGAATATTTCTTAACATCCGAATGGGTTTGCATATGTGCTCTGAGATTGGAACGATCTGCAAAGGCGCGATTGCAGTGTTGACAACTAAAGGGTTTCTCTCCCGTATGAGTGCGAATGTGACCCTGCAACAACCAGGGACGGGAGAAGGCCTTGCCACAAATGGGGCACTTGCAGGGTAGTGTATGTGTGCGTATGTGCATCTTGAGTGCTCCCAAAGACACATATGTCTTGTCACAGTTCTTGCAACTGAAAACCTTCTTCACCTGATTACCCTCCGCAGAGGGGCAATGGAATTGCTGATGCTTACTCAAGCCCGAGTACGTGGAATAGGACTTGCCACAATCCTTGCAATGATAACGTGGCACGCCCACTGGTTTCTGCATTGACTGAGCCGAGGCAGCATTTGCAGCTTGAATAAGAGCAGAAGCCTGATCTGTGCAGAACTCAGTTTGATCCACAATGGGAGCTCCACTGTTGGGATTACTGCGTATTATCTTGTACTCAGTGCTTTCGTAGGCGTGGCTCTGTTGATGCTTCACGAGTCCTGCGTAGGTGGCATAACATTTGTTGCACTGCTGACACTGATAGTACAGATCATTGCTGCTCTTGATCTTCAGATTCAGTTGATTCTCCTGATTCTCCCGATCCTCAAAGTCCACATCCTGTTCAAGTGGATGTGAGATAGGTTTCGGTAGTTGTTGTTGTGCCTGCTGCTGCTGTGGCGCCATATGTTGCATGCTGAGCAGGGCACGTGCCACATTGTGTAGATTGGCATTATCGCTGAGACCACGACGTTGCCCCAACTCTGGACGCAAACTCAAATCCTCTGGCTCAGCGGGCATTTGATATTTGCTTTCTTGTGGCATTTGTGGCATCTGTGGCATCTTCATACAATCCTCATAGTCTGCAATGCTTTTCAGCAAATTGTTGTTGTAGTTACGTAGACCAAAAGCCTCCTCTGTGTGTTGTTCCACTTTGACAATCGTTCCAGGTGCCAAAGGTGGCGATATACTTGAATAACTAGCCACACTTTCGGATTCCCTTTCAAGCTCTGGTTCCATAACCTCATCCTCTGGTGGCAACTCAAAGTCACCATAGCCTAGACGAGCCAAACTCTTGGCAATCTCCTCCCTGGTAAAGACATCGGGAAAGGCACGTGCTATTTCTCGAGTCTCCTCCCAAATGCGTCGAGCAAGTTGCTCCTTAGTCTGTGTCATGGCTGCATCGAAGCGTCTTCTCAGCTCTGTGGTCACTGGTTGTGGCTCTGGTTCCTCCTTGATGGACCAGTGAGGAGGATCAAGAGGCACTGAAGCTGCAGCCACGCTTAGATCAACGGGACCTTCATCTGAAAGAGAAGAAATGGAAATTAATGATGATTAACATAGGGTAAAATGACAATACTATTTTTACTATTTTTTGAAAAAGCAAAGGTTGTATAAAACCTTAACCTTGTGATTTAAATTTAAATAAGGATTTTGTTACTTAATGTTTCTTTTAATTTTTTTAAATCATAAACAAATGATATTAAAATAAGAACAAACCCAGAAAAGTATTTTTATTGCCAATTAAAATATGAGATTTTAAAATTTTGTTTTAACAATTAAATTAAATGTGTAAATATATTTAATATGTATTGAGGATCGTGCTTCTCACAAAATAAAATATATAAATTTTCACTTATATTCTTCGTGGCAAAGTATGTGAGCTTGACTTTTAATTCACTGACTGTATTTCTATATATAGATATTCCCATGAAGTTGAGGATCGTTAAACTTACCGTGGCACAACTGATCCTCTTGTGGCGGCTCCTCGATTGGAATAGGTCGCTTTTTCAGTGGACATTTGCTGTACTTTAGTTTATCCATAATCACAAGTATTTGCTAAAATGTTGCTGTAGATCACACGGAAAGAGGATCACTTTGTTTTGTACACTAATATCCAATCTTAACACTGAACTTTTTAACACAGACGCTGATCATTTGCAGCTCGCACGCGTCTCGATCGCTTGCAGTTTCGTAGACGAATGATGCAACCGGCGAGGATCAGTTTAATTTTATATGTGGACATGGACAGGATCAAGCAACCCCCTAGAAATATTTAGTCAAAGCAACCCCCTTAAGTGGCAGAAATAAAAGGATCTGCTACCTAACTTCCGATTCCCTATCGAATAGGGGATTCTGTACGGAAATCAACCACCACGAGCCACAATGATCTTCTACTTCTCACCCCTCTATTGAGATTCTCTTGTACTCTGATTGTCGCCTGCCTTAACAGCTGTGACGTTCATTGAACGTTGCTCCAGCTGCAGATTCGAGTCACAAGAGGCACCGCCAACAAATCTCTGCTCAAAAAGCGAGCACGTGCCACACACAATACACACACACTCACACAACATACACTCGCACCGGTTACCGGCGTGTCATGCTCTCTCCCTCTCTGTCTGTCTCTAAAGCAGCGCAGCCAACGATCGCCACCAGCTGCCACTGAGATTTAATTTTACACGCTCAAATTTCCCCTCAAAGTGTGTATGTGTGTGTGTGTGGTTGTGTGTGTGTGTTAGAGGCAGCTGTCGAGCTTATATACAACTTGCAACGCAAGTTTATTTTTAACCCAAGCGCTTGCTATCTCTTTCCGCACATGACGATCGGCTTTTTCTTATATACACGACACGAAGTCTGTTCCCTCTCTCTCTATCTCTCTTTGTAAGCAGGTGAGCTTGCTCTTTAGTTCCAGTTAAGAGCAGCTTTAAGCTGGTGAGAGAGCGGGAGCATGTAGCCAATTGGCGCTCTGTTGATCGTTGGACTCTCATCCTCTGCTCATGTTTCAAATTTCATTTGTAGCGCCGACACTTTTTGGGGCCACTTTAAGAGCGAAACATAGAGAGTCTTAAATGATCTTTTTTGGCCAAGCTTCGAGTCTCTTTTGTGACTTTAAGCAGCTTATATCAACGATCCTCAGGCAGTTAAAGCGTGTCTACGCTTAGCTCCCAATGATCTTCATTAACGATCAGCTTAAAGTTAAGCATTTACACTCAATTGAATTTGATTTCTTAAATAAACTATAATTGAAAAGCAGACAGATTTCCAGTAGAAAGAGCCTCCGCTTTTCAATTAAAGATCTTCTTTATAATATAGGAGAAATATAAAATTCAACCAAGCGAATGTTGTATTTACACACATAAGCTTAAAATATCCATTTGATGATTTCCCGCTAGAACGAGTTTTCTCTTATTCTATGTAAAATATTGTTCCAATTACTTTGAACGTGAAAGAAATTTCTCTAGGCACAATAAATACCACTAACTCAAAATGTTCATTTAATAATCTGCATTGACGATCAACTTAAAGCTAAGTTGATCAAAGCTTGTTCATATGTATATAATTATGTAAGTTGATAGATTGACAATCTTCTAACAGAAAGGGATTCTGCAAAGGATCATCAAAGCTCTCTCATTTATTGATCGTTTTATAAAGATCAGCTTAGAGCTAAGTATTTGCACTCAATTAAATTTGAATTTCTAAAGATTAATTTTAATTTAGCTACAAGCTGGCTAAAGAGCTTCAGCTTTCCGTTCAATGATCTTTATTAAGGATTAAACTAAAGCTTAGCTTTAATCAAATACGAGGTGCATACATAAATGGTTCAGGTTTTCTTAGGAATAAGTTGAATTCTGCAAGGCAAGCTTAGGTTAATTTAAGTTACGGATTTCATTTAAATATCCTTATCGATCATCTCTTATTATATGCTACTCTATAAGTTAGATACGTCCTGTCTAAATAGCACGAGACATGCCTGGCAATCAAATATAAATTCAAACAAATTCTTTCAGGCATTATAATGATCAGTGAAATAAAACAACCAGAAGATCGGCTATATAAATCAACAACCATTGTATGCAATGGCTTGTCCCTCGCTCCTTCATCTAGGTGCAATCCCTAACGACCATGAAATGTTTAAAATTGATATTGAAAAATTTGGCAGCCAGCTGCCAGTTGCGAGTTGAGAAACTTCAATTGTTTGGATTTTATGGGGTGGTTGCGCCGCCGCATTTTACCTGAAGTGGAATATGCCTTGGAATGCGCCAAAAGGTATGTGCAAAACTACCTGGCGGCACATACAACGTGCCACATGCCCCGTGTTGCAGTTGGCCCACCCCAATTTGAAATGCACACACACATACCATACACACACATAGAGCATCACCAGCCGAGACTGGTGGTTGATGGTGTTCTTGGTGGTTGGATGGATGGTAACTGCATTTGTACGTTACTTTCCACAACCCTTGGGCAGCATCTTGTTCTTGTTCTTGTTCCTGATCTTGGCAGAAATCTCAAAACAACAACAGAAGAGAAGAGGGTTGTCCCGTGCCCCTCACTGTCTCACAGCTGCCTCCTTGACACGTACCATGCAACTGATTTCTAACTATTATTCAGAAATTGGCGCCAAACTTCCTTGTAATGAACCGGTGTGTCCTGCTGATCACTCATCCACAATAACAATGCAAGACAGTAATAATAAATAGTTAGGTTGATAATGTTTCTATGGTCTCACAATCAGAGAGACCTCAGAGTTTTCAAATAATCTAAGGTGCATTTGACTTACAAAGAGATGGTAGAATAATGATACTCCCTTGGGAACCATAATATTACTGAATTACTTTCTTACTCGAATATATTTATAATAAATATAATAGTAAAATAATAATGGCAATAGTCTTAAAATAAATGTAAAGCAAGTTTGCTTAGTAGGAGACTTTCTTATAATTTTTTAAATAATAGATTTTCGCTAAGAACAATTAAAATAAAATCCAAATCGCTTACAGTGACAATATCTTGGGTTATTTAAAACTTCAGAGCTCCTTAATAAAATTAATATTAAGAAATCACCTGAAATCATTGGGAAATGTTTGCTAATTTACTGGATAATGTCAGAGTTGTTCTGGAAAAATCTAGTTCCTAAAATGGAATTCTAACTCCTTGCTGAAATGTAAACTACATGTTATCATCATATAATCACTTGGTTATCCAATTATTCCATTCCATTTACAGAGTGAATAACTTATCCTATTGATCACTTCTAAATAGTCCTGATAGATAAAGATTCTACTTTATTAGTTAGCTTAATATTTTATTATATTAGTATAAGAACTAAATGTTCTTTCTGATCAGTTGAAATCATGTTTCAGAGTTCCTTGCGATTACAAAAATACCGTTTGGAATCAAATCCTAATTTATATAGCTCGAAAGAGCTTGCAGATTGAGGATAAGAACTTAATACCTCACTTGTAAATACTTGTAAATACTGCTTAAATATATTTTGCTTACGCTCTAAATAGATTGTTATTGGTATGATAACATTTGTGTGTCATCTTTGACCAAGTGAAGCTTCAATTGCCCGTTGACAACGGACACCATTCAAAGTCTAGCTAACTGCACATCACCTGGCAGTTAAACCGCAAACTGCAGCTATATGTGGCATGCCCCAGAGCAGACTCTAAAAGAGAGATAGAGAGAGAGAGAAAGAGAGAGAAACTGTGATACAGCTGAGTGCCTCACTTCAAAGTGTCAAAGAGCCGCCAAAGTCGCATAATGAAGTGCAAAATGTCATTAATTTGCTATAGCTGCAGCTGCACAGCAAACTGACAAACTGACAACAAAAGAAAGTCGCCTGGATGTTAGGAAAAAGTGTAAGAAAAGTATGCAGAAATGCAAAACCCAATACCCCCAAGGTAGATTGGTTGCATGCCACACGCCGTTTGTTGAAGTTGCTGCACAATGTCACGAGTTGGAGATTTCTCAAGCCAGTGAGCAAAAGAATGTGCCGACTCTTGGGACTCGGGGACCGGCAATCAAAACAAGATCTTAGAACTATTGGCGCCTGATCTGCAGACAAAGCGATAAAGGAGGAGAGAGGAGAAGAAAGAAAAGTAGGAGATAGAGAAGAAGATATATGTAGATGGAGACGGAGACGAAGACTGAGACCAATGGACAGCATGTCCAGGTCAGTGAACATAAATGCCGCCGACTATTGAAATCTGATATTGTTATCAAAGTTAACGGTAATTATAAACAAATAAAAGCACAGCAACAACAACTACAAAAAGAAGAAAGAGACTCAAAACGTAAAGAACACACAGAAGAGAGTCTCGGGTTGGGGGGTCGCTTCCGACGCCGCATAAATTAGCCAAGTTAGAAGCTACGTCTATAATTCAAACTAATTTGTTTTATTGACAGCGTGTGCGCTTTTGTCGATAAGGCTAACACACACACCACACACACGCACACACAAATTGGTCAATTATGAAGCCAAAGCCAAGAGTTTTTTCTCTATCTTAACTCGACTCGACTCGACTTGGACGTGTTTCATTAGGGGAGCCAAAAGTGACAATAAATTAAATTTGTTGGTCAACTAACTAATTAAAATGCGCTTCTAAAAGTCGTCTCTCGGCTCTTGAGATATTAATCTGATTGGGAAGCTTACTGTCAGTATAGAATATGCTTCCATATGCTTGGGAATAGAAGAATAGGAGGGGGCGGGGAGGGGGACCACCCGCTCAGACAAATTCAAGATTCATCGGTAGCTCTCATCTTGACTAATATGAATTATAATTATCAGCTGGTGATTTGATTTAATTTTAATATTTTTCGTTGTTTTTCATAAATGAATCATGATAATGAATTGTTTATGCTGCGGCGAGTCGCTTCTCTTCATGGGAAAAAGAGATTAGCATCAGCGTTTATGTTAATGCATGTTGAAATATCATAAAAATGATGTATATTTTCAGCTTTATTTCGCTGATTCACTTGCAAATATTAATATGCGAATTTGTTGAGTATCTTTATGAATATTACTGCCAAATTTGTAAAAACTCTTTGCTTGTCTTCTTTAATTTCGCTTATCAATGACAAACATCCTCATGAGCATTTTGACTGTTTGCTTACGTCAAGTTGAAGGGCACATTGAAGTTCAAGTTCGGTTGAACTTAAGCAGGGAGTTAATGGAGTTGATTGGACTGAAAATACCTTACAAAGATTGTAAAAAGCGCATAAGAGAAAGCGAGACAGAGAAAAGAGAACTTTTGCTGGTTTAAAGCTGTTTCTGTTTCACAAACTTTATAGAATACAATACTTAAAAAAAATTGTAATTAGATAGTATGTAGTTTCATTATTTATTTTTAAAAATTTGCCTTTAATCTTGTCTCTGTTTAAATTGAGAGTTGTTATTCATCAATCCATCTGCACTGCCACCATTCGTGGCCCCAATGGCAATCATATTTCTTAAGCACTCTAATCATTCGGGAATCAATTTTCGATTCTCTAAAAAAAGAAAATTTATAAAACAAAACGTTTCGATAAAATATTAATTAAATAATATAAAGAATATACATTCAAATTTACAGAGAAAAATGATAAGAACTCTTACTGAAATAAAACAATTACAATTGCAAATACTTACCCACTTTGCCTGTCATCTGTCGTACAATCATCATCACTAACTTTAATGGGCAAAGCATCTTCCATTGACATTTCCTTCAGCCTTTCACCTTTCGTCTCCCACATTAGCATTGAAAGGACTAAAATATTTAGTATTACCAATATTATCCACGTGAACGACATTCTGGTATCAGCTATGTGTTTTACAATAAATTGACCCGTAAAAATCAAGCTCTTTTATAGGTTCTTATAGTGTGTCGAATATGTAATTAGATTAGTCACCTATAATGCAATTTAATTGTGACTGATTAAAAAATTCATACATATTACTAAGAATTAATATTTTAGCAAGTTCGAGTTGTACTCTAAGTAGCAAAAGTCAAGACGCTAGTATTTAACGTGCTCTTCTTATTCGACTTTCAAACTAGTTTTTCAATGTTGTGAAACATTCAGAACAACAACAACATATAGAAGAACCTATATACCAAGCTTTGTGGCCCTAACCTCTATTGTTTCAGAGATCTATAGATCAAACAGACAGCCGTACAGTGTCCGCTTATTGTCCGATCGAGATGAACCTTTCAGGACAGGTCCCTACTATTGTAATTATCATATGTACCAAAACTTATGCTGTTATAATTCGATCTTAAAATATATACATATTTCTGGTTTGCAACGACATTTTCTGCTTGTTAAGTACCTTTTTTTTTCTCTGCCAATTTTTTACAGTACAGAAATAAACAATATTTTGTAAGAGAATAAAACAAAAAAATCATTTAAAGTTCTCAATTGTTTAAGATATGGAATCATTGCTCCCTTAAAGTTTTGGAAAATTTAATGATAGAAAAAGTTTTCTAACTGATATAAGATCCTAACGGTATATATTTTAAGTGTCTTACATATGTAGCCAATACCCAAGTTTTACAACAAATTGAATTTAGTAGATTTTAAAGAAACACGCAACCCCTGAGAGTAACATACGTTTAATGTAATAAATTTAGGTCATAATCGAACTGAAATTGATAGGAGAGAAGAGGAGGGAGGAGAAGCACTCCTTGCACTTGAAATAATCAATTAAAAGCCATCAATTGTGCGCCTAATAGAACAATTCAATTGTGTGCAAATGTTCCCATGACCAGGCGAATTTACACTTGCAGACAACCAGCAGCCAAGTGCGTGGGAAAGAGGTTGAAGAGCAGAAGGAAGAGGAGGAAGAGGGTGGTTGGTGGCTGATGGCTGGTGGCTGGTCACAGACTCAGCAGGAGGATGTGTTGACCAATAAATAAAAGGTACCCACGATGATGGCAAGTCGAATATCGAATGCGGGCGCGGATTTGGATTCGTATTACAACTGAAGGATAAGGAGAAGGGGCCAGTGCAGCAGCAGAAGCTAAGGGATGATCCTTGGTGCATTATTTGTTATTTGAATCACGTGACAAGTTGTTCCCTGCCCAACAAAAAAAAAAGGGGGTTGCTGGGAACTCGGCACAGAAATCATCCCACGGGATTCAATTTATGCGTGTTTGAATGTTTTTGATTGCGCGTTGCTAATTCAAATAAAATTTAACTGTGACTCAGGTTCACTTACTTCTCTCATTGTTGTTGTTGTTGTTTGTCCTGTGGTAAGCTGAGCTGGTAGAGAAACTTCTCAACTTCCATATTTATCAGTTATGTAGGTAAAGTTGTTGGTGGTGGTGCTGCAATTTCAACCTCATTACAAAACATTTGCTTTTGTTCTCTCAACTTAACTTACGCCTTTTTTGTTAGCATTGTTTGTGAGGGTGCATCAATTTCAGTGACAGCTTGCGCCTGTTGGCATTAATAAAGTCAGTGAAAAGCATATGTATTTCCCTTGCCCAGGGGATTTGTAATTAAACAAATTAAGCAACAGTCTCCCTCAAGAGTCCAAAAAACCCCACTGCTCACAGATCAGATCACACACTTTTGCCGTAAAAATAGCTGCAAATGTCTCGCTAATTATTACAAATGATTTCATATTTCATATTTTTTTGTTGTTGTATGTTAATTTCGGTTGTTGTCAGCGTTGTTTTTATATAGAAAACTCTGAGCTATGCAAATACCAGACATACCTTTTTTTCGACAAATATGTAGAATAATAATTGTGTTGTTGTAATGTATAGACTGCGGGTTATCCTGCACTTGAAAATATGTTATTGGTTTATTTAATAATCGGTTGTGTTATTATACGTTATTATAATCATAACAATACAATTTGATGATAGTAGTTATATACAAATGTATTTTATTAAGATATAAAGTAAATAATCTGTTTGAAAAGGTTCTTTTACAAATTTTAATTCTAATAATTACAAATAGATCAGTATTTAGTAATCAAATATGGGAAAAAAATCTCCATTGCGAGTTATGCTATGCGAGATCGCTATCTAATTTTCAGAATAGATCAATTATTTAGAGAATTTTCTAAACTTTAGTATATACCCATAATCTCAAACGATGTATAAATATGTACAAAAGTCTTATCTCATGAGATTCATTGCGATTTATTCAATAATTATTGGATTGATTGATAAATATTGGATAAATGTTGGATTGATTATAATCTATATTTATCGCACGATTGTTGAGTAAATTTCAGAAAAGATATATAGTTTACTCTCTATAAATTTTAAGTGCACTTTTTATGATTGCGATACATTTAGTATAACGATCTTTTTTAGTACTGATTGATTTTTGTATAGAGTTGTATACCCCATTTATCCACACATATGAACACACGGTATTGTTAAACGTTTCTGTCTTTAGAGACATGCACCTGAAGCAGACCCCAAATTGTATTTGCTGCTGGAAAAGTGTCTATAGTCAGGCATCGGGAAACCATATAATTGATTTATGGCCAATGGATTGTTGGGTTGACTAAATTTAGAATCAAGCAAACAACTAAAACAACTAATTTAGTGAGAGATGTGAGCTGCAAAGTTTCATGTTCTTCACTTTTGTCACGTTCATGGGCATGATCTTCCAATATTTTCATGTTTTCTCACTCTTCCTCTCACTCTCACTCTCTGTCTCCATCTCTGTCTCTCTTTCTGATAGCTACTGTCAGTGTTGAACGTGTCCGTTTGTTTGTTTTTGTTTTGTCAGTGGAACTGAAGTGGGGAATGAGTATAGGGAATCTTTTGTCTGGCAGGGAACTGTCACAATTGACACTGACGATGCGGCAGGTACAAGAGAGGAGACGTGCCGTTAAGTTGTCAATGGGAGATACGGGGAGAATTTCGGATCCAGTACTCAGTTTTCAGTTCTCAATTCTCCTCTCTGCTCGTCTAACGAAAGATTAATTGAACGTGCGCCAGAGAGTTATTAATCTTATTGAGCTTAGTTGGGGCCTACATTGTTTCTAAAATATTGTATGCTCCACTCGGTGTCAGCTAATGGGACCGCCACTTGAGCCAAGACTTTTAGTGCACACTGTGCAGCTGCCCTCAGTCAGCTTCTCTGCATCTCTATCTTTCTTTTTTTTTAAGGTCTCCCCTCTAATTTGTTTATGGCTCTGATAATGCAATTTTTTAGTTGCCCCTCGACTGAAATGGGGAGGGGCAAATCTGGGTCCGGGGAACTGCAATAACATAAATATATCCGCTGATCTGGCGGGAGCAATTACTGGGTGAGCCATATTTTGTCACATTTCGCTTCGCTTTGGGTGAAAGTTGAGGCGTTTTTATGGCTGCCCATAACTCTGGAGTCTGCACTGAGCGATATCCATGGGTAAAGTCCAAAAGTGCCTCTAAGAGGTGCTAAGGAATCCATTCCAGAAATGGGATATAGCTTAACTTGACTTAAGATCGACTTTGCTAAGGGAAATGTTTTTTTAATTAAATTCACTTTACTGTAAATTTACTAAAATAAATATTAAAGTTGAATATTCTTTGACAAATAAAATTTAAAAATAAATACTAGTTAATATAAATATTAATGAATTTAATTAAATGGGTGCTAAAATGCCTTCAGCAACTAATTAAAGTCATATTAAATAAGTTAAATCAACTTTAATTGAATACTTTTGACCAATAAGACCTTGTCTGAAGTGGTTATTTTAAATGAGTAATTAGAAAAGTTTTAAGTAGTTGTAGTTATAGCGAGGATACTATATTTAGATTAAACAATTCAAAACAAATGAGTTACTTAAGTAAATAAAGTTCTAAAAGTGATACATTTTCTTAAATATGCTTTTAAGTCATTATAATTAGCCCCAATTGACCAATTAAAATTAAAAATCTATTTACAAAAGAAATATTAAATTATAGTTACTAAAATGTTCTTAATGCATTCATGGTAACATATTAGCAAGAAGATAATTAGTAATCCTCATTATACTAATTTATATGTAAGTTAGAACTACTTAAAAAATAAGCTATTTAAGTTTGCTTTTATTTAAGCGGATACATAAACAATTACGCTCAGTGTATAATTAAATGTCGAACATAAATTAGCAAACGAAATATTTGAAATGTATGTATAGTAATTTAGCTATTTTATGAAAGGAACTGAGCATCTCCTCGACCTGCTTCAGGTTCTTGGGCCCTTCAGGGAAACTACCCCCAACCCCCCTGAGGAAAATGGACTTATTGCGCATTGTTGAGCACATGCCAAAACTTGCTACAAAAAGTATTGCGCAGCTGCTGTTGAAAATTTCACAAGGCAACGCAATTGAAAGCATGACACACCCGCTTCCCTCTGCCTCTCCTTCTCCCTACAATTGCCTGAAAAGTAACGACTCACAATTGAAGCACCTTGAGAAGAAGAAGACATTTGTAGCTAGAAGATAGTCAGTAAAAAGTTGAGGATAAATAACCGGTATAACACGAGGGGAAGTTTTCGATTTCTATGGAACACCTGGACGGCATCTAAGGTGCACAGTCTTAATGAACTCCGTTCTGTTTTGACGCAGTTAAGTCTGATAGGGATTGAAAACATGGACTGTGGAAGGGGAAGGTGCAAAAGGAAAGGGTAAATCCATGTGTGTGTCATGAGTAAATAACATAAAATCATATCAGTTCGATTTGGTTTCTTTTCCTTTTTTGCCAAATCTATAAAGAACACTTGCGTCATCCGCATTTCATGATATGTAATAAAATGAAAAATTAAATGTAAAGAGTTCTCGGTAAGTTCCCTTCTTCTTCAGTAGGGGTTGCCAGAGGAAGTGCACACCTTGCCCCATTAGCATAACATTAACCTGAGGTACCTTGAGACATTTCCCATCGCAGTCGTCTTCTTATGCTGAACTTGTTTATTAACATGTGACAATTATGGTAAGCGCATGCAAATTACATTCCGTAGAACATGAAATGCAATGCGATCTACTTCCTAGGCTCGAATTTAACCCTTTACCCTTGCTATGATTTTCCCAACCGGATGAAAACACGCAAGTGTTATCCCATCTATTTGAGAATTATGCAAATTTCCTTTGGCATTGAGAATGGTGTAAGCTAACCTCGGACATGTCCGAACACCTGGGCAACGGAAGGAAGCAAACCCTACATATCCCTAAGGCTGAGATCGTTCCCACAGTTGTTAAGATCACATTCTATTTGCTAATCACTTTTAATATCAACAGGATATTCTACAAAGTGATTGAAATGGGAAGAGAATGTTAAGAGAGAGATAGAAAACTGTATGAGAATCGAATGTGAATATAAAGTGAAAATGAATTGAGATGAGTCAAATTTAATCACGTCTAAACTCAAAAGCTTTGCTTAACTAATCAAAATTCATAGTGTAATATCCAGAAAATAACACATTAGCATTCCTTGGCTATAGCCACCAAATTCAAGTTGTAAACCAGAGGAGTCTCAGATGAACAATAACAACAACCTCTCCCTAAGGCCGCAAGATGAGGGCTAGTGAATTAACCAATGCTTCAGATCTTTTAGATGTGGCAGCTCCACGTCACTCTCTGCTCTCGGGAAGGTTTAAGCAGAGTTTCGCCTATGTGGCATTGCAATCCCGTATGCCAGGAATAATGCAACAAGTTGTACATACACTACAAAGTAATGAGCATGATTTGGTCAAGAAATACGGTCAGGAAGTGTGGAAGGATATTAATATGATAACCCATTCTATAGACCGATTGAAGAGAGAGTTAAGTCGTGATCGGCAATTTGCATTGTTCTATGGCAATGAACCGGATAAAGCCGAATGGAATGCATTTCTATCGGAACTTCCACATCCGAAACGAACGTATTTTCGTGCCAGTTGGTTGCATGCAGAGTGTTATCTTTATAGACGCGTCTTTTCCTTCTTTGAGAGTAGCAAATATCTGACAGACTTTGATTACTTTCAGGATTTAAAGCAAGAGGATTTGAGAGGCAGTGAACGTGCGATTGTTTGTATGACCGAGGCAACAAGAAACCTGAGCAAGGACTTTAAATCCTTTAGGAAATTGATGCACATTAATTTGTGGAGCAATCGCTTTGAGATGCAATTAAATGCCTATCAATTTAAGAAACTCGATCATGGTGGAAATATTGATGTGTTAAGTCGTGTTGCGAATCTGGATAAACGTCTGTTGATCGATGAGTCTAATTTAGTATGGAATTGCCTGATGAAGGTCAAGGGTCAGAAGGAAATTATTGTGGATTACATTTGCGATAATGCTGGATTTGAGCTATTTACAGATCTTTTGCTCTTGGAGTATTTGCTGGATCATCGTCTGGCTACCCAGGTGCGAATGCATGTAAAGGCTATACCCTGGTATATATCGGATGTAATGCAGCATGATATCGAGTGGACTATCAAGTACTTAATGAATCATCCCAATGAATTAACTTCAAACTTGGGCTGGAAAATTCAACGTTTGATGATGGAAAAGCGCATCATAATTTCCCCAAAATCATACTTCTGGACTGGACCACAATCATATTTTGTTATGGTTGATTCAAGTCCCAGTCTATACAGTTTGCTATCACAGGCTGAGGTGGCCATCTTCAAGGGAGATCTTAACTACCGAAAATTACTAGGTGATTACATCTGGGACTTTACGGAGGAGTTTATCACATGTTTGCGAGGATTTCGGCCTACAAATATATGTGCGATGCGTACTGTGAAATGCGAAGTCATCTGTGGCTTACCCGAGGGCACAGGCGATCATTTGCTGAGGGTCGATCCTACTTGGATGATCTCTGGCAGCTATGGTGTTATCCAATACACCGATAGCCTTAAATGCAAATGCGACTGCTGGCTACATACATCCACCTCAGCGGAGAAGCCTACAGATCATCCATCTATGGAGAAGGCAATTGGAATGTGTAAGAAGTGAAAACAAGTCTTCCGTTTACTGTTCCTTCTCTTCCTGGGGGAGTATACGGTAATCAGCAGCCAACGCATCGCCGGCAGTTAAAATTTTTTCTACATTTCTCAAAGTTTTCATTTCATTTTATTAAATTCACAATTTGGCTACTGGCTAAAAGAGTGAGAGAGAGATGAGAAAAGGGAGTGCGGAAACTTGGCTATGTCTTAATTTGCATTACGCTGCCAGCGTAGAAAACTCACAATGCCTAAAATAAATGATTCCAAATTTGTCAGCGCACTTTGCCCAAATCAAACCGCATCGTTACGCCCACCGACTGCTTCAAAAAAATAAAGGAGTTTATTTGGGTTGTGCCTTAAGGTGTCTTGTATGTACACTGAAAAAGATTGGTGTCAAATCGTAGACTTTTGGAGTAATAAATGTGTCGAGAATCCATGGTTCAAATGAAGTCAACTTCTTACTTGGATATTTTATATTCAAGATATATTTGCTTTAAAACAGTAGTCTTCTTTTCGCTCAGTGTACTGTGTGTGTGTGTGTGTGTTTGCCACCTGCATTTCTATTTCAACTGCAAGTTGAGCTTACACTGGTCTAATCTAGCCTCCAGCTAGATCTCGAGCCTGGCCAATTGCTGAGTGACTAATGCTGTTGGTTTTATTGATGTTGTCCACATGCGCCGCAATTTGTCAGTGAGAGGACCTGCCTTCTGGCATCGTGATCAATTGAAAATGGAAAGTTGTGAAAATCAGCAGAGAGCTGCGTTATGTGGCGAGAAAATTATGCAGATGATCACACAAACATGTGTGTGAGCAAAAAGAAATGTTAAATAAAGTAAAGCTATTAAAACAATATAACAAGAGACTTTGAGAATAGGCAGTTAAGTACAAGAAGCCTGCAAGTAATAGACCCTGTACTTGAAGACATAAAGGTGCTTGACATAGTGAGCTGAAATAAAAATAAGTCAGATTAAAGTGTGTTTACAATGCAAATTAATTCTATTTTGTTTTATTCTACCTACAAATTAAGAAACCCTTACCAGTTCTCATCAACTGTTATTGATTTCGGATTTAAGTCAATCTAAAAATTAAAGTCAGTTGGTAGTTTCATTATTTCTTTCTAATAGCTTGTCTTTAATCTTGTCTTTGTTAAAAATGAGATTTGTTACTCGACCCATCTGCAATTCCACCATTCTTGACCCCAATGGCAATTCTGACTATGGCTACTTAGCATTCTAAGCGTTTTGGCATCAATTCTTGGTTTTCTATAGAAAGAAATTTAAAAAAGGTTTCGTTAAAATATTAATCAAATAAATTTATGTAAATTAATATTTACCGCTCATCATTATCCGTGTTTCTTCGTGAACCACGTCTTTTGGAGTTTCTTCTACAAAATAAATTCAATTAAAGCGCATATACGAACAGATTTACAGAAAACAAACGAAAGGAATGCTTTTTAAGAATATGTGTACTTACCGACTTTGCCTTTCATCTGTCAAACTATTATCCGGACTATTCCTTCCATAAGGCCTATAACTTGAGCGACATTTGCAATTGCAGCAGAAAAAATTGCAGTCACCAACTCCGCAGCACGGTGTTGGAACTGAGCCATCGACACAAATATTCCAGGGTCGTCGTGGAGGACAACAATCGGCATTTGTCTCCCGCGGATGCATTGAAAGGACTAAAAGCTGCAGTAACACCAATATTAACCACGTGTAAGACATTCTGGTATCAGCTACTTTAAAAGAGTTTTACAGAATGTTTCAAAATAAATTAATACCAAATATTCAGTCTTATTTATAGTGCAAGACAGTGTATCGAATATATTATTAGATTAGTCACCTATAATGCAATTTAACTGCAACTGATGCAAATCGTCATACATGTTACTAAAAATTAAAATAATATAGCTTATACGCCTCCTTTTCTCATATAGCTACATACATATTAAATCTTTACTTCCAACTTGACTGCATAATAATATTTCTTTTCAGCATAGACTGAAAATAATAAATCAGCGTTTTAGGTCTTGATTTATTCATTCACAAAAATTTTAAATTGAAAGTGCAAGAAAAAAATTAAATTGTAGTTACTTGTTTTTTCTTTTAGCATTTTTGTTTTATATAAATAAGTAAAAATATTCTTGAGATATGAAGAGTATTTAATCTAATTAATTTTTAATTTGTGTTGTAAGAATTTTTAAACTTCCTCATGAGAATTTTGTCATATTTTTAGTGCTTTTGGCAAGATGTGTACTCTATTTATTAGAATTATAATTTTAATTTTGGACAGTTTTCGATCAGTTCAGTTCTCATGGTAATTTATTTCTTTCGCTGTCCATTTCCCAGACTTGCAGTCGAGTAGACTTCAATGCTAAACTTAGCCCTAGGTGTTCTTTATTTGTATTCTTTACTCCAAACACTTATAAAATTCCCAGTAATTTGAAACCATATCAAAAAAGTATCAAGATATTATTGAAATTAAATGACTTCAAGTCAGATTCTCTTAGATGATTGAACTTGAATCAAATAAATGATTTTAAATGAAATCAAATTGAAATATTAAATGCGCATTCCCACAACTATTAAGATTTCGTAAATTCAAAAGAGCAACATGAGGCCGATATCTAAAGAAAAAAAATGCCGATGCACATAAAACTCAGGTACAGTTCTCATACCCAAATTTGAGCAATTAATCAACAACATTGCAATGTTGTTGTCGGGATACGAAATGGGAAATGGAACACAGGAAACGGGCCAAGCAAAAAAATTTTATTTTTTCCCACCGATTCAAAGCCACCCCAAAGTCAGACGATCAACTGCGCAGCTGCAGAATTCGAATGAAAACAAATATGCTTATAACAAAAGCAGAGCCAGGAGCAGAAGCAGCTTCTCTACCAAAGCAACTGGCTGCTGTCCACTTGGTTCCTTTATTTTTGGGGTGGGGTTATTATGTTTTCTACTGCAGATGCGCCCTTGAAAACACAAATACCACCCCGACTCCCGACTCTCGACACCTGTTGCCAGTCACCAGTAAAATCACCAGTTACCAGGTTGTTGCCGGTGCTTTTGTCTGATTTACAGCACTGGGGAGGGTTGAAAACTTTATCACCAGGCCAGGTGATGATTGTGGCTTTGATTTCCACCACCCAAAAATTCAATGGCTTTAAGCTGTGCGCAGGTATGCACCATGAAACCAGCTGGCAAACAGGAATCAACAATAATAATTTGTACACTTTCGAGTTGAGTTGTTATTATTCGTTATTTTTTGTTCGCCGGCAGCTCAACTGCACTCTCATGCCTTATAGGCAAGGTGTGAACTTTGTGCATAATCAATGCATACTCGTATAAGTATATGTATATATTTATTATCAAATACATTGCTTATCGAAATGTTACACCCCAAAAATTAATTGACCGGATGCCCAGCTACAAGTGCTTACAATGTTTGAACTCAAATATTGAATATTTATTAGAGGGGCAACTTTCTCAACAATCATGTGAGTCAGATAGTTCTCAAGTAAGACAAACTAGAGATGGCAACTATGGGAAGTTTCTCAACGAATTAGGAAAACGATAAAAATTACAGTAAAATTCTGTTAAAAGTGTTATAATTTATTAATATAAGACTTTACATTACTTTCATTACATTCTACTAGAACACTTTTTAAAAATGTAAATTAATAAAACATATCTTCACTTTTATTCAGAATTGATTTATAATTCAGTTGTGCAAGTTTGAAGTCTGTTGATCCTTAGCTCTTAAAAAATTATAAAAAATTTAAACGATTTAAGGACATATTAAATACTGAATTCAATTTTTAACAGTCATCTAAAAGATTAACTAAAAGAAAAAGCTTTAACTGGGAACTATGCAGAAAATATATTTATATCGCTTAGAAAGCACGACAAGGAACCATTTCTAGTAGAATATTTAGAAATCGAATCTATGATTCGATGAGTCAACATTGGCTGACTGTGTAAAGTGTATGTTATGGGCTATAAATAAATGTATGATACCCTATAAATACCTATAGAGAGCAATTGGCAACAATCAGGCACTCAAAGAGTTGATCAGGCATTAGGCAAAAGTTGTGTCTAAATTATGGGGCAAATTAAATGAACTGATGTTGGGGAGCAATTACGAGTATCTCAACTCCTTTGGGTGCTGCGAGCATTTGCCAATTGGCAGTTGACATAAACCTTTCGCCTGAAAATGTGCCGCCAAAGGCGCTGACAAGTGGCCAAGAGGCAACGGCAAAAAGGTCAACATTTCGTAATCACAAAATGTGTGTGTGTGTGTGTATGTGTGTGTGCACACGTAACCATAAGCATGGAGCATGTCATCCTATATTTCAGCAAGACACCACAAAGACAGAGAGACTGGAAGACTGAGGCTGGGTTAGGCAGGCGAATGGCACTGTCAACTTGCCAGCAACATTTGTGGAACAACAACAACAACAGCGAAACACATTCGCCAACTGACCAAGTGGCCAGCAACAACAACAACAATAACTACAACAACGTAGAGAGGCAGTAGTTATAGTAGTAGTATTAGATATGTATATTCAAACGACTATCACCCGCTAAAATTCAAATTCAAATTTGCTTAAGAAAAAAAAAAAAACAGACCCAACACCCCACCATTGAACCAGTGAACCACCAAACTAACGATTCCAAACGACCACAAAAATTAGCCATCGACTTGGGCGCTAATCTGGTTTTAAACTGCGACCAAGCGACCGCTGCCACGATGCGGGTGTGTTCCACAAAAAACGCAGCCTGCCCCAGCCCAGACTTAGACACAGGCACAGACAGAGAGAGAGACTCATGCCACACCATACAGTCAACACTATAAGACCTAGGCACAGCCTGGTCAGCTTGGGCAGACAGTTGGACAGAGATAGAGAGACAGACAACAGACGGACAGATAGACGGTCGTTTGGCCATCGCTGACCAACCAGTTTGTGGCACCCGCACCTGGCCAACTGCCCAACTTACGACTTGCAACTAAACAACAACAACCAAATGGTGCCCCTGCCCAGCCAGCTGCCTGTCCTGTCCTGCCCTGTCCCTGTCCCTGCCCTGTACAGTCTCAGTTCCAGTCAAAGTCCCAATCGCACTTCCATATACTTTGTAAGTGGAAATGCGTTCGTTGCACATCTTTTCAACAGCTTTTAGCTGAATTATATTTTAATCATTTGCATTAACAAGACCAGAAGAGTATTTTGTTTATACTTTGTTAGATAAATCTAACCGCAATTGCAATTCAAAGATAATTGAAAAAAAATCAGTATTATATTTATATTTACTTAAATATATTTTAAGAAAATTCTAATTCATATTAATCATAATGTTATGTATTGTAATTAAATATTAATAATAAAATCAATTCTTTAAATTAAAGTAATTTTTCTTTTATGTACTCAAAATTAATGTGAATTATATTTTATATATTATATCATAGTATTCTGATATAAACATCGTATTTATTTTATAATATTTAAACATTTATTTTGTTTATTTATTTCATTTAAGATTTTCCCATGGAAACTGTCAAGGAAATGAAATGTAAAAAGCAGCCTATGCATCAAAACTTTAACCGACAGGTAAAAATAATTTAATTATTAAAGTAAAAATATTATTTGACATATTGAAATATCAAGAAAATTCAAAATATTCTACAAATCTTGTTTAATTTCCTGTTAATTCGATCTCTAAATTTATTACACTTGTTGACTTGCTCATCTTAAAAAAAAGTAATGTCTTTAAAGTTTAAACACATAAGAGTTAATATTTTACTTACTATTAATTGTTTTTGTTAATGTTGTCTTGTCAGCATTGTGATTAGCCAAGTGCTTCAAGAAAGCCATGAAATTGCATTTGAGTGCCTTTAAATTTGGCTAGTTATTAAACAACGCCATGAAGATATAAACACATGGGTTTATGGCTTTATGGATTCCTTTTTATGGATAAATATTAACTAAAGAAGTTGTAAAGTGCACTAAAGCGCAAGAGAAATGCAATGGATTGAGGTTTATTAGTCATATAACTGAATGCGAAGAGCATTCATTCTCATTTAATTGGTATTTGGATTGTCTATGATTAACTATAAATATATATAAATAAATAATCGATTTGCACTTAAAACTTATAGACAAATCGACACCTTGTAGGTAAAATTAACTAAACAAGTTGTGAATTTGTATTGGTAAATTTGTTAAAGTTTGTCTGGGTGTAAACCAAAAGATCATAAATTACACTTTCATCGAGTTGCATTTTTTCAATTCATTTAATTGAAAGTGAGTTCAATAGTAAACTAGTTTTCTTCAAGATTTCCTTTTCAAAACTCCCTCATAATTTAGGCTGTTCTATAAACAATATATTGAGTAATAAAAGACAGGCCAAGACTCGTGCCATTGCCAAAAGTGCGATGTAATTCGTCTACTCAACGCCAGAGTGCGATTTGCTGATTAGCAACACTCTTTCCGTCATATTCTGAAAGCCCAATTACAACGGCCAACAACAAGACAAACGGCCAAACAGTTGCAGCCAAAAGTCTCTGTCTCTGACGCTTACTTCTTTATGTTGTCGTTGTTGCTGTTGTTGTTTTCCTTTTCATTTTGGCCACGTGAACACCCTTATGCAAAACAAATCAAAACAGCATTAAAAGTCGTAAATCTGTGCCAAAAAACTTACCATTCGACCAAACTCGACTCCGACTTCGACTCTGACTCCTTAACAACAAAAGCGGCTTGTGCAGCATGTGCCATAGACCAGGCCCAAAGTCGAAAACCTCTTGGCCAAAAAGAGACACTTGGCCACTCGAGACGCCGACTGCTGTGATAAAATATGAGACACTGGGGCAGACAGTCAAATGGGTTGCTTCAACGGGCTGAGGGTGTTTGAAGGGGGATTACGCCATGATTCAGTGGAAAAATCGAAAAAAAAATATATACTTACATACTAGATAGAAAAAGGAAATATATAAAGTAGAGTCTCGTATATAACTGACCAGACTCTGACGTCCAGGAGGTTGTTGGTTATTACTGCATTACCAATGACAGGCAGCCACCGCCGAGACGCCACCTAGCGGCACGAATGAGGCAACTAACCTACCTGTCAGCCCAAGATATGAAAAGCCTTCGATTTTTGCCGGCAACAACACTCATATGCAGATATAAGACACATACATACATACATACCATGTATGTGGGTTCCTTATGCGGGGACTGGCAAAATGTCATGAATTTGTTGTTGTTATTGCTGCTATTGTTGTTGTTGCTGTAGTTGTTGTTGCAGTTGTTGTTGCCTGGCTTCAATATTTATTTATTTGCGAGTGCCGCGTTCAATGCATTAAAGGCAATAAAATAAATAAAAATTGAAATTGACTACGTCAGAAAATTTTGGCATTCATAATGCATGAGTTTTGATTTCTTAGCGACGTCAAAAAGCCAAGAAAAAAGAAAATATTTCAAAGAAAAGGTCGTGGATTAGGCAAGAAGATACCCTGTACCCAAATACTCAGAAAAAGCAACAGCACATGCTGCAAATTATAACAAATTATGATAGAAATCAGTTTCTGCATAGCTCTAAAGAGTATTTACCGATTATTCTAAAATTTTCAGAATATATTGTTTATATAATAAACTAATCAGCCATTAAAGTTTATCAAACTATTTGTAAAATTGAGGCTTCTATAAGATCTTCAAAACTTAATGATAGCTCTAAAATAAATTAAAAAAATCACTGGTTACAAAAAGTGGCAAACTTTCATAAAATGTAGGCAATTCGCATATATAGATGTAATACTTCACAGTAGTTTATACTACCATTTTAAAACAAATTTACAGGGTATACGAGCCTTGGTAAAGTGCAAAAAATCACTTAAGTTTGCTTTGAGTCCATTGCAGATTTATGTTAACTACTTGACTTGTTATAATTGGTATATTAAATGATTTAAAAGCTTGCCAATGCGCCAACACAAACAGAAATCAATTGGAAAAAGCAAAAGCTAAATCTTAAGCCAAATACAAATACAAATCCATAACCAAATCCAAATCCGCAGTCAACCATTTATATGGCTGTCTGCCTCAATAGAGAGGGTGTAGGCAATTGGGCACCGAAAATTCATATTCAAAATGGAACTGTGACTGTAAATGTGGCTGGATTCCCCTCAGTCTGTACTATATGAAACTGGCTTAATATTATTTATGAGCCCAATGTGCGCGATATCACGTAATAATCACGCACATAAATGGCCAGTTAAATGCTGGAGACCTCTTAAGGCTTTTGAGGCTGTGTGGATGTGGTCAAAAACTGTTGGCCAGTTGCATTTCATATTTCATTTCAAGTGTTATTTGCAAAACATGTGCGAGTGGGGCGCAAATAAAAAATTAAGTAATAGATTTTGTCGCTGCGATAACAAAAAAGTGCTAAAATATTTTAAAATGCGTCAAAGTTAATTTATAGGACACATTTTAAAACGAATTGGACCACCACGAGCTACAAGTGTGTGTGTGTGTGTGTGTGTCGTTGTCTGTTGTAGACTTGATCAGGCAATTGACTAAAACGAAAGTTGATCTATCGATTATCAATTGACTAAAGTGCCAGCATATCATACTCGTAAGTAGGTAATTAGTTGGTCATGGAGTTTGAATTGTGAGACAAATACAAGATGCAGATGAAAGTTTACTGAAAATTCGATTGATTCCAAGTCTGTCTTTCATTAATATAAGAAAAGAGTGTAAGAATACCATGTCTTTTTATTCTTATTCAGACTGAAGTGATATATAATGCTTTGGGAGTATAAGTATATAAAAGCTGGAATAAATGGAAGAATAACTTTAAAGACTAAGGGCCGTTTTCTCATCTTGCCGTTAACCTTAAAGGGAAGACAAACTTAAGATTTTGCTCTCTTAACGACAGGCTAATCTTTCCTTTAAGGTTAACGGCAAGATGAGAAAACGGCCCTGAAACTTTGTTGTATGTATGTCAACTTTTGGCGCTTGAATTCATTTTTCCTTTATGCTCTTGTTGTCTTTTCTTAAACTATAAACTAACCGATGTTTATACACTACTCTAAACACTCTAGAATGAAATCATCTCCTAGGATGCTAGATATTAAATTTAATATTCAAATATTCTTATGATGTTCGCTTCATTTTCCTTCTTTTTTTTGTATCTGTCACTTCAATGTGTTTACATTAATTTTTTAAACATGATTCAGCAACAGGGCAGGCAGATGGCCATTAAAATGTACTCACAGTCAGGCAGAAGATCGCTTGTCAATTGCTCCTCAATAGTAACAACAATGTATGGCAACAACAACAAACAATTACATGAAAATTGCCATCGATTGATGTTCATTGGCATTCGCAATAGGCCGTCATCATTCCAGTTCGCAACCACATCCACATTCATCCATGAATCCATGTCCAATTCCAAGTGAAATGCAAGCCGTGACTGCCACAGCAACAGCAACAACAAAAACAACAACAACAAGAATAGTAACAACTACAACAATGAGAACAACAGCAACAACAACTGTCCAAGTCCAAGTTAAAGTCAAAGTCAGAGCTCAGGTCTCTGAGGCTGCGAATGACAGTTGAATCACCTTCATTTTTAATGGAGACAAGTGTCAGTAATTTATGCACAAAGGCAGCTGTGTTACCAACAACAGAGAGATTACTCAGGGGCGGAGTAAGGAGGGGGTAGAATAATGGTAAAGGGGGAAAGGGGATGCTGCAACAAACAAGCACAGAAATTGATGCACAAGTTAAACAAATTAAAATCGATTGTCGGCTCTACACTCAACTATAACTGTGAAGCTGAGACAGAGAAACAGCGAAAGAGAGGGAGAGAGAGAGGGAGTAGGACAGATCACTGGTCATGTAAATCAAAAAGTACTATATATTCCTTCAATGAAGAAAATGATTCATCGATACATTGAAAATTAATCGTCTTCACTATCAATACTTCAATGTTTGATATTAAAGCTAATTATATTTAATAAGAATATTTATCAATTATAAAAAATCTTTATTTATTTATTTGTATGTTACTTGATCTATTTAAATATTTTTAATTTCGAATATTTATCGATACTTTTCACATCACTATCATTGAGTGAATTACTGAGTTCAGAGCTGAGGCCCAGCCTTAACCAGGGTCAGACTCAATGCGCGGGGTCAATGTGAATTGTGTGAAAATGACCGCAGTCACTAGAAGATCAATTGACCACGACTTGACGACTCGACTAGCTTGTGGTCTCCAATGGTCTCTCTCTCTTTATTTCCCTTGGGTCCCTGGAGTGTAAGCGATCTTGGCACTTCATTATTCACGCGCGTGCTCCGTTCAAGGCTCGCGGAAATGTCAATAGCAAATCACTTAATTTGTATGGCAATTTTCGCCCCAAACAGATCTCTAGAGAAACGGAAAAGAAAAACATAAACCGCAATCCAAGAAACGTGTAGAAAATTGTTGTTGTTAGAGAAGAAGAAAGAAAAAGTAAGAAAAACACGCTCACGATGCCTTCAACTTGGACTTGTCTGCTTGGACTTCACTTTGGCAAATTTGGTCAAATAATGTACAAACATTATCCTTAGCCAGTACTTGTACTTGTACTTTTGGGTTGTGATTATTTTGTTGACTGCCCGCGGGGACGAATGTTTCGTGCTTTGGGTCAATCGGGTCAATAAAGTGCTGCAATTGCTGCAAGCTTCATACCGAATAGATTTATGAGAAGCACATAGAAAGGCGCATATACGAGGTGAGTGAAAGATGAGCAGCACTTAGAAAACTAATTACGGAAATACTAAGGAAATGGGCTACATTTAGATAAATGCCCATTCTAAAAAGTTCCTGGACTTATCCCTCTTCTATTTGATAATACTGACCTGATAGGATTTGGAGAAATGAGATTGTACTTTATGCCGAAAAAACAAATTAAAAATTAAATGAAAATCCTTAAACTGTTTCTTCTGCAAGTTCAAGTCTGTATATCCTCTTTTCAATACTATTTTGTTATGTTCTAATGAGAATCGCCTAGAGAGGCTCACAGTGCCTCAACGAAATCCTTTCCTAAACGTTAATGCTTTTCTTATACATATCTAAATTGAAAAAGGAATCACTTAAGATTGTTCGTAGTTGCTTTGCAATTTTGTTGCTGTCATTTTTAATAAAAATTGCAATTTCAGAGGCGCTTTTACATGAATGAGAATCGCAGAGAGGGGCGCTTAGGCAACATTACAAAGCTCGTTGTCAGATGAAAGATCAGCATTGCACCACCAGTTGGCCACATGTCGTCACACACACCGACACCCCTAACAGGCACACACACTATACACTATACACCATACACTATAGACTACAAAGTACACCCCTTACCCCACACCCACAGCCCTATACAATCGCACTTTCAATCCCAATCCCAATCGCATGTCGCGTGGCGTCGGTCAGCCCACAAAAGAGAAATGAAGAATAAAGAAGCCAAGAGATGGCAGCAATGCGATAGGGAACGTCGCTCTATGCGCGTGTCAGAGAACAACAAGTCAAAAAGCGGAAAGAAGAGGAGTTAACAACCCAGCAGGAATGCAGGAAGGACCTGCATCTAAGCTGGGACTGCACTGTACACTCTCTAGGCAGGAAGGTGGCGTCAGGAAAAAGGGAACTGCAACTTGCAAAGTGTGGGTCACGTGTCACATATTAAGAATTGAATGCTGCTCAAAACGTATGTCAAATGGCATGAGAGCAGGGTCAGGTCATAGGACAAGGGCGAGGGTGTGCAGGCAGCCGTGACGTTTTTCAAATGCAACCCTCTCGTTTAGAAGAGAAACACCCAACCCCAATTCCTTCCAATGCCAACTCTCATTAACTTTCGACCAGTGTGGCCAGACAGCAAATTACGCGAGTTGGGACAAGTACGAGCAAATAATATCATCAGCGTTTGTCGCTCATTAATGAATCGGCGTTTTTTTATGACCCTGTACTTAGAAAGTACGACGGGTCTAATAATTTTGTAAAAGCCGTCAGCTTCGATACAAATTATTTAATATTTTATACCACGAATCTGTCCTAAAAATTTCGTCATGATCGTTGAATTAATACAGAAGTTGTCCAAGTAACACTTCGTACTGAGCTTGTTTGTATATAAGCATTTTATTACAGAGTAATATTAGAGAGTGCAAAATTCGGAAAGTTAGATCACATTTAATTCAATGAAAGTCACAGGTTGTTTTATAACTCCTAATCCTATCATAAAATAATAATATTTGTAATGATTAAAATGATAAATCTATTATTAAATCCCAATTTTTACTATAAATCTAAGAATTTCGATACCTTACAGGGTCTTTTACAGTCGAATTTTCTCGACTGTAGCCTTTGCTACTAGTTTATCATATGTGAAAGCCTTGAACCACCCATAGGACTCCCGTAGATTGACAATGACTCAATGTTACCATTTAATTTGGTCTAATTTAATTTGTTGACTGGTAGCTATGTGCTGCTCTCGATTGTTTGCGAATTCATCCACTTTATTGTGATTTGACAATTGTGGGAATCTTTGTTGCAGCAATATGCTTGATGTCATCCCTTTCATCCCATTCCAAACACCTCCCCTGAACATGTGAAACATGTGCAATGATGCGTTGCCATTGCCGTTTCCTGTTCTGCATGTGGGAAAGAATAAATTTATCTCTCTCTCTCTCTATTCTATTTCTAACTATCTAGCTATCTCTGTGTTTGCATTTGGCAGTCAACCCGCAAGTATACGTTTAAACATTTCTCAATTGTTGACATTCATCTATTGACGACTTGTAATAATTGATAACTGTTTAGTCACTGTTTGATTTTCAGCCACCCAACAAAAGAGACAAGGGTCAATCCTAATGACACTCGTCGTCAATCGTTAATTGTTTTACAGCCCCTCTATATACAGAAATATATATTCGATCTGTTTTGTAAGTGAAGTGTTTTTATGGTTAATGCACAGCGACTAGAACAAATCATTTTGCTTCTAAGCGTGGGAAGTTGATTGAATTGCTCTTCCATAACAGTTTATCAATTATGAGTTATGGATGAGAAGATTGAAAGGTGTGATCAAAACATGGGAAATTTGGAAAATATTACATTTCAGGAAATGAGATTGAAAAGTTTCCAAAAAACAAGTCAAGCTGAAAAAAGTAAAAGAAAATGTTCTGTCGATGTACTTAACATGAGAAGAACCTTTTTTTTAACTTCCAAGAACAGATCAACCATTTCATTAGCTCCTTGATCACTGCAAATCAATCAATCTAATTAGTTTAAATATAATTAATACTTTTCAATTAAGGCCAGCCAAACTACTTATTTGCAATAACGATTGATCAACCAGTTGATTGTTGGAATCTTTTATATATATATTTAATATATAATACAATACAAATTCGTTATGGTAAAATTGTTTCTCCCGCATTGTTCATTTAATTTCATTTATCGATGCATCAATTTTCTCAAAGTGTTGCCATTAGATTTTTCACGCTTCGTTTTTTAGCATTCCTTGACCTTAGATGAATTTACAATCAATCGCCATAAAATTAGCACTTAATGTCACGGGGTTGAGGACTCATTAGAGGCCAAATCTATGCATGTAATTTGAAACGGGGGAAAAAAAACCTTAAGCCTTAAAGTCGGAGTTAAACCGAGGGCACAGGCTTAGTTAAATGGGTCCATCTGAAAGTTGAAACCATTACAAGCCCATTACGAGCAGAGTCCAAAAAACAGCAAAAACAACAACGACAACAACAACGACAACAACAACTGCAAAATGGAGCAACTAAGCAAAGAGGCAAAGCGGGTTCAAAGCAGAAGAAGAAATGTTTAAAGCCAAGTCCAAACTAATTTCAACCACCCTCAGGTGATGAAGACAATTAAATATTCGTGATTTAACGATCACTTTGCAATGCTCCAACTGTCAGACAACGACGACGGCGGTCGCCAAATCCCCCCCCCCCCTCTAAAAAAAAAAAGACAAAAAAAAACACTACAAAGTTTGAACCTCGAAATTCCCATTTGAGCCAAATGTAAATGACTAACGGACGTCGATGGAGCCCTAAAAATTTCTGAGACCAGATAAAGATCACACAGTGGACGGCGAGGACTGTGGACCACAAGAACTAAACCAAAGTAAAGTCAAATGAATGCTGCGCATCACGAATTTTCCACTCGCAGTTGCAGCTGAGGAAGTTGGTTCAAAGGAAAAGCCTGAAACAGGTTTTCCTCGCTTGTTTTTAGCGTTTTTGCATTTTGCCAATTTGCCTATCAACAAGCGATCGATTAAGTACGCCTACCAGGCCAAAAAGCTGCTGTTGCAACGAGCTCTTCACTCTACAGTCTACAGCTCTACAGTCTTCTGTCTACAGTCTTCTGTCTTCTCTCGGTATATTGGTCACAAAGTCAAAATGCTAATAAATGCAGTCGGGTCTAACGCTTCTTGGTGCAGATTTTCTGGATTCTGGATTTTCTTTTTTTAAAGACTCGACCCACCCACAAGTACGTGGGCGTTTTTCTTTTCTTTTTTCTTTATTTTTTGTTGTGGTCAAGTTCATTTCTGTTTAGTGCAACTGCGACTGCGGCTGCAGATTCCAATCAGGTGTAATAATTCTTATTGGCAACGCTTCAAACTGAGTTCCAAGTCCAAGTGGAAGTCAAGACGTCGACTTTCTTTTAATATGCACCGCACATCGTTTACTGTTAGCTGGCTAAGAAGAAGTTCTCTTGCGTCTCCATCTCTCTCGCACTCTCTCTGTCTCTCTCACTCAGTCATTCTTTCTCTTCACGATTTTTGATTGATCGTGCATACTAAACTATAAATCCATCGTGATACATTGGGGCGATCAGGCGAGGCTTCGTCCCAAACATCGCGTTCACGTCTTCGTTTTAAGATTTTCTTTTTGCCTTGTTTTGCATTTGCAACAGTTTTCCTCAGTTCCGTCGCCAGCGGAGTCTCATTTTCATATTAGCAGTGCATACAGAAAGTCTTTTGATGGGCGTGGATCTACTACTTTTTGGGACAATTAGAATCAGGTACAGGTCTTAATCTAACAATCTTTATAAGACCAGAAGATAAACAGTTTGCCTAGAATTTATGCTTGGACAGCTTTTAATAGAAAATCTTATTGATCACAGAAAGAATTGGTTAATAAATATATATGCTTTACCATAACTACTTTTTAATTAGATTTTTATTTAATTTTAATTATTAATATTCAAGAATAAGACAGCCAAAAAATTGTTAGCTTGTAAAATTCAAAGTTAAAAGTTGTATTTATAGTTTTATGTAATGTCAACTAAAAGCAAATCAAATGAGGACAAAAAGTTAAATTCATTTTCGAATTACTTATATTATATTATTAATGATTTATTATATTATAATTTATATTATATTATTGATGATTTACGACTAGACGTATGTATTAGATTTCAGGAAGCTCTTTTAAATCGTAAACCCCTTTAGAGGCTGTCTTACAAAAGAAAGTTAAGTGGTATATTTTCAGTGTCTTTCGTGTCACGAGTCACGACACGTGCTCATCCCTAGCCCAAATAGACTGCTGTTTAATTCTTGGTATTAATCAGGCCGTTCAGCTAATGCGGGCCGTTAATCGTTCCAGTGTGCACTTTACACGCCTTTTGCCTAATTTTGGGCCTTTTTATCACACGCAGCTGCAGCAGCAGCAGCTTTTCCCCCCTCAGATCTCCCACTCCCCTTCACTTTCTCCTCCTTCACTATAGCCTCAGGTTTTATGTGCCAAGTGACACCAACGACGCATAAATATCTGGCAGGCAACAACTAATTAGTGAATATCTCAACTGGCAACTGAATGGGGTAAAGATACGAATGTATCTGCAGATGATGATGATGATGTTGCTGCTACATAATGTTGCAGCTACTGGGCAAGGTGTCGCCCCATTGACAACAACAACAATAACAGCAGCAGCAACAAGCAAAAGAATAATATTAAGGCAAAAGAACAATGTTAAATCAATTCCCTGGCGTCGCACTTAACTCGCTCCCCACTTTGACACACATTACAAGCTGTGTGTGTGTGGAGTATTTTTGGCTGGCCATAGAAAATTATTGAAATTTTTATATGAACGCTGAAAGAAGATCTGAACTGATGAAGAAGAAGAAGAAGATCTGATGCAGAAGGCATTGGGTATTATCCCATGGCATTAAATGCGATTAAATTGATTCCTTCAAAATGCCATCAAATCGGTGACGTTGATTTTTATATGCATCTCAACATTTTGGGGGCATTGTCATCTTCTAGGTCAGAAGAGGGCATAAGGAAGGTGTGAGGGAGGTGAAAGCAGGAAGATTCTAGTGACGGATTGTCTCGTGCAACATTTATTAGCACTTGAATACGAGAAAAGAATCCGTCGGCTATCGTAAAAGTTGTTTTTATTATTGTTTTATTATGTATGTGCACCGACTTGGGGAGCCAGAGAATTAAATTGACTTTTGGAGGGGAGCCAGTTTTATGTGAATCTAAGCCAATTTCAGCGATTACGAGCCATCATCGGTGTGTTTGCAGCCAACAAAACATAACAAAATACAATCAAACACAAGTCGACAGAAGTAAGAGTCTTCTTTATGAATAATACTTTGGGCTAAAGATATAAGCCTCGCCAAGAACCGAAAAATATGACATAAAGTTACGAATAAGACTAAAATTTGAGACTTTTAATGCATACTTTTGAATCACTTTGTATGTGAATGAAGTGAGAGAATAGAGAGAGAGAGAAAGAGAAAAAGGAGAGACAACTAAAGTGAGACAGTTAGAGCTTAAATAAATTTCAATAGATGCGGATTAAAGTTGTATAACTTTATTCGATTTTATCAATAGACTTATGTAGTTAATATCAGACTAAAGATTGAATGTTACAAAGTCTCAGCTAGAATTAAGACCTATTAGTTAGTTTATTACTCAAAGCTATACGAAATTTGTATAACAGCTTCCACAAAAGTTAATATCTTCGGCCCTATATTTAACACAATTTAACTCTTCAAACTCTAAATGAATAAGAAAACCCCATATATTATTTTTTTATTGGATAAAACTAAATAGCAATATTTATTTTCAAAATTATAAACATTGCAGTTCCTTTTTAACACTGTTTCATACCATTAATGCCTTAAATAATTGTACTTAAGGCAAATCCAAATTCAAGGGGAATCCGTTGATTATAATACTTTAAGTAACATGTATTTTCAATAACTTGTAAACAAAACTAAGTAATTGCAATAACGAATATAAAATATTTAACGATTTATAACTTTGTTTACTCCAAATTTACATATATAATTGAAACAGAGATGTATTTTTCTGAACAGTTAGTTTCTACGGGTTGATAAACATCATCATAAAATAATGATGTAAACATCTGTTGTTAACTCATTTATGGAACAAGCAACTGTTGAGGTCTGACGGCTTTGTGTCAACCCCTTCAGCGAACGTGTTAAACGTCAATAAAGTTGCCAAAATCAACAGCAACAACAGCAGCAGCAAGTGAAGGGTGGAGACAAGGGAGAGGAGGTGGCGAAGGAGGGGGATAAAAGTAGGGGGCAATTTTGTAATAAACCCGCTTGCAGCCAAATGGAAACAATAAATAGCTGAGAGTACGTAACCCTTGCCAGAAGTAGCATGGTGTACTAAGAGGAGTGAAGGGGGTAGTACGTTAAGAGGAGTAGGAGTAGCTATAGCGGTAGGGATGGGGGTTGCTGTTGGTGCAATTAAATTGTGTGAATTGGAAGTGCAATGGTAATTAAGAGTGCAGCGAGGCAAAGTGTGCCACGTAATGGAAATTGGAAAATTGAAAACCAAAATAACAGGAGAATATGAGAGAAATGAGTGAAAAGAGTGCAAAGAGTGAAAAGAGTTGCAGCAAAAGGGGTACAAACAGGGTGGTGTGGGTGGTTTGTCTGGTTGCATAATTGTGGTGCGGCGCCGTCAAAAGCAAATAGCATTAAATGCTCAACTCAGCTCAGACAACAGGACGTTAATTAATGACCGCCTGTTGACTGAAAGTTAGGTGGTACACTGATAAAAATTAACAGCATATTAAATTAAGAATATTCCTGATGAGCTGAATTCAGAAATACTCATCTTAAATATATTTTTCTTAAACAAGATCATTCGTCTAAAATATCTTAGTTTTTTAAAGTCAAAGTAGAAATCTTGAAATTTTAAGAAGTGATACCTACATAAGTATCTTAAAATGAAATAATTCCCATCAAATTGATAAGATATTTCATCTAATTAAAATTATAAGTTTATTATTTATTAATAACTATTTAAAATTATTGTCTTGAAAATATTTGGTTATTTTTAGTTCCTTCTGATCAAATCTACAATTAGAAAATCAAATGGTAACTATTCATTGTTATTTTTTAACTTTTTGGTCTAAAAACAAGAATATCTATTACTAAAATATTGTAAAGCTTTAATTTCATTTTAAGATTTTTGGTCTTAGAACTTTAGTTCTTCATAATTAGAATTTCTTTTATTTGAATAATTCTCGGCTCATTTTTTGATTCAAATTCTTAGTTTTTAGACTCTTTTGTTTATCAGTGTATCACTAGCCCTAAATAAAAACTGACAACCCCACTTCGATTAGGGGATGGGGAGACGTAGTTGGGAGGAGTTGTAATCACTTTTTGTGAGTTGTGTGCCACACATTAGAATATTTCACGTGGTATAAAAAAATATGCGGCGTGTGAAAACTCCACTTGAAAGGATGCCGACGTCCCACAATTGCAGTTAACGAGAGACAAAGTGAGAGAGAGATAGAGAAAGAGAGAGGAAGAAAAGGAGACAGGAACACACACGTGTCTCAGGCTGGCGACACTAAATCATCGCCATCAATGCTTATGATTAGCGTTCCATTGGCTCGACACGCTCACTTTATGCGGGCTCTTCTTGTTGTTATTGTTGTTCCTCTTGTTGTTGGTCACATTACACTAGACAGCGAGTTAAGGGGCAGCTGTGGAAAAATCTAGTATATCAGGAGAGACAATGTCATCTAAATATAGCCTAAGGCCTCAGCCTGCTGGTGAAAATACCTTAGCATCAGTTTTTCTACATTTCTTTTTTAGTTTTCCGTTTTTCTCTTCGTTTTTTAATTAGAAACATTTGAAAGCTATTGTCATCTGGTTGGGCGTAACACTTGTTGCCAGCGATCATTGCCAGGGCCAAGCTAATGATATATAGTCTGGATAGAGAGTGAGAGATAGGGGAGAATTGGGGAATAAACTACATTGATGGGGCTAGTTACGCTATGAAATCTTTTGGGGAGTCTTCAAGACAAGGCTCACTAGCAACAAATGAGCCTGTCAGTGTTTTTTCTGGAACAGATGTGAAAGATGGGAGAGAAAGAAAGGAGAGAGAACTGAAAACAATCCTAATGATAGATGAAAGAAATTGAAAAAGTGCCCTTAACGAAACTTTTAAATAGAGAAAGGGAAGAAGAATATAATATGAATATTTGGGTATATGGTTTAAGCCAAAAATAACTAAATATATTCTAGCTCTAATTATTCCCGATATTGCCAATATTATGTGGACAAGTCTCTGCTACAGTCTGAATAATAGTTAATTAATTCTGATGACAGTTATAATGCTTTGTAAAGAAATGAAATCCATTCAAATGGAAGCCAAAAATAGATAAGTTCCACGATGAATTCCCTAGAAAAATAATAGGCAAACTATTGCACTCTGCAAGTTTTCTAACAAATTTCCACCCACCAATTTTCGTATGGGCCTCAGGATATTTTCTAGCCTTGACCAGAGCTCTCTGCCATTATCATCATCATCAGCATCAGCATCAGCATCAGCATCAGTAACGTCGATATTGAGTTGTTTCGTTGGTTGCGCTACTTTTTAATTTCGAAACCTTGAACTTTTTTTTTCTTTTGCATTGCAAAATTGCATACCAATAAAAAATAATCAAAAATACTCGTAATAAAAAATAAAGTCTCGCTGCAAATATCTGTAATCAACGGCCGAAATCACCAGCTGGTTTGGCCGAGAAGAAAAAGCCAAAACAACTTCATCAACACAACAATGGCTAATGAGTCAGTGGAGAAGAGATACGAGTACTCATTTATACTTATTCACTCACCGATCGACCGACCGACCGACTGGCTTATACCATATTCGAATAAGTATTTGAATAGTCGGATGCAAATCTATTGGCCTGTGTCTGTCGGCATTCGACTAATAAAACCATCAAAGACATTAAACGTTGTGGGTGCCATTCATTTGATTGAACTTTGAACCCAAAACGACAGGCCGACAGTCGGCAAAATGTCTGACCACGTCTCAAAAGCTCTAAGCTGTAAACTCTAAACTGAAAACTGTAAACTGCATAAAAATAATAATAATAATAATCACAAATAAAAAGCTTAAAATCTTTAACGCAGATGCTGCAAACAAGATACGAAAAGCGTTTCAAAGAGTTGCCAAACGTTCATTCAGTTGCATCTATCGATAGTTTTTGTTTTTTTGTTTTGTTTTTTATAGTTTCCTATACTTTTCCGACTCTTTGGCAAGGTCTGCACGTGCTTCAAGTTGCGGTTCCATTGTGTACTCTGCAGTTGCAGTTGCATAATCAGCCGTTTGCCTCAATGGGGCGACAAATCAAATCAAATCAAAATCAAGGAAATTGAGGAAGTTCTAATGTGCCAAAATATTGGTAATGTAATATTATTTCCCCTATGTCTTATGGAGATAACTCTTAGATCTAAACACTCTAGATAAGGTAAAGTAATTAATACTCTATAAATGGATATTTTAATTTTATTAGAGTATGTTAAGTTGATTTCTTATTTAAAGCTCTTAGGATCCCCTTAAATGCTTTTTACCCAAACTGCGCAAGATGGAAAGATGCCTTTCATTATGAAAGAGAAAATAAAAGTGACAAATAAATGATGATTTTTAAATGTTAAACGATTTCTAGATATCCTATCTATATAAATTTGTTCAATTTGAAATAGCTTTTGATATGGTTCTTATTCTTAATATTTTATTTGAAGTCGATTCTAGGCAAGCTGAAGGTTAATATTATTAACTAAATAACTTATTTATTATTATATTTTATTAAAAATGTAACATGTCTTATGTAATTAAAGTCTTAAAACCATTTATGTATTTTTACAGCGTTCTAAAAACTTAAGCTATCGAATTAGAATTATTTTAAGTTATTTGATTTGACAGATTCCAAGAGACATGTACATATATTCATCTAATCTCTAAAAAACTTGACTACTAGAGTATTTAGTCTTTAACATAAGTACCAAACTATAATAGTTCTTACTTGTTTTTGTTTATACTTAATTGTGAGGCCATTTCAATTTCATTTAAGTTTGAGGCGCCCGCAGGTTATGTTGACTGTCGACTCTTGACTATCGATTGTCGCATTGAGGCAGTTGTCGGGTTGGTTTGCCTGTCTTTTGATCGGCTCGCGATCATTTGGGCATTGTTTTTTGTGATTTTGTTTTTTGTTGTTGTTTTTGTTTTTGGTTTTTGTGCCAACTGTCTGAATGGAACTGGGGGAATATTGAGACTCCAAAGAGATCGTTATAATTTGGCTTGAGGCGCCGCAGTTGCAGCCGCCACGTCCTTCGCATCGAGTGGGTGGCTGCTTGTTTTTTATTGTTGTTCCTCTGATTTTTCGGCTGGTTTTCTTATTTATTATTTGCTTTTTTGCTATTTGCGCTATTTGATTTAAATTATAATTTTATGTAATCATGAAGTGGGGGCCGGCTGTTGGTGGCTGCTGTTGCTTCTAGCCTCAATTAAATGCACGTTTTGTTCGCTGCTACTAAATGCAATCGATTATTGATTATTCCGATTTGATTCGTTCATTTTAATTGCCTTCTTTGCCTTGGCCAACGTGAGAATCGATTCCGAAAATGTTGTTGTGAATTAACTGAAAGGTAAAACGGATCAGATTAAACTCGGATATGAAGAGGCTAGTTAAGCACGTGGATTATTATAATTATATAAGTAAATATATTAAGGGGAAATATGGTAACTAAGGCAGTTCCGGGCAGCTTATGGTTTCTTTATAAATCTTATAAGTTTTCCAGCTTAAAAATATCTAATGTGTAAGAAGAGCTTCTTTAAAATAATTTTATTTTATTTTAATTGTTTAACTCTGTAAAATATATTTATCTTTTACGCTGCAAGATTTTAAAGAAGTTCTGTATAATGCAGATATTTTACTAGCTGTAAAAGATATTCGATCTGAACAGAAGCTCTTCTTAAAGTGGTTGTTGATCAGCTTCGAATGATGTTAATTTTAAAAAGAGTTCTGTAAATTATTAATATGTATCTAACCTTAAATATATTTATGTATTAACAAGAACCTGCTTAAATTAACTTAAGCTTCAAAGATATATTTTTCCATCTTAAGAGAAACACGCGAATAAATGAATAATTTGATAGGTCAAATATTACTGTTTAGTTTTAAAAGGAGCTCTCTAGCTAAGATTCTCTTCTCTTCTAATTCTCCTCTTCATCATACAAATCATTGTCTCAATCAATGCTCTACCACAGTTTAAAATAGTCTCTCCATATTTATAGAAATCACTTTTGCAGCTGCGGCAATCCCTTCTCCCCTTTCCGCTGCTTCCTTTCTTCCTTTTGGTTTCAAAACACTTCCTCTTCACTGGCTCAAAAACAGGTGTGAGTCGACAGGAGAATTTTCCTCTGTCTCTCTCTTTCTCTATGTGTGTTTGTGTCTATAAATCCCTGAAAACCTCAGCTCAAATCTCAAACGCGTGTCCAACTTGTGCCGTTTGTCGTTAGTCAAAAATAGCATTGGCGACACGACAACAACAACAAGAGCAACAACAATAATAACCAGTAGAATAACGACAACAACAAGAGCAATAACAACTCAAGTGACACCTTTAGCCAATGCATCTGCACAATTACGAGCAGAGCTGAAAAGTATCAGATTTCTGTAGAAGACAGAGGCACCACCAACATCACCAGCACCACCAGCAGTCATGATAAACTCAAGCAAAACTCCTTTCTTTTATGCGCCACTGACAAACGGCACATTGCACATGTCCTGCCACAGCAGCAACAACAACAACAACAACAACTGGGAGAGCAACTGATGGACAGACAGACGGACAGACACAAGCTGCCTGCTGCACAATCGCAATCAGTCACCCCCATCAGAAAGGCAGCCGTGAAACAAAAGGCGTGGTGTTGCTGCATGTTGTTGTTGCTGTTGTTGTTGCAACTGCAACTGATGCTGCGGGTGCGGGTGTTGTATGGACCTTGGCCTCGGTATTGATTTCATGTTGACGCTGCAATATTTTCTTAATGAAAACAAACAAAAGATGCGATGGAGTTTGCCGTTGGCGTTGCCGTTGCCGTTGCTCTTGCCCACGGGCAGCTGTCCAGCAGCAGCAGCAGCAGCACCAGCAACAGCAGCAGCAACAGAAGGATGCAACGGCAACAGGAGGCACAAAGTGCGTGTTATTAATATTATTGGCCTGGCCCAAAGGCTGACTTGGCCACACACGAGTGTGTCCGTGTATGTAGATGTGTGCTGCCAGATAATTGTGGGCAGCAAGTTCGTGCCAAATTCCACACACCAAAAGCAAAAAAAAACTACACATACAACTGTGGCCAATTTAAAACCAATTTAAAGTTTAATGAATTCATAAAGAAATCACTCGCTGGCTGCACTTTCAAAACATAATCTGCCGACGTTGTGGAAGAGGAGAAACAGGAGGCAGAGCAGGAAAAGAGGCAGAGACAAAGGTTGAGATTGAGTTTGAGGTAGAGTTTGAGGTAGAGGCAGAGAAGGAGTTGCATTCACCTTCTGGTTGTATGTTTGTATGTATAGTATATGCTGCACTCCATGGCGTGCCAAATCTCATAATCAGTCAATAACTTTTGCCGCCTTTTTCTCGCACGTGGCAACCTCGACTATTGGCCAGGCCATAAGCGTTTCTTTATGTGCCCCATAATCGAAGTGAAATCAATGGCATTGCCTGCATACCATTAACACGAAAGTCGTCGTTGTGAAATCTCAAGGAAGTGTGGCCCAAAGACACATGCACTGATAGAAATGAAGGTTATGGTTGTTGCCTTAAAACTGATATAGTCAATAAGCACATACAAATAATAATAGAAGAATATTTAAAAAACTCTTTAATGTGAATAAATTGAATTTATTAAATTCTTATTCAAAATTTATGAATAAATTATTATTAGTAGTTATTAATAGGACAATTAGTTCAATGTAGTAATAATGTTTCCATGTTATATATTTAATATGTATATTCTTGAATTCACTTGGTCTGTCTTTTTCTCAGTGTACTCGACTCCTTTAAGCCAACTTTGAGAGTTGTGTGTTGCACGAGGCAGCCGTCTTTGGGGCAGAGTCACAATGTTGCGTCCGCTTTGATTTGAGTTAAACAAATTTTCATTATTCGAACAGATTTCAGCATGACAGTTATTAATTGCAAATATCGCTTAATTCATCGCTTAAAAAAGCGACAACAACTCGCATAGTTAGTTGTTCTGGCCAAGTCTCCTCCTCCTCCAGCTTCTTTTTCATCATCTTCATCTTCTTTCTTTGGCAAACAACCTGTAATCACGACACGATTCAACCGTTACCAATAACATCCCCACTCCTCTCTCTCTCTATATATCTCCTGTTAAGTTATGGTATTGGTTGTGTGGATTGTGGGGATTGTTCAAGTTGTGTGTGTGTGTGTGTGTGTAATTTACATGGTTGCATTCCATTGACACTGATCATCAGTTAATTTGTTGCTTTATTGCATATTGCTAAGGGAAATAAAAGTGAAGGCGCATCGTTTGTTTTGGGTCTCTGGGACATTTGTTATCCGCCTGCAAGATCGTTCCTTTTGACTTTCAGGCTGTGACAGGCCAAGGAATTGCCTCCAAAAAGTCACGGGATCAAGTCCAATGGTTGATGAGCTTTATTGTTAGAGATGAAATCTTATGAATGTTATCAATACAGTTAAATTGTAGAGAACATAGTTTATTAAAGCTTGGTTTTAAAGGAACAAATTTTGTAGTAGATTTTAAATTTCAGAGAAAGAAGCTAAGTTGTAAACTATAAAGCTGTGGTATCCTAGATAAAATTATATACTTCCAATAAATGAATGTAATGTTTGATGGTTTTATGCTTCAAAACTTCCTTTTTTCCATCACTTGACATCAATTTTGATTTTTATATTAAGTTAAATCTATGTTTATCTATGTTTTTGAGATGCTACATAAACTTACTGCTTTAATATTAAATTTTTAATAGGGCTGGTAATATTTATATAAGATCTTTTTATAGTTCTTTTGTAGTTCTACATTAATGACTTAGAGCTCTAGAAATATAGAAAAATAGTAATATTAATGTAACTACACCCTTCAATAATATAGTTATACAGCTAAATTAAATTATAATTGAGAAAAGTAAAAAAATAAAGATGTATCTCAACCAAACTCAGCCCAAATTAAGCCCAGAGCTGTCAATCCAAAATTAATTGTGACAGTGTTGCAAAGCAAACAAAAACCTTGCCATTAATACAAATTGAAAGCAACTTTGTGACTGTCAACAACAATTTGCAAATTAATTTTCACAACTTTTGACTAGTTAGTTGTCCCAGGTACCATATGCTGCTATTCCTAAACCATAGAAAACGTGGAAAAAACAAAAACAAAAGGAGAGAAAAAAATACAGTTTGCTGCATAATCAAATCATTAGTGAAAGGTTTTAGGGTACTTGATCGATCGAGCTGCTCGTTAAGCTCCAATAAAAGCACTTAATGAATAAAAACAGCTCAAATATTTTCACAACAAAACTGTAAACTACTCGAGGTCCCAGATCCTGAGTCGACAATCTGATGTGATCTGTGTAGTCTCTGGTCTCTGGTCTGGTCTGCTTTGGTCCACAAAGAGATTGATTGTGTTGACTGATGGTGTTTTCGAGCTCCAACTGCAGTCGCTTCTAGGTTGCAATTGGCAAATTTGAATGTTGTTGATGTTGTCGACAATAGTTGCCGCAAGTTTTAAGGTTTTTCTGTATAGTTTTTTTTTGTTTTTTTGGCAACAGTGGCAACTTCCAACAACTGGGGGAGCAACGATATCGTGATGGCCCCGTTTTATTGATGGATTAAGGGCGATTACGCGATCGTTGTCAGTGGTCGGTGCCCAGACAAAAGTAGCTAAAGGGCCAATTCGTTTGCTTGTTGTTTGCCAAAGACAAGACTCATTCCTAGATGACGATGGGGACATTGCGCAATCGATAATCATGAAATGATTGGTGGATCACGGGGGACGACGGACATTGGAATTGAGCTGTCATGTCAGGCGGCAGTTAATCAATGCAGCCAAACATAATCAAATTAACTGCCAGAGAGAAGAACAACTAGAGGTAAAATGGAGGAGGGGAAAATAGGCAGAAGTCAGGACAATGTAGGCCAGAAAATCAAGTCGACTAACGATTTTGATACCCTGCTTTTGGCAAGAGTTTAACAGTTTATTTATAGAGATCTAAGAAAGTAGATAAGAAAATCAAAATACGTTCTTTTTATTAGAATGCTCCTAAGAATCAACTCTTAAGTCTATCTATATTTTCTATTTGAAACTTTTTATAAATTTTCTATTTCCTGTAAGAAAAAAGATTCAACTACTATTATATACTTTAAGATATGCACCAGATTTTTGGCATGTCTGCAAAATTTAAATGTATCTAAATATTTTAAAAAATTCATAACGATCGCATGAGAAACTCCCGAGTTAGAGCTAGTTAGAGAGCAACTCCTAGTCGAATACTTTTAATACTTGTCCCTGTTGTCTAACAATCTTTTGGCTAGCTTTGGGGCAACAAGTGATTTGATTGCCAACTATCCACCAACAACAATCCACAATTCACTATCCAACAACCCAACTGCCCACTGGCCAGGGAATCTTTTTTTTTCTCTCTCTCTCTGACTCAGTTCAAACAAGTTGCTGGCGGGGAGTTATGAAGTAATGCATTATAATTTGGCCTGGCAATTGGGCCCCGTTGAGATGCACCTTATCCAATGTTGTCAGATTTGGACTCGGATTCGGATGGAGGCATGTTTGTTCACTGTGCTGTGCATTTTCCAACAATTTTTCTCCTTCTTTGCATAATTGTGGGAAACAACCAGCGGCCTTTGGAAGTAGGCTAAGGTTCATTATGGCATGCCGAGCCACTGACTCAGTTCAGGCGAGGCTCTGACTTTACTCTTGGGCTCTGGGCTCAGAGCTCAGGTATTTGATAAATTATTCGCTCTGCTATCGACACAGCAAAGTGCAAAGAATCCAGTGAGAGATTTCCTCCCTTTAACATATCGCTACAATTTCGGACAATCGGTGTGATTAATACCCCAGTCTGTAGAGTGTTGGTTCATCAGAAGCTCAACCCTCTGCATTAAATGGAAACCTGTTTCCCTGCACTTGGCGCCTTCGACACACACTCCTCACAATCCTCCGACTGGACACACACTCTTCTCTTACACACACACACACACTCCTCTCAGACACACTCAACCACACATTTCCTGGCTCATTAGCCTCGTGCGCGCCTTTACTCTGTCTGTCTTGCTAATCAATTGTCGCCGTATTAAGGTCGCTGGCTCCTGGCATTCGGAGGAATCAACCGGAGGGGTCTTACCAGACTCGGGTCTGCTGTCTACTGAGTTGGAGTCCGTGCTATCAGCGATGCTGTGACACTTTGGCGCTTCATTTAAATCATAAAACAAGTGAGAAATGCAACAGTTGGAACTATGTGACTTGCCAATGCGCTGCAAATTGTCCGACTCCTCTATTTATATAAGGAGATATTTCTACGGATTCACAGTTTAAATACATTTGTAAGCTGTTGCAATTTACCACTCCATAAAGCTTTAAAAGTACATTAAAGCTTTTAGATACATTTATCAATAATATTATTTCTTTACAATAACTCACTTAAACTATCTGACAGCTATAGGATTCTTTAGAAAATTAAAATCAGTTTAAGCCTATCAATCTCTCTTATCGAATTAAAGCCTTGAAAGCTTATTAAAATCCGTATTAAGCTTTAAGTAACTTTCAATCTACAATATAATTTCCCGTCTCGCCTTTACTGACTGAAAGCTCACAGCTGGATTAATCAAGGCCTTAGCTTTGAAGCTGCTGTAATTGAACACCACGAGTTCCCAATTCAAGATTAATTCGCATATTATTGAAAAATCAATGGCACTCAATCACAATTTGTAGGGTGTATTTGCATATTGCAACCGAGAGTGTCCATTGAGGCGGATGACAGTTTGCATTTTTTGGTCGCGTTGCTTTTGCTAAATGTGACACTGAGGCTACTGTTCGTAATGGTGTTGGCATTAAAATGGATTACACACTGAAAAGCTGAAAAGCGGCTGCCTGCGCTTTCGCCCAGGCCCACATCTCCACATCTTGGCCTGGTCTAAACTGAACTGAACTGAACCGTACCCAACTGGCCAAGAGTCGAGTCTTGGCCTGGCTTTAGCTTTGGCACCTGTGCCGATTGAACTGCCTCAACTGGTTCTGGTTTTTAAAAAAAAAGGTGTTCCTTATTGGTGCGTCTGTATAACACCCCTACTCCTCACAGCACCCCCTCTCTCATTCTCTTTCTCTCTCACTCTTGACACTCGCACTCTCCTAGTGTCTCGAGGCTTAGTGCAAAGCGGCATTTATTCACGGCTTTTCGATTTCAATTACGATACAAATTGTCATTAATGTTGGAAAGTTGTTTTTGCACATATACAAAGTATGCATACAGAGAGAGAGAGAGAAAGAGTGGGAGGGGGAGAGGTGGGCAAATTGGTTTTGCTTTTGATTTTGATGGAGTGGATATATGAATATAGTCATACATAGAATTACAAATAATCTCAACCTGTGTTACATTTGATTGACTTTCAGACGTTGCGGGTCATAAAGTCCCCTCAACAGTTCCCCTATCCCTCCCTCCCTCTATGTCTTTAGATGCATTAAAAGCTCATAAAGCACTATTATTATTTCCATATATACATATATAAATCAACATATATACATATGTCGTATGTCGTATGTGTTCCATATGTGCACCCAAAAACCACACCTCAGAATCAACGAAACGCGATTTACTTGACTTGCTGCCTGAGAGCTACTCATAAATAAAACATTTTTTAATTTCCCATAATTTCGAGAGCGAGACGCATAAAATATTATTTTAAAAAAAAGAGTAAGAAAAAATTGATATCTTAAGTTTGTCGATGACTAAATACACTTTCTGTCGATTATGATGATAGATGTAAATATCTAAGTGAAAATGAGGAAGTGAATTTATTACTCAAGGATTCTTTTCTATGACAGCTATATTAAATAATTATGCCAGCTCTACAAATACTCTTTCTAATTTTTGAATTAATATACCTTGTATTTTAAAACTTGATTGATATTTTTGATGAAATAACCTAGTTTTAAAACAACTCAGTTCTTGACGGATGGCGTCTATGAAAATTGATTGTTATGGTGATCAAATTCGGCTTCTATCAACATAAGATCTTAATATTATAGAAAAGCTAGTTTTTATTTATTAAAAGATGATTGATAACAAATATATTGACTGATCTTATCCCTCTGATCATGAAAATATTTCAACACCTTCAATACGTTACACATTTCTATACAAATTAATAATACCTTATTAAAGGGTATACAAAAAACAACGATCACAAAACAAATCAAGAAATTAAGTACAAGTAAATGATATAGTTGAACACACACAAACACACACACTCACACCAGTACACAACCTCACAACACATGATGATGAAAGGTATACGCAATCGAGACTAACCTGCGACTTGTCTTGGGCTTCTCTCGCTTTCGAACCCAACCCAATCCATAAGAACCGGACGACGACAATGACGCTTCCGGGACTCGGGGCAGGCACGAGTAGCCAGCACCGTTATGCCTCATTGCCGTTCTATATAGTGAGAGAGAGAGAGAGACCTACCCCGCACGCCTAACCCCAAGTCAACCTCAAACCCATAGCCAGAGATCTGTTGCGATCCTCACCTTAAGTCAACGAATCGAACGGACAGCGCCTTACTCGTAAAAAATAATAAAAACAGAATAAGGTTGTTTTATTTGGATTTGGGGCTAAACTGTCAGCGTTTTGTATGCGGTATTGCGTACTTGTTGTTTAAAATATGTTTTCGATTCTTCCCGACCAACCCACTCCCCGTTGAAGATGACAGCAGCGATTTGGAACTTGGAACATGGAACTTGGACGATCGCCGGTGCGTTATTGAAGCGAAACAAGTGTTTAGTCACCCAAAGAACGCGCGTTTTGCAGGTAAAATGGGTGCTCCGATGACAAGACCTTCTTCCCTCTCCTCCTCAGCCCGTCACTTCCTCATCTTTCGGCTTGGAGCACACCCCAAAACTGCCAGAGCATTCCTTAAGTATCCACAGAGTATCTCACTGCGTGGCCTGCCTTATTTGGTTAGGCTTCATTGAAGGTGCACCTTTGTTACGCTCAATGACCGATCTGTTTGGTCTTCTTCTTCATCTTTAACCTCCTCTCCCCACTCTTTTACTACTTTTATATGAATAGCTATAGGTATAGGTATGGGTAGTACCTTCTACGTTCTTGTTTCCCTGTCCAGTGTCTTGAATCATCGTTTTGGGTTTGTCTCTGGGTCAGTTTTTGGTGTGTCTGTAGCATGTGTCTTGACTGTATGTTTAGCAGGTTGGCAAAGAGGGATCGCAGTTTAATTTCCGCGAATCAGGAACATAATTAATGTTGCCAGCGGTTTCCGGTTGGATCTTAATGGGTTAAACGAGTGAGTATTGGAGTGAAATGGAGTCTGAAGCACGCGATTCAATCAGTTGAAAGGTGTGAGCAAAGTTGTCCTAAAAATATAATTATATTTGCTTGCAAAAGTTTACCAGACCCTTACCACATAGAAGATCGCAGAGTTCCGACTAGCATGGCTTTAAAATAATGAACCTATTTCCAACTGGAATGTAACTAAACATGAAGTTCTCGAAAATAGAAAATGCATTTCCAGTGGCCTCTTCAATTTGATATACTAAATAGATGCTGCTTCATTCGATGCCTACTTTAAGGTCGAGAATGATATAAACTTCTATTTAAAGTGCCTGGATCACTGATCCATCAGTCGAGTCAAAGATTTACGATTGTTTTTTCATAATTTATGCTGTATTTTCATGCCGAAACATTTCCGAATACATTTCCGTCGTTTGACCCCAGCCTTCCTCTCACTTTCAATTGCAAAATGATCGAGATGAGGAGGGAAATAGAGAGAGAGAGATGGGAATGGGAACTGGGAACTGGCAGCTGGCTGGATATACACGTATCTGGCCGATCGATCTGGGTAAGCGCATCTACCATAAACCTTATGACATTTTTATGTTAATGCAACTTTGAGGCGACTCGAGGCCTGTGGCGCCGCCGATTGTCGATTGTGGATCGTTGATCGCCCGCCTTGTTTTTATTACCTTCTAAATGTTGCGTTAAGTCCGCCATTAAAACGATTGCCGTATGTTTACAGATTTGTCGTCATAATTGCTTTTTAATGCCTTATCTATGGAACTGAATTGAGAGTTGGGTTGGGGCCATCACCACCACCACCGCCAACATCATCATCATTATTATCACAATCATGATCACAACCATCTCCATCGTCATCATCATCATTAGACGCGACACAAGTTGAGGAACGCAGCCGCCGTTTAATTGTTTCAATGAGCTTTTGATAGCATCTCGGGTTGCCATTGGAGCTACCTAAAGGTTGAAGAAGTAGAGTTCCCTTATCACTGATCTATACGAATTTACGCATTCGATTAATGGAACATCTTCACGATGGGTTTAGGGTCCAGTCGCGTGTGGCAATGAGAGAAGTTCCTTAAGAGCGTGTGTGGGAAACCATTTAACAAAAGATGTTGCGCATTAATATTTTTGTGATTCCAAAACACAGCTTAAAATTATAGATAATATCTTTATGCTAATGTCCACTCCCATTTAAAAGTGCAATCAATGCCAAAGTCTATTTTTTGGCCATATCTCAACACCTCTTAACCCCACAAGTCGGCTACCAGAGAGTTATCAGAGTTATCAAGCAAACTATATCATAAATCAATATAAAAGCCGCTTTAAATTGCTTAACTATCGCACATGCACGGGCGTCAAATTAACCCATATGATATAAGTCATTTCGCTCGGTGTAATACACTCGTATTAATTTCAATTACACACAACATACAATGCAATTATGCGTTTTTTTATCCACATCAAAAAAGGAGGGGGGAAAGGAAACTGAAAACTAAAAAAACTGGCTGGAGTCTCTCTGTCATGTATACCGAAAATCTGGCAATTTATGTGATCAGCGTATGTGATTTCAATCAGCGACAAAGTCGAGATTAGGTTGAAGTTGCTGGAGGAAAGGAGCATGAGAGGGGAGAGTACATTTTCAGAAAATTACTCAACACCTTCTCGGTGGAGAGAACTCCAAAGAGACCGGACTTGGACCAGAGCCAAGCCTCAGGGCGGTCGGCGTTTCAAATTTCCTGACTCCAAACTCTAGACTGGGTAACAAACTCGGTACGACAAAAAAAAATATAAAAAATCAAATACTTTAATTAAAGAACACCATAAAAGTGTCGCCCGTGCGATCGTAATTATGAATTTAATCTCAATTAGAGCGTTTATCTTGATTTTTCAGCTGGTGTAGAGTGTGTCTACCTGTGTGTATATCTTTGCGACTTGTCTGGCTGGCAATTTGTTTGCCCAACGTTTTTTTTTCTTTTTGGTTGTTGCATTTATTTGCATTATCCTGGTATGAAAAGCGGTCTCGGGTCTCTTGGGTCTTTCGGGTCTCCGGCGTCAAGTTTTTTTCTTTTTTTATTTGCTTGGACATGTGCAAACACCTTTGTTGCATTTAACAGATAAACATTATTCAACCAACTATTTTATACACGCTGTTTAACTGCGTTTCCACTTTATCTATCAATGGCAAACATTTTTATTTTGCTTTCCATTTGGCGTTTCAATTTGTCTTGAATCGATTAACTTGTACTTTGAATATTGTTTATGGGGAATTTAATACCTGAAAGGATGATAAATAAATATAAACATATAAAGATGTAGACGATTTTCTTTGACATTTAATTTAACATACCAGTTTAATTTATAATATTTTAATTTAATTTTAGCTGCTCTTTACAATAAATTCTTATGTAGTTTAAGTGAAAGCTCTCAGTGAGATCTACTTAATATCGCTTAAAGCTTTCATTTGCTTTCTTCTTTATATATTTTATGATGTTGATTTCCTTGCGTCTGCATTTGAATTTGATTAGTTATATGTCAAATAAAAAGCATTATATATGATGCATTAACTTGAGCAGAAGAAAGCTTGACTCTGTCTATCATTTATCAAAAGGAGTCCACCTACTCGCACTCGTGCTTAAACTCAATGAGTACTCATAGTCATATACATTCATTCATTCACTTACCCAAAAAAAATAAAAGAAGAGAAGACTACAAGCAAACAAACGATTATTGGCTTGTAATTTTCAACTATTAGTAACATTTTGCGACGACAACAAGCGCAACATGAAATGATCCACAAACCACAAAGTGGATGAGCTCCTCTCATCCCTCTTCCTAATTCAACACTGAAAAAAATGTTTCCCTAAAGTAACTTTTAAGCAAAGATATTATAAGATGCCAAATGAAAGATGCATAATTTTTGTACTTATATTAGAAATTATTGTAGTTAAATCAAATTCTTTTAACTATAGTAATATTAATATTATTTCTGGCGATTACAAAATATTTTACGATTGGTAACTTAAGTGTCCTTTATTAGAAAAGCATAGCTATATATTTCTGAGAACAAATCAAAAGCGAATCTGTTATTTTCAGAGTGAAATACTGATAGTTTTTTCCTGAGTGTAGAACCGTCTGTCCCTGACTTTGTTCCGGCTGTGCAAATTTGACGGCAAAAATCAATTTGAAAACGATTTAAGACGAAGCTCGTCCTCTGGCCACGTAGGCGTTGCCCAAGACGAGAAAAAATAGAGGAAATGCCAATATGACACGCGCAGCAAGAGCTCCACAGTTGGCCAGTTTGTTTTGGAGTGGGCTGATGGGTGGGTGACTGAAAGGGGGCTGATAGGGGTGGACAAGGGGGCAGGTACTTGAACTGCGTATCGTGTTACCATAGCGGCAAAAAGGCACCGGCAAAAAGGCATTAACCAGCTATCGACGCGCCACGACGCTGACGGATGGGCCAATGCCAAAAAAAAAAAAAAAAACTTCCTTTGGCTAGGCCCGAGACTTTAGATCCGAGACTCCTAGACTCCGGACTCTGGCTCAAAAGATAGCGCGGAGACGACGAAGACCTCGACGCCGACGTCAAAGACAAATGCGTCTTGTGGGTTCAGGAATCGCTGAGATTATTACGATTTTCATAATAAATTGTGGCAAATCAGGCGCGCTGGCATTATAAGGCATCATTAACAACGACAACAACAAGCTCTCTTTCGGGGCATGCCACAGGTTCGCGTCTCATCTCGTCTCGTCTCGTCTCGTCGCGTCTCCTTGTTGTTGAGGATGAGGCGCAAGTTTACACTGTAGGCCAAAGCGTTAACAAGTTGAGCCTATGACGTTGCACGTCGACAACATTGTTGTTGTTGTTACTGTAGATGCTGGTGTTGTTGTTGTTGTTGCTGGTGTTGTTGTTGCCAACTCATAACTGCAAAACGAATGAGCGAACAAACAAGTGGGAAGTGCAACCCAACGATCGATGCAAAGCACAGTGGTGCTAATTTATATTAAATTATATATTATAATGTGAAACTGTAGGTAGTCAACACAACAATATAGTTTTAAATTAAATAAATAATTAACAAAGTTAATTTATTTTACAAATTTATTTTTTTAAGTATGCATAAATATGCTGGGGGTATTCTATATAAAAGGATAGGTTGATTATTAAAGTTCTGTCGGCAAACTTAGTAAACTTGTAAGCTTATATTTAAACTTATAAATCACTTGTCTTTTAAGTACTTAGTTACTGTCAATCAATTAACGTACAGTTACAACAGTAATTGTTTTGACAAAAAGAATGTTCACCAATATATTTTTCTTTTTTCATTTGTATAAATGAATTTGTCAATATCTTTAATTTATCATATATTCTAAAAATATGTAGAATTCACTGATCTTTTAATTGTTTATTTATAAATTAAAATAATAAATAAACAATAGAACTAAATAGCATAAAATATTAAATTTATGACTGATAAAATATAAAAATAATAAAAAGTCCAGAGGTGTCTAAGTAATTATTAGTGGTCATTATAAATAAATTCGCGCTAGGAACGTCATTAGCACCACTGTGCGAAGCTGGCGCTGGCCAAGATCTCTGGCCAAAGATCAAGCCACCAAAGAAGGCGCCTAGCTGGTGGTGCTGTGTGGTGCCGTGTGGTGCGTGGCTCGCTGGCGCTTTGTCGGTTTTTTATGCCTTTGAAGTGCCACGCGGAGCGGCCAACGCGTCGTCCATTTAAGAGCAGTGTATGCGTGTGTATTTGTGTGTGTGTGGATGACGCCATTGCAAGTGTGTGTGTGTGTTTGTGAGTGTGTGGAACAACAACAGCATTGAGAGCATCGTCTATCTATTGGAGCAGAAATGCGAACCCACCTAGGAACCACCATAGCACCAAAGCACCACAGTGACTTCAACTCCTCTACTCGAACCAAAAACTCAACCATGTGCCGCATTTACTTGTCAATTTGTTTTTGGTCAACGTTTAAATAATGAACTCATATTTGCAACATTTGCCTGGCTGTTGTGTTGCACATGCGGCGCATGTCATGTTGCATTATGTGCTTGCCAGTTGAGCTTGCAGCTTGCAGCTTGTTGCTGTTTGCCGCTTGTTGCACATCGAGTGAGAGTTGGGCCCCTGCACTTGCCGTAACTCTACTCCAGGAAGACTTTTGACCGACCGCAAAACTAGGAAATGTCATTGTGTGGTAGAGACAGACAAGAGACTGAGAGAGTGAGAGAGAGAGGGGAAAGAAAGAAAGGGGTTTAAGTGCGGGAGTAGCGTTGTCTGACACGGAAGGCAAGCGATTGCAATGAAGCTAACTATGGTTGTTCACAGTTCACAATGCGTAACATTAGCTGGGAAATATTTTGAAAAGAGCACAGAGGAAGTTGGCAAAAAAAGAGCCTAAGATCTGTAAAGTAATTTTGGAAATACTATAAGTATATACAAAAAATAAAGGACAAAGCATTTTAGCCTTTAAACTTGCAAAACTTTTTTAAAACTAGACCGATTATAATGCGGAGTGCGATTTTAGTCTTTAGTTGATCTCTAAGTTGACTCTACATTCTAAAATAGTTAGTGTTTTAAAGCTAGCTATTTCCCAATTAACTGCTAATGCCCAAAACTTAACTAGATTTTAAACTTGCATAAATTTATACAAAATAATCTCCAGCTTACATATGTGTCATTTTATTTATAAAGTGATCTCTTTATTGATTGATTTATAAATAGTATTTTAAAAGTTGGAATCGAATTCCTTACTCTCTGGCTAAGTTAAATCTATTTGTTAAAATAGGTTACAACTTTTCAAGTTTGTTATTATTTTAATTACAGATACAATTTGCCATCTTTCTCTTTCTCATTTTGTCCTAACGAATCTAAATCCACACATTCTAAACAGCATGAGTTCCAATTCCAATACATGTTACATACCAACTTAATTGCTTTGAAGGATTTTAAGATATTTTGAAATAGTTTAATCTGAAAGTTTGGTCTGTGGACTGAATTTTCAGGAACTGCAGCTCTATCAAATATATAATCAACTTCTACATAAATTAGTTTAAATTGTTACACTCCCAGTTAGCTTCAGGCCAAATCACACTCACTTGGCAATTAATCAAACTCCAGATCAAACTTGAAAGATAACAAAACTTTGACTTTGAACTATATATTCTTGTACTATATTGAGTACTCAAGAGTTGAGCAAAAGTTGCCCAAAAGGCAACTGCAATAATTGGCGATATTATCGGGCGTCGCTGGCGACGCCATCCAATGACAGTTTGACGGTTCTTAACTCGATGTCAATGGCTTTGAATCGACTTCATTCTGTTTATGTTTACGTTAACGTTTATGTTTATGGTTCTATGGGCAATCTATGCAAAATTATTGAAATAAAGAAATCAGCGAGGTACACTTTTAGCATTTACCTCGGGGGCGTTTGCATTGTCAAGCAAATTTCAATTTGTTTAATGTGAGGCCTGAACCTGGACTTGGCCTGGTCTCTAAAGTTCTGTAACTGCAACTGCAACTGTAACTGAGAAGACTTGGGGACTGGGAAGTGAGGACTGGGGTCTGGGGACTTGGAATGGGGCTTGGCCACTTGTTTGCATCAATTTGAATTTTAATTGAAAACTTTGTCCGAACTCGCCCCGGAATCTGAGCTTGATTCTGGCGCCAGTTTTTGTTTATTTGTGGCGTGGTGCAGTGGCATGTGGGTGCAATTGGATATATTGCCACGATAGACACGTACTTCGATAAATGTCTAACTATTCACATATTCGGATTTGTTTAGCCAGTTCCGCTTACACAGGTTACACTACTCGCATTTTAGGTGTTAATTTGCGTTTGTTGCCATTTGCAGAAATGTAAATTCGATAATTAATTGCATTCACCTTTGATATGCTAATTCTCCAACAAGAACACAAATCATAGTTAGACACAACACCTAGACCCAATTGAACTCACTCGAAACTCTACGGAAATTATTAAAATTGCCATTAAAAGTCACTTTAAGCATAACATGTCTTAATTTTAAGCAAACAAACTCGAGTATCATTGCCATTATAAAGTTATACATGATTATTATTAAGATAACAAAAGAAATATTATTTTAATGTCGTTTCTATTTTTTGCAGTTTTGTCTACTACTTGTTTTTGACACTATGGGGTAAGTATATTTTATTGTTATTTAGAATTAATTGTTCATTTAGAACATCATTTAACTGAAGTTGGAGGCAAAGTTGTGTACCTTTAGGCTGAAAGAAAATATATTCAATAATTCTTATATTTTTTTTCAACCACAAGAGTTCATCTTGCCTTAAATTGGGAACATTTATTTATTTATTGTAACACTCATCCCAACGCTATAAGAACCTGAATACTTATTATTTATTTAGGTTGAAAACTCTTATATGGATTGCTACAAAGATTAGGATACTTTTTTCCAACATTTACATTACACATTTAAGGACATTCATAATCAAATTTTAAATGACTATGTTTGTCAAAAAATATTTAATGTAGTTTATATATTTCTTTACAGGTTCGAGCCTAAGTTATTTCTGGCATCCAACTTAAAATTCATAATAATAAAACTATATATTCAGTCTATTCTCTCTAACTCCTCCTCTCTCTCTCCTTTTTACTCCTGAATACCTGTGTATAATATGTATATGAAACTCCTTTTTCCTTCTGTGCAAGCCCTTTAATTAATCTTTATGCATAACCCCAGACAAACAACGTACAACCGCTTATCAAAACACGATCAAAATATATACTGAAAAATGCAGCCAAAGACAGGCACAAACATGATGGAACATAAAAAGAGTGAGCAAGAGAGAGAGAGAGAGTCGAATGGCCACTAATAAATGTCGGACACACCCAATAAATTCTGTAGAATGCACAATCCTTTTAACAATTCCAGGGAATAATGGACAAGGGGCAAGAGTCTCGAACCAACTGCCCACATCGAAATCGAAATGTGTAACGCGAGGATAATGAACCCCGAGTTTACAACCAAAAAGTGAAGCGAATGAATTCATTAGGGAAAACTACGGGCCACAGGACTAGGCATTTGACCAACTGTTGTTGTTACCAAAATTGATGAAAAGTGAGCTATGGATAAATTCCTCTCCCCCGCACAAGAAAGAAACCAGCTAAAAGTCAGACTCGAACTCGAACTCGGCGCACGAACGGCACAGGGTCAAAGCGTGTCGTGTTAATTGCCACTAACTAAGCGGGTTGAGAAAGAGACAGAATGATAGCAAAGAAGAGAGATTGAGAAAGAGAAAGAGAGAGAGAGAGAGAGAGTTGTTGTTTGGTAGGCGTGGGGCAGGACTTGAGGCAGGATCTCTGGGCCATATGGCGCACAGTGTGGCACAAAGAAGATGTATCTATTTTGGCTAAAATGAAATTAATTACAAACTGACCAAAATTTGATGAAGCCGCCGACAGCAGGGAAAATTATTTTAGACCTGGCCTCAATGAAATGATCGTTGGCTTCTAATTTAGGTTTGTTGAACTGAAGACGCCGACACCTGATGTTTGATAGCCGATAGCCGATAGCCAAAAAGGCGTTGTCTTTAGACCCCAGGGTAAAATTTACGGTTTCACTTTCAGCGTTGAAATCAGAACAGGTAACGAGAGAGAGAGAGATCGATAAATCGACAGACGGGCTAACAGTTGTGCGTCTAGTAGATAAAGTTAATTATCCAATGGACACGTTTTAACCATTTTACAAACTGTTAGTTTATGATGTGTGGCATACACACTTCTCTCTTTGTGTGTGTGTGAGTGTGGCTCATAAAATGCATCTTAAAGAAGACAACAACTGAAAGAGGAGTGGGAGAAAATGTAGACGTCATCGCTGTGCAAATTGTTGTAGTGTAGCGGAAACGGAAGAAAGTCTTTCTATACATTCCCCTGTATATAACTCATGTATATTTCAGTAGCTACAGTTTAACTCAAAACTATGCACGTCATCCAGGTGGGACCCAATAGATCATGACTCGAGAGATCTATTTGCATAGCAACCAATTGTCTAGCTAAAAAGAAAGCACACTCTTTACTCTCTAATGGGAGAAAAGGGGGGAGGGGGGGAGAGGAAAGAGATCTGATAACATGTGGAAGGGTTCAACACGTGAATGTACATATGTATATCTGGCAACAGATTTTAGCATATATTTTAATACAATTTTATTGGATTGCATGGCATCATCAACTACCGTTCTATGCACTTCTTGATTTTAAATAGAAAAAATATCTGTTGGGATGTTGGGATATTGGGAAAGATTGAAGCACTGAGACAAACTGTTCGTAAATTGTGTCTTGACAATTTGAAAGCAGAAAGTTTAATGCAAAATTTGTATAGCTGAAAGAATTTACAATATGACTCATTGATCCTATTTTCTAAATAGTTTCAATAACTTTGTAGTCTCATTACTTGATCAAAAACAAACTGTTGTTTAAGTTTCTCTATGTTCGGCCATAAAATTTATGGTAACATAGTTATGTTTAATTTATTTATTTTGCATATTGCATACTGAATTATATTCATACTTACACTTTTTTTTAAAACTTAAAGCATCATAATTTTATTAGAGCTTGACTAAATTTTAGTTAATCAAAAATAAAATTGATTCTCTCATACTTATCTTTGATAGTGTTATTTAATAAACGCAGAAGTTTTATAGCACTGTGCAAAGTATCAATTTAATCATCGTTTGGCCTCTAAACTTATTATTTTATACAATTTTGTTCAATAGAAAAACTGAAAAAAATTTAAAATTATCACCTTTAAATTGTTCAAAGCACACAAACTATGCCAAAACCTAACCAAATTACATTCTAAATATGAATTGGATAATGGTTTTTACTTCTCAGCATAGTCTATATATTTAGTAAAAGAAAACTTCCATCTTTAATAACTGTGTGCCTAAGCATAGTTAGAAATAGTACCAACTTTAATTAATGTGTACCTAAACATAGTCTATATATTTAGTACAAGAAATAGTACCAACTTTAATTGCTGTGTACCAACTATGAAAACGCAGTCTTTAATTTCTCTCATACTCTTTTGTAGATTATTGAATTGTGCTGCCTCCTCTGTGGCATACATACAGAGATGGGGGCGAGGTAGGCCTGCTTTCAGTAACGGAAAGAAAGTCACATACATAAATCATTTTTTGTCGTAGGCTTTCTGTGCTGTCTGTCCGTCTATCCGTCTGACTGTCTGTCTGTCTATCTGTCTGAGTGTGTCTCATTTCTGGATCGATCGAATTGCTATTGCTAGTTATTTTTGGATCGGATTGTCGCATTGCTCATCGTTGGGATCGCATCTTTATTGGCTTGTTGGCAATGTAACTTGGGTGAGGGGGCACATTCTCCACATTCGAGATATATTTTGTAAATGCTATCGCATCGATTTGCGTGCGATGTGTGTCAAGTAGATGCAATGGAATCGATTTGCCTGCAAATTAACGAATCGGATATGCTCTGGCTATACGTGTTGGAGAGGCGCTACTTTCTACCCTTTTTTTTTATTTTGGACAATACTCTTTATGCAATATATATTTTTTGATTTTTTTTTTGTGTACTTTGATCTTTTATGAAATTCAAATTGAAGCTGAAAGATGCGTCCGGCGTCCGAAAAGCAGGAAGTAATTTCTTTTTGGGTTTCCTATTGAGACTAATTAAAGTGAAGGTATAGAGATACGAGTATCTGACAAAAATCATAGCCACAATTAACCGTTTGCTGAAATACCAACTTGTCAAGGGCAATCAGTGTGTGGCAAAGACAGACCACGATCGCCTCTGGATCTTGCCATAGTCTCTCTCAGCATCATTCTCTGCTTCTGATGTTGTTGTCTTTTGCGCTCATTGATCATGTCGGCGGCGCGTCCCTGACGATGATGAGCCATAGGAAACACAAAACGACATGTCAACTATAACCACCCATCGATCGAAGACGTTTGCAACGATTCACCAGCAACAATAACAACAACTTGCAACAACGACAAGTAACAACATTTATCAACGCTTGACGATCTACAGCAAAGCCAAAAGGCACGAAGCCCAAGAAAGCGAGAATCAAATCCTAGAGATGGAATTTAGAACTAAACTTTACTAAAAGTTGGATAAAATATAGAATGAATTATAAAATATTATATTCAAATAGATTTTAAATCGATAAGGGTGACTGATGGATTGAAGGATGTGTTGTTGAAACTTCGCAAGGAGTACGATCAATTTGACAAGCTAATCTTGTACATATATTATAAAGGATAGACAATTTCGTTGCCTAAGTTTATAGATACTCTCATTCCTCTTACGTGCTTTGTCCCACTGTCATCTCTAGTTGAGGAACAGCAACAAGTTGATGTTGCAGGACTGAGACTGAGACGGAGACGAGATTCAAGACTGACTCAACGAGTTGCACTTAGCGACAACTAACGCCACGTTTCTTCTTCTTGTTGTTGTTGGGGCATGTAAGTCGTAAGTCGAGGTACAGGAACTTGATCGCACAGCCTAGAACTTAATGCGGTCTGTGGCTCGCTTTACAGTTAAGGTCGCTCACATTGACTGACTGACACTGGCTAAGATCGCTGACAGGTATCTCAGTATGTAAGGGAATGGGTGTCGAATGCTGGCCACGATCATTTTGCATATGCCAAAGCCATAAAGTACGAGTATTCATGTTTGGTTTGAGGTACTCAAGAAGAGTACTCAGACTCATACTCATACTCAGACTCAAACTCCGACAGTTGTCCACGAATAGAAGAACTCGTGGCTCTGCTGACAGCTGCAATTTCTCCTCAGGCATTTGATTTATGCGATGCGATCGTTGACGATCATCATCGCTCACTTGTCGAGAGATAGATCATATCTCATTTTGCTCCACATCTTCGCACAGCGATTAAGCAAAATGTTTTTTGGCCATGTTAAGAGACTTTGGCAGCAGCAGCAGCAGCCCCCACATGAGAGACACTAGTATTTTAGTTTCATTGCTTATCGCAAATCTACTCTGGCGGGGGTTACGAAATCCGAATCCAAATCCAAATCGAAATCGAAGGCGAATGCGAATACGAAATGCAAAATGCGACGACGAGTGCACCACCAGAGTTACCAAGATTAATGTTGATGCTTTTTCAATTACAACTCTGGCAGCATACAAATTTGGAGTAAAACGTAATCGTCGTAATCTCAGACGTCCTAAACGACGACAAAGACCACGACCAGACTCCCAGTTGCAGCTTCAACTTCATAGAGACTCAGCCTAGACCTGGCCTGAGTGACTGCCTAAGTGGCTGCTGCGACTGTTGTGACTCGTACGAGTATTGCATTTCCTAATGTTTGTTTTGCATGAGCTTTGCATACCCTGGAAAACAATAAATAAGCCGAACAGGTAGTCACAATTCAACAGGCAGTAGGAGAAAACTCTCGAAAGTCATCATCAGACATGTTCACATAACTGTAATTGGTTCTAAAAATACTCTATACATGTTCTTGGGTGCAGGATATTCCAAAAAGTAGTCCGTCAGATTTTAAATACTCAAGAAGTGTACATAGATATTTCTTTTATAAACATTTGATAAGAAAAATGCAATTGATTGTTTAGATATTAGGTTTTTAAACAGAAGACCAAGTTTTCTAAATACATTCTATCTCCTAGTCGATTTTAAATAAAGAATTATTATTTTAAAGTTAATTTCAATTCAATTTTGTCAATCTAATCCAGTTCAATTCAGTAAAATATGAACCACATGTTTATATTCAATTTTAATTTACTAAAATTTATAACTAACATAGTTCGTATCTTTTAAATTTAATTATATGATTGATTCAAATATTATAGTCTTACTTAGTTGTTGTTGTTCTTAATTTACAAGCCTTCAGACTAAAGTATCAACGTTTGGAAAATCTGTTATGCTACAGGGTATCCACAAGTCTGTCACTCTACAATATCTACTAATTTTTTGTTGCTGTGTGACATGCGCCGCCGCTCACTGATTGCCCCGACTTTGTCTTGTGGTCCGTTCCGCTCGCGATCCTCTATTCCGATTTCTGATTCCTCTAGCCTTCATCTCCTCCATCTCTCCCAGATCCTCCCCTCGTAGCTCCCCAATGCCGGCAATTACAAATGCTGTGACTTGTATCATGACCAGCCATCGATTTGTATGGCAAAAGTCTCGTATGTTTGTTTGTCTTTTTTTTTTTTTTTGTGTATCCGATCGCATCTTGTTCCCGATTGACTCGACTTGGGTTCCTCTGTCAATTGCAATTTGTTATCTGCTCTCCAAGCAGATCTCCAATAAGCTACAGCTTCAGGTGGCTGCCAACTCTTCTTCTTCCTCGGCTTCTTTCTCTTCTTCTTGTTATTGTTTTGCTTTGTTTTGGTTAGTCAATCAAAGGATTTTGCCCTGACTTTGTGGAAGATGATGCCTGAGCAATGATTAGCTACGAGTTTTGCGGCGTAACAGGACAATGGCAATGGGTCCAAAGCCAAAGCCGGGCCAAAAAGGATGCCGCAACAATAAGTCCAACAAAGGCGGCACAGATCACACAGCTGAAGCAGATGAAGCCAAAGAACTTCTGCATTCTCAGTTGTAGGTCAGTAGGTGACGAGGCAAGAGGGCAGACAACAGGGCGACAGGTATAATGCACTGCAAGAAATTTGCAACTAGCAGGAAAATAAAGTAATTTTCAGAAGTGCAAAGTAAATAATTTAAATCTTGTGTAGATATTCATAGAGAGTAAAGGACATAAAGGTATACATTTCAATAGATACTTTAAAAAGAGTCCACAATATTAAGATATAATTATTATCAATAGTTTTTGTATTAACATAACAAAATATTTTGAATATGTTATTCAAATTATGGTCTGTATTTCTATGGACCATTTTAAAAACAGAGGAACCAATTCTAATCAATCAACTAGAATTTAACAATACTAATATTGTCTGCATATATTTTTTATGAATTTTGTATAATAGCCTGTAATTCAATCTGTCATTTCCACACATTAAGTAATAGTAAATTTTATAAATGCTCCAAATATTTCAAGAAAACCAAATATAAACACTTATATTATCTAACTTTCCCTATGGATAATTATTAGTAACATAGATATTATTTTTGGCTAAAGTAACAATAATTACCTATAGATTAATATTATTATAATTATAATAGATGATATATTTTCAAAGATTAATCTTTACCATAAATTATTCTAAGTGGCTTTGCATCTTCGTGCAATTTTTTGGCAGTGTACACTGCTCTCTGCTTGATTCTGTAGCAGATTTCTTTAGGTTCTCTTAGTTCGCTAAAGGTGCGCAAGGTGGTTTTTCTCATAGCGGTACTCTCATTGTCATTGTCCTTTTCTTTGCTTCTTATTTTTGCAATTGCGCATGCGTCGCGCTCTGATTCCGATTAAAAGGAAGAAAAAAAGTCAAAGAATAACTAGAAATGAAATGATTGTTTATTGTCAAGATTTTTGTTGTGTTATGTCAAGGTGTAGTTCTAGGAATATGCGTGTGTGTCTTGTGTGTTTTTATTTATGGTAGAAAGGTGTTGCCATTGCTGCAAAATGTCACTAATGTACGTATCCTTTAAGGGATTTCTTTATTCCTTAAAAAATATGCCGCCTGACACATGCTTATAATCTCAGAGAGAACGTGACTGCTAAAGAAACCTGTAGATGAGCTTATCAAGTCAGAGACACACAGGTAATTAAGTATAATCAACACATTTGTTGCATTTGCATTATCACAACAAATGTTGTCTAAGTGTGTCTCGATAAGGCTAGAGTCCCAATTCTTCTGCAAACTACTGTCTATAGTCTTGGGTCTATAGATTTAAAGTCTACTGTCTGCCGTCTGTCATGTCAATCATCTAGTTCAAATACAAGTTCGATAAGCAGCCGTCGTCCTTGTCCTTGTCCTGATATTGGTACGTCTATCACCTGCGTCGAGGCACATGCGTTGTGTATCCTTTGGGTAAACATTGTGAGTAAAAAGGATTGCTGCCAATTGAAAGGAGCAGGAAACCTTTTGATATAACTATTGTCAAAGGGGCAGCTAATTAAATATTTGCGTTTGCCAAAGGTGCAAAAATTTTCTCCGATATGATTTAATGAAATATTAGGGGCGGGTTAAGAGGAAGTTCCTCGAATATGAAAATGGAAAGTGCAGCTATTATTTGTCAAAGGAAAGGTGTTTTTTCTCTGCTTATATAGAATATGATATTGTTATGGTGTATTTTGAAGAGTACTCTAAAATTGTTGCTAGTTTCCTTCTTTTGTAATATGAGCAAAACGGAAAAGGAAGTGCATTTAAATTATTTTGAATTGCAATCGAGTTTCCTATGTTTTTCCACATCCGTTTCTTCTACTTCTGAATTTGAAAGACGTTGTTTAATTTTAAGATGATAAAATAGAAATAAATTCTCTTGATATTCTTTTACATGAATTTATTAAACTGTAGAGTATAACAATCGGGTAAAAAATAATATTGTTATTACACTTTCCCTTTGGTTGATTTTCTTAAAACACAGATATTGATATCATGTTTTATAGCTGACTTCAGTAAGTACTTTTTTTGCTGAAAAATTGAAATAATTCTGCATTTAGTAATAAGAAAACAATTGGAAATTTCTTTTGTCATTTTTGAAATTTTATTTTTATAAAAATATAAAATAGTTACTTAAAGACTATAAAAATCTTAACATTAACATTGGCTAAACATAACTAGAAATAAATGTGTATAAATAAATTGTAGTTAAATAAAAACTAAGAGCTAAACTTAGAATTTGGTCAAATGCTGTCTGATAAATGGGGGACAAATGTACAGAATACTTAAGAGCTATAAATGAAATAAATAGAGTATTATACTATTTTTTGTATAGCACCAAAACCGAGTATAGAGCTTAGTTTAAATATACATGAGTTAACTATGAGTTGTGGGCATCATATTGTCGTTGGGTTAGATCCTTGCCAGCGGAATGTGTCTGCTTTGGTTCGTCTAGTGTTGAGCATCCAGTGTTGAGCAACGCCAGTCTAAACAATTGTGATGGTACAATTGGAGCTGGTGTGTTTGTTGAGCAGGGACATGCGGGAGAAGGATTTATGGCACACTTGGCAAGCGTATTTCTTCACATCCACATGAGTTTGTTGATGGGCCCTCAGATTGGAGCGATCGGCAAAGGAACGAGGACAATCCGGGCACTCGAAGGGCTTCTCTCCAGTATGGGTGCGAATGTGACCTTGCAATAACCAGGGACGGGAGAAGGCCTTGCCACAGATGGGGCACTTGCAGGGCAATGTGTGTGTGCGAATGTGCATCTTGAGGGCTCCAATTGAGTTGTAGAGCTTACCACACTTCTCACACGAATGTTGTTTCTTCTCCTGGTTGCATTCAGCAGCGGGACAATGGAATTGACGATGTTTCGATAGTCCCATCGAGGTAGAGTACATCTTCTGGCAGTTATCGCACTTGTAGCGATAATTCTTAGCTGCCGAGGAGTTGATCGACGAGTTGGCATGGCTGCTGCTGGAGCTGGAAGTGTTGGAGGCGGCGTAGGAGTAGGATGAAGAGGTTGTCAAGCTGCTGTGACTGCTGCGTGCCTCATCGAAGAGGTGGAACAGAGCCGGCAGCGGAATGTCGTTGCGCACAGAGAGATCCTCGGGCTCGGAGCTAACATCCGAACCAGGACTCGATGGTGGCGTCATCTGTTGGTAGCTGTAGACGGAGTGTGGTGATGCCAAGGAACTAGCCGGAGATGGGAATGCCGCTGTATTCAAATGTGGCTGATAGTTGCTCCACAAGGCTGAGATGGGATTGCAGCCTGCGGCCATAACAAATGCCGATTGATAGGGATTTGTAGTATAACCAGCTGTGGCAGCTGTCAGTCCACGCATGTGTATATCCATGGGTTGATAATCCTCCTGGTTGGACTCGGCAGGTGGTGAAAGCAGAGCTGAACTCAATGGAGAGCTGGCACGACGTGGAGTAACCGGAGTCTTTGATAGATTCAAGACATATTCCCGCTTTGCCGGCAGCTCATAATCCTCAAAGTCCAAAGAGCTGGCTTTGCGTTTCAGTGAAAGATCCTGTGGCTGCTCCTCCTGTTGGTGTTGCTGGAGAACTGGAGCAAACTGTGAGGTCTTGGTCAAAGCCAAGGCCTCTGTTTGCGGCATCTCCTCCACAAATACAATGGGACGCTTCTTCAATGGGCAGCTCTTATAGTTGACGGCCATGATGATGATGATGTTTGTTATTCGTTTTTTTTTTTTTGGTTTTAAAAGATCGTTTCAATTTCCGAGCACTTTTCGAATTATATAAATACGAGATCGAGATCGAGACGAGGCGAGACGAGACGAGAGTTGCTTACTCAACGAACGCTGAGGTTGCTGTGACAGGTCGAGGGCCGAGCGTGCTCTTTTATATGCCCGGCAGCTCTCAGATGTCTGCTGCCATTTGGTGGTGGTTCTTCTTCAGTTCACACACGTAGGTAGCACACACATACACATACTTTTCCCATACCCTTATTGCGTGTTTCCCATTTGTCGCATTCTCTCATTTACTTCTCTACCTCTCCCTCTCTCGCTTGCACTACCTGCCCTGAGAGCTACCTGACAATGCTCTCAGGGAAAATACTCTATGGAATCCCTTAGAAACGCAGGCGCACCCTCAGTTTCTCTGCTCAGAGTTCCTCAGGTAATGATCCAAGCTCCCTTCTGATCGACTCTCATAACTTATGACAGCTTCTTGCTTACAGTGCGCTCTCGACCTCAACGGAGTTCACGTTCACGAGCTTCTCCTGTTTCCCCCCTCGTGCTGTAATAACTCTTCAAACCATGTGTTTCTTCTTCCATCTCCATATCCATCTCCAAATCTATCGCAGGTATTGTCAGCATCCATGGTATTTGAGTTTCGCTTTCATTCGCCTCGTTTCGCCAGCTCTCAACAATTCTGTTTCAATTTCTATTTATAAGTTCTGGCATTTTTCACGAGTCAAATTGGATAATTCCTCACTTTCTATCGGGGGTAGTTTCTGATAGTTTTCAAATACACATCTGCTACATGGAGGTGCTTCACTCACCGCAGGGGAGGCAAATTGAACCTGAGCTCTGTTGGTTCTACAATTGACATTGCACCTAAAAGTACAACTATAAATAGTCAAGAGATATTGTTGGTATCTATTAGTTGCACTAGGGAATACTTTTCACTAACTTATTATCCCATCTGCTTCAGTTTTGATCACTTAGTCTTGTTTTAAAAGCAGGTTGAAGTACTCCCAAAATTACTCTTAGTTTATCCAATTATTTCTCCAGTTTCTTTCTCAAAATTCGATATTCTTTGCTGAGGACAACCTGTAATCCCTCTATGGTTCTTAAGTTATACAGCCTCCGCTTTTCTCAGGAATCTTTAACTTGAGCTGAGAAGAATCCTGTAATCCCAATTTGGTTTTTAAATTAAACCACTGTCTCTTCTGCTTCCTTTAAGAACGTGGGAACTTTCTAGACTGGAGCATAGACTGGTAACCTGAATGTGGTTGCTAACTTATAAAACTGACAAAGTTGAGATTCCAATGAGCATCTGAACATCTTAGATTGTTCAGTAATCTTTTCAAAGAATTATTGTGTCTAGTGATTAAACTTAAAGTTGAATCCCTGTAGCGATACAATATAAAATAAATATAGAAATGTAATAATCATTCAATTAAAATATTTAATGGACCTTTAAAGAATCTTTAATCTCCATCTGAATCTGCTTTTTCTCAAGTTACTCTTTCAACCTGGGATTCTTCAAAATAGACTTGACTTGGGCTTTCTTTGCTTTTCCTAGTTACTTTCCCTACATGATATCCTCCCATCACCCACACATTTTAACCCATCCAACTTGATCTTGCTTCAATTCCCACACACACAAACAACAGTCCCACATGTTACGAGGACACTCTCCCACTCTGTTAAACATCCAAGCAACAGGGAGGCATTCGATTTGTTCTTGCCCATGTTCTAGGCTCAGAAAAACAGTTCAGCCCGCATCCTAGTATATTTGATTTCCCAGTCATCAAAAAAACCAAATCACACGCATGCATATTCCCCGATCCGATTTTCCCAGGGAAATGTGTGAAAAAAAAACCTAAGCAAATGTAGCAAACCCAAAAGTTTTGATAAACCCAAGCGATGACAAAAAGGAAGAAACAACTAAAAATTCCAAGTGCAAAATTCCAATTTCCCACTCTCAACTGACCAATCACAAGGCATCAACTTTCCGCCTGTCTGGCCATGGGTGTGATGGAAAATGTTGCAAGTAATCAACCCGTATTTCCATTTTGTATTTTCCCTATGATGGATTTCCCTCTCTTCACTGTCCGGATGTGGATCAGCATTGGATTTAAAGTAATTTCCCAGCTTATCCAATTACGCAGTCAGCGAAACTCAAGCAAAACAAGCCAGGATTGGTCAGTGCCGCTGAGTCCCGAGTCCGACACGGGGAATTTCTCCCAGGGAAGTTGCCTCCTTGTCCACTACCTAACGGGCGATCCCCGATATTTCGGTTATTACGTGTGTTATTCCACACAATTAACAGCCATGGCAACTCCAGGCCAACTACCTAATGATCACTATGCTAATATTCTCGCGGAATTGCCCGCAGGATATCGCGAAATAACCCGCGGATTCATTCATTAGGTAGGAAAATCCCAAGTATCCTTTGGAAACCCTCTCGCACTTGTCGTCCTCAAAGTACCTGCTCGGATTCCCATCGGGTTTTTCCCTCTCATTAGCATTAGGCAAAGATTATGGAATCGCGATATTTCCACTAGCCACACTTCATTCATCAGGTAATGAAAATGGAAAAACCCTTTTTCCCTTAGCTCTCGCTCTATCTCTATCTCTTTCTCCCTGATTCCGTTAGAAATCTGTGCAGGTGCGTCCTATGGGTTTTCTGTTGTACTGTTTTTTGCAGACAATGATCCCGTCCCATTTTTGCACCTTGTCTTCTGCCAGCATTTGTTGCCTATGTTCACAATGCTCTGAAAAGGTAATGGACTCTTTTGTAATAGCAGTTATAGGTCAGCAGCTGATTGAAGCAAATGGAGCGAAAATACAGAGAAGAATATGTTCTTTATAATGTAGGAAAGTCTTAGAATATAGTTTATATAAATTCATGTACTTTATTTACTTGTTTGTTGAAGCATTTATTTAGTCAAGTTAAAGCAATCGAGTAGGTAACAATATACAATTGAAGATTTAATGAAATTGCATAATGTGTAAAATAATATTAATAATACAAGTTGATAAACTAATATTTTACTAATAAACAATTATAGATTTAAAAGTCTCGTTACTGAAATAAGTTTTCTATGAACTATCAGCTCAAAACTAGTCTCTTAGTCCGTTATTATGAAAAGTAGGAAAATTTATCCAGCATTTAATTGCTTGACTTTAAAAGAGTATTAATTGTTATTTATAATTATGCTCTTTAAATTTCTTCAGTTTTTCTTTAAATAGACTTTAAATCCCTTCAGTTCCTTTGCTTTCAATCCTAACTTAAACTTTTTTCTTCAGTTAATTATTCCTATACTGCCTAAAGTCTTGGAATCAGGTTCAAGTTATGCAACTTGTTCCAGTATTCAGTACATTTTCTTCAATTATTACAGCCTGGCCCGGTGCACTGGCACACCTTTCGCCAAAAAATACAAGACCTACAGACAAAATGCCAGCAAAGAAAACAAACTATGGCTCAAGATATACGATGTGTGATGTCGTTGACAATGAATGGTTGATTACTACCCCCAGAGCAGATCTTAGAAGAGACTTGCTGTTGTTGTTGCTGTTTTTTTTTTTTGTATTTTGGCACAGACAAAAGAACTACCAATCCATAAATCGAAATCGAAGCCAAAAACCGAAACTGAAAGAAAGAATGAATAGAAATCACTGCCACGGGCCTTGGACCGGGTGCATTGCACAATCAATAGACACAGGACCTCATGACACAATAAAAAGAGAGAGAGACAAAACGGCAGACAGACTGACAGACTAAGCAGACACATTGGAGTAAATGTTTTGAAAAGCCAGCGAAAGGAATTGCTTCCAGGAATCCCGAATCTGTCGGCGTATCAATGTCCTTAGCCAGAAGAAATCAAAAAGTTGGATCACCTGGCCGCATCGAGATGTCTGTCTGTTGATTATTATGTGCGGGTGCCGTTTAATCCTCCAGTGCTACCTGTGGCCCATTGTTCTCGCCCAATTGTGAATGACCCCGCAAAACGGGGAACCCTCAACTTCCCTCCCCCCCAAAAGAAGCAAAGGAAAGAAGCTCCGCATCCTTAGCTGCCACTTGCCATCTGCCCATCTTTGTATTGACTTCGATTCCGATTCCGACTCCGACTTCATGCCATATTTGAGCAGGTTTCAAGCCTATTCATGCTTCGTTATCCTGTCAATGCCTGGGCATTATCTACATTGTCTGTGTCAACGCGTTGTCTTCACTATTCTCCTTCGTCCTTTTTTTAGTAAGCTGATTTTAGGCACATTGCCATGTCCTGTTTTCTATATACTAAGCGTGCTGTTTAGCCTATTAAATGTATCTCCTAAAATGATGTATATAAATATTTTACAATACTGATGCGGCGATTAAGTGCCAGGAGGTCCCCAGGAAGCGGAAGAAAGCTGATAATCAGGAAATCACTCGAGAGAAAAAGAAATAATAGATTATGGTGTGATTTATAAATATAAGACTACAATTCAAAAGCTATTATTTCTTTCAAGAAACGCTTTACTTCCCAAATTTTGCATATGTCTTATAAACGACTTTAGCAAATAAAAGTCAAAAACTATTTCCGATAAATTGAAATTTTAGTAACTCTTTTTAGTGTTTAAAATTAGGGTAACAGTTTCTTTGGAGACTTATTACGAAACCTCGATAATCGTCTTCATAAAGACGTATCTTTTCATTATTAATTCTTCGTCTTAGATTTATTTGGAAGGTTTTCTTAAAAGTCCGATTTTCTGTTCTACTCTAACCAACAGATTCTTATCTCACACCAAAAGACATTAATTTAATGTCAAAAGAAGAGCATATTCTGAGTCCTGAACTGATGCAATCACAAAGCTATTTTAGGCCGAGCATTACGCCCATATTAACAGCATTTTTAACACCTTGACAGTCTGCAAAAAGGAAAAAAACTATATAGAAATACCCAAAACAAAAGTAAAGTTGAGGATGCAGAAAAAAATAACAGAAAAACTCATTACACCGGTCTCGGGCCAGGCCCAACAATGCAAAAGGAAAACCAAGGAAATGAGCACAAGGATTGCATCTGCGTCGTCCAGGCAGGCAGCACAAATCAGTTCTTGAGCAAGAGAAAAAAATAGGGTATATACTGTCAACCTAGAGAGAGAAGATGATGATTCAGATTCCGATTCGGATGCTGGGCTAATGCTCTTGAGGGTGTTGGCTGGCGTGTTGGTGGCTTGGCATTGACAGCTGCTCCTTTGGCGCGTCTTGGCCAGGGATTTTTTTTTGCCAAGACGTGCATCTGTTTGCACAGCCCAAGAAAAGACAGAGAAGGAGATAAATATAAGAAGAGAGAGTGAGGGAGAGAGTCAGAGTTTCAGGACTCGGACGTTGACTTGCATCTGCGGGCGCACAATGGGCACAAGGAACAAAACGTTCAACGTCGTCATCAAAATAATCACAGCAGTCGAAGGGAGTAGAGGGGGAGAAGAGAGTGTATGTGTGTGTGTGGATGTGACAAACAATAGTGCACCATTCGACAGCGCCTGCGCTTCGCTTCCTTGCAACGTATTTTGGCGGCATGCCACCATCCGAGTCCAGGAACTCTTCGTACCTGAGTCCTTTTGTTTTCTTCCTCGTCTGCCTTTTGATTCGGAATATTTTCTAAAATTCATATTCCCCTCCGTCCAAGGGTAATGCAACCGCAATTGTTTTGCATTGTTCATGCTCACATTTTGGCATGTGCACAACATTTCAATGTTTAGGTAAATGAGTTTCTGATCCTGTTCCTGTTTCTCTTACAATTTTATTCGCTCCACTTCTTATGCAGATGCATTCCATTAGATGCAAAGATTGATGCAAAATTGCATAATAGCAGCTGCCACTTTATACAAGTATATTTTGCAGGTGCCTTAAACTCCAGAAAATGTTGTTCTTATTATAAGAAGCGAATGTATTTTAATATTAATATATTGAACTTCATTTAAACTAAATTTTATTTGAAGAAGAGAATGGCTTATTAGATATCATGACTCAGAATTAATTAAATGTATAAGATATATGATTTATTTGTGATATATGAAAGATATATGAAAGCATTGCGATTTAAACTTCACCATAATTTTGAATTATCGTAAGAACGTTTCCTTTCTACATGTTATTTCTAGCAACAAAAAAAAGACTTTCCTTCTAATGTAGCTTCAATCAAACGAATTTTAATTTGATTCTGCTGATAGTTATCTAATGACTCCAAAACTCTTTAAACAAAACACATTCCCACGAAATAGCTAAATGAATTCGTGTGAAATATTCAAATGCTGACCACTAGAATCTCAACATCCTTCGTAGAAATTGCCAATCCTTTGAATAGTTAACATAATGTGCCCACATTAACAAACATAAAATCAAAACAAAAATTCCTCAAATGAAGATGATTTTCAGGGGAATCAACAATGAGCCCAGTTGACAAGCTCGCGTATTTACAATTACAAATTACACAAGTTTATCAGAGAGGGGCATTACTTGATTGACAAATGATCAGTTCCCCATTTGGACAATCAATAAACGCGTTAAAGTGAGAACAATCAATCCAGCACGTTCTAACGATTTACATGTCAAGTTGACAGACAGACAGATAGACAGAGGACTCGATGAAGAACTGGAAAGAGACCTAAGACAATGAGGTCTGAGGGTTTTTGGAGACTGGCGCTATGTGTGTGTCCAGGTGTCCCTTTTTTTCAATCCGAGTTTCACTTTCATTTGTCAGCGTTTGACACCTTGTTGTAAAGACCATTGCAAGTTGAGATATCCATCTAAGGCCAGACCACACTGTACTGAGAATAGCCCTCTGTAGACACAGTTGTGTCGGCTTTCAAAGTTTCATATTCCTCCAAAAAAAATAAAAAAAACGAAACGAAATACAAATTTGATTATGCTCGCGTGATAATTATGGAAATGGAAACTTATGGGGCAATCGAGGCATCCAGTAAGCTTCTGGACTCGATGACAATCGGTCTCATTGTTTCCGTTTCCCACCATTTACCTTTTGTATGAATTGCGTCTTTGGTTATGATTCTTCTTCCCCCTCGCTGAACCACCAAACCAACGATCCAACGAACCACCGAACCACCTCAATCAACCTTCCAGACAACCATCCAGCTGCGTGGCAGACCTTAAGGCTGGCAGTAAATTTTATGGTTAACTACGCTCGACATTTTGTGCTATTTAACCTTTTGTGCAATGCTTATCGAAGCTCTTACGATCCCCAAATCCCCCGATCTTTCCCTTTCCCCCTTTCCTTATTTCACAACCCATTGATTACCTCCACGTGCGTTTTGTTTACCTCGGGACTGACTGACTGGCCCTGTTTTAAGTGATTCTGTATACATATATGTTAATTCGTGCCAAGTGTTCCGATAATATACGAGTAATTTTGCCGTTTGTGTTTGTCAACTCACTCACTGTGGAGAGGGGCTCAAGCCCATGATGATGATGATGATGATGATCATAATATGATAATGAAATTCACAGCAAAGTCTTATCAAAGATTACGGGAAGCACATAAATATAAACCCCATGATAATAACAATGTGGAAACTGAAGGCTGTAAAGAGAAAGGATTGTTATAGTAAAGAAAACTGAATCTATGTACACAAATCTGTTCTCCATGGTCACTTAGTTGATCCTTCAATACATTTTACATGAGTATATTTTTATATTTCAGAGTATATTTAAACTCCCCCTTTTTGAGGTAAGCTTTGAGCTTGAACTCATTGTTTCATTTTAGCTAAATTTTTTATTATCAATTTAATTTCCATGTTACAAAACACGTTCTCCTTTCAAATCTCTCAAAATCAACCAACTTAAGCAATTGAAAAACTTGTTAAAATTTTTATATTTCGCTTTTTACCAACATTGATTGAGCAGTAACCAATTTTGCCCTAGTATGGAGGAGTATTCTCGAGAACCTTGCCCATATCGTATTGTTGACGACGCTGGAGGAGCTTTTGCCATGGGCTGCATTGGCGGAGGGATTTTTCAGGCCCTCAAGGGTTTCAGGAATGCCCCTCAGGGCTTTACTCGTCGTCTTTTAGGCAGCATGTCAGCTGTCAAGTCACGATCTCCGGTAATAGCTGGAAATTTTGCTGCCTGGGGCGGTATGTTTAGCACCATTGATTGCACCCTGGTGCACTTCAGACAGAAGGAGGATCCATGGAATTCCATTATCAGTGGTGCTGCCACTGGTGGCATTCTGGCAGCTCGCAATGGTCTGGCATCTATGGCTGGAAGTGCCATCATTGGCGGCATATTGCTCTCATTAATCGAGGGTGTTGGCATTCTTCTAACCCGCATCTCGGCTGACCAATTCCGAAATCCTGCACCACCAACAGATCCACATGATGCTAATATCAATATGATGGATGGGAATTCGACCAGTGGATTTGGTTTCGGCTCTCAAACCCCGAATGTTAATACCTAAATCAAAATTTGTTAATAGTTTTCACGCAGATAATATCGCGACATGTTGCTCAAGTTGTATCAATGCTAGCACAGTGGTAATATAAATCATATTCCTTGTTGAATATTCCAAGGAAATATTCTAGATTTCAAATCAAAAAATATTAGTTTACCAAGTAAAACGCTCTCCAACAAATTTAAAAGACTACAAACTAAAAGTTGCTCATTTTGGAGAAGAGTTTCGAGCAAATAGTGAAACTTTTTTTATGTTGTGAATTACGTGGCATATTGCTCTGCTTTTTCCTGATTCTCATATCCACAGCCAGAGATGGCAAAAATTCAATATCATGAGTATTATCACAATATAAAGCCTTTAATGAGGAAGATCCGTTTAGAAATTGCATAATATCCAAATCAGTTAGTTGTTCCACATGTATTTCCTCTAATGGCATTCCTATAAATTCGTCTACATCATTTGCCAACCCAGAAAGTATCTCAAGGTGTGTCAGTTTCGGACAGTATGGTATGAATTTTTGATACACGTATATTTCCAAGTAAAGTGGAAAGATCATCCACAATTTTGCTGCCCATATAATTAATTGCTTCTGCAATGTTTGTTACTAAAAATATATAAGGAGTAACTTCACTTATTGCAAGTTTATTTAACCGAGTGATCCGTTTGTGAAAGCTGGAGACACCGAACTTGGTATGTGGGTTCGTCCATATTTTGCCCAGATCAAATGTGTTTTAGAATTTAAAATGTTTAAAGATTGGCTCAACAATTTAATTGTCAATAATTAAATCAAATATCTTTTATGTAGTATGCAGTGTTTATTTGTCTAGACATTTTTATAGGAATTAAAAAGTCAAGAAATTATATATTTTTTAGTATCAAATAATCTTAATAAACACTAATAACAAATAATATTAACTACATTTTATTAGAAGTAAAGGGTGACGACTTGAGCAGCGATTAATTCCTTCTGCGGAATGAACATCTAATAGCTGTTAAATTTATCGAAGTTCGATTTTTCAAAGAGATGTCAATAAATTGTTGAAAAATTGACGGTTACATCCTTTTGCTATGCAAAGTACAAGTTAGAGCAACAGGTAGTTAAGCAAGAGGACAATAAATATGTATACTCAACACTCGACATTCTCACACACTTGACACGCGTCGGAAGCAACAGGCTCTATTTATTGGCAAATGTTTACCTGTTGAGCTCGCAGTGTTTACCTGTTGTCCTGCTGGGAAGAGATGAGAGCAAGGATGAGAGGATGAGCCTGCGCCGGCGCATAGAGTCAAGTGTGGCACAGTGTTCGGCGGTGATTTGTGGGTGTGGCAAGTTCCTTTTATAACCTGTGCACTTGAGATGACCACAGTTGAGTGACGAGAGACGAGAGCTAAGAGCTGATGAGCGAGACTAATAATGATCGCATTTCCCTACCGAGCTACTGGCCACGTGTTGACCTCTGTCTGCATTTCCATCTCAGGTACACTGAAAGTCAGACATTTTCCCAAACAGCGGGCCAAAAACCAATAGCAAGGATTTCCCTCACACATGGGAAAACAAACTGTGGGAAAATGTCGCCCAGTTATAAAATCGGTCTTTATGATAATGTTGCTAATATCGATAGTTGTCGATGTCCGATGTCCATGCAAAGGAATTACCAGATGGAAATTTCTTGAATAACCAGAGACCCAAGAGACAGCTTGGTGCCCGTCGTCTTGGGAACTGGGAAGATCCTTTTAGCACGAACCAAATCTAACAACATATGCAACTCTGACTCGTGTGTTTTTTTTGTTTCTCTCTCATTTTTCATCCAAGCGCCGCTCCTCGCGTAATGTGTGTGTGAAATTCTTTCTGTTTTCCTTGAGAAATCCCTTGGTTATGGTAGCACGCCTGGCGCTACGGGAAAAGCACATTTTACCCATAGAAATGTACATTATCATGTGGCACAACAACAGATCGCACCTACGCTTGGTACGTGCTCTTTCCTGATTCTAAACATTCACACACACATGTCCTAGTTAACAGTTCCCAGTTCAGTTCCCAGTTGCCATTTCCCGCCATGTTCCGCTTGTTTTTCCAATCATCTCTCCGCCATACGTTGCCAAAAAGGTAGAGGCGCTAGAATTTGTTTAGCAAGGCGCTGCTGGAGTTTACATTTGTCGGGAATTCACTGTTTGCCAAAAGCATCAACTATGGGAACCAGCCTGGGAAAGTCGAAGGTAGCCCAGAGGTAAAAGAAAGGCCATAATTGGGTATATGCACATATGTAAGTATAGGTTTTATTATTGAAATAGAAATAGATCGAAATCTAATACATGTTTACTTTATTTTAATTTAAATAATCATATCATATCATATCATATCATTTAAAGTGCGATTAGTTTTAATAATATTCCTTTTATACATATGATGATAAATTTTAACAAGATTAGGTTGTTTATTTTCCTATTAAAGGATCAAAATGTATTAGTTCTAAGCTCAAAAGATTAGAGTTCGGCAAAGACGGAACACTCTGAAATAAGATGAATAATTAGGTACACATACAATATATATAACTTATATTTTTAGATTGTTTACAAAATAGAAATTCTAATGAGAGCAGTTGCTTAGAACAGTTGAATTTTGCCACGAACAGAAGACTAAAGATTGAATTATTAATTTAGTTGAGCAGTTAACAGATCAGTTAGAAAAATTTAACTAAATTTTGTTTTAAAGTTTGAGTATATTAAATATTAAATAAAGAAATCTGTTTCATTTTGATGCGATCTGAAAACTAAATATTGAACACTTTATGATGAACTATATTAAGTATTCAATGATTAGTTTTCAGTTACCAAATGGTAACCCTTAAAGCGAAGGCTGGACAACCCTTAGTGTCACACCTACACCAACGCCTGATGGTGTGACAGGCACGGACTACACACACAAACACACACATGCCAAGCACATGTGTTTGACCAGACAACAAAATACCTCAATGTAAACAACAACAACAGCAGAAGAGATGCTTAAAGAAGATATTTTCGGGGTCTCTTGATATTTGCATGCTGTGCCCGCATGGCGCTACATTTGAGCCATTTGGTGAGGCGGCTAAGAAGCAGAGTAAAAGATGGTAGATGGGTAAAATGTTAAATGGATTCGCTTGTTTATACTTAGTTTGTGTACAGATTGCAGATAGAGAGAGAGAGAGAGAGAGGGGAAGAGAGAATCTACAGCAAGCCTTGGCACATGTCAATGTCAAACATTGAACCTCAAAGATGCGCATTAAAGGAATTTTGCCGACTTGATGGCACCTTTCGATCCGATCTATGTATTGCATTAGAATTTATTTTGTTTGCATTTATCGTACATTTCGTATGCCTGAGTATCAAGAATCTAGAATCGAGAATCGGCGCCAAATATCTCATGCATATATGACACACATTTTGTATAAGTAGAGATATTGTTCTGTATTTGGGGATTGCAGGCGGGCAATGGGCAATGCATTGAATTACTCGATTACTCGTATTGTATTTGGGTTTTTAGAATATTTTAAAATGACTTAGTGCATAAATTAAGAATTGAATTCGGACTCGGACTCGGTCAGTGGGAAGTTCAAGGGTATGAAGGTGAGCCTGATCCAAACTCAAAATTTTATCACGCTCTATTGGCGACACTACTGTACAAAAAAGAATACCCAACACCCACACGAGTTGTCCCTGAAATAGGGGCAATGCACTCATGTGATCATGTGATATTTCTTTTGGAATTATAACCACAAAAATTGCAATAGTTTGAGAGGCAATGACTTCATGTGATCAAATAAAATACACACTCTTCGTATTGGCGAATTTGTCCATTTGCATATCGCAAATATCGCAAGTCGCATCGATAATTGTTTCTCAATTTTCGACTGCCGCATTTTATATGCATGCAATGTACGAATCCATATGTAATTTGGGTTTTGTTTTTCCCCTTGTTATTTTTGTTTTGGCTGATGAAACCCAAAATTGATGAAATCATCATCTCTCAGGCCCCTTTTGGAAAAGATTGGACTGTACAGCTGACCTTAGCCCAATATTTGCAGGCAGTGTTCAATTGTGGGTCAGTTCCATTGAAGTCATTAATATAGAAATAATTCAGTTGAGATGTAAATATTGTTGAAGAACTGAAGAAGAACGATTCAACATTTCAACAGCTCAGGTGTGATAAAATGCATAACCAAATGATTTCTTGGGAATTGAAAAGGGTTCTCAATGCCGCAGACTCTGTCTACATGTAGAATGAAAGTGAAATTCAAGTAAAAGTAAAACGAAACAATCGAAAGTTGAGCTGAAACAATAAAGAGCAGACATAAAATGGAACAGAATCTATTGGTCTTTTGTCATTAATCGAACAATTGATGCATGAAAAGAGATTAAGCTATAGATTAATCAGGGAATGCACCATTAAATGATTTAAATTGTACTTAATTATGGAAGAATATTGTATGTATGAAATGGTGGGAAACAAACTACAAAATTGTTATTAGAAAAAGTAAAATAAACTGTTCAGTATATGTTTGAATATAATATTAATAGAAATTCCTAGCAGTACAGAAAACTATATTTTTAAACAGTTTTATTTGATAAGACAGAAGATAAGCCACAGGAATCTTACAGATATTGCAAAGATGTAAAGCAATTTTATGCAAATTTATTTCTTCATGTAGCCTTTGTGTAGTTCTGAATTTATTGCTTGAGTTGTCGTGGCAGGCGCGGAAATGAAATCAATTATACGCCCAGTTGGCCATTCGCATACACGAAAGGAAATCGAAATTATTCGAATTAAATGAACGCAATTTCACTTAACTGTGGGTTATACTTAAGAAATGAAAGATATCCCATTAGGTAGAGGCTTTAAATTTTACTCAAATGTACTTGTTTCCCTCGATATTAATACTGTCCAAAATCAAAATTTGTGTAACAGGCAGAGACTTTAAGAGCTAGAAACTACAAACTTAGTGTGTTCAACTTATGCTTGCCCAGGTCAAGTTTGTTTTAAAATTTTGCCACTCTGCCTTTGGAGTTGAAGAACGAAAAGTCGAATTACAAGTCATGATACAAAATGTAGTTTGAATCTTTCCTAAAAATGTCATCTCGATCAGATAACAAACTCGGAGGTTACTCAAAAAACAATATTTCACAGCGTCTAGCAAAAGGAAGAAGAAGAGACGCTAGCTCAATAAAAAAACAAAGTTTGCGGTTTGTTTGCTTTTTCACCACAGACGAGCTTACTTTATGTAGCTTAATGGAACTTTTATTTTCGATTTGCAAGAAAATTATAACACTTTACACAAACTTTGTTAAAATTCTTAACTTTTTTACGAATATGAATTTTAGAGTAACTAATTAGCGACATTAGGATAATTTATGACAAGCTGATCAATTGAAAAGGTCCAATGTTCAGTTCTTTGGCCGTATCATCATAACGGCCTTTTTTAGGGAGTACTCCCAACCCCGAAATGTGTCCCAAATGATGCCATTGTAAGTGTTGTCTCCATATTTACCCATTAAGTTGCTGTAAAAATTAAAGTTTGCTAACAAAGCTTCAAACAATGAATACTATAGTATACATACCTTAAGTGACAATAACCGTACCACCAGGCGCCAGCTCGCCATTTTGCACAATTGCCTGTTGTGTATGTATCATTATCTTGGTCAAAAGTGGAAAATTTCTTACCACGATGATATGAAAGTGAATCACCTGCAGATCCATTTGCTTTGCCCAGAGTGTGTAAGACATATTGTTGATCCTCGTCCCCAATTGCAAATTCATCATATGTCTCAAACCTTTCGTCTCCATCAAAACCCTCGAGTACTATAAGCAACTCATGACTCCTGTCTGAAGTTAGTGCATGTATTTTATCCAAACCCAAAAAGAATTCGCCATTGAGATCTCCAAATCCATTTTTGTATTCAGTCCAGTTCCTATAAAAGTCCACGCTGCCATCTATACGTCTCATTATGATAGTCCATCCTCCATCCCGAGTGATCGCATCACAGGCAACTTTAAAAGGCTGACAACTAAATCTGGGGATGACTGTTTCGTAGATCCCACTAAGCTTCGCTTCACTACAATTACGTGGTTTAGACAATGAATTGAGTTCATTCGATTCCTTGACAAGTCCATTTATCAGATTTCTCTGCTGATCAAGCTCTTTCATTTTCTCTAGGTCTACTTTTATTGATTTTATCTCTGTTGCCTTAAGAACTCCATCTGCCTTCTGAAGCTCAAGCTCCTCTTTGAGAGATTGAATATCAGACTTATTAACACAATTTTCAAACGACTTTCCCTGAAAATCTATCAGATTTCTCAGCTGTTCAAGCTCCGCTTTGAGAGATTTAATATTGGATTCCTTGTCAATATCATTTGCCTTTTGATGCTCTGCTGCCCTAAGAATTCCATCTTCCTTCTGACGCTCAAGCTCCTCTTTGAGATATTTAATGTCGGCTGCCTTAAAAATTTTATCCAAAAACTTTTCTTGACGATCCTGAATATTCAGTGTCTTAACAACTCCATCTATTAACTGCTGCTGACGTTCCTGCTGGGCTCTAAGCAGTTGATTAGCTTGGGAATATATCGACTAAGTATATTGAGTTTATTACCTGAGCTCGGATAATTGTGTAGTCATTGAAAGAAGTAATTTGGTTTCATTAAACTCGGATTGTGGAATTCCATCAGAGAATGAATTTATTGTATTAATCACAAAGATTGTATAAATTATTTTCTGCAACATTTTGCAACTGAACTTTACTGAATGCCTGAGAAGACTGAATAAGTCACATTTGACTTGGGTTTTTAGAAGCGATAGTCGAAGGCACATACATTCTAACATTAGATTATATACAGACTTGACCCGATCTGACTTTAGCTTCGTGAAATTCATCTTGGGCAATTCCTGAAAGCATGTTATCAGCAGATTTATTTCGTAAACAATTTAATCAGTGAACAACTTGATCACTTGTTCGACAGAAAAAAGAAATATATATTTAACTTTTATTAAATTGAAATATATAAAAATAATAAAACATTTTTAACCTAATTTATGTGTAAATTATTGTCCTAATGTAGTATATACAAAATTATATGTAATGCACATAGTATCTAAATTTGCATTCTTACCCACAAAATAATAAGAGTTATCTCATAAAATTAAGACTTGAAATTTTATTCAAAAATGGCGTCTTTCCAAACAATATTCAACCCTATTCATGGGTCTAAAAACCATTACTTTGAAAATATATTATCTATATATTCAGATTATTTTATAAGAATTGGACAACATATATAAAGCGGGTTTTTAGTTGTTAATTCATACAAAGATTTTTTAAATGCGGCAACACTTGGAAAATTTGTAAGAAAATTGCTCATTAAAAGTTTTCACCTGGTGAGAAGCGTTTAAAAGACCAAATCTTGACATTAATTTTCTTCTTTTTTAATTATTATGGATATCAGCTGACGGTCAAAAGTAGCACAAAATCCAAAACAACACGCAATGACAAAATATAGTAACACAAACTTGGAAAGTTACCAGTTCCGAGGGTCAAGAGATTTCAAACTTGCATAACTTTTGTCAAAAATCAGCCGATTTTTATTTGGAATGTCATTTTACCAAGCGTTTAATCTACAAATGGGCTCTACATTTAAAAATATTTCATTTTAAGACATTATTTTCATGTTTTTTGGAATCATAGATAAGGGTCCCACCTTTGACTACTGTATATATAATAAGCTGGTGACTTATATGTTGCTTCTCTGCTTTTGTTGCTACAGGGTATAACACATTTCTTTACACACTTGTTGTGGCTGTCGATAAGAACTGTTGTTGATACGGCAGCTGAGCTGCTAAGTTGATAAGCCGGCCATGACTTTAGAATCAGAGAGAAGTTCAGAGCTTTAAAGTCAAAGACTGAATGAAATTAATCAAAATTAATATATGTACTTGGTAAAAGAATAATACAAAATATAGCGCAAGCTAACTTTGCCGCGCCAAAGCTTGAATACCCTTGCAGTGCCCTGTGTAAGCCGTCAGATTTTTTACAAAATTTGTTAAATGTTGATTTTGAACCGATCGTTCCTATGGCAGCTATATGATATAGTTATCCGATCCGGCCTGCTCTGACATATGTACTGCGTGCAGCAAAAAGACGGATCTGTACCAAGTTTCATCAAGATAGCTTCAAAACTAAGAGACTAGTTTGCATAGAAACAGACGGACACACGGACAGACGGACATGGCTATATCGACTCAGCTCGTCGCCCTGATCAAGAATATATATACTTTATGGGGTCTGTGAGGCTTCCTTCAATGCGTTACACATTTCGTGACAAAAATATAATACTCTGCAAGGGTATAAAAATATAGCAGTAATAAAAATAATAAAAAAAAACATAACAACTTATTTTGAAGCAATTATACATGAGGCAGCCTATCAGAAAAGAAACCACAGGAATCTTACAGATATTGCACAGAGAAGCATTTAACAACTATAACTAATATGAAGCAAAGTAGAGCTAACGTGATGTAGTTAGTCTATTAATTGTGGTTTCAATAAGGAATTTTATTATTTATTATTAAAAGAAAAATTGTATTTAAAATGATATTTATTTATTTTCAAACTACTTTTGACAGGCGCAAACTGTACTTTGTGTATGGAAATTTAAAATTGGACGTTTATCAATAAATTTCTTTTGCTTTAATAGATTGTTTGCACTCTATTCACTCTATTGTTGTTGTTGTGTTATTTGAATGACAAAGTTGAATAACCGATTTCAATCAAAGTTGAAAGTCGCAATTCATCTTGCGCGTTGAGCGCTTTCCTAAAAATGGATTTCTTAAAGACAATTTGTTGATGTCTTCCCATTGCTCATCATGCACACTTTGTATCTGTAGACACACACACACACACACACACAAACAAAGGAGTTGGAGTCATGGGCATGAACCTGATACTTCGGGGGGATATTGGGATATTGGATACTGTCTCCCTACAGTGAGCGCAAATCCGTTACAAACTCGTGAACCGGCTGCCAAAAGACGCAGCAGCTCCTGCAGTTGGAAGTTGCAAGTTGGAAGTTGGATGTTGGAGGAAAGTTCGTGACATGGCATCAACAGTTTGTCATTAAACATTTCGACAATAATTTGCTTTGTGCTCGTATTTATATGCACACTTAAATGTATTTTTTATTTGATATTTTTTTTCATTCCTTCAGTTATTTTTTTGTTATTCGCATTTCTTTTTGGGTTGGCTGACTTCCCGAATTGTTGTAACCGTAGACGCAGTCGGAGTCAGTCCAGAAATTGTTATGGCAGGTAATTTACATAAAAGATAAGTGGATGCAGCATCAAACTTACAATTCTGATTAGCCTGAGAAGACAGCAGAGACTATAGAGACTGTAGAGACTGTAGAGACAGCAGAGACCTGTCTATTGTAGGAAATGTAGCCACGAAATGCGCCTTTTGTTATTGTAAATACACTTTGTGACTTTTTGGCTTTTGTTGTTGCTCTCAATAGTTTTGTTGTGGACTTTGACTTCCTAAAGGTATTAAAAAATATCTAAATAAAATGAAAACTATAGAATATTGTTAGCTACTTGTTGCCGTGTCTCAATTGTTATGGAAATTTTGTATTTGTGCTCAGGTTGCGTATACGACGTGTGTGCACATACTCATAAGGCCATGTGTGTGAACTCTGTGACAGTGACTGCTCCCCCCTTTTTTCTCTCTCTCTCTCTGTCTCTCTCTTTGTCACTCTAGCTGTCTCAGTCTTTCTCTATAAACAATGGCCAGTGGCAGACAGGCCCTGACCCGCTTAGTTAGCGTTATCTGAATCATTCCGAGTCCAAGTTAAAGTCGTAGTCGTAGTTGCGCCAATAAAACAAATTAAAGTCAACAATTGACGGCAGTTAGGACCTGAAGCTACTCGCCTTGAATAAAGCTAAACATTGAGTTTAGCCAACTTTGTTGATCGTCTGTTCAATTGGGTCTTTTCTGCAATGGGCCAACTTGCCTGCTTCTTATCAGCGACCTCATCGAATATTCAGCTTGTGGAGGAGAGAATCGTAGGGAGGAGAATCATTTGGCAATAATATTTTGTGCTGCAATTGTTTGTCCAAAGTTTGCCTCTAGTTTTTGCATTTGCATTTGCGTTTGCGTTTGAGTTTTTTTTTCTCTGCGTTTTGTCTGCTGCCTGACAGTGAATAATTTGCCATTTGAGTTCGTTTTTGGCGTCGTTTAATTTGGCTTTAATGACTTTGAAAAGCGCAAATCAAAAACGCTTTAAGCCCTTTATTCCGCGCCAAATGCCGCTTAAACAGCTGCAATTTAAGCCACATTTTTCAAGTGCTCAAAGAAATTTAATGGGCTTCAAAAATGATTAGGCAAATTGAGGTAAAGGATGCAATTGTTGAATATATTATGATGAAGATAAATAAGATGTATGTTATGTTTGTTTTAGTGAGTTGATTTATTAATAGCAAACTAACGAGGGTCGTTTAAGAAGTAGCTTTCGTTACACACAAGTGATGGATACATTAAGATAGATACTTTGCAGGAATTTTATTGACAAGTATCAGAAAAAATATAGTTCTGTATCTTTTATAAAAGTTAATTATAAATGTAATTGAGCAACTAGTTTAATGGCTAGTTAAAAAGGCAACTGGTGTAAGAAACAAATAGTTATAGGACTATAATAAATGCAACTATTACGTTACTGATTACAAAAGGTTTAGTTGAAAGCAAGTGACATGCCTGTGTAGTCTAGAACAAGTTAAAAACTAGACTCTTTCCCTGCTGGGTATTAATGATGTAGGTCTCTAATCTAAAATGTCTCTGTGAGAGATAGTGCCTTTATATTTATTAAGTCTGTTTTCAGATGTATTACACTTTAAAATTAAGGAAAGGGTATTGAAAACGGATTTAATGTTACAAATTTCAAGAGACTGCGCTAATTTAAAATCCCGAAAACTATACAATTAGTAAACTGAACAATAATAATATTTACATGTAATCTTAATCTTATCTTTTAAGAAACTCAACAATACAATACCGCTATCAATTTTAATAACTAGTTTTTGATTAAATAGAAGTCGACTTTTAATAGTTTTACGACTAAGCAATACAAAAGAAAGCACTTGAAAAATGTCAAGTGGGCACTCGAAGTCACCTACTGTCTACTGATAGCCCAGTAGTTGACTCAGCAGTCAATATTTATGCCGTTACACACACACAACACACACACGCACACACACACACTAGGCATACGCACAACAAGCGACAGTTTTTCTTATCAAAAATGTATAAAGAAATTTCCATCGATCGACTTTAGTGTATACCTCTCCATATGAGCGGGTGGCGCCTTCGCCTTAGTACCCTCTCCCTTTCCCTCTCCTTCTCCTTTCTCTTCCTCTTCTTTACAAAACTGGGATGCGGGATGCTGATGAGTGTGTGTGCGTGGGTGTGTGGTGTGTGGCAAGTTGGGATACGCAGGCAGCGAGCTACGCGCACTTTATGTTTGCCTGAAACTTTTGGCATTCTTATCATTTCCCAAGAGAGGCGTGTGAAAATCAATGCCGAGTATAGAAAAAAAATGCGTGACGTCAGAGCAACAAGAGTAGCAAGAGGAAGAGGAGCAGGGCCAAACAGTTGTTGCATTAGAAATTGAGATAGAGCGTGAGAGAAGGCAACAACATGTGGCATTAGCTCAAAAATGTAGCGCACTTTTTGATAGTTTATGACAGACTGAGAGAGAAAAAGAGAGATGCACTGCAAAAAAAAGAGACCAACAACTTAAAATATGTACGGTAAATTGTTCTTTAAATATTAATTTAACAAGAAAAACTTTAATATAAGAATATAAATCTTAAAATTCTAAGAAAACGTTCATGTATATTTATCACTTTATCTTTTATTATACAAATAAAAATAATTATTTTTAAGAGGTTGAGAAGTTTAATTTTATTTTGAGAATTGTTGTTATTTTGTTGAGAACCAAGTATTTTCATTATTTGGGTTCTTAAGTGGTTCTTAATTTTGAAATCCTCTTATTATCAGTGTAAAAATTTAATTGAAGGAGAGAGTAACGGCACATTTTGGAATTCTCTGGAACGATAGAACCTTTTTTATCAGTGTAGGGAAGCAGAGAGAGTGAAGTGAGAAGGAGCGTGAGAAAAGGAAGTTGGGAAGAGAGGACGACACATATTTCGGGATTCTCTGGGATGCTGTCTCCTGTTCTCTGGGCCTCTGTTTGTCTCTTGACACGAACCGCAAGTTTGTCGCTTTCGCTGTATGCGTGGATGCTGCGTAACCACAACAAAATTTGCACCACTGAGCCACCCACTTTCTCTCTCTCTCTCTCCCCTACTTACTACCCTTCGCCCTCACTCTCCTCGTTCTCATGTTTCACCTAGCTTAGTATGCGTGATGCTGTTGGGAGTTTTGTTAGCCTGTTCGCCTAAAATGCGTGTCGTTGTGATAATGTGTGCAACATCGTTAGTTGTGTATCAATGTGTGTGTGAATGTGTGTGTGAGAGTGTGTATGTGTAACTGTTACTCTGACTATGACTAACATCCCCAAACATCTAGCAAACACCCTCGTTTTCCAACCTCTGTGCGCCGTATACATTTGAGAAGTAAAATCTACGCCAAGTCGCGCACTTGAGCCAATCTGGCTCTCTTTCTCTCTCTCTGTACTTATATATGCGCTATAAAAAAGTTGTTTTATATATAAAGAGATGGTAAATCCCTAACAAAATGGGATTATCCCAGAAGAACTCTGCTCGAAAAGTGACTCCGTAAAACGAGAGGAGGAAGCTACTTGGAGCGAGGACTCAAGTGAGCCCAACTCCAAATCCACCACTCAAAAGGCAACACACACTCAAACACACAGCTACTCTGCCAGTGTTGCCAATTTGGCGTTTTTTCGGATAAATTTATAATTTTTAAGATACTTTACCAGAAAAAAGGCTAAGCATTTCGGTAAGTTTGACAAGACTAAAAGTTTAACAAGCGCATAGTTAAGATTGTAAATGTTTACCAAAATAAGTAAGAATTTATTTTAGAATTTAAGATTTCAACAACAGATCAAAAATAAGACAAGAAACTTTAAATTTACTGGCTAACTCAAACTCCTTAAAATAGTATGGTAAACAGAAAAATCTTTTTAATATTACAAGAAATGGTTGAATGTTAATTTTCTATACAACTTGATTCATTTTTTCAGAAATTTGCTTGGAAGGTATTTGGGATAGTATCAGCAGATCTTTGATGTATATATAATAAGCTATAATGACTACTAGGACTTTGACAATCTCATGCTTCCTTTGTAATTTCAACATGAAATAAGCTTTTAAATTATATATACTAAAAAAGTTTGAAATAAAACAATTTGTCCTATTTTTTGTACTCTATTTTATTTTGTAGCCTTATCTTACTGGTAATTTTGACCTTTTATGCTGGCTGTCATCACTGTCACTCATAGGCTGTCAGACGGACAGTGACGCAGCCTGTGGCAGTGGCAGCGACGCTGACGGCGACGCCGCGTTGCACGCACACAACGAAAAATGTTGAATTTTGGCGCCTTCATCGACCAGGCGAGCAGCAAAATCAGTTGGTTAGAAATAAAATAAAATGTTGCCATGACAGCGGCAGCTGCCTCTTCTCTCTCACTCTCTCTCACACATTCTACCTCTCTCCCTTATTGCCTCTCTCACTTTCTCCGTCTCTCTGTGTTTTCTTGTCTCGTGTCCTTGCCTCGTTTTGTAGCTCAAGGACTCAACAGCAGCAGCTCGTGCTAATTTTGCTGACCTTGTTTCCCAGTTTCTCTTTCGCTCTTTACCCCGCCACACTCTCTATCTATCTTCCGCATGTCCTTGCTCTGTGTGTGTATCCTGCGTATTGCAAATTATTTTTATGTTGCCACGCTTTGGAATGTGCCACCGGAAGTGTTGCTTGCCACACTTTGCTGTTCGCCTGGGACACAGGATGCTTTTTGCGTTTGATTTCAGGGACAAATATAATGATTGATGGAAGCGGTTGCTATGGCAAAAATTGCCGACAGCCGGAAGAGAAATATATTCCAGAGAGAAAAAAAGAGACAGAAAGGTTGAGACAGAAAGGTTGAGACAGCAAGAGTGAGTGAAAAAAGAAAACAGAGTGTTGTGCATTCAACAGGCTGAGCTCAACAGGAATAAGCAGAGATTGTGAGTAGATGTGACGTCATCTTTTGTGAGTGTAAAGAGTGCAAAGGAATATTGAGAGAAAAGAGATAAAATTCTGCTTTAATGAGGAGAAAGGGAACAAATAAGAGAACAAATTGAAAGGATGCTTTAGTTGTTCTGGCAGAAGTTGCCTTTAAAATATAAAAATAAATCAGAAATTTTAGGCACATTTAAAAATATGGAGGAAACTGCATATATTTTAAATAAGACTTTGAAATATAAAAATAGTTCAGGAATTAACAAGTATTGTTATATTAAATATCTTAAATGTTCCGAAAATTGTTCCATTATTTGGACAATGAAAGTTTACAACAGATGTCTACGGTAAACATACTGTTGTACAGGAAGTCTACTATTTTGAGCTGCTAATCTTCTTTATTTAATTAATATTAATCTATTAAATTTTGCATAAGAAGAATCCTTGATTTATATATTTTTCTTTTTGGTTTTGCTCATATTTTTGTACATGTGATCTCCATTTTTATTTGAAATCCTTTTTTTGAGTTCTAATATTCTTAAAAAACCTTTAAAATAGTTGTAACTTGTGTATTTTCTCCTGATTTCTTAAACCTTTTTTTCTTATAATTACAAATTTGTTGCCCATCGTTTATACCTGTCCAATTAGAGTATAAATGTGAGTCAACTAAGGTAAATAAAGCTATTAGATAAAACTTTACCAGCTCGATTATACGACTTAATAGACAATAGATGTCTAACATTCTTTCGATTCGATTATCCTACTTAATATTAATTAGACGTCTTATTATTCTTTTATTTATTTGGAGAGTACTTTACTTCAAAGAAACATTCCAGTTGAACAAATTTGTGTGCTGTGACTAAAGCTAAAGTTAAAGTTGAATGATTTGCATTCCACATGTTGCACAAAAGCAACCTTAGGGTCAATTATGCTGTCTGGCTGTTTGGTTGCAACTAAGTTTGACCTGTGGAAGCTGCTGCTGTTGCCAAGGCTATACGGCAGCCCCAATAGATTCCCAATCCCCAACTATGACCAAGTATTTATATGGCTTTTTGCCAGCCCTCCCTCTAGTTAGTTGGCGATGTTCTCTATAATTTTGTTGGCATGCCAAAAAAAAAGAAGCGAACTTGCCACATGCAAATCTGCCTAGACTTTTGGACCCTTTTGGACAGCCAACACTTTGTGTTTGTTAGCGGAAGAGGAGAAGAGGGGATGAGAAGAGGAGAGGGGAAAAAGCAACGACAACTAGCACTTAACTTGGCTTTGATTTGAAGTTCGTGTCCCTATGCGAACTCTGCAACTAAGACGACGACGACTCTAACACCTTGCCAAGATTGCACTCACAGAGAGAGAGCGAGAAAGAGAAGGGAGAAAGAGGAAGATATAGAGTGGGAGTGAGAGGGATAGAGAACAACTGTAGTTGCTGTTTGAGTGAGTGATTACCGTTGTTGTGGCTGTGGGGGCTTCTCAAGTGGAAGTCGGTCGCAACAGGTTACCCATGGGAAAACCTGACCCAACCAACCAATTACCCAAGCTCAGACCTCTATCTTCCCTCTCTGCCTCTTCTCTCTACCGCTCAGCTTGCCACTCTGTCGATTTTTAGACCCTGTACTTAGAAAAACAGAGAGTAAGAAACGTGAGTAGTAAAAGCTAAACACCAAATCTTTCAAGCAGGTTTCTCTAAAGGTTGCTTAAATAAAATAAATAACTACAAAATCAAGTTAAAAGTGATCTTGAGTTTTGGCACTTTTTATATAGTATGATATATCCCAATCTTAACAAAGGCTTTTGCACAGATTTAAGTCACAATAAGCAGAATATAACTCTAATAATACCACACACAATTACTTTTCAATTATGTTAATAAATACCTAATGATAAACTTTTATATATTTTCATTAATTATGGTTTCTTAATTAATTTTTATCAATATTTACTTATTTGAATTTCTGGTAGTACAGGGTCTCCCACAGTTGAGCATGCCTCACTGTAGCCTTTTCTATTTTTGCAGTATGCTGCTGATTTTGATTTTGAAATTTGAACTTGAGGCTAAAGGTAAAAATTGTTTGCCAAGTAATTGGCGCATAACGAGGCTGCGAATTGTGAGAAGTAAAGTGAGAAAGAGAGAGGGACACAGAGGAGGAGAGACAGTAAGAGACGGAGAGATATATAGAGCCAGCAGGCAAAGGAGTTGGCGTTGGCCTGGTCATAACATTTTGGCCAAGTGCGTTAGAACGTTGAAACCAACGCCCCAACTTCAACTCACAGTCTTAGCCACAAAAGTCGTGCAACTGCAACATACACAACAGCAACAACAGCAATAACAAAGACAACAACAAATCAAGCGTCAGGTGCATTTCCATCAGCGATAATTCGCTGTTGTTGTTGCTGTTGTTGCATCGATTGCGGAAAAACTTGCAACAGCCGCTGCCTATCACAGATCTGAGTTTGAAGCTGCAACAATTGTCTTTGGCCGCAAATGCAACTGCAACTGCAACAGCAAACTGAGGCATATTATTTGCACTTTATTATCACGTTAGTAAAATGAGCAAAACGTGCAGCAATCGTCTGTGAAGGGGAAGGGGCAAGGGGCAGCCAAAGGGGGGTCCAACCGAATGGACAAATGAACGAGGCGTATTGCGCCCACCCACCCCCAAATATATATATAGCTAATAAAAAGATACAAAAAAGGCTATCTTTAGCAGGCCAAAGATTTAATACTCTTCAACTCTCGACTGATTTCTGCTATATCATATAAATAGTAGTCCTGACTAAAATTAAATTCTTCCTTGATATGGCCAAGACTATCAAATACACAATCTCTAAGGTCGGTAAAGATATCTCAAAGTATTTCATAATAAAGATGGATTTCCCAGCAAAGGATCCCATGGCAGCAACATAAGTATATTAAATTGTCAGTAGGTAAGAGAAAGTACTATAGTAAACTAAATAATCTGTGAGTTTAGTTAAGACGTCCAAAAAGACATCCCATGGCAGCTATATGTTATAGTATCCCGATCTCCATCAAATTCCGTCAGGTTATATACATAAGATAATACTAAACACATAATCTGCAAGTTAAATTGCGATATATCAAAATACAAGAAAGTTTCTCATGCTAAAGTTTAAAGTTCAACCGATCGTTTCTATGACAGCTATATTATATGGTACGTAATCTAGCCTTATCTACCCTTGGTCAGGAAAAATAAGTCAATACGAAGTAGACCATCCATAAGTTTGATGAAGATATCTCAAAAAACCAAATGTTTATTCATAGTAGGATTAATTTTCAAACGTATGAAACTTATTTGAATATAAACAGATAAACTTGGCTCAATTCAATTCCATTCTTGGTCCTGATCAAGAAGATGTATACTTAATGTCGACTGTCTCCCCTTTCTTAAATGCGTTATATATATTGTGAAAAGTTATAATACCCTCTGCAAGGGTATAGATATAGTTGCTGCAGCCTGTTTGTGGCTGCCACATGTTGCTGTTGCTGCTGTTGCTGCTGTTGCTGCTGCTGCTGCTGCTGCAACTGGCCGGCTGCTTGGCCAGTGGCTGCCTGCACCTTTGACCTTTGCCAGGGCTATCACAACAACAGCAACAATATACAAATTTAAAGTCTAATTTCATATTTTGAATGGAATGCAATCAATGAGACTGCCAGGCAATATAGCATATAGGGGCAAGAGGGTTAAGGGGCTAAGGAGGTAGACTACTAAAAGTTGCCTTAATAGCCAAACATTTTTATTCATATTTAATGTTTTCCTTACTTTGTTTTTTTGCCCAGTTTGCAATCTGTGCCAGACATTTGAATGAAGTAAAAGGGGGCATGCCACAAAGGGAGGAATATACGGAAAGGGGATATAACAAAAGCGGTTAAGTGGGGCTTAAGTTTAATGTTTGGTGGGAATGGTTAAACAATTTAAGTTGCTATTTTTAACGCATAAATTTAATTAATTAATATTTAATGTGTGTCTGGTTTTTTTTTTGGGAAAGTGTGAAGGGAAGTGTGAAAGAGAGGAAATTTTTAATAGATATAGGTCTATGTAATGAATGAACTTTCTATTAAGAATATCTTACAAATATTATTTAGAACATATATTAAAATAAATATAATTTAAAGCTTTACTATAAGAATTTTGGAAAGCTGAAATAAGAAAACTGAACTAATTGTTGTTAGTAAATATCTAAATAAATTACCTATACTTTGATAATATTTCAGGATTTTGAAAACAAACGTGCCTAAGAAGTTAATTACAATTAAAAATCAAAACTGAAAATTTTGAAATAACCAATTTGAAGTGGACAGTAAGGGATTTATTAAGTTTATTATATAATAAATTGATTACTTTATAAATTTAGTTATTTTTATATCATTACATTATGTTTAATTTTGTGAAAATATTGATAGCCAGCTTTAACAATTAAAACTTGTAGAAGTCTCGCCTGATCTCCCATTCCAAACGAATAAATCTTTGCATGAATTAGAAAAACACACTTCTGATAAGTTCAGTTTTTGTTTTTAGTTTCTTGTTTTTGTATTAAAGTGAAATGCGATTCCATTCATGGAAAAGGCTCGTTATACAATTCTGCGAAATCAGAGAACAACTGTGCCCACAATTGAGAGTGTCTTTGATGAGAGGAGAGTTTGAGGGGGGCATATGTATAAGAAGAAGAAGAGCTAGTTATACGTATAGTAAGTGCCACACAATCCGATCGACTCTTGACTTTTAGATGCAAGCCGCCCACAAATTAGCTGGCCAATAAAATTGGCAATTAGCAAAACATTTGTACGCACTGGCAAATGTGTTGGCTCTTGTTGTTGTAGTTGTTGTTGTTGCTGCTGTTGATGTTGCTGATGTTGCAGTTGCAGTTGTTGCTGTTGGTGTTGTTGATGGCAGTTGATGGCCAAAACGTGAGCGAGGCGTGAGCCATAAATACGATTGCAAATGGCAGCAATTAACGCCGCGTTCGAATTCGAAACCGAAACTATGGACAGAAATACTCTCCTTAAACTGACCTCCCCTTTCAACTTTACTCCTCTGTCTGCCCCTGCCACATGTGGCAAGTCTGTCTGTTGCAGTTCAGCGGCCGTTTTCATAAACATAAAAAGCCAATTTCAATAACATTTTCCAACTGCAACATGAGGCGGCAACAGCAGCATCAGCAATGGGTTGCAATATGTTGCTGGCAACCTGGCAACAGTTGCTACAAATTTGTTGATGCCACCCGACAATTGTTGTTGTGGTTTTTAGCTAGAATATCGTTTATTGAAACATTAATTGCCCATGTGAAAATCAATTTCAAATAGTTCAACAACTTTTCAGGCATCCTAATGCTGTTGTTGCTGCTGCTGTTGCTGTTGTTGCTGCTGTTGCTGCTGTTGCTGCCGCTATAGTTGTTGCTGTAGTTATTTGCATTTTTTGCCTCTTCTCGTGTTGCTTGAGACACTTGTTTAACTTTGTGTTGCTTCAGTTACGTCTCGAATGCTGCTGTTGTTGTTGCTCTGATTGTTGCAGTTGTTGTTGCTGTTGTCGTTGTCGTTGTTGTTGCTATCGTTGAGGTCGTCGCCTATTGCTCAGTTTTTGCTTCCTTTTTCCACTGCGATAATTGAAATTTGATGTTATTTGCGTCTAGTTGTGTGTGTTTGTTTGTGTATTTGTGAGAGCAATTTGTGATCTTTAAAGAGTGTTAAGTGAATATCGAAATTAATTCCTATAAATGTTGCCTACAGAAAACATTTATAAAAACAAATAAAATGAGCTTGGATCGCACACTTAAAGAAAGACTAAGGTAATCAATGGTATGTAGAGAAGAAATGCAGTCGGAAAGAGTTAAGAAGTACATATAGTTAGTGAGGTAAATGATAAGAACCAAAAGCAGCTATAAAGAAATTAAAAATACAGGAAAATATATATTTTAAAAGATAACAAAATAGTCAAAATAAGTACTTGGCAACTTAAAAATGTTTATACAATATACAATGAAGGAAAGAGTCTTTGTTGGAAAGGGTATAGGGTATGTCAAGCCTTGGTTCACTTGATATAGCCGCTCCCACTAATTTAATTTGTCATTCTCCTAAGATTAACGCTTATTTATACAAGAAATTTGATGAGGATATCGATTTTGTTTGCTTGTAGTTTCTTTCTTTTGTTGTGATCATAACATTGCTATTTTCAGGAAGTATTGATGCTATAACACTTTTAAAATGCTTTTAGTGATACAGAATAAGATGCATAATAAAGGTTTAAATAAAATTGTAATTATAGAGCTTTTTCATGTGTCGTTTTTAGTATCGTTCTCTGTTATACTAATATAATATATAATAACAGAATTTAAGATAGGTTTACACTGCATCTATGCTTTCGATACCCTGTAAACAATAGTAAAAGACAATTTGAACTAAATATAAACAATCAGACGAGTATTTGCAAAGTACTTATATAACATAATTAATTTCTGTAAGGGATAGGCTGTAATTATTCAAGCTGTTTGAATGATTGACAATTATTTATGTACACATTGAATTTCGATGCGATTTTGAGTCTCAGTTTTAGTTCCCGTTTCAGTTCCAGTTCCAGTTCACAGCTTAATCACATGTTGTCTGTGGCAGTTGCAACACCTACGGAGAAGTTTCAACTTGAGATACACAAAACGATTGACAACCCAAACTGTCAACGCATTTGAAAATCGCTTTGACTGAGTGCCAAAGCCACGCCCCATTGTTAGTTGTTGTTATTGTTCTTGTTGTTGTTGTTATTGTTGGTGTTGCTGTCGCCGCCGGTGGCAATGGCGAACGACACTTGGCCCCCAGTCACAAGTCGCATAATGAAAATGTCAACTTCGTTGCCTGCAAGGCGCAAAGTCCACTTGAGAGTCAGGCAAACCAGCCAGGCAAATAAATAAAGCTAAGTAAAATGGTTAGCAACGAACTAAGTATACCCTAACTCTATAATTGTAGTGCTAACTTAATTAAAACTAAATATTTAACCTATTCAACAAACTTGCTTTTGAGTTGCCTTTCTACTGTTAAAGTATTTAAATAAGTTTAGTAAGTAAATTTTAATAAACAGTGGAAATTGAAACTTATTTACCTTATTAGGAAATTGTTTTAGAAATAAATTTTGTATTATTTTCAAATTTTAAATATTTTAGTTATAAGGAAAGCTGTAAGCTAAGTACTTTAAATTACTATTTCTGAGCGAGTTCTTAGAATTTGTTTATATGTTCTGCTAAAGAGAAGAGTTCAAATTAATATAAAAATAATTAAAAAGATTTGACTGAAGAGATAAAGTTATATTGATTTGTAAGGAACTTATGTAAACTTGTTCAATTAAACCAATGATAAGTTCCGATTGAAGTGAAACTCATTTAACAATATACTTTTATTTTATACATATGCTAAGTTCTATTGAAATAATTAAAATACTTACTTTAATGTAGCTAATAACAGTAGCTAATAAAGTTGAATAAGTTCAATGATAAATGCCAAATGCCCGCAGCAAGTGTATTTATTGAGAGACAAACGAGACAAAAGTTCAGCAACTGCAACGCAAATATCACGCGTGATTCATCGGCAACAACAGCAACATCAACAACAACAATTGTTGCAGAAAACACCCACACACGCACACACACATATAACTATACTCTCACACACACACACACATACACATATGCAAATGTTGCTGCTGTTGCCGTTAGATGAAGCTCATTTCAACGCGTTTTTATGCTTGTTAGAGCAACGCCCGCGTCGGTTTTTACCAGGGTTAGGGTATCCAGACAGGGACGAAGAGCTGGGGAAATGATAGAGGAGATCAGAGTGGAGATCATTGAGAGGGCGGGGGAAACTTCAAGTCTGCACTTTTCTTATTTATTAAGCTCACAAAGTCGTAATTATGCAAAAGCTACAAGAGTTTATGGGCCAACAGCAACAACAGTTGTTGTTGTCGCTGTTACTGCAGTTGTAGTTGTTGCTAATGTGATATTTGTTATTGCTGCTGTTAACTGCAACACTTTTAATGCCTGTTTTTTCTCTTTTTCTTTTTTTTTGCGCTGCTTACACAATTTTCCATTTAATTACCAGACATTAATAGACAATCTTTTGTCACAAGACAAATCGAATGTACTTGAACCCCCGCAACAATTGTAATCGATAAAAACAAAAGTGCAAAGCAACAACAGCAACAACAACAGCAGCAATTGCAACTGGCAACAACACAAATTTTGGCATTCAATTCGAATTTGGAATAAGTCGCTGATTTTGTCGTTTGGTGTCTGCGATAAGACAAAGTCTACGATTTTCGATTCAGAATCTTGCAATATTGGCCAACTCTCAGCTCGTATTTTATATGCCCTTGCCAACTAACAACTACAATGATTGAGAGAGAGGGTAAATCAACTTTGATAAAGAGTTTGGCAGAATTAAAAATTCAATTTGTATAGATATATGTAAGCGTTAACCCAATTAATGAACGACACTGATCGTTCTAGGATTATATAATCTGTTAAATATATTTTCAATCTTTCCAATTTGTCGAAAATTTACCTACAAATGTTCTCTCAATTTTCCAGCTACCATGAATATTTTCAAGGCTACTTGTAGAAGAAAATAATATGTTATCTGTAATATATAATAATTCACATAGGTTTTAATTTTAAATACTCCGAATATTTTTCTACTTTTTCAAGAATATTGACTGTTTTCATAACGAGAGACTGAACCTTTTCTCGTTTCTGATAATTCTAGGATTGTCTTTGATATGTTTTAAAATTTCAGACAGGCTTACTTTAGTTAATTTACATCCATTGTTATTTTAAATTTGTATTTAATTTTTAACTTTGAGTACTCGTAACTTAGAATCTTCTCCCAAATTTAAACAATCCAGACCGTAGTTTCTTAAGTATTCTTATCTCACATGTAGTGTTAAATAAACGATATTAGTTCTGTCTAAATTTGTTGTTTTTAAGTAATCGATACACCGATCAATAGATTACTTAGGGTATTTAGTTAGGCGGTGTAAATATCAGTTTGCTGCTGTTGGCGTTTTAAGGTGCCGCCGTTAAAAGTTGCGCTCTACAAACCAAAATCGCAGCTTAACGTGACCCGCTTGCTGGGTTACCCTGCACTTCCTCCCTCTAGGCCCTAGCCCAGTTAGCAAAGGGCTAGGGCTGCTGACAGTAGCAACAACAACAACAACTATAGTAACAACAATAACAGCGATGGCGATGACGATGACGACAATTTGGCAATCATTTGCATATCGATGCAATGATCATTGCTCGTTTAAAGGCTCAGGAGGGAACGTGTTGGCATTTTGCATATGCTGCCACATTGTCATGTTGCCCCCTGCCACAGTCTCTGCCTCAGTCTCCTCCTCTGCCTCTGCCTCTGCCTCAATTGCTGCCTACATAATAAACAACAATCGTTGATCGTTAAAGATTTATCGCGTCTTGGTGATAATTTCAACTTAATTACAATTGAATTGCATTTAAAATTGTCGCGTCTTTTTGATTGTTTTTCAATTTCCCTCTCAAATAGACCTCTTCTTCTTCTTCATCAGTTACATCGTTGTTGTTGCCGTTGTTTACGTTAACAAATTCGACGCATAATTCTCCCAAGCAAATGTTGAGTTCAATGTTTTGTTTTCAAAATGTATTTTGTCTACAAAATCCTTGAAGTGAGTCAATAATCTTTCACAGATACACAGATACACCCCTCACACACACACACACACACCCACCCCAGTAGAAGAAGCTCAAGCTCAGCTCATTTACAAATTGTTAAAATTCTTCCGCAAAAGAAAAACAAAACAACCAATAAGAAACAAATAAAGAATCAAATGAAATTTCGTTTTCTTTTCTTGTCAGACGCATCTGATTATTCCCATAGGCTGGCTATAGGCCTATACTTCAAGTCAACGCACTTTGCGGGGGACTCATGAATTTTACTACAATTGCCGCTTTACGCACATTTTTCAAGTTGTTGGTGTTGCTGGAATCGAAAACGAATTGATTGATATGATGAAGACTGCTTGAATTTCATGTAAATTTATTCATGTGACGAGAGTTACATGCATAAATAAACCTGATGAGGCAAAGGACTTGGAAATATCAGAATTTAAAATCATTGCCATGGAAAGATTTTTCGAATTTCATTAACAATTTCAAATAGCACTGCTTTAGGTAGTGGTAAGTAGTACACTGCTTGAAAGGGGAGACTGCTTTGCTGTCCACTTCACTTCATACTGCTTTGACCACTGTTGCCAACTGCTCGCCAGACTCGACTGTTACTCGACTGTTAACTCAGTCGCCCCTTTTGGCGACTTGTAGAACTACTGGTAAAATCGCGGCAATCGTTTAAAAACCGATAGTCTATCGATATTTGCTATCGCAGCAAATAAATAGAAAAATTTGTTTAATAAAAAATTCGCGTAAGCGAAAAACTCTGCAAAATTCAGAGAAACTCAAAAAAATTGCAAGGAAAAGCCTTTCAAAGTTTCAGGGAGGTAGCTTTCCACCTGCATTTTCAAGTAAGACAACTTTTCGGCTACCCAAAAACGAAAAGGATCCAAAAATATTGGTGAAATAGTTTCGACGCGGACCTCGCAAAAGCGCTCCCAAAAAACCATATGCTGTCGACTTTTGGAACTATGGAATTTGATGCTAGCGCCGCCACCAAGAGAGCCCGTCTAGTTTTGGAACTAATTTGCAAGAGAGAGATTTCGTTTCTTCTTTATTCAACTCTGAGGAGAGCAGTCTTTGCTTCAACGCGGTTGCGGACGGTTTTGTGGGGCCAGTCAGAAAGAATTAATTTTCGGTGTGTCGGTAAATAAATTCGCTTAATTTATTTGTAATGGGTAACCTGGACGATGATGGAGCTAACTTTGATGTAAGCTACGTCAATAGCAATGGCAATGGGAATGCAAAGCCAACAACTCCAATAAGCAATGGACACATTCCCAATAAAACATTTGTTGAACGAGAGGTGAAGTTGCAAAAGGAAAAACAGATTAATGTGGTGGAGACGGAGGAGCAGCTGCTGCGATTAAAGGAGCTCAAGTTCTCGGCACCGGCATACAAAGAGATTCGCACGCGTTCTGGGGGCCTAAATTTCAAGGTGAGCCGAAATAAAAAACAACAAAAAGCAAACACAGAAGGCGAGGCATTTGTTGAAGAAGAAGAATTTTACTCTTACTGCTTGCTTTTTGCTTTGCTTCTTGTTCTTATTCTTATTCTCTTCGTGCCGGTGCTTCATTAATTTTGTGTGTATGTGCAAAGAGTTGCGCGGATGAGTAAGCAGCAAACGCGTGTGTGAGAAGAGAGCGACGCGCCAAAAAAAACTAAAGAGTGTTGGGTGTGTGTTTGCAGTCAGCTGCTGTTAAACATGTCAAGGGGGGAGAGAGATGGATAATGCAATTGGCGCCTCTTGCATTTGGCCTAGTTTTTCTAGGTCACATTTTTTCAGCTGTTCCTTCGACACTGCAGTGTTTTGTCATCTCTAGCTTCCCCTCTCCCTGTCGCTCCATCACTTGCGGCGTGTGTTTCTCTCTTGTTTGTTTTGGGCACTCTCTTTTGCAGTTTGTTTTTGTTACCCCGGCAACTGGGACACATGTCCTGGGAGAGCATGTTTGTTTATTGTCCATTGTAACGCACAACAAACAAATACAGTGCCGCCATTTTAGCTAATTTATAGCTAGATTTAGCAACTTTGTAATTGCAAAAGCTATTAAATTACTAGGAAATGCAATTAACGAGAAATCTGGTTATTTTAAAAGTAAATCGATTACTCTTTCAGATTAACTGATTGTCATCAATATACAAAGGAAAATCCATATATTCTCTAATGATATTTATATTGGGTACAGAAAAATAGTATATTAAAAGTATTTGAATATTTAAATGATGGAATTATTTAGCAGATAGCTTTGTGGTGCGGGAAAATCCATTTAGTCAGTTTTGAAACAACTACTAACTACAAATTGTAGTGAAACCCATAAGTCAAGATCATTATAAGAAATTTAAATATATTATGAATGATTTATAAATTAAAAAGTCTGATAAATTTACAGTTAGATAAAGTGCTATGTGTTGCTTCAAATAAAATAACACTCTTAGCACTTTCTTTGGCAGATTCTTTATTACTTTCCAGTTATTTCTAGCTATGCTTTTAAATTTAACAAGCTGTTTTAGCCAAAAAAAAAATGCAGTCAACACTGTTCCTATCTATAAGTACCTCCCAAATTCCCCTATGCTATATTTCTATAGACTGAACTATTGTCACACCACCAGACTTGTTATCAGCTAATACTCATACAGTATACAACGAATTTTACGTAAAGCTTAAATGAGAATGCGGTTCTTTAGCCAGTGAATGAATCACTTGCCCCTCACGACCGTTAAATGGTATATGTATATGGGAATAGAAGCATATATGTACATACATTTTTTTTGGTGCGTTCTTATTTTCCAAGATAACTGACGGACTTTGCAAAGGCGTTGATTTGTTATCGGGATTTCTGCAGCGAGCCAAATTGACTTGAAATTAAATTCAATCGATTTCTTAAAGCATTTTTAATGGGAATACCCATTGAGAATATATCTAATGAGCCCACTCACCAAATTGCAGCTCAATAGCTCTAAGCATATCGAAGTTGTCCAGCAAGGACATTACATAAATTATTAATCGATTTATTAAATCATTTTCAATTGAAAACCCTGTCAGAAATACATCTAAGAAGGTAGAAATTAACTTGAAATAATTTTCAAGCAAGTAAGTGAAAAAAAACGATTGACAGAAAAATTAAGCTTTATAGCCTAAGGGCCGTTTTCTCATCTTGTCGTTAACCTTAAAGGGAAGATAAACTTGCAGTTAAGAGAACAAAATCGACCCTAAGAATATCAATCTTATGATGATATTGGGACCCTTAAATAATATTTAATCGATTCATTACAGAGTTTTCAATAGAAAGCCCCATAAGATCCATATCTAAATGAAGCTACAGACAAACTTTCAGTTTTATATCTCTAAAAATGCTGGAATTATGATACTGGGGAATCACTTTCAAGCAAAGTTGACTTGAAAGAGTTTTTAATCGATTTATTGCAGCAGTTTTTAAAAGAGAACCCCAATAGAAATATATCTAAAATGATACTGTCAGATTTCACCGTCATAGGTCTATAAATATCAGAGTTATAATAACAGAGGACAATTTCTCAGTAAGTTAACATAAATATTGCTTTATATGTATTTCTGCTTCTCACATCACAGTTCAAGTTAAACTCAGCTAATTGAGTAACAAAAGTATCTCATAGATAGTGTCGTGTCAGTTTATTATCAGATAGCTCGAATTCCCAACATTTACCACTCGTTGAAATTATAAATCATTATCTATAATTGTTGTACATGGGCTTTGTAAGCATTTGTTGTTATGTAGAGTCCTACTTTTATTTATTTACTTGACTTGTTTTAAATTTTATCTACATTTGTTCGACTTGCGTACATGTGTACTTCGATTGGAGTGTATCTATAATCGGATATACCCCAATACACGTTTAGTCCATTAAATAGGGCAATTGCGTGCAATATTTGGAGTCGTTTCTGTGGATATTATAAACAAGTTGGAAGTCAGACGATCATAAACACGACACATTGTCGTCGTGCGAGGCATTCATTGTTATATAATTTAGGTTTATATATAGCAAAAAATGTCGTCGGGGGGTCGCCCCCAATAACTACAACAATAATAATAAACATAATAAAAAACTGCCCAGTTTAATGAGCTCTTCGTTTATTGCGAGAGGAAAGAGCTTGGGGTTTCTTTTTAAATTAGAAAAGAATTTATGCAAAAAGAGCGTAATTGTTTATTAATTACTGGACTGTTTCCAAGTGCTTGATAACTGAACCGATATTAGCCTATATTCCAATTAATAAATAACTTAACGCACCGTCAAACATGTGTGACATGCTCTACATGCATACCTTTAATTTAGTTAGAGGTACAAATACTTAACTAGTATATGTTAGTTAATTTTATGGCTTCCATATAAAGCTTGTTCGTACTTGCTCTCTCTCTTTCACACTCAGCACGACTTCACTGTCCCAATAAGAGCGAATGAACAGACGATTTTAAAACACTTTTTTTTGTATTCTTGTAGTAAAATGTTAATTGGCTGACTGACGATACAACAACAGAGTGTGTTTCGAGTATGTTGTGTGTGTGTGTGTATTAGAGGTGTACGAAATAAGCAAATGATACTGTGAAATAACATATGAGATGCAGGTCATGTGTTGATTACCAAAAGGTCTTCAACACACACCCTTGGGGATCGCAACAATCACAACTTGTCGAGTGGAAGAATAAGATTTTTGTAAATTTGTACTTTGAGTGCTAAAAATAACACAATACTCCGAGAGGTTATCATCCGTAACCCTTACAAATTGGCCAACCAACAGAAATCTAAAAATAAGATAATATTCCAAAATATACAGCTACTACTCCGAAATCAACTGAACTGTAACCTCTCAAAATTACTGTATTACGAAGCTCAAAAGCTTTACACTATAAAAAATTTACTTTCTGAATACAAAGTACACAGTTTTAACGCAAATTCATCATATTATATTAACTTAAAGCCTTTTTTAAGCAAACAAATGTGTACTTTTAAAAGCAAGATGGAAAACATTGCTGTAAAGATGATAATGAGTAATCCATGTTTAATTTTTATTATTGATATGTAAATTACTTATCTAAAATCCCTGGGATATTTTCATGATATTAAAGATTGCGAGGAAAATTGTATTTGAGAAGCTTTTTGAGAGGTGAAAAGTCTGATTTGTACAAAGCTCTGAATCTATGAAAAGCTTTCTCAACAGCTTTACACTATACAAAATTTACTTTCTGAATCCAAAGTACACAGTTTAAAGCCAAATTCATCATATTATATTAACTTAAAGCCTTTCTTAAGCAGTCAAATATGTACTTTTAAAAGCAAAATGGAAAACATTGCTGTAAAGATGATAATGAGTAATCCATGTTTAATGTTTATTATTGATATGTAAATAACTTATCTGAAATCCCTGTGATAATTTCATGATATTAAAGATTGCGAGAAAAATCGCATTTGAGAAGCTCTTTGAAAGGTGAAAAGTTGATACATTCCGTCAAAAGTAAATTAGCTTAACACCCACAAAAAGTCCGCTGCAAACCTCTTCAGAAGATTTGTAAAAAAGCTCTGAATCTGTGAAAAGCTTTCAAAACCGGGTGCAAATTTTGATTATCACTGCTGTAAAGTCACATTAAACTTCTTCAAGGCAAAATTGTACTTTCTAGATACAACATTATACACAAAAATCATGGGGATTTAAGTCCTAAAGAGACTGATAGCTCTAAAAACAAATTTAAACCACAAATACGATGATTATTTATCTGTGGACACATTGGAATATCGTATGATCCCCTCTAAAATGATCTGGAACTAATCTCAAAACTTGCTTTGGTTAAAAATATGCATTTAATCAATCCTGTCATGTTATCCGGAAACCATTTTAGCAAATTTAAATACGCATTTGTAAACTGCCATCCTGAACAGCTTTCAGTTGGATTGAAAGCGTGTAATTGTTGTATCTCATCCAAGAGCCTGTGGCATGTGGCATGTGGCATGTTAAAGATCACAGCATAATATAATTAGCTGTACATGTGCAGCTGCGTCGCCAGTTGGCAGTTGGCTATTCACGCTGATAACGCGGCTATTTCAAGTGCATGCGTTGTGATAAGAGAGCTTCCCACCTTTTATGCTTATTAAGGCAATCAATCAAACGTGGCACGAGTCTAATCTGTAACTTACCCCACAGAACACCGAAGAGGGCAATTATCATCCGGCCAATGGACACGCAGGGAAGAATGGCAAGAGGAGTGACAAGTTCAAGCCAAGTCAGGCGGATGGAATCTTGACAGCTGAGCAGGAACATTACCAGAAGACCTCCTTTGAGGATGTGCCTCTACACACCGCCTGCTTGACTTACTTGGGCTTCTACCTCCTCATGATCCTGGGGTACATCAACCAGTTGCTGTTTGTACCCAAGGTGGCCAAGGACAAGGGACGCGAGGGATACGTGACACTCTACGATGCCTTTGAGAGTTTCTACTCTCGATATGTGTATCGTCGTGTCCGAGATTGTTGGAATCGTCCCATTTGCAGTGTTCCTGGTGATGAACTGGTCCTTAAGGATCGCGTAACCGATGATTATGGTTGGAGTTTTAGATTCACAGGCACCGAGACACGTTGCCTCAATCTGGGATCGTATAACTACTTGGGATTCGCCTCGGCAAAAGGACGTTGTGCCGATGAATCGGAGCAGAGGGCTAGGGAGAAGGGACTCGCCTATTGTAGCCCCCGTAGTGAATTGGGAAACACACAGCTTCATCTTGATCTGGAGCGTTTGACAGCTCGGTATTGTGGCGTTGAGGATGCCATTGTCTTTGGCATGGGATTTGCCACAAATGCTCTCAATTTGCCTTCGCTTCTGGGTCCCAATTGTCTTGTTGTGAGTGATGAGAAGAATCATGCCTCCATCATTCTGGGATTGCGTCTGTCTGGCGCAACGACTCGTGTCTTTAAGCACAACAGCATGAAGGATCTGGAGCGTGTACTCCGCAATGGAGTCTGTTATGGCAATCCCAAGAATGGCGGCAAACCCTGGAAGAAAATTATGATCCTGGTCGAGGGCATCTTCAGCATGGAGGGTTCAATTGTTCGTCTACCTGAGATAATTGCTCTGAAGAAGAAGTACAAGGCCTACCTGTATCTCGATGAGGCACATAGCGTTGGCTCCATGGGTCCCAATGGCCGTGGCGTTATCGATTACTTCAAGGCCGATCCCAAGGATGTGGATATATTAATGGGCACATTTACCAAAAGCTTTGGCAGCGCTGGAGGTTACATAGCAGGCTCCAAGGTGAGACTTCATCACTCGATCAACGATTCCAGATTATACTGACTGACTTCATGTTCATTCTATAGAAACTCATTGACTTCTTGAGGACAAACAGTCATGCCCATTGCTATGCTGGTTCCATATCGCCGCCAATTGTCCAACAGATCTACACCTCGATGAGCATCATCATGGGAGAGGATGGCACCGACACTGGACGCAACAAGATTCAACAGCTGGCTAGAAACACACGCTATTTCCGTCGACGCTTGGCCCAGATTGGTGTCATCACCTATGGCCATGAGGATTCGCCTGTGGTGCCCATGTTGGTCTATCTCTTCTCCAAGATTGGGTGAGAACGTCAACGGGTTTTAGTGGATATTCAGTTTATATTCTTGCAGAGGGTCTAATGATTTTGTGGAGAACTGTAAACGTCCATCAAATATATTTATTTTGATTAGAATCATGCCAAAATAGAGAACAGTTTTTAAACCCTTAGAAGGTGAAAGGTGTTCAAAGAGTTCAGATCGCCATAACTTTTAAAATAACTGAACCGATTCCCTAGAGGAATATCTTTTTCATCGACATTTTCCCTGTAAATTTCAACTAAACTCAAATATCTTCAACTAAAAACAAAGTATATTTTAAAATTTGATAGAAGTCTACTTTTTTGCTGTTTCTAAGAACAACTTTGTTGTTTCTTAAGATCTCTTAACCAATCTAATAGATTGTGTACTTGGTATAAAGTTTATACTATAATCTTATACTTGTTAAACATTGTTATCAGAATTAAATTTATATATTAATTTCTGTAAAAAAGTTTATAGATCTTACCATATGTTAAATAGTTTACAAATCTACAGATCTCTGCAAGAATATTAAACTTTCGTCGGGTCAAAGTCAACAATATAACTAGATATATTTTTTTAAATTTAATTATTATGAACTCGATACTAACTTGACATTTTCCCTTCTTCATCGATTTAAAGTGCCGTGATTCGCACGTTGACCACGCGTCATATTGCCGTTGTGGGCGCTGGATTTCCGGCCACGCCCATTATGGAAGGTCGCATCCGGTTCTGTTTATCGGCTGCACATACAAAGGAACAATTGGATTATGCGCTGGACGTGATCGATGATGTGAGCGAGAATTTGGGCCTGAAGTATTCACGCAAACAACGTGATCCCAATCCCATTGAGTATTAGACTCAACACACACACACACACACGCACCCATACACACGCATTACACACACATGCACACCAAGCTAGAACTTTAAGTAGAAAGAGCTTAGCAGAGGATAGAAAGGGGAAAACGAGTGGAGAGGCGTCTTACCCTAAAAGAGTAGAAAGGAAACAAAGTGGAAAGCATGAGAAAAACGTGGATAATGTTAAAAATATTAAAATATATATATATCAACAATTTATTTATATATATTTAAAGTGAAGCTATTTGTTGTCGTCATGTTGTTGTACAACCTAACTGTTGACTAATCCCCAAGGGACTCTGCCTAGAATTCGTAGCACAACAACAACATGCATAGCTCTATGAAAAAAAACTAAAATAATAATAATAATACTGATAATATTTTAAATAATATTGTGTATTTAGCATTTAACCCTTCTTTGTAGTTGTTATTGTAATTGTAATTTTCCAAAATGTCTTCTTCATCCGCTGCAAAAAACCAATCTATATACATACATATATTATTTAAGTTGAGAGAGAAAAATGATAAAAATGTATTATGATCATCAGGTTTGCTTTTTTTGGTACACATAGAATTACATATAAACATAGAACAACCTCGCTTTTAAGCCATTTAGTGCTAAACAAGTCCAATAAAACAGCAGGAACAAAATATAAATAAATATACAATTGTTAACAGCTAACGTAACGCCTATATCTACATATATAACTTCAACTATATGTATAGATATACTATATATATTCGATACTGTATTAAACATTTTATTTTTCTATCGAGAATAAATAAAGTACATTTTTTGGGCTTTACAACATTAGAATGAATATTTTTCTGGAATGACAACTAATATTTATTAGTTTAAGAAATTTAACAAAAAAAGATCTGGGTGAAGGACGAAAAAGAGAATTTAAATCCCATATGTATATATTTCTGCTATTATAAGAAATCAAGGATAAGGAGTTTAAGTTAACTTTTCTTTTCAAAATCTATAACTTTTATTTTAAGAATTATTAAGGTTTTAGTCCCTGATATTGTTAATTAATATGTTATATCAAGTTCCCTTTGATTTTGTTGTCTCAAGATGTTTTATCTACAAAATTTCCTAATTATATTCTCCTTGAGATTTGGTTGTCGTTTGATTGCATATGCCGAGATTTGTATATATGGTTATGGAGTCTTTTATATGTGGTCGACTTATGGTATGACTTTAGATTTCTATTGCCAATTATATTCCAAAAATCATTTCGTTTTAGGCTTTGCCGAGTTGGTGGAGTCCATGATTATAATCGCATTGGCAACTTCCTTCGCCTTGTCCATATTTATGTTAGTTTCCACGCTGCAGGATCATGTGAGTGTCTATCTGTCTGTCTGTGTGTGTGATTGAGTGATTTAAACGATATTCAATCCAGGAATCAACCGGCATTATATTTACCTACCTTATTTGGGGCATCTTTACGACAGTCTTCCTAAGCATCTTCTATATACTCTGCTTTAAAAACAATGAAATTGATTCGGCAGCAGTATTCGCAGGTTTCTTGATTGGCACAATAGGTGAGTTGGTCAATAGGATATTATATGTCTTATATTATATTTGATTTATTTCAACAGTTCTCAAAAGTTATGCCATGCTGGTGGTATTATCTTTTATGCACATGCTCGTTTCCTCCGACAGTGAGGATTCATCGTAATTTCCATTTTAGATTTAGATTATCAATAAATTTGCTCAATTCAAGTAAACTTGTTTAATTTACTTCTCATTTATTTATATAAAACTGATTTTGAAAACAGATTTACGTTCGAAAACCAATTCAAATGTAACGTCATTGAAAGCAGTGTTTCAAGCAGTTTAAGTTAATTTAAACTGCTACACAGTTTTATGCCAGCAAGCAGTATATACTGTGCTATAAGCAGTCGACTAAGCAGTTCACTCTGTGTTTGTAAGCAGTTGGAAAAGCAGTATACTGCAAATTGCCCGCCACATTTGAAAATACTAACTATAAATCTTTTACTATATCAATTTAATAATTCTTGAATAAATGCAGCACTAACAACTTTTATGTAAATTTGAAAAAGTATCTGTTCCTTCTTAAAGTGAACTGCAATTGCATTTCTCTTTCCATTTCTGTCTCTTTTTCGAATTGACACTTTATTGCAATCGATTTGGAAGGGGCGGGGGCATTGACTTAAACAATTTTCTAATTAACAGTAACTCAAGACTCTGGCACTGTCTGGCACTTGACCATGTTGTCAGATAAATACCAATTGTAATTGTCATAGATTTAAAAGATTCACACAAAAGTATAATTGTTGTTGTTTCTCTTAATTGTTGTTGTTGTTGGTTCATAGAAATTACTTTCAGTTTTATTGCTCATAGAATATTTATGCTGTTGTTGCATGCACCAATGCAGATGAGGGTAAAAACACTTGCCGAAATTTAAGTGACATTCAAAAGGGGGAGTTGACCATGCCCTTTAACATGGAGGAGGACGAGGAGGAGGAGGCAGGACAGACAACAAACGGAAATATTCGTTAAAAATTGTATTTAAAAATCGATTTTCATGCATTTTCTTTACACATGTCCATGTGTGTGTGTGTATGATATTCAAAATGGAATATGACAATGCATGTGGATGAGTGTAAGTGTGTGTGTGTGTGTAAGGTATGCATGTGTGTGTCCTATGGGCAGCTCTGGGTGTGGTGTGAGTAATTGACTACGTGCGTATAAACTTTCTCATAGCATTTTACCCAAACAACGAGTGCAACAACAGCAACAACACTAAAAAAAATCTTCTGGACAGAGCTGTCGGAACTTCTAGCTTATTTCTTAGCAAAAAGTAGCTAGAAATGAAATAAAAATTAAAGATATTACGTTGGTAAATTAAAATACATTAATTTGCTAACATTTATCAAAGACAGAATCTTTATATTTGTTGGAAAATGTGTTAAGCCCGTGTCCGGTGACTGTAAATTTACAAGAATTTAAGAATTATGAATTTTGCCAATTATGTGTATAAATAATGATTATTATTTACTTATTTACATACTATGTATATAGTAATTTTGAGATAGCGGGAAATAATCTATACCTTTTTAAGAATGAATTTAAGAATGTATTGTTTCTTATAGTTTTTTTTTTACAAAATCTACACAAGTTTTTATTTATTATACTTTACAACTCAAGTAAATTTTTAGAATTAAAATTCATACAAATTTGTTTTGCCCTGGACTTAATTTTTTGCTATCTGCTATGCCTTAAATTAAACAGGATATCACCTATTGATAACCTTAATTTAATTCTTATGTCTTACAAGAACTCTGCAGAAAATTGTTTATATTTTGGGCTTCTCTGTCAAGTATTATTTCTTCCCAGATATAATTTTTAATATTCATAAACAACCTTACTGCTTAAATAACAAATAATGTTTTTAAATGCTTTACATTTTTTACATTATTTGACCAAGGCAGCCTAATTGTTTTTACTACAAATTTAAGTCAGCAATATTTTTTTTTATTTTTTAATCCTACATTAAAACATTTCAATATTTCAATATTTGTTTCCACGATATAAAAATCTGCGGAGAATATTTTTAATTTCATAAACATATTACTGTTAATCAGGGAATCTTATAAAAGTAATCATATATAATAAGTTTAAAAAAAAGAACACATTTCTTTTTCATATCATCTTCTTGTTACTAAATCCATCTATTTAAGAGCTAAAATGCCAACACTGTAACTGGCCTTGAGTGTGCACATGTGTGTGTGCTTGTGTGTGTGTTGGCCATCATAAATATGCACTATGCTGGCCATTTGTCATGGCTTTTTGCCCAGACAGAAAAGTAGTTGCGTTTTCACAAAACTGCAACAAAAATTGTTGCTCAAGGCTCAAAACGTGATCAGGAGCGCAGTTTAATAGAGATTGATAAGGATAAGTAGCAGCAACAACAACAAGAACAACAACAACAACAACAACAACAACAACTACGTATAACAACAACAATGACAACGACATCAACTTAGAAAAGCAGATGGAATCACAAATAAGGATAATAAATATAAACATTTTACTCAAGCAGCAGACATGCTAATAAGTTGACAGCTTTTAATACCCTATAATGCGGCCTTGTAATTGAGTATAATAGGCTAGTGTAGCTGTATGCAACAGGAGTAGTTTTAAGTACAATAAAGTATCTTTTTGTATTCAATGATTGCAAATTTAATAGACTTTATCCTTATGAGGGACACATATACAGTCCAGTATATTTTGAACTACAGGGTATCCATCAATCGATCGAATAGCTAGATTTATAAGCAAATACTTCGAATGAAATTCGCACAACGACAACAAATAATAAACAAGTATTTAGAGTATTTGCAGGCTTTGAAATATCTATAAATATTTATAGTTGGCATTAAAAGTATCTGCACACTTGGATTACTAACTGTGATATCTGTGAAAAATGTGAGAAAAATTGCAAAAGTCGGAGGAAATGGCTATAAATAACTGTAGGGATGTAGGAAAAGGGTTAAGCTGGAGGGGGAAAAGTGAGATGTGGACCATGCCCACTTTTGTAGATGTAGAAAAATTGCAGGTTGCAAGTTTGACTTTGATTTTTGATTGCTGTGGCAGCTTTTGACTTGCTGAATGATGTTGTTGTTGCTGTTGTTGTTAGACTAAGTTGTTGTAGTTTTCTCTTTTGTTGTTGTAAGAAATGTTGTTGTTGTCGTTGCAAGATTGCGCGGCACAAGCTGAGCAAATACAATTTTAATGTTTCCGCTTACTTGCAAGCAGCAAATATGTATGCATGAGTTTTCTGCGTGTTTTTCTTTGCAACTTTTCGCCGTCTTCTCGCTGCTTGCCACAAATACCTCCACCTCCTTGCCACAAGCACTTCCTACTCCCCCTCTTTTGACACACACACACACACACGCACACAAGTATCAGTTACACAGATTTCGTTTATGGCAGTTTTTGACTAAGAAAAAAGCAAAATAAGAGTTAAGAGATGGGAAACAGAGGAAGTTGCATTTTGTATAATCTGATAAAATGTTGCAACATTGCTGCTGCTTCTTCTTCTTCTTTAGCTCTTTTCTGCCTTTTTTTTATCTGAAAAAACCTTAACAATATTACATAGGGAAAAGGGGATGGAAACGTATGCATTGTGAAAATCCGATTTGTAAATATTTGAAGCATGCTAAAGCGCGTCAGCTTGTGGATTATGTGCATACTTTTGGCAGTCAGTGTGGCCAGCAAACAACAGCAGCTATTTTGATAATGTTGCAACTAGTGTTGGAAAAACTCAAAGGGCTACATTAATTTAATTAATAAATAAACTTACCCAAAAGTTACTGAAATATTATTAAATCCTTTAAAGAACATGAAAATAGTTGTATATAAATTAAACTTATGATATGAAAGCGCTTATCTTAAATTGTTAATTAAAAAATAACATTTCTAAGATACAGAATTTGGTTATTGAGAAATTTAAGCAACTCAATTCAATCCCGTTAATTTCTTAACTGTAAAATCAAAAGAATTTTCGAAATAATTTTGGTATTAAAAGTATATTAATTCATTTTGTTGCTTAGAAATTTGCCAAATGATTAATTTCCTTCAATTAAACTTTCCAATACCTCAATATTACTATTGTTGTCTCCCCGCTATAAGTATTTCTAGAGATTATATTATCCTACTATATATATATAAATGTTATTTGGCAACCTTAAAAGTTAATCGCATTATGTTTGAACATAGCCAAAAATTTTGCTTCTATAATGTAGTCTAATTTTATAATTTCTGCAATTTAAAATTGCTACATCTAGCTACTTAATAGCTAAAAGGGCAACTCTGGTTGCAACCACAACATTGAGAACATTGCCAACAACAACAATGACAATAATGGCAACTAATTAAAGACATCAGGTTGAAGGTCTGAAATAATTACATGCATATTTGTGAGAGATATATATTTAGATTTTGGCCAATGCCACGCCCACGCACAGTCAAAACGCCCACACAAAAACAATATCCATAAATGTTAACAAGACGCCCACAAAACTTAATGATGCCAAACAAAAGACACATCAGACTCCAGACAGGACATTAGTCTATGTGTATGTGTGTGTGTGTGTCTATGTGTGTATGACAGGTGTTAAGGTGTCGTCTGTCGTTTCTCTATGCCTCTCTCTCTATCTCTCCCTCTCTCTTTTGTCTGTCTGTCTCTTGCTGGCATTAATTAGAAAACTGTGGTTTGCCTCTTCTCAATGAAACATTTGGCAGCAAATTTAATTTGCGGTTATTTTGTCACAGGCCATGTGTAAGGACAGCTAAAAGGAATAACTCTCTCTCTCTCTCTCTGTCTCAGTCCGTATCTCTTTCTCACTTACTCCTTCTCCCTCTCTTTCTACACTACCAAAAAATATATATCCCTCATTTAAGAAAAGCCCCTTTGTTTTAAAAATCGCCAACATTTTTAAAGACTTTTTTAAAATAAGAAAAAAATTGCTTAAGAGTAAAATATTATTTGCTGATTTCCAAAACTAACTGCCATACAAAATTTGAAATCAAAAAATATTCTGAAAGTTTTTTTACCTAGTTTAAGTTAGAAATATACTTTACTAAATTGGAAAATATTGTCTTTAAGTTTAGGAAACAAATTTCTGGCTTTCAGTCCTGCTGTTGAAAAGAATGTAAACCACTTTAGAAAAGACACGATTTAAAAAACTATATTTTATACTGTTAATATCAGAAACAGCACACTTTCTGTTGAAACAGTGTTTTTTTTAAGTGTAGCTTTTTGAATTTTGCTACTGAAAATCAAATCTCGACATGCCTTGATTAAATTTGCCTTATCCCTGACTTCCAGAGACTCTTAGAGACTCTCATAGAGACTTTGATGGATTAACGTATGTGCTGAATTGAAAGTGTAACACTGAGGTGCAAAAGTGTGTGTACAGACTGCTTCATCCTTCCCCCTCTGCTAACACTCACACACAGCAAAAGTCAAACACATGGGAAACCTTTGGACACAAGAGCTGCGTCTCCTTGAGAACACAGCGCGTGCCACAAACGAGACGAATGACTGATTGTCCTGTTAGCTGTGTAGACCGTTAGCTCCATAACCATCCATAAATGCAACACTAGGGGAAAATAGGGAAAAGGGGGAGGGGGGAGGGGGGAGTGGTGTTTCCCAGGCGACACGTTCGAGCAGGCACATGAAAAATCGTTTCCGTTGCCCTCAAATCTTATTATAAAACATGTGCTTAAGTAATAGCATCCAAGTAAAGTGTTTGACTTGAAGTCCCCTCTTCTTCCCCCCCTTCCTCTACCTCTCTTTCTTCTCCACCCCTTCTTGTGTCATGTAACAGATTGCCAATGTGCCACGAAAGGGTAAAGATTAATTTGATGTGCCACACTCACTGCACACACTCGAAAAGAAATCAGAAAATCTTGCGGAAATCAGAAAATAGCTCAGGATATAGTCGAAATTGATTTTTTGATATTCCATCGAGAGTTGACAAAGGCAGATTGATTCATCCAGGTATGAAGATGGCTTTCCTGTTGCACTTGTCTCTACACATATGATCTTGCAACAGTAGTCTTCTTTAGTAAGTAACTCTAGAAAGTTGATACTTTTTGTGAGAAGAAGTCTGCTATATCTATCCTATATTACAGCTACATATATGTAGCTTTAAAAGGTCGTTTTGGATTTTTAATTTAATTAGTTATTCAATTATGCCAATAAAGTTTTATCAAAATATGCCAGGCAACCTTTTAATATATATTATAAATGACTTTAAAAATAGTTTAATTTGTTATATTTCTTTTATATATATATTCTTTTGCTGTTAATTTCTGTGGCAGATATATTCCTTTGATATTTAAACAAACTGGAAGAAGAATACAAAAGATAGAGAAAGAGAGAGAGAAAGTCAACTTCTTTTATTTCAATCCATTTCAGGAAATCCTCTCTCTTTTGGCCGTATCATCATAACCGCAAATGCATATGACTTGCTGTAAAATATGCGAAATTAACTTAGAAATAAACTAAAGCTCTAATTGGAATTCTAAATGTGGTTTTTGGCTTTAATTGAATTAAACAAGTTTATGCGTTGCATTTAATAATAATTATAATATCAGGCTTGTATAGTATATATAATTTAATAAGCTGCATTGCTGTGGCATGGCGAGACACGGCGTGTGTCACGTGGCGTATGCTTAATTTGATTATTAATTAAATGAGCCACCGTTGCGAGCTCGGCACTTAAATGGGCCAATTGCTAATCGAATTAGCTGGTAGAGTACAAGTGTCAGGATGCTGTCGCACAGAGAGTGTGAGAGAGAGAGAGAAAGTGAGAGAGAGAGAGAGAGGGAAAAACAATGGGGCTTGTATAATGAAGGAATGCGTAGCATAGACTCTCGACCCAAACGAACGGAAGTAAACAAATCAAATAAGATTTATTATGTGACACGCATAAAATAAGGACAAACGTCGCTACTGAAATGGGGAGAGAGAACCACAGAGAGAGATAGAGAGGGAGAGAGAAAGAGAAAGGAATACGAACAAATGGGAAATGTGAACAGCTTCTGGACAGGACAATGAGCCGTGACCCAAAGTCTATTAAATCAATTGAGTGTAAGATGGCACGCAGGAGACTTTAGTACGCGTGCAACATGAAAATGTTACCTAATTAAGTTGCCTCATTAGGCCCACTAGCTCCTCCCCTCTATCTTCCTCTCCTTTTCCTCTCCATTTCCTGTCCCTTGATCTGCTTCCCCTGCTTTTACTGGCTTTGTTATCAATCAAAAGGCCGCTTGTTTGGCTGGGGACATTGGCCAGATTATTGAGCCAATTATGTGCAAGTGCTTAGCGCATTGGCTGCTAATTAGCCACAGGCTAACGTGGCTAACGTGGCATGCAACAAGAGCAGCAGCGACAGCAACAGCAAGCGTCAATTGAGTTGGCAATTGAATGCCCAGCGGGAGTTATCAACCGCTCATTCTCCTCTCTCACGAACCCTCTCTCTGTCTTTCATTGACCTCTTTATTATTGGGTAGTGCTGAAAATCCATTTTCATGGCAACTACATGCGTTGCAGATGCGCCCTGATGTAGCTGCCACCTGCCACAGACTGTGCATTATGGGAAAATGTTCGATATTTTGGCATAAAGTCAATTTTAATGTTTTAAGTCTTGTTAAGGAAGGGTTTGCTTTTATCTAAAATTGATAAACCTCTTTTTTTGGATATTCCTTGGGGTATCCTTGATAAATGTAAATTTATATTTCCTACTTTTATTATAAGTGTTATGGAATAACGCCAGTTCTTAAATTTCTACTAGTTATGCAATTTTAGATCACATTTGTAAACAAACTTAAATGTCTCTTTAGCTACTTATTTTAGGAAATATATGAAATAAGTTTTTATATTGGATTTAAAATTATTTAAATTTGTGTATTAAATTTGTGTATTAAACTATTTAAATTTGTGTATGGATAGGTAATACTAAAATATCTGCTTTGCTTTCTATATAAAGATTATACTCAAAATATCAAACTTGTTTCCCATAGTGCTGTATCTCTCCTCTCAAAATGGTCAACAAGAGGCGTATCAGACTAACAGGCAATGATGATTATGTTGTTGCTTGTTAATAGCATTTGTGGAGCTAAAAGAGAGGAGAGTAAGTAGTGAGAGGGGGGCAGGGTCAACTTGCCCCCTAGGGCAGCGACACTTGCAGCTGTTGGAGACGCTTCAAATGTCACAAGAAACTCAAATCATAAAATAACCATTGAAATTTCTTTTACTTCTGTAAGCTTGCATCAAGAGGTGGCTTATATGTGGAGAGGGGTAGATATAGGGGAGAAAGAGAGAGGAAGATGTGCATCTGGCAGCGACAACTGCCGGAAGTAATAGCAACATAATCGATTTGATGCTTGCCACTGCTGCAGTTTACAGCCGGATGACATTCCGGAGAGGAACGGGACGAATAAGGATTACGGATGCGATTGCAGCCTCTGCAGGAAGTCATTTCCTACATTTCCAACAGTCTGAAGAAATATGTGAGAGTTGCCAGAGATATTGCAAAGCGTATTCAAGCTGAAATCTAAGCACAAACGGAATTTCAATCTTTTGCCACAGTCGAAAGGGAAATGGCAGTAGGAAAAGATGAAGAAAATGCCCTTGAAAATGGGTATAAACTTGAGTGATGAACTAGAGAAAAACAAACTGCGGCAATCTAATTCCATCAAGAGATACATTTAATGCTACTATACTTGGTGTACTGTTTCCCTGGGTCAGTGCGTCTTTTAACGAGAGCCTCTCATTTGGCTACAAATTCAGATAAAAAAGTTAGGGAAGACTTCTTGCTGTTTTGACTTAAAGAATAAGCAACTATGGACTACCAGCAGATGATGATGAATATAAAATTATTAAAAGATTTCCTTTTCTTTCCGACAATCCACTCTTAACTAAACTCTGTCCATCTTAATATAACTTGTTTCTAACCACTTGTATTCCTAATTCCTCCAAGCAGAGCTTTGCCTACCTGAATAGTTCTCAATTTCCGAGAGCTACTCAACAGTCCAGTCTCTCTCTCTCTCTCTGTATCTCTCCATCTGTCTCGTTCTCTCTTGTTTTCCGGGTTTCCTCTCGCAAAACCATAATTTGTCATAGATAATGCTAGCAAATATGTAATTTACAACCTAGACAAAATCAGACTCGTAAAGTTGTCTAGACGTTTGGGGCCACAGCTGTTTGGCAGCGCCATTTGCCAAAGTTTGTTTAACCTCTGACCCCCCTGAGTTGTCTCCCCCATTCCCTGCATCTAAAACCGATGACAGCAACTGACACAAATCCGGCCAAGTTAAAAGTTAAACAAGGCTGCCTTCTGTCTCTGCTGCAAAGTCTTATGCGGTTCGCTTGCTCTTTCTCTCACTCTCTTGCACTCTCTTTCTCTAAGATAAATGTCACGTGACTGAGTAGAAAATTCAGATAGCATGATTAAATTTTAAATTGCTATACTAGCAGATACCTTTTGCATAGAAATAATAGTTTAATATCAACTTTAAAGTTCTGTTCACAATTATCTAATATTCTTTAAGCTATCTTCTTGTATCTTGTTTGGGATAAATGTAAATGAGCAGGAATTTATAAGTAGCTCAAGTGATAGAATAGCAACATCCTTTCTTTCTATTTGTTATACCCCATTTTGGTTCACCCTTTGCATACAGGGTATGACAAATTGCAGCAAACTGTTGTCAGCTGTTGCAGCTCGTCTTTTTGTTATTGTTTTTTGTTGTTTCAGTGCCATTATTTGCCATAATACTCGCTCTCGCGACGTTGTCGTCATCAGTTTTGTCGCATTTTCGTTGAGCACAAGAATCATATTTTATCTGGGGAAAACGGAGTAGAAGAAAGAGTGAGAGGGGAGCAAGGAGAGTGACAAAGAGGGTAGAGACGAGCAACATCTGCAACACCTTTGGTCGCAACTTGCTGTCGTGCCAAGTGAATTCCTTGCAGTTGCAACATTAACACAATTTCACTCACCTGCTGCTAAGCATTCTCTCTCTCTCTCTCTCTCTGTCTCGGTCGCTTTTACACCTTTTCTCTCTTTCTATGCCTGCTTTGGCCCCTTTGGCACTTTTACATTTTAACATAATCATAAATTTTTATGCGGCCCGCCGTCTGTAAGCAATGTTTGTAACTCCTTCTTCATCTCGTCCTTCTATTTTACTTCTAGTTTCTCTTGCCTAGTTTCGATAGTTGCCTCCCACTTTTTGTGGCACTTGTTGCACACGGCGCACTCAACAAATTGCTCCTCGTCCTCGACTTTAACGTGGACTCCCTTGGCCCGATTTTGGGTGCTGCCCTTTATCGTAATCGTATTTTGCTGGTGCTCAAGTGTTTTCCTTGAGCTGTTTCCGTTTCTAATACATTTTGCGTGCTTGTGGCACGTTTCGTGTGGCAAGGCACCAAGTGGCGTATACGTAATGTCTTCATTGTGTATACAACGCTGCAATTTATTGCAAATTTATGCCACAACCAATCAAAACAAAACCAGAAGCTGCACCACAAACATTTACAATCTATCTACCTCTCCCCCTCTCACTCTCACTCTGTCTTTCTCTCTTGCCACATGCCACTTGCCACACGCATCGTATTGTGTGTCAATGCAAATCCAATTGACATTGCATCGACATCTCATCTTTCTCTTCTTCCTTTGTCGCTCTCTGTCATTTCGATGGGCATTCAATCTTAGTCAAGAACTGTGCTTGCAACACATTTGCAACGTGTTGTGGCAACAAAATCAAGCAATTCTCACAGCTCGCATTCAATTGAAAAACTATCGAGCACTTGAGAGAACGCATCCTCCTATCTTTATCCAATTGAATTTGAACTGCATAATTTGCTAATCTATACAAGCTGCAGAGAAGGAGAAGATAAACAGACAAAAATATAGGCAAAAATTCTATCACTAGATTAAATAATTTATAGATTAATTCATTAATAAATAAGTTTTAGTAGGATGGAAAAATATAAGGAGGTAATTTTTGAAGTAAATATAGAACTGATAAAAAGAGAAATAGATAGATCGTAGATTAAATATTTAGAGAATGTTAAACAACTTAGAGCAAGGTTAATTAATACAATATCCATATCATTTAAATTTAATTTAATTGTTAATATAAAATTAGGTATTGAAAAAATCCTTAAATTTCCATATACCAATAGTTTGACCTAGAAATGGTTCATTTCGCTGGGGCTACTAAAGAGTTTACGGGATTAATCATTTGTTCAGGGACAACGAATGTGACACCAAGCGACGAATATCAGGAAAATGTTGAGAAAGAGGAATTTAAAATCATTTTTTAAATTCATTTTCGCAGCTTTGCAATATTTACGGAAAAAGAACAAATAAAAGAGGGGGAAAAATTCCGCATACGCCTCGTTTGCTGCATGATTTGAGGCCTCTTTGGCGTGCCGTGTATCGCAATCGTGGAGTTAAGGTAAAGGGAAGGGTGCGTGTTGTAGTGTTACAGCATATTTGCAATTTTAATTGCATAAATATGCAAAACCCACAAAAAAAAAAAACGAATGGACAAAGAGCCTGAGCTTTTTCAAAAAAAGGAAATCATAAAACGCAAATACTGTTAACAGCAAGAAATTAATTTTGTGCAGGTGAATTTTAAGCAACAAATTTAAAACGTCTAAAAGAATAACATTAAGAATTTCTTAAAGTCAAATTCCAAATTTGTTAATTTATTTATAAATTTATACGTTTGATTTAATTTATTTTGCTATCATTTCTTGCTATGTTTTATTGACATAGTTTGGGGTAATTTAATTGGGAATTGGTTTTTAACTCAAATTTAATTTGTTTCTGCATGAGTAAATGATTTGATTCTAAACAGTGTAAATAAAATATGAAATTATAATTCTAATTGGATTGTAATTGATATTTTCTACGCATTTGCAAAATAAAAATTACTAATTAAGCCACAAGTGCGATAAAATTACAATTAATAGAAGTGAAGAACATTTTGATTGGCATTGTTGACAATTGAATACGCTTAAAAATAGACATGACATACAAGTTTGTTACCTATAACTTAAAGCTAAAGATAAAGAGAAATCTAAGATCTATAGAAAAATGTAGGATGATAAGACTTGAATAGGAAACAACTACAAATTAAAAGGCTTGATTTTATTGAGAGAACATTTAAACTGAAATATGATTTTAACTCCTTAAACGAAAACGTAGCAAAGTGTTATTAGGGTATGTAATGTTCCATAAAAATAAAAAGGTTCTCTACTTATAGTTAGATAAATTTAATTCCCAATTCCTACCTGAATATTAAACCTTTTCTACATACTCTTTGGTAATATCGTCACGAACTTGCTCACCAAATAATATGACTCTTTAGTAAGGGCATAAAAAAGAGAATATGAAATTAAAATCGCTTAATGCTCGACTCACAAATTATTCAATTATGTAAATGCAATTGTAAAATGTTATCAATTAAATATGTAGATCTGAAAAGCTTAAAAACATGTAGCTAAAAATATTATATACACGTAATGCTGCTAGGAATGCTTCTATCTGCAAATAAATATATACAAATATATGCGAATGTACTTGTATTTAAAATATTTGGAGCTTCGGTTCCACTACCACTACTAAATTCGCATCAGAGTTTGCGAGTTTTTGGGGCAACTTTTGCATTGGCCTCTTGCTGTGGTAATTGCCACAAGCCAGAAGCGACTGCTGTTTGCTTTCCGGCGCTAGTTTCGAGCTGTGTGGCAAGTAGATGTTAGATTAAGAGAGAGAGAAAGGGGTGGGAACAGAGGATTGCTTCAACTTTTATGCAGGCTATCGGTGGAAAGGGGAAACACAATTCGTTTAGTCGTATATTTTGCATTTAATTCAAAAATTCTATAAATTGTGTTGCGTTTATAAATTGTGTTAAAAGTTGCGCCCATTGCCGGAAATTTGTCGACAATCGCCATGCGATGCACGTAGGCAACACAGCAACAAATGACGCACTCGTTGTCGTTGATTTCCCCCACAACTTCTAATTTCCCCCTTTCACATTTTCCAAGTATTTAAAAATTGTGCGCACCCAAAACACTTTCTCAACGATTTCGCTTAAACTAAATAGAGTTTTGGTGGAATTTTTATGGCTCAAACTTCAGTTAAATGATTATCATTTAAGTATATAAATTATGTGCATGCCTAAAATCGCTGTCCCAGCAATTTCCCATTTATAGTTACGGTTTTTTAAACAGTAATCTCTCCATTTTCTGTTGAAAATTCAGTTTTCTTCTGTTCCTCTTGAAATGGTGAAATTGAGGCTTTTGTGTTTGCTGGAATTCTCATGTATCTCTGTTAAATATTGTCGCTTTGCATGCTTAAAACGTTTGGCAATTATTTCATTTGCGACTCGGATTTTAAATGTGCCACTCCTGCTGACTCTTTCCCTTCCCAACCTACTGCCTTCTTCAGCTTTACCACAGCTAGTCACGATTGTTGTCGGAAACTTTGCAAAATGATTTCAAGTGCATTAAATTGGATGCTTTGCAACAAATGCGACTAATTAAAATGTGGGCTGAAGGCGCGGCAAAGTAGTTAAGCGGTTCTGACGGGTGGGTGGAGAGGGGGGGGTGGTTGTTGGGGTGGTGCGATTGCTGCTGTGGCAGCAACATCTTCAAACTTTTTGCGGTGTGTTGAGTTTTGAGTTATGAGTCGTGGCATGGCTTGGCTTGACTGTTGTTGTGTTCAACAGTTCAACAGTTGAACTTGTAGCTGCCAGAGCCTATACCTGACTCTTAACTCCTAACTTCTGACTTCTTCCCTGCCTAGGTAAGCAAGCATTTCAACAGACAACCAGACAACAAGCACCAGCTAGAGCCAGAGTTAGAGAAGGAGCCAAAGGATGTTGGCAAGTTTTTGTTAAGCATTTTGCACAATTTGTTAAAATAATTATCCATTTTAGCCAAATTCAAAGCGGCAACATTAAAACTTTTAGTTGCAAACTTCAAATGAATTAACTAACAAAAGCTTCGCCTAGACAATGAGACCTCAGCCGGCAGCTAAAGCAGCAAATGATCCTAAACGAGTGAGAGAAAAAAGGATATAAGAATGGTAGAGCGAGAGAGATAAAGACAGAGGAGGAGAGACCTCTCCTACACATTGCTTGATGATGGCTTACCCTTTAAATAGAACAACAATAACAACTACAACTACAACTACAACAACAGCTTCCTCTGAAGAGCTGACAGCAAACTCAAACTGTGGTTATATATTGTTGAAAAGTGTAGACTGTTGTGTTGAGATAAATAAATTGATTAATGTGATGCTTTAAGCTGTATAAACGCATAAATGCTTTAATAATAATTAAATTTATTTATTTATATTTTCAATTGTCTTTTCATATTTGTCATTTTCCTATCAACTTCTCTGACAGGCTAATAAATAATAAAAATAATGAAAAGTATTTATAAATAAATATTTTGAAGTGTTTTCTGTTGCCAAACTTTGCTATAGATATTTTTATACCCTTGCAGAGAGTATTATAATTTTGTCACGAAGTTTGTAACGCAGTGAAGGAGGCGTGTCAGACCCCATAAAGTATATATATTCTTGATCAGGGCGACGAGCTGAGTCGATATAGCCATGTCCGTCTGTCCGTCTGTCTGTCTGTCCGTCTGTCTGTCCGTCTGTTTCTATGCAAACTAGTCTCTCAGTTTTGAAGCTATCTTGATGAAACTTGGTACAGGTCCGTCTTTTTGCTGCACGCAGTACATATGTCGGAACCGACCGGATCGGATAACTATATCATATAGCTGCCATAGGAACGATCGGTTGGAAATAAACATTTAGTATGAAAAACTTTTTTGTTTCTCAAGATATCTTAACCAAATATACACATTATATGTTTGATTAAGTTTTAAACAGGCTGACCAAATTTGGTGTAAATCGAGCTACTATATCATATAGCTGCCATAGGAACGATCGGTTCGAAAACAACATTTAGTATGAAAAACTTTTTTGTTTCTCAAAATATCTCAACCAAATAAACACATTGTGTGTTTGATTTAGTTTTAAACAAGTTGACCAAATTTGGTGTAAATCGGACTACTATATCTTATAGCTGCCATAGGAACGATCGGTTCGAAAACAACATTTAGTATGAAAAACTTTTTTGTTTCTCAAAATATCTCAACCAAATAAACACATTGTGTGTTTGATTTAGTTTTAAACAAGTTGACCAAATTTGGTGTAAATCGGACTACTATATCATATAGCTGCCATAGGAACGATCGGTTCAAAATCAACCTTTAACAAATTTTGTAAAAAATCTGACGATTACGCAGGGCACTGCAAGGGTATCCAAACTTTGGCGCGCCAAAGTTAGCTTGCGCTATATTTTTAGATTGAATTTAAAATTTTATTATATGAAAGAGTGAATAATTTCTAATTGTAATTCATATTAATACTTGTTATAAATATTTATAGATTTCTTTTATTTTATTTATATACTCTTTTTCTTTTTTCAGTTTTAAAATACTTTCCTAAAACTAATGTGAATGTGTCTTAAAGTGAATCTAAAATAACAAATTCAAATGTGGCAGAAATTGTTGAATTTGGGGTAAGTGTGGATATTTAAATATGCTTAAATTTTCTAAAATATTATACTAGTTTTTCATGTGGGTAATTTTTAAAATTACAATGCACTTTTTTTTATACAAGTTGGTGTCGTATTGGAAACCAGCGTGTTTCGATTGAAATTGTGCAAGTTTTGTCAAACGAACTGTCATTAGGCGTAACTTGTTGGCAGTTGAATTGAATGGGGTTGTATCTTGTGTCACTGTGCAAAATGTTTACTAATTTCCGGCTTCATTACGCTTAAAACCATTAGCAAACTTTTGAAATGAAACCAGCGCAACATTTCATTTCCCTCTTCGCCCTCGAACTTGTAGTCGATGATACAGCGGGCATCTTTATTTCATTAGTAGCAAAAACTCTCAACTCGACTCGCGACTTTTAACACCCTAACCTCAGACTCAGTCTCAGTCTTAGTCTTAGTCCCAGTCACAGTTTTGAGCTCTCAGCTCTCTGTATATTGGCATAGATATAGAAATGGGTCGAGACATCTTTGACTTTTAGTCAAAGGCCAGGCAAATCGACTGCATTTAACTGAAGAGAGAGGAATTAATATAAGTAGGGTAGAAGGGGGACACTTCGAGGGTCCTTTTGATAAGTGCTGTTTAATCAAACATGGCGAAATTGTCTAATCTGGCGTGGTAATGGGCCAAGAGTGCGGTTGCCAACTTATAATTAGTGTTGCATACTTTTTGGTATAGAGGACCACAAAAACCGCCGAAACTCAATTGAAAACTGTCCAAATGCGAATTTAAATACACTTGACGGCGATTTATGCTGCAAATTTGCAACAACTGTGGCAAGAGCAAGAGTAAAAGCTGAAAATTTATCACCGCAACGTTGCTAGTCCGGAACCTTAGTAAAACCACAATGTACCCAAAGAGACAGAGAGAGAGAGTGAGAGAGAGAGAGATAGTCTATGTAGATTCGGACTGCGGTCAAACATCAGCTGCGACTCGTATCTGGAGAGTGAAAAATGAAATAACAACTTGAGCAAACTTAAGACAGAGACGAGATGAAATAATGTACAAGTTGTTGAGGACATTCTAAACTCAGTTGTCTTTAAGCGTATGAAGGACTGCAGTTGAGGTTGAGAGAGGAGAAGGCGACTCTGAGGGCAAACATTTTGAGTGCGAACTGGTCAATAGTCTGAAATAGCAAGAAGACAATAACACTGGCAATAACTTGTAGCAGTCGAGTGCCAACAGGATGAAGAAATTGGGAGAATTAAGAGGAGAAGGAAGAAGAGTGTAGGAGTCTCAAGCTGTGTTGGCTCACTTGGCGCGTGGTCAAGTGTTTGACAGCAGCCACAGCTTCAGCTTCAGTTTCAGCTAGTTCTTAATTAATTTTTATGAATTGCATGAAATTTTGCTCAGCAAGTTCATTCAGTTTTTGGGCAAGTGTTTGTCAAGGGGACAACAGAACAAGAACAAGTATAAGAACAAGAATGAGAACAAGTTCTGGAACAATGGGGAACCACTCGAGTGGAGTAGCAATTTCCAAGATGATGATTAAGTGTTGGGGGAGAGTTGCATTTAAATATCTCAACTTAGGTAGCTTCAAGTCAAAAGCAGGAAACGTTATCTTTTGGCATACCGATGATACCTCTACATATTCTTAAGCTAGTTTTTATGTGAGGAAAGTATTTACAAAATAAACTAAATTTCTTCAACTTTGTTAAGATAATGAAAAGGACGAAATTTACAGATTATATATAAGACTATGCAAAATAAACAATATGTAAGTTTGGCTGAATTTACTGAAGGAACTACATAGTTCTTCATACTAAAGGAATTCCTCTGAAACATGGTTCCCGAGAGACAAAGACCTTGAGAGAACTGGAAATAAACTAATCTCAAAGTATTCTCTGTGCATTACTTTAGTTAATGAGAGAAGCTTGGCATCCTAAAGGGTAACAAGCTGTGACGACTCCAACCGAATGGCTTCCGATAAAGGTCCCTCAAGAAGTCAAGCTTTTAATAAGCTTTACACACCTACTCTAACTATGTGAAAGCTCAAAGCTTGTCCAGCAAATATATGCACACACTTACTAATACAGACAAGCACTTGAAGTAACTGACGCCTGCAGCTGCCACTTGAGCTGTGTCCACTTCAACTGTGCCTCTGCCACAGACTGTGGCATGAAGTCGCTTGAGTGTTGGCTCTGGCCAAAATGTATTACATGCATTTATATTAGCAATCGCTTGCAGTTCTCTCTCTCTTTCTGTTATCTTAGCCGACATCAGTTGAGCTGTCTTCAAGTTCACTTGAAAATCTACAAAAATATATAGTTATTCGTTGGTCTGTCAGAAACAGGCTGCCACAAACTTGGTTAGCAGCTGCAACTAAATTTAGTTGCATGCAACCACTTGAAGAAAGTTCACAACTGGACATTTGTCTAATGATGACAAATAAGTTGACTGTAAAAGCAAAAGAAGAAGTGCAAGTAGAAGATAGCAGGGAGAACATATGGGAGCATTATCAGTGCCAGACTGCAATCTTAAAAGCTCTTTCTCTGACTTTTGGCCAAGTTATGAGCCAAGCAATTAAATGTAATTTAATTTGCCCTCAGCAATGACTTGACTTGAGCCAGAAAAACTAATGAATTCCACGCGAAAAGTCAAGTGCCAAAATTTATGACCAAATGCCAAGAGATTGGAAAGAGACAGACACCATAGTAGAGAGAGAGAGAGACGGCTCTGTTGGCCCCTCTGCTCTGACAAATGTTCGACGTTAGACGTAGACTTAGGAGCTCTAAAATTTGGCAATAAAACACTCGGCAATTACTGGCCCCAAGTCGAGCTTGTTGCAAGAAGGGAAGGAAAGAGGACAGGGCACTGCAGCTGCTGCTTCTCTCTCCCCTTTGTAACCCTCACCCACCTCCCGCTGATCACAGGACACTTTATCGCCGAATATTTCTTTTGCCTTGGCCCATAAAACATGGCTCAAAGCATTTCGTTCGTTTTTCGTCATTTTCATTTTCGTCGCCAGTTTAATTTAATGAAGACATTTCATTTAGCAGCTTTGATTTAGACACGCCCACGCCCACGCTCCTCTCTCTTTTCTGTTTTGGCCAGCTTAAAGTTGGTCCAGCTTAAATAAAGCCGCAAAGTAAGCACTTGCAACAACAAGGACATGCAACAAAATCCCTTTGATTGCATGACGCGGGCCGTAAATGTTTAAGGGCTATTATTGCAACAATAGTTGCAGCAACAACGACGCACAAAATGACGAGTTGCAGTGCCTACACTGATAAAAAGAGGGTTTACTAAACAGAAAAACATTTACAAATATTTATTTTTTAAATAAAATAAGTTTTATGATTCAGAATAATATTTCTATCAGTAAATAAAAACTATTGCCGAGGAAAAGTGTTGATAACCAACCGTTTTTTTTCTGTGTACCGAGTTTCTACCAGTGTGCCACTTTTTGTGTCCACTTGCAATGGGAAAGTGGCAGTAAGAGGGCGATGGATGGAGAGAGGGGTAGAGAAGGGTAGTTGCATGCCCGTCATTTATGCAAATGAGGCCAAGGATGCGATGCGTTGCGCCAGCCCCATTTAAGCGGCATTGTGCGTGCCTCTGATCGATAATTGTCACTGTCGTCAAATGTGCCAAATGGCCAACAACGTGCCGAACGTGCTGCCCATGGATACAGCTTCCTCAGCCTCCCTCACCCCCTTTACTTCCTCCCTTCCTTCCGTCACTATCTGTACTGTCAGTTTGACATACAAGTTGCAACATTGTACGCTTCGCTCCACAAATTGTTGCCAAATATTGAGTTGACTTTGAGTTTGATTGGAATTTAGTTGCCGCATTCACATTCACATTCACATTCACATTCGAAATGGTTTCCCTTTAACGAGACCAGAGATCATTTATAGACAATCAATCTGTTTGGACACTCAATTGGTTTATTGCGAAAACATGCGAGAACTTATTTCAATGTTGGTTCTTTTTTTTGACCAAAAAATCAAACAGAATTTTATGCAGATGCAAGAAGATTTGTTTCGAACAAAAGTAGAAGATGCTAATCAAACTAATTGGCAATGAGAGAAAAATAGAAAAGAACTATTATTAATTGGCAAACAAGAAAAGACCATTAGACTGCAAGAAATCGTATCAAATGGAAGAATTATTTAAAAGAAGGCAGTTAATCTTAAAAATAATATTTCTTACAGAAAAATAAAAACTTTACTCTAAGCGTTGAGAGCAAATATTGTAAAAACCATTCTCTTCAATTAATATCATATCTATCTGATTAAGTGAAGAAAGTACTTAAAGAACATGACATTTGAGTTCAATCTATATTCAACTTCTTAAAAGTTCATTGAATTATATTTGCTGAGTAAATGGAATAGACATCCCAAATAACTCAAAATGTTGATGCTATTCTCAAACACTCTCTCAATTGATTTTAAATTATTCTCGATTCAATGAATCAAATAAATTTGAATTTTATATTTTGTTAATTTCATAATGAAAGAAACACAAAATGTGGTCAATACAAGTATTTATGGCCTTTTGTTGTGAGCCCAAAATGTATAAAATATTTTCAGTTGGCTTTTATCTTTGGTTGCAATAGAAGGAGAAACAGGCCAACAACCCAAGTGTAATTAGAGCCAAGAAACTTGGCCGTGGCTAATGAAAATGGTCCAATGATTAATGAGCCGAAAATGATGTGGCATATTGAAGCAACAATTACAACAACAGTAATAATAACAAAAAACAGCAACAACAATAACCAGAAGATGAAAATGAAATCAATAGAAATTTTTAGCCATGTGTTGTGGCATGCGGCACGTGCCACATGCTTCTTTATTGAAACGAAAATCCATCTTGATTTGCTGCTGGAAAATTGAAAATCTTTTGTTGGCCCCGACAGATGGCGGCTATTTGCCGAATTTCGACACTTTTCCATTGGCAATTTTCGACCATCGTATTGTTAATTAATTAAATTTTAATTAGGCATGCCACGCCCTCTCTCTCTCCCCTCTCCCCTCTGCCCACGGTCTACTTCTGCCCCATGCCCCTGAGGCCTTGTTAAATGTCTTGTTCGTTGTCTGTCGCTTGTTGCTTGCGTCTTGTTGCTAATTGAAAATGCGGTGTGTCATTAATTAATTCGGTGGCACATTTATTAATATTCATTATACGCACCGTTGTACGCAGCACAGCTGAACGATTGTAAGTGTAAGTTTTATGTAGGCGTGGCTTTGTCCTGCATTTTATTTGCGGCCTCTTTTGTTGTGCTCTTGGCATTTGCTTAACCCATTTTCACTAGCTTTTTCTCACTTTTTCTTTTTTTGCGAGAATAAAAACTTTCTGACCTTTTGTTTTTGATATTCCTCTCTCACTTTCTCTCTGTCTATTATTTTGTTGCTGGCTGTCTGTCTCTGTTTATCGCGTTTATCTTTGCCCGCATTGCCGTTTGCCTTTCTTGCTTTGACACTGCGGCGACTGCAGCGTTTTCACCATTTTCCAGACCCCTTCCTTCCTTCCTTCTCCTTTTCCATAGTCGCCGCTTGCATCCCGTTTATTTTCCGTCGTTTTCTCTGTGTGTGACTTTAAGTGTGTATAAAATATGGCGCTAAAATGCAGTTCCCCCCACACGTAGCTTCGTTTCTCTTTCTCTCCTTTATCTTCTTCTCTGTCCCTCTCTATCTCTTCAACCTTCCTCATGGTCCTGCCTGCTCCTGGCACATTCGTTAGACCCGCTCTTTGGCTTCGCATGGTTTTTATGGCCACGTGCGTTGTTTAAAATTTACTTGCTGGCATTTTTGCAGTCAAGTTGCTTAGCACTCAACTCCTTTTCTTTCCTTTTTTGCCATCCTTTTTTTTACCCATCACATCGATTTAGTTTATTTCTCCCACTGCGAGTATTTCTTCTTTACCGTGCAGCATTTGTAATCTTTTATCAGGTCTGCTTTCCATAGGCTGTTGTTGATCTTAAGCCGTATGCAAATCAACTGTTGGCTCCTTCAACCAAATGAAATGTCCTTGCGATAGGTGCAATACAAACAGCTTGAAGCTAAGGTTGTAGTGTGTTTTTGCTTATGCAATTCCTGTGTCAACATTAACTTTAGATTATCCTCGCAAGACTGTTGAGTTTTTAAATGATTCAAACAGTTAGCATTTAAAGTTAACAAAAAATCCAGCTTTATTTATTGTTAATTTTTTAGCTAGCTCATTTTAAATCCAAATATGCTCAGTTATAACTTTAATGTGCTTTGGACCTTTGATGAATTTAATCCAAAATTGCTCAGCTACTTCCATAAAATTCAAATGTTTAAACTTGAAATGTTTTCGCATTGAGCTTTGACTTATTAAAATGCGGCACGCAGTCAGCGCATGTTTTTTTTGAGGCCCCAGCGGGACATTCAAAGTGCCACTCCCCCTTTTAGCCTTAGCCCCTGGTCTTAGTTTTTAGCCCTGACCGCGTCATTCAGTGGCTTCCACGTGCTCCAGAGATTTACTACAAATTACTGAGTGCTATCCAAACCGCATATCGCAAAAGCGCACATCGCGGTGCCCAGTTGCTATCAGTGTACATGGATCTTGGCCTGCTGCTGCGGATGTTGCGGATGTGCGGATTCCTGACACTGCCACACGGTGATGCCCTCCTTTGCCAAACACACACACACACACACAGTTGCCTCTCTTCCCTGTCTCTTCTTCTGCTTCTGCTGCTGATGTGGCGTTGTAATTGAACCGGAAAATTACATATTTCAAGCTATTTTTACGCCGAGTTTAATGGCAGACGTGAGCAGCAGCAGCAGCAGCAGCAACAGCAACAACAACAACATACGATTCTGTTTGTGGTCAGCAATGAAATAATTTATTGTTGCCTACTTTGCAGCTGGCCCAGCACGTAGCTCGAGTTGCGAGTTGAGTGGCAAAGCGAAAGATAAGCGAAAGATACGTTTGCAAGGTATGCTTTATAATTGCATAAGAATCGTATATATATAAGTATACTATACTATATATACGAGCATAAGCCAGAAGAGAGCGTTTAACAGTTGAAGGAGAAGTCAAAGGATTACAATTGAACCTGAATGGAGAACACTCGATTGCGTCGATTCACTTGACTCACTCGATTCACTTGCTTTCCAACGAACTGCAAGTGAACAAGAACTAAACTGTCGTCGACATAACCACTAGCTAATGGACTCGCAACGAGGTTAAGAGACAGTTTTTACCCCCCATTGAATCATTCCGGCAATTGAAGCAGTTAATGTTGGGTCAGATAAGCACATGAGCCATGAGCTCATTCAATGCCCAGTCACTGTACTCTCTCTCTCTCTCTCACACACATGGCTAAAACGAACACAATTGTCTGGTCAATTTGAGGTTATCAACTGATCACAATACAAACTACAAACAAATCAATTCCAATTGTTGTTGTTAGCGTATCTATTGCATATCTATGAGTACGTGCATTGGGTTTTTCATTAAGAGAGATTTCATATGAAGCTTGTTTGATTTTTAGAGTGTTGACTAGTGTTGGTAATCTAGTTCTCGTTACATTAACACTCGTTTCTTTCGACTCGTTATTAGGTGCTCTATTTGTCAAGTTTTTAATCGCTTTGTTTCTGATTAAACTACTACTGTTTTTTACATTCTTGTCTAAGAACTCATTACTTATAACTCTCGTTATTCCTTGCTATTTAGAATTTACGACTCTTTATTGTTGATAATCACTTTCAACTTCTAATAGATTTGATTATCTTTCACACTTTAGTTTTTTATCTACTCGCGATTCCGTTTTGTTCTCTCAGGCATTCCCTATTTTCTATAAAGCTAGATTTGGTGAATGTTGTGGTTGATTTAAACTAAATACCGAATTCACTGAATTTTTTATCAGAATATGCCATGAAATAAACAGAGTTCGGCAGTTACTGCAACTCGTTGGCATTTGTAGTTCAACTTCTCAGCAGCACATTTTATTTTATTTAGTTTTGAATTTCTATTTTTTCGAGCTATTGTTTCAATTATAAATTAAAGCTTCTGATGGAAAATAGTTCAAACAATTGCTGTGCCTGGCAGTCGAAGTGAAGTTTCTGGTATCGAAAACCGAAATTCGAATCGAAATTCCACAATAGAGCTGCAAGGCAGAAAGAGCTGCCTTGTAATTTGTATCGTGCCCTCAATTCGACTCAAGTGGGAGTGGTGTGTAGGGGCAGGAGCGGGTAAAGTAGATAAGGTAAGGAAGGGAGGGTTGACTGAAAAGTTTACCTGGCTGCTGCAGTTAGTTTTGAAATTAATTTTACAATTTTAATTGAACATTTGGCACTTTGAAACACATTTAAAGTCAAACTGGGCAACTGCGGCAAATGTTGCCAGTTGGTGGCTCTCGCTTTACCTCTCCTCTCCTCTCCCCTCTCTCCTTCTCTCTCTTGCAACTCCTCTGTTCTCTCCACTTTAACTGTCGCTTCGTCAGCTGCGATCCGCGCTTCACTTCGCCGATTTGCAGTAAATAACTTTCGCCTGGTCAACCATTTTTATTGTTGTTTCGTTATTGTTGTTGCTGTTGTTGTCCTGTTTGTTGTTGTTGTTGTTGGTTTGAGCCATGGCCCAATGGGCTCTGGACCTGGCTGTTGATGTGTGCGGCTTACCGCAGCATGCGGCCAATTGTTGTTGCTGTTGTTATTCATGTTGTTGCTGTTGCGCTTTTGTTTTTTGATTTCAGTTGCGTTGCATTTCGCGTATAAATAAAAGAAAAAAATGTTTAAAAAAGGAAAATAATACAGTTGAGAGACGGCGGCAACTGTAACTAATATATCAGACCAAAAGATGGACAGCGAGAGAGACGATGGTGGAGAAAAGAGAGAGAGAGAAATAGGAGAAAAAGGGGTAAAGAAGAAGTGAAATATGTAAAACTATACTAGTTGAAAGTTACAAAAATCCACGATTAATCATATCGGCGGACTGCCAGCTTGTTTCTATGAAACTGCCACTAGTGTATTAGTTCAGAGATCCTGGAAATGGAAAGTAAATGACAGAATGGAATGAAACTAGAAATACTCAAACTATACTGGAAACTAAATAAAATATAAATAAACTAGTCGAAGTAAACTATACAAATGAACTGGACTGGCTACCTTTAAAATCTTCTGATATGTCTGATTACAAAAGAACTGCCAACTCTTTAGACTTTGTCATTATCTTGACTGATCAGCTTAAAATGGTTTAAAGTCCCAACAATTGTTTAAAAGTCTTTTCCAAGTGCTTGAGCTTGTTGTGGATAAGAACTCTTTGAGTTAATCTCTCTATCTCCCCACTTTTTACCACACTCTCTATTTCTTTCGCTCTTCTTTAAATATAGTACAGTTTTCTCTATTTAAAGTAAAGTTTTAATAGAGTTTGCATTTTAATGTAAACTTGTAAATATTTGCGCATTGTTCGCGCCAGTTGCAATTATTAAACTTAATCAAATGAAAACCGCGCTGTGGACCTCAATTAACTTGGCTATAAAAATCATTTTGTGGTCATTTCGCGTTTGCCTAGCAACAACAAAAATAAAGTTGCAGACTATGAGACTAACAGATACGCTGTAAGGGAGTTTATCTTAAGAGAACTTCAATTTGCTTTTCAAAAAGAGATTAGTGTAGAATTTGATTTAAAGTATTCAAATATTTGTAAGATTATTGAGGATACGTTTGAATTTGTAGTGTATTTAAGTAGCTCTAAGTGTTGGCTAATTTAAAATAAATTAAACAATAATTCAAACAGTTATTCTGTGATATGTTAACCACAAATTGATATCGACTTTGGTAGCGAATTGCTAGTCGAGTTGTAAAATTAATGCGATTTACATATGTAATTATGTGTACATATTTTAATTTGCATAATTTAGTAACTGAACTCGAAATTCCATGACATGCCGAAAGCAGTAGTACAAAAAATACTAACAGAAGATATAGAAGGAAAGAGAGAGAGAGAGAGAAGAAGAATTGGAGAAAGAGAGAACTGCAAAAGTACCATAACAATTGCAGGTAGAATTTTTGTAAATTTGTTTCGAAATTAATTTCAAACAGTTTTCGTTGCGTTGCGTTTTATTTGGTTTCGCTTACCATTTTTCCGATTTTCCATTGCCGGCTGCCAGATTGAAAAAGTTGGCCAACAGTGAGAGAGGGGAAGATGGAGTAAGGGGAAACAGTTCTATACCGGGTTGAGGGTAATGAAGCATGCGGCCAATTGAAATGTTTATCCGAATACGCAAATCCAATTGCCAAGGAGGCATTTCTATAGAGAAAGAGAGAGAAGTAAAATCCTAGACAGAGATGAGCAACAACTTTCGACCCTCATCCCCTTTTCCCCGCTTCCCCGACTCTCTAGCGACTTTTCAATAGATTTTCTTTGCGTGCTATGCGAATAATTTTGTTTGTAGCTGAATATCTTTAGCCATCATCTGGAGGCCAAGACCAGACAGAGCCCAATTGTCCATTGTGCATTGGCAGGGCAAGAAGAAGCAGACACAAATTTTGCATTTTGCTGGAAAGTTGTGTATTTGGTTTATAAAACAGCAATAAAGAGCCAAATGGACGTTGAACGGTTGAGTGTTGAGCGTTGAGAGCTGTGTCTCCTTGTGTCCTTTGTGTTATTCTTGTTGCTTCAAGGCAAGAATATTTGCCAAGGATATCAAGATATATCTTGTATTCAAGGAAATCATCTTGACTAAACGGAATGCTCTTACACTGCAAAAAAAAAGGAGTCAAAGAAGAAGCATAGTCAGTTCAAAAACATTGTCTTTAATAACTTAAACCCTCAACTTCTTGTGGCATAAATAGTATTTGGTGTTATATAAAGTGCTCTTATGATCAGTTGTCTGACTCTTTAAGATTTATAGTCCTTTATTTTTGTCAGTGTAGAGAGTACAGCTAAGGAATATCAACATAAGCAATTGAACGTATGATCGAATTACGAACATGTCTGGATGGAGAAGAAAATAGAGGAAGTTTGTTAAACCATTGTCTGACTTGGCTCTCTCTTTCTCTCACTTTTTGTCTGTCTCTTTCGTTCCGGCTCTCAGTGTGACAAATTAGCCACTTTGGTTATAATTCAGCGGCTGCCCAACTCTGCCGACTCTTGCCTGATGGCGACAACAAGAAATTACCACAATTTGTGGGCGACTCGAGTGATTGGTGGCCAGACAAGGACGAACAGGACACGGACAGGAAAAGGATAGTGAGAGAAGAGGTGGAGAAGCAGGTTGCCTGGCCAGCTGTTAACGTGCTGCATGGAATGGAGATGTTAACGGGGCCAACAGGAGAGGAGAAAAATAACAACAGCATCGCGACAGTTATAAATAGCCAAGTAAAATTGTCGACGCGACATCAGAGAACACGAGAGAAACAGAGAGAAAGAGAGAGAGAGAAGGAGAGTGCACGGAACCAGGACAAAAACTGAAAGCAGGATGCGATACCTTTGCTCTGTCTGCTCCTTATTTCCTTTTTCTACAACATTTTTTTCCTATTTGCCCCGTGTGGCACACAAAACTTGTAGTTTATTCAAAGTTGCCTGCCACATTTGGTGGCAACAAGACGAAGCAGCAAAAAGTGAAGAAGAAGCAAGCATTCAGCTGGTAACATATTTTACTTGCTGTTGTTGTCGCCCTTTGTTGACGGGACCGCAGCATCATTATGGCTAATAAACATTGCCATTTGCGGCTGCCCAGCTGAAATTGCCAACAAAAGTGGGCCAAGTCTCGTCAAGTCAACTCTTAAAGAGTGTAAGAGGACCCGTCCAGCTTAGAGAACATTTTGAAGAGCTAATAGAAAACTTAAACTCCTAGGAACTTAATATGCCAACAGTATTATCAGTAATGTGTAACGGAACAAGTTTGTTAACTAAAGAATGTGAATGGTTTTAAACGATAGTACTTAGCAGTTGCTATCTGTAAAGCATACCTTATAATGTCGCATATAATGTAATTTCGCATTTTCTCTCTCTAAAGAGCGCAACATTTTAAGTGGAGAATTTATAAATAACTATATAGTAGTTAATCTTCTTTGATAACACTATTAAACTCTTTTAAATTCTTACTCTCAATGTACATTATGCAGTGATAACTAATAGCAAAACTTGTAATCTGCAATAATAAATTAATCTTAAATTTCCCGATACACTCGCTTGTCTTCACTTAAAAGCGTACAAATCTTTAAACCTTCTCTCCTTCATATTTGCTAACATTTTCAAGCGCTGCTTTGTTAAACTTGTCGAACCGTTGATTTCAATTGAATGCCTTCCGTGGAAATATGAAATTACCATGAGCAGCTCAAACATTTGTTCATCATTAAACATGAACCCCTTTGGCGCCTCAGTCCTTACCTATTTCCACCACTTATCATCTCTTTCCACCTGTCTATCCACCTGTTTTCCCACCTTTGTTTCACATCAATTGGATAGGCAAATGTGAAAAGGCTTGTTTGGTTGTGTAAGCAAAGTCCACACGTTGCATAAATGTTTAAGCAACTGCTGCCAATCCTAACCAGCCATAAAAACCAACAGCAGGCAAACACAAAAATGCTTGTAAATAAATTGCGCATACGCCGCGTATTTGCCAAAGGCAACCAGACAAGGATAACAACAACAATAATAACCAGAACTTTGGACAACGGTCGGCAAAATGTTTATAAAAATGATTGCTGCATTTTATTTGTCATTTAAACAAATAAATGGCATGCCACATGACAATTATTTATGCAACCAGTCCTCGCTCTCCTCTCCTTCCAATTGCTTCCACTCTTTAGACTGGCTTAATATTTATATCTGGATGATTTAATCAGAGACCAGTACATGCCCCCAAAAGGATAAAGATGAATGCACAAAATGTAATTAGGCTTAGGCCTGGATTAGTTTGCAAATTCAGTTTTTCCCACTTTTCCACGCACAACTTGTTGAGCGCGTTTTAATTGAGGCTCGCTTTTAGGATTATGTTATCACATTATTGTTGTTGTAGTTGCTGTTGTCCTAGTTGTCATTGTTGTTGTTTATTTTTTTTTGTTGCTGCTGGCATATTAAATTATTTAGGGGATTTTCATTTGGAATCTAACGCCTACATAAAATGCCATGATAAAATGAATGCAGCAAATTGAATTATTTAAATAAATTTAAATGTCAATTTGGCATTTGCATAAACATCAAAAGCAATAGAAAGATACCCTCTCTCTCTCTCTCTCTCTCTCTCTCTCTGTTGAATGTTTGACACATTTAAACAGAATTATTAAGAAATGTTATTTGATTTCGAATGCGTATGCTTTTAATTCTACACGAATGCATGAATCGTCTTAAGAATCCTTCGACTTGAGTCGTTTCATTGCTTACAAGAAATTTAATTACACTTGAGAAAGCTTCCTCTGGTTGTCTATTTCTATGCTTTTTGTATTTTTTTCTCTTGCTCCATTTTTCCCTGTCTTTCGCTATATCTTTATATTTCTATATTAATCACAGTCTCTAGTCGTATTTAGCTACACACTTGCCACAGGACATTGTAATTCAAATGGTTTCTAAGGACTTCAAAATATGAAGCCTAGATTCTGTGAGATTTTCTCTTATTTACCTATTTATTTATGCTTTATTACCTTTACATTCATAATTTAGCTTAAAGCTAACATAAATTTGTATTTCCTAAGTTGAGATTTGTTTGAATCTATGATTTTCTCACATTTATTTAGTTTGTTTTTTTTTACTTTTAATTATATTCCAGTTAAATTTCAACAATTTCATTGAGACTTTTATTAGGAATCTCTAAAATATTTGATATTATGTATGCAAACTTATAGGTAGTTAATATTTCAAAAAACAAAATATTTTCATTTAAAATAGTAATTGTTGTTAGTAATTATCGACCCTTTTATTTGGTTAATAATATAAGTTAATATAATAAACTAAAATCCAAAATATAGGAAATTAGATTATGAGTATATTATATTTAATCTTATACATTTTTTATTACTTATTATCGACAGAAAAATATATTTAAGTGCATTCATGATTATAAACTTTCCATTTGTTCTTTTCATGTTATATTTTTAAAAAGTATAGCATACTTATGAGCGTAGCAGAAATAAATTCCACACTCGCCTCCAGTTTTTTCTGAAAACATGCCCTAATTTATTGAAATAGGAAGTTAGGGTATTGAATCTTCGGCATTAAGCAGTCTCTGCTTTTCTCTAGCTTTCTCTCTATTTGCACGCATGATGACAGCACAAGTCGTTTGTTCTGGTTGTTGTTGCTGCTGATGCTGCTGGCAAATTTCCACGGTAAACACGAAAAGCGGTTGAGAAAAACGCCCGCGAGCTCCACACACAGACAAACACACATATATACAAAGGCACACACATACACATAGACACTCACAATACAAAACAAGGCTCACACTTCTTGCCGAGTCTTCGACAACATATTTCTGCTGGTTTCTCCAGCCCCATTTCACAGATTTCCCACTCTCCAATTGCCTCTCTTTCTCTTCCTCTCTTGCTATCCTTTTCTCTTCCTCTCTGACTTTAGCTGACTGAGCTGTTGCGTTAATAGAATTGTGATAAACGCATCCTTTTGTATCGATGCGCGTGGCATTTTAGCCGCTTTTGGCTTACATTGGATTTGGTATAGGGATTTGGATTGCTATTGAAATAGGGAATATAGAGAGAGGGAGGTGGAAGAGGATTTGAATTGTTAGTTGGTAGCTGGTGAAGCTGCCTCAAGCGTTGGCAATGTTGCCATCGAGACGCGCTTCGTTGAAGCCCAACAAACAAATTTAATTAAATTGACTGAAGCAATTTGCTTTGAGCTCTCATTCAGCCTCGCTTTTAGCCGAAAGTGTTGTGAATTTAGTTTGTTTAGCTTTTCTTTTCTTTTTGTTTACTTTTTTTTAAAGAGATTTTCTCTTTTTTCTTCGACAATGTGTGTGTGTAGTACACACATTTTACATAATTAATTAGAAGTGACTTCTTGCATCTTTATAGTTGGCTTTACTCTAAGATTTCTTTTAGTCTCGAGCAGCTGCCACATGCTGCAAGTTGCATTGAAAACTTAATTTGTATATGCACAAACAGGAGTCACTTGCTGAGTGGCATGTGAGTTGCCACGCCCACTTGGTTGCACATTGTGCATAATGCAACATCAAATGAAAAATAGAACGGAGAAACTGAAAACACAAACTAAAGTAGCTTCTTTTAGTTTTATTTACAAGCAATCTTCTAGTGCATCGTTTTTGATGCATGACAATCTGTAAGGAGGTAAAGAGGCATTGAGGGGGCGTGGCAGCTTCCTCTTTCATTTCGCCTTTCTATGGACTTTTCGGTTACACGCAATGGACGCAAAATCTGTGTGATATATTAGCTGGCGATTCATCAGGCGGAGTCAAGCGGTAGCAGAAGCATATTATGCTACATTTTGTGGCAGGGCAGGGTAAAAAGAGAAAGAGAGGAATTAGAGAGAGAGAAAGTGGGAGAAAGGAGGTAACTCTTGAAATGATTTCTCACTTTTGGCTGGGTTCGTTTACCTTTGCAAAGTGTTTTGACCTTCGTCAACCTGATGCGAATTTATGTCAAAGCTTTGCACTTCGAACATATTTCGTGCTTGTTTCTCATTTATTTTTTAGAGCTTAAGGCGCCATTAATAGAGCGAAAAAGGCAAGAAAAGGTGAGGAAGAGAGTATAATAATAGAGAGAGAGGTACAAGTAACTACTCAAAGTGGTCAGAGCAATCCATTAACTTTCATAATAATGCTGAATAGCTGTGGAATGGAATCAATCAGCAATCGATGGGCAATATAGTGTCGATAATAACCTTCCATTTTAATTATTCTGGTGAATTGTTTCAAGTCAATGAACTACTTAGTTAACAAAATAATTCAGCATGTCGATCATTTAAATTGAATTAAATTTGGCTTAATTTGATTACCATTTTATCATTATTAATATTTATTTTCACAAATAGTTTCAAGTTTCCATCAAAAAATATTCACTGCGGTTCCAAAGTGTTTCAAGCTTAATCACAATTAAATATGCCTACCTGAAGTGCAGTGTAATGTCGCATAACCTATATCATATTCTATACTCGTGATTTTGTGCTCATGTTGTCAATTGAATATGATAATTGAATTCTTCAGCTCATTAGCCGCGCTTAGAGCAACAGTTGTCCTATATGATGACGCTTGTTGTTTCATTCATTAGACAACATTTCAGGATATAATGCAATTGCCATGTATTCAGCTTGGTGCATGGATCAAGTTAAGAACCAAGACCCACACATCACGACCCACGACCTTGTGGACCCATATATAGACATAAGAGCGCATCCTTAGTTGCACATGCCACACACAAAAACACACACACACACTGTGAACTGGCTTTTGCCTTTAGATATTGCTCCTTGGCATCTCTCATGCTTTGGCTCGTCCTCGTCCTCAGTAACGTCAATCGTCAAGTAATTGCATTTACCAGGCACGTATGTTGACGATAGTTAATTTTGTAAGTGTATCTTGATATCGATTGCAGTCGTGTGGCAACTTGCAACTTGCAACAACCGGCAACCGACTACCGACAACCCGCAACCGACAGTCGACAACCGACAGCCGACAACCGACAACCGACAGACGTTGCAACCGAGAAGGAGGCAAGAAATCAACGGGGCACAAACTGTAGGAGGCAAATGCCAGATGCGAAGGACGATGACGATGACGATGAGGACGAGTCTGCAATCCGCAGCCAAACGCAATGAGCCAAAAATGCAATTGCCAAACAACAACAACAACAACTATTACTACTATAACAACAACAAAAAACATAAGAAAAATAGTAGCACTGAGAGCGTTCTCGACTGTGAGAGACCAAGCATTTAATTTGTAAATATTTATATCCAAAAAAGAATATATTGTAAAAATACATTTTGTGGGCATTAAAAAGGAGGTAACAATCTGTAATTTTCATAATGCTAAGAATTTAAAATCCTTTGTTCTTGAAAATTAGAACCACAGAACTGAGATATGAATAAGTAAATAAAATATAATTTTAATGACGGGGTGAAACTAGTATTCACATGTATATAAATTAGACATCAGTTTAAAAAGAAACCCCTTAAAATCCAAACAAGAAAGAAGCAAACTTCAAGCTTGGTGTCTCTAATTTTAATAGCTTTTTAGATCTAGGAGTTTACAGGAGCTGAAGAATAGACAAACGTACCTGATTTTTTATTGCAAGTACTTGATTGAAAATGTTGATCAAGAGTATTAGGTTATTTCTTTTGGAGTCTGCCATGTTTCCTCCTGCTTGTTAAGCCTTTTCTAGAAAGACCCATTATACCTTTTCAATACAGGGTCTTAAAATTTAATTCAACTACACGAAATGCTGGCAGAATTTTCAAACGAACTGTTGTAAAATGTACTGGTGAAAAATCCTTGAAGCAATTATGTTGATTTTCTTGACTTGCCGCTGAAGCCTGCAACTGATTCGGCTTTTCCGACTAGGAAATGGGAAATGAAAACTGCAACTGCAACTGGAACTGGAACTGGAGATGTCACTAATTAGGGGACAATTTTGGCAAGTCAACAGCTGAAGGATTCGTTTAATTGCAGTTACTTCGAGACCGAGACACTTGTGAATTCAGTCTTGAAAATATCAGGAGCAGAGAATGTGGAAAATATCAGACAGGAAGTCGTCTCTCTGAATCTCACCCACTCACTCTATTTTTCTGTTGATACAAATGGATTTTTAAAACCCAATTTCCGCTCTTCCAAAAAAAATGAAAAAAAAAAAAACAACAAGAAAACATGGAAAACTAATAACCCATTGCTAACGTTGAGCATCGACAGCAGCAGTAGCAGCAGCAGAAGCAGGAGCAGCAGTTGCTGCTGGGTTTGTGGAAAAGTCAGGAAAAGTGCCAAGGAAATTGTTTTCAATTTCAAAGAATGTTTGCTGCAAAGGAGGAAAAAGTCAAGCAGGGCGATTAAAATTCGCTTTCACAATATTTATATAGAAACAAATTAAATTTTCGTTGCTCCGACAAGTTTCAACGGCGACGGCGACGGCGAAACAATTTCATTTTGCAAAACAAAGCGAATGGCGAAGGCAACGGCGAAAATACACAAAATAAATAAGGCAACAAAAAAATAAAGCAGCAACAAAAAAAATGAAAATAGATGAGAAAAATAAGCTGCACTTAAAAATTATTTACGAGACTTTCCGCCTCCATTTCCGTTCACGTCCCTAAGATTCCGCTGTGGCCATAAAAGCAACTTCTGCCCCCGCCCCCCCTTAAAGTCCAAAAGGCAAGAAGCTCAAACCAAGAAGCCATTGACTGACGACTGACTAGCTCCAAAAACTTTCTTACGACCATCGTGTGTGTGTGTGTGTGTGTTTTTGTGTGTTGCTTTGTAGGTGTTGCTGCGGCGAATTGAAAAAGTTTAGACGCCAGCTTTTCAGTCGTGCCCCCGAAAAAAAAACAACTTTATGAGCAACCCCCGCACACCTCTCTGCTCACCATGCTGTTAGCCCTTTTACGGCCTTTTTAATGGTTGAATCGCGGCCAAAAACTTTGCCGGCGGTCAGCATCAGCTTCAGCATCAACTTCAGCCTGAACATCAGCTTGAAGCAGAAATAGCAGCACCATCAGGTGAAACCATTGTAGAAAATCAGGGTTGCAAAGGCGTGAAAAGATTTCAAATTAAGTTAACTCCCTTAAATTTGAGGATTGAATATTGATATAAAGATTTGGGTTATGGAGGAGAAGTTGAAATACATCTCTATTGGAACTCCTGTCTATGTTGTGATATATTTCTAAGAGTTATAAAATGTATTGGTGTAAAAATATGTAATCTTTAGAATTTCAAGAGCATATAATAATAGATGTATATAGTAATATAATAGGTATTACTACTACTATAATAATAACTAAGAGAGATACTTATACTTGCAGTAACTTTTATAACTTCAAACTTCATAAAGACATGTTCTTATGAAGAGTATAATTTCATCATAATTGTGTCATTTTTTTAGTTAATTGTTATTATACTAAGACAGATCCTTGAGTTATTTGAAACTTAGAGCTAAAGTCTTTATAGAGAATCTTTCAAGTCAACAAAGACTGCGACAGAGATAGTTTTTAATGTGCTTACTAAGATGTCCAGAAAAACTGACTGATCCTTTAATATGTGGAAGATTTTACTTCTATAAGATTAACAAAGGATATTGATAAATTTTCTGTTATTTTTCTAAAGAAATTCATTCAAAAAACTTTGATGATTATCGATAAATTGTAACGTTTAAAGAGTTTTCTTTGTCCCAATATTTCTATAGTAATTTAATACTACTTTGTTCGACTTGTCGTGTTGAGGTCAAATTATAGGCCAACCCTGAAAACAGCGGAAACGGGGTATAAACGGGAGGAAACCGCAACAGTTAAGAGCAGTTGCCATTCAGCCGCGAACGTATGTGAAAGCCCTTAAATTAAACTTTGAGGCTGGCAGGCAGAAGAGAAAAGGATAGAAAGAGAGAGATGTGAAGAGAAGAGTGGTATGTCATATACAAAAATAAACGAAGCGAAATAAAAAACGGAGAGGGGAATTTGGATGCACTGAGGCATGGTCAAAAGCCAAAGGCAGCAACCGCAACAAGCGGCAAAAGGATGAGACACTGCAGCCAAAGCCAATGAGCGTTAAAAAACGCGCAGAAGAAACAGAAACAAAAAAAAGGATAAGTGAAGAAAAAATGAGGAGAGACAGTGAGAAGAGAGAGAGAGAGAGAGAGGGGGAGAGAGAGTAGAAGATGTGAAGCAGATGTAGAAGAATCTGTAGCAGCGACAGGACAAACTTCAATTTGGTTTTGCGCTCGATGCGCCATTGCGATTCAAATCGCAGTCAACATGGACATGGACAAGGACATGACCAGGATTGGGAGTAGGAGTGGGTGTAAAAGTAGGAGCGTAAGGATAAGCATAAGGGCAAGGGAAAGCAGCCTGCCATCGATGCCATCAATTGCGCGGCTTTGTCTCTACTTTCCTCCTCTCTCCTCCTCCATTCTTCCTGGCAAGCTGTTGGTTTGGGCCAAAAAGTGTCCCAGGCGCATTTCAGCTCATGCTTCGACGCCTTTGCAATCGCGTTTGGCATTTGGCATTAATGGCGCGGGCGGACAGCGCCCAATGGACCAGATGAAGCAAAACAGAGACACCAATATCAAAAGAGCAAGAAAGAAGTACAAATAAAGCTTTCTACGATTTCCCTACTAAGAGATACTTGTTAATCAATATAATAGTTTATAATAATTTAAGTAACATTTTATAGCTGCAGTTGTAAAATAATTCGATGTTATTAAACAGTGAAAACAGCAATAACTATCGCAATATATATCCGATCTTGATGGGAATCAGAAGTATGATTGAATATAATATTAGAAAATATTATTTTTTTAATTTATCTAAAATGCTTGCACTTTACAAGGTTTGTCACGTCTACTTCTCTCAGTTACATACATTGCAACAAATTCCGTATACCCTATTCTACTAGTAAGGGGTACCAAAGATAGAGAGAGAGTAGGAATATGGATGCATAGATGAGACAAAGAAACAACCGCAGTTGCCATTGCATTACATATATCTAGGAATACGTCGAAAATATTCATTAGCCACAGTTGGAGCTAGGTGGGCGTGGTTGCCATCGATATATACTATACACTATGGCAGTAAAGTAAAGTTTCGTTTTTCCACACAGATTTTTGCCAGCCATAAATTGCCAGTCTGGCATTTTGGGTCTCCTCTTGGCCAAGTTTTCAGCACGCGTTGCACTCGCGCATAACTTTTCTTGTGTGAGTGTGTATATATATAAGTTTGTGTGTGTGTGTGCTGTGACTATTTGGAACAATTTTAATTAAAACGCTAGACAATTACACACAGCAGCCAAGCCAAGAAGACACAGTGTAAGGGAGAAAGAGCAAGAGAGAGGGAGAAGGAGTGTGGGAGTTGAAAGTCCGAGTGCGCTGCAAATCTTTAGAGCACGGCAATTGCAACTCAAGTGCGCCTGTCGTGTGCTCAAGCAGCGCCAAGCGTTTCCCGCATGCCACAAATAGAAATGCCAGACCCGAACACACCCACACACACACACATACACACACAGAGCGTCACACTAACAAATACACATTCACACTTGCAGACACATTCAATCTAAAATTGAGACTGGCCAAGATGGCGCCGAGGCAACCGGAAGTCAGCACATTACACACATACACACACATTCAGAGACGCACTCCCAGAAACACACTCACACACAATCTCACACACACAATACACAACACACTGCACACAATAAACTAAAAGCCACATACGGTACAACGAATCTTAACTTAACTCAACGCAACATCCTTAAATACATGTGTTTCTACCTTTTGGCCATAAACTCTGCAGCCAACTACAACTGTACTTTCTTAACAAATTGTTTATAGAGCAGGATTTCGAATTAAATCAATTTTGTATTGAACATGGTTAACAAAGTCACTTTTATATCAATAATAGCCATGTTATTTATCATTTTTATTAACTTATTTTAGTTTTTGAGTTGTCAAATTAAAGTAGTGCACAAAAGAAATTATCTTAGCCAATTCTGTTTTAAAGGACTTATATTCTTTGTCTACCTTTAATACTTAGGGTATTTTATACCCTAATTTTCCATAATTTTGAAGTCTACTTACACAACCAGTTTCCCTTCTTCCATTCCCCTCCACCATTGTCATATAATGCCTACTTCTATTCATTTATATTACAGTTCCCATTCTAGAAATTATTAGACTGTTTATTGGTGTTTAACTTGTACATTTGGCTCTTATGCTATATGAATATAGACGGCACTATAAATCGAATTAGTTGGCCAAGTTATGATACCCTTTTGGCACACTTTACTAGAGTATTAACACAGCTCGTCAGCCTCAAAGTGTAGTTAGGAAGTAACTCAAAGGCGTCTAGTGAGCAACATGTGCTCCACTTCACTCTAATCTCGCTGTCTCTCTCTCTCTCTCTGCCACTTTCTCTATCTCTCTTTGAATGTGGAACAGTTGGCAAATCCTTGTCAATGGCCGCTGGCAACGAGCTTTGAGATCGTTAGCTGACAGCCGTATGTATGTGTTTGTGTCAGTGTGTAGGAAGTGCTGAGTGTGTGTGTGTGTGTGTAAACGCTTAAAGTCAAGTTTTATTATAATTACAACTATAACATTTATTAACGCTTGATAGTGGGACACAGATGTTGTTGTCGTCATGTTGCCAGGTGCCGCTAAAGTCAACAAAGGCTAAGAACCCGAAAAGCGCAACAGAGACAGAGACAGCTAGTAAGTAAGAGAAGTAAGAGAAGAAAAGGGAATTATAGTGTGAAGGGGGATAGAGACATTCGCATAATATATTGTTGCATATTAGCAGGCAACGGCAACGGCAACAGCAGCCACGCCCACAAATCCAACGCTTATAGCCCTGTAATGTTGCATGTTATGAAGCCATTAGGGCCAACAAAGTTTTTGCTTTAAGAGCGCTCTAATTTCTGCCATATAAACAAGACAGCAAGAGCGAAAGAGAGAGAGAGATAAAGAGATAGGTAGAGTGAGAGGCAAACTTGAATTGCAGCTTCTTTTTTTGGTACTTAGTTGGCGGCTGGCATCACATAAAATAGGATAAGATAATGCCTTCGTTGTGATGTAATGTTGCAACAGCAAATTATGGAACCAGTTTGTAGACTCTTAACAGCTGCTGAATATCCTAAATACACGCAGGACTTGAAGACAACTAAGAAGGATACGCATTTAGTTAGGAATACAATCAACCTTACAGCAAATAGTTTTAAGAATCACATATTGTTATACAACAGATTGAAAACAAAATACTTCCTGAAATTCTCTTTATATTCTTAACTTTTTCTATTCAAGCCGAACTTAACGAATTTAAACTTTTTGATCATTGTTTGACCTTTCATCCAAACTGAACTTACTTGTAATATAATATTTTATTTTAAGAAATGAAGAAAAAATAAAACAGTTGAAGCTTTCATACACTGTTGAAACAATTAAAATGAGTTTGGGAATATACTGTCTTGACATTTACATGATTTTTCAGAAATTATAAAATCAGAAAACGTCAAGAAACCCTCAAAGATTGTTCAACAAAAGTGTCCCTTATCATATTTCCCTAACTACTCTTTAAGTTAACATCGATTTACAACAATTTGGCTTAAAGCTAACATCGATAGAGAGAACATGGAAATTGATGAAGAGAAGAGATGGAGGGAGCACTCGTTTTTGACACTTTTCATTGGGTTTTCCGCAATTTCCCTGTGCAAATTGAATTTGTCAAATTGCAGCTTTTGGGGGTAATTTTGTTTTTATTTTGTTTTATTTGGTTTATTTTGGTTTCATGTTTCGTTGTAGTTGCTGTTGCTGTTGATGGTCAACGGTCATTTAAACAGATTAAGCCAAATTGAAACCGAGCAAAGCTATGGAGCTGTTACAAATTTATTTGGACCCTCTGCTTTTAGCCACTTCTGTGCATTTCAGTTTTGTTTGTGGGACGGCATAATTTTGTCATTTTTACAGCAATTGATCTCAGATTGAATGACATCGCGATGTTGCGATGGGAGATAGAAAAATGTAAGAGAAAATAGGAAAAATTTGTTTGGTTTTTGTTTCTGTTTTGGTTGCACTTTCGCGCGTAAAGTGTCCATAAAAGCGAAATGAAAAATGCAAATTGAATGGGCCAAAAATTGATGGAGAGCTGGGAGGGGGGAAACTGCTTCAACATTGTTCATTTTAAACTCTCACATTTGAATGCCAAAATTTAATGTTGCCATGGAATCAACAGAGAAAAGAAAAAGACTCTAAAGTGAGTGTTATTTGCAGAACTACATGGAACAATCCCCATAATAAATATAAAACTTTATTTTTCATGTTTATTTTTAGCCAGCAGTCTACCAAATTTTCACACACACACACACACACACACACACATTTACCAAGTTGCGAGTAAATCCCTGTTACTTGCTCACCCCTCCCTCGTTTAGTCCTTTTACCATAAATTACAACACAATGAAATCATTGAAATTTTCGTTGTCTGCGCATAATTGTTGGCCATTTAGCAGTTGCAGGAAAACCTCGTGAGAGATTTGCTGAGTGGTTAAAACGAAAACTGAACTTTGCCTTTGCATAATATTACCACGACTGATTCAATAGATAAGGACACTTACTGAATGAAATGATTAAGAGCTTTAAGAGATACTAATTAGATTCAATTGAAGCTTAAAGGTTGCTTAAAAGCTTTAAAATTCTCACTTCTTGACTTCTTTTTGCAAAGATTAAGATTCTTTAACTTCTTTAAGAGAAAAGTTTTAAAAGTTTTAAATGTAAACTTAAGCCATTTTGTATAAATCATTGGATTTATGTGCATTTATAATTTATGTTTAGCTATCTACACTGTTAATAAGAAATCAAAATTAATAACACAAATTTTAAATAACAATCAAAAACTGTTTTAAGCCATTGTCATTAAGTTCTAGTTGTACTAACTATTAGCTTTGCTTGATTTACTTATTTATAGTCAAAAAATAGAGCCTTTAACATGAATTAAATGAATTTTACTTTCAAATTTATAGGTCCAATAATTTCTACTGTTTTAAATGAATATTTAATTTGTGTGCCACTTTCGAATAGTGTCATTCCACTTCTGGCAATTTTGAAATGTACTTTTGTTATTTACGGCTTTCTGTTGCCAATTGGAGGGCCACTTATTTAAATGTTCGTCAGCCAAATATCTTATTATTAACCTAAATTTATTGGGAGTGACCACGCCCCCCAGCCCCCTTACAGTGGGTCCTAAACGGTGCAGTCATTAAGCGAACCATTTATGCGGCTGCTCGCCTTCATTGTGTATGCAGGACTCAAACTGGGCCAAAACAATTACCGCATAATAAATCAATTTTGAGTTCTATGAATTTGCAAAGCAATCCTTGCACTCCCCTCGCTCTCTCCTCCTTTGATAGCCCCTCTTAACCAGCTGCCTTCAATCACTCGGCCAGCATTTGATAGAGTTGCTCCATCTTTAGTGGGTGTGTGTTTGGGTATGAGTGTGTGTGAGTGGGTGTGTGTGTGTTTGGGTGTATGGCAATTTTCAGCTCAAATATGCAAATTACTGACAGTTGGTAGCCTCAATTTGATTCGCAGCCGCAGAAACGACAGAAATAAAATACAAATAGAAATATGTCCTAAAAAAGAAAAGAGGAGACAAGGCAAAATGGAAATTGGCACAGAAAAATATGAGTGTACTTGCATTTTAAATATTTAATTGCGAAATATTCCCCAATCGAGCAATTTACTACCAACACATGTAGGACCAATTGCAAATTGGCCCATTGACAATTGTATTTTTAGTTCTAATAACAAATTGGTTTAAATCACCACAAAACAGTTGGTAGACCACATCGACACTACAGCTGATTGATTTGACAATTATTGAATCGGATATTGAAGTAGAAAGAGAAATAAACGTATTGTATTGTTTAAAATAATTGGCATAAACTTCATAAGCTTCTTAAGAGAAGGGTTTTTTGAAAGCCTGTTCTACAAAATAAACATTAAGGCAATTGAAAGCTTTGGAATTGTAATAGTATTGGCCAAATACAAATAACACTTAGCATAATAAATTAGTAAGATATCGAGTACGTTAAAGCTTCTCAACTTTTCTGAAGAAATGTATTTTGAAGCATATGTTAGTTGTGTTACTGATACTATCTTCTTTTCTTCATAACTATAAATCGTGCTTGTTGATTATATGAATGTAGTATTACTTTTGCCCACAGATTTTAAAACTTTAACTTATAAACAACTGATACTCATTGAATTATAAACAAAGCTTACAATGTTAATATAATAATGAAAAACAATATACAAAAGCAGAGTTCATTTTGATGCTCTTAGCTAAATTTAGAACATGTGTACATTTTAAAGTACGACATCAATGGCACAAGTGCATATATATAATTAAGTGCTATATCTTTCTAGGTATCATGAGAGGAGGGTATAAGACCAGAAGGGGAATAGAAAAAGGGGGAATGCAAAATGCCATACAATGCAATTTTCAAATAACACGAACGGCAAATAACAATTCAATTCATTTATTTGCACAGCAATTTGGCAGTCAGGCAACTGAATCGAAATAAATGTGCAATTTCCATTTGTTGTTGTTGTTGCTGTTGTTTTTGTTGTGTTTGTTGCATTTGTTGTTGTTGTTTTTGGCATAATCCGAAACTAACAGACGCGAAATGGATTTGTCGTTTGACATTTGATGGATGTGACGCTTCCAGCGACAAGAAGAACAGAGAGAGACAAAAAGAGAGAGAGAGTTGAGGAGAAACTTCCAACTCTTAACGACAAATTTTACACAAACACACACACATATCCACATGACACACCCACTCAGATAGGTCTATTTGTTGTGCAATAAAAATGTCACACAACAGTAACTGGAATATAAACTAACCCGCCCCCGCATGACACGCCCACTTTTAGGGCTGTTTGAATAAAAAATGAATGCAAATTATAATAATGTTGGCACAGCAATTAATTAATTATGTGGCTTTCATTTGAAACCAACGTAGTAATTATTAATGACGTTTCGTGTTGATAAATAAATACATATTTATCTGTAATATCCTTATAGAGTTGTGGTATATTAGCTATGCTATGGAATCTTGTAAGTTGTGCAGAAATTTAAATATTTGTATATGTATTCTATCAGCTGTAAACTCATACTTAAGAAACTTCAGTCATAGATTTAAACAAATCGCACAGCAAAGATACAATTTGACAGATAAATAGATAAATATATCGTAGACTTTAGATCACATAACAAATATTGTAGATCACAGATAATACATTTTGAATTAACTACGGAATTAGGTAAATATAGTATAGAATTAATTCTTCCTAGAGTATTCCAACTTCGGCATTATGGAATCCTTTCTTTTATTACAATTTCCATTAACATTAACCGAAATTGAAGCTAACAAAAAATGATATACTTTGGACAATTGCATTGAAATGAATAATTATCATAAACCGCATTCAAAATAAAAATGTTTTTCATTTATCCATTGTACATTTTGATTTGATTTGAAATATTCATCAGATAGATTTCCCTCAATTTGAATAAATATTTTTCTATCTGCTCTGTTTATTTGTTTTCTTTTTATTTTATTGTGGATTGGGATTTGGCTTTTGACTTGGCAGCTGCCTCAACGAATTTGCGTGCATTTAAATGCGAAATGATTGCGCATTTGTCTGATGCTGATTCTGACTCTGACTCTGATGCTGATGCTGATTTTGATGCAAGTGCATCTGCATTTGTCTGTTGCACCTTTGTGTCTGTGGCACGTGCAGCACCTTTTTGCCAAGCTCTCTCAACTGAAACCCACGTACACATCACGTCGTCGTGTCAACGGCATTCGCCCCAGTCGACTGCCCCAAAACGTCGTTTCTTGTTGGTTCATTTGTTTGAGAACGCGTATACGCCACGTTGTGCATTTGGATGATGTTGGCGTCGTGTGCAAGTCTGAAATGCAATTGCCATGATATTATACAAGTTTATGTCCTGCACTTTCTAAGTATACTTATAATCAACTGCCTGTGCGTGCCACATTTTCCACATTTCCACAGTTGCCACATGTTGAGCACAAAGTTGCAAAATTCTAGAACACATTTTGATGTCACTTTTGTAGAAGTTTTGCCCCGCAGCTGCAACAAACAGTTGCATTAATCTATCATTAGAAATGGTTGAATATTTAGTAGAACTAAAATTGAAAAGCTTTCAGCAATATTAATAGCATAGCTTAGTTTATTAGAGTTGAAAGCTTAAAAATATGCGACAAACTATTAAGTAGTTTAGTAATAGTTTAAGAAACTTTAAAACGTCGCTAAAGTATAAATATAATAACTCTAATAAGTAGTTAAGTATTATTGTTATAATTCAAGAAAGCTTAAAACATGGCTAATATATAAACATAAGTAGTTTCTATAAAAAAAACAATTGATAAAGCACAAAAAGGGAAGATTGTTAAACAACTTTCAAAGCTCATGATTTTTTGATATTTAACAATGCGCGTAGTTTAAACTTTGTATAGCTTCTAGTTGTAAGTAAAATCTGAGATAAAATTGGACCATTCCATTGTGTTATCTTATAATTTTTTGAAGCTTGATTAAGCAGCTTTTAAAGCTCTATAAAGCTTTAAAATTAATTTAATTTTCTATAAGCACTGTTACCTTTCTTTAGCTCCAACTGGTAGACTTTCTGTTATTGCTGAAAGCAAAGTTTCAAGGCGTGTCATTAGCATAAGCGTGAATCACGCGGATTTTGGCCAAGGCCTAAAGGAATATGAAATTGGAATGGGAATTGGAATAGGAAAAACACTGCCAAAACTGGAGTTGGTCAATGCAGCAACGAGTGAAATTTATTGTGGCTTATGCCGCACATTAGCGCATTGTCACCGCACTCGGCACACTTTCAATAAATTACCTCGAGGCACACACACGGACCGGACCGAGTGTGGACTCCAACTCGGAGTTGGAGTTGGAGTCGACTAAGCGCATTAGTCGCGCCTTTGTTGCGACATTTTGGCCAGGGCTTTTTGAGAGCAGCATATATAGCAGGAAAGGGGCGTGGCAGGCAGGAACAAGGCGACAAAAATCCGCCATAAATAAAGGATAACAATTTGTTAGCCAGCAACAAGTGGGAAACTAAATCAACAACATTTGCGAGTAGATTTCGAGCCAAAAGCGCTTTGTCTGTGTATGCGTGTGTGTGTGTGTGAGTGTGTGTGTGTGTGTGTGTGCATGTGCGTGTGTGGCAACATATGTAAGCTGAAGGTGCAAGTTGAGTGTGGCAGCAAGAGCAGAAGCAGGTGAAACTGGCGCTGATAAACAGTTATCTGTGTTTACTTTAGCATGTGAGCTTCTGTTTGCGAGTCCTTGAGTTATGAATGCCATATTTTCCCTTGAAATCCTCTAAAGAGTTGAACTTAGGGACTGTCTTGTTATTGTTGTTGTTGTTGTTAATGTTCTTTGGGTTGCTTTTCCAGCAAATTTTCTTTGAATATTGCTCACTTAATTTTCTAGCCATCAGACGCACATTTTACCCCTTCAAGAAGAATACAACAACAGCAAATTTAGCTGTAAGTGAGATGAACAATTTGATTTTGGGGTCTCCATGGAGCAGAATGGACCGTTTCTTTTGGGTCTTAAGTACATCTTCACAACCAACAATCATGCCACAACAACATGAACAGCAATCACAACAAGAACAAAAGCAAAAGGAGAGTTTAAGTATCTCAAGAGGTAACTGAAATTAAGCCTTCAACCCAAAAGTGTCCCTTTTTTTGGCTACTGCTTTTGTTGGTAATAACATTAATGCAATTTTACGCACGCTTTGGCTTTTTGTAATCCTACAGTGGGTACCATAAAATGATGACGCAGCAAATGATATTTTTATTTATTTATTTGAAATTTATTCTGAAAACATATTCTCAATTTCCCTTCCACAGAATCTATTTTAAAGTATATACATAATATACCTAAGAACAGGGTATTTTAAAGTCTAGCAGACCTTGGTAGAGTGTGAATCTCTATTTTTTCTTTAATACTTTTCACAGTTTGCTACCGCGGAAACTTTGTTTTCTTTTCTGTTTCGTTGTCCTTCAACTGCTTCTTTGTCAGGACTTAAAATACTCTTCCCAAAGGTATCTCAGCTTTGACATTTATTTAATTTATTTACCTAACGAATTAAGTCTACAACTTGTATTGCATCAATATTGTTGTCTTAAAATGAACTCCTTTTTACTCTATTTTTTTAGAGTATCTAATTGTCGACATTGTGATAAAAACTATCACTTGCTTTTTGATTTTAATTTTAATGAGTGGCCAGGGTTGCCATCTTAATGGTCTGAAACAAAAGTACAAAGAGTAGTCAACAACAACAAGAATAATAATAAAAACAATTCATTGGACTTTCATCAACTTTGTCTGTGAGGATTCCTTTGAGTCTTTTCTGTCAGTGCACAATCGATTGCCATTGTGACTGACACATGCACACCAGCAGCAACAACAACAACAACAGCAAAAACATCAAAAACAGTTGCAACTACAACAACAAGAGCAACAAGAGCAAGTTTCAACAATTCGCTTCATTAAGTAATTAACACGCGCATTATAATTTAATTAACATTATTGACTGCACACACAAACGCACACATATTCCACAGACTGACAGAAAATGAACAATCCTTTGTGAGATATACGTAACAGTCCTTAAAGCAAACAAACAAATATAATCCATGATTGTCGAAAGATTTAAAATGTCAAATCAAGGGTTTGATAAAAGTATATTTGATCAAGTCATCTTTAATTGGGCTCACTCTAAAGCATGTAAAGAATTTTAAATGATATGATATTATATGTTATAATAGGTAAATATTCAAATCTATTGTTAAAATAAAGTACCTAAAATTTAGGTCCTAATTAACGTTATTTTAAATAAAACCAGAATAAAGTGTTGTATAGAATTTGAATATTTATAACAGACTTCAAACTTTCATAACTTTGTCAAAACTAGACCGATTTTTATGCGGAATGTCATTTTTATCATCTTTTATCCTATGAATTCACTCTAGATTTTAAAATATGTTTTGTTTCTTTTTTGAATCAGCTAACAAGTTATATAAGTATAGACTAAAATTCGATTGATTTGGAAGAGTAGAGAAGCCGAATTGTAAACAAATTTCATTAGGATTTAATGATAATGATATTAAACACTTCAATAACTAGTTAAATCTAATAATCATTTTTTACTGGAATATGTTAAGCTATGCAAAATTATTTATTGAAAAGAATCAGTGTTTAATTTGAAGAATAAAATAGAGAGCTGTTTACATTTTAAGCCTAATCGAGATATTCCAGAAGTTTGCAATTGCCAGCGTGCAATTGAGCAAAGTTCGTAGGGTCACAAGGGGAGAAAGGTCAGAGCAGGTTGTTCATACAAACACACACACACACAAATACACACTCCCATCCACACATACAGAAAAATACATACACTAACTGCATTGTGCTGACAATAATTGTTTTTTTTTCCGCTGTTTAGGATGTTGATGTTGATGGCCTTTTAGCATTGTTTTTGTTGATGTCACTGCTGTTGCTGCTGTTTTTGTTGCTGCTGCTGTTGTTGTTGTTGCAGTTGCTACTTAACTGCAGTTCTGCTTTTGTACTTATGTTGTTGAAGGTGGCAAGAGGGACCTTTCTTTTGGTCTTTGTTCTATTGGCAGCTTTGTGCCTGCCACACTTTAGTTCGTGTTCACTTTCAACTCTTGGATGGATGCCAATGACCCTTAACTCTCTTTTCTCTCTCTCTCTCTCTCTGTCTCTCTCTCTCTCTCTCTCTCAAAATTCGCTGTTCTTTTACAACATCTCCCGCTCAACTGTAGATCATTGATTGTTTCCACTGCATTAGCTACCTATAACATCCATTACTAACGGATTTGACAATTTGTTCCATATACTGTTATATCTGTAAAAAGTGCATTTAGTATAGTTTACCACAATGTATTTGGCTTTGTAAAAAGTGATTTTAGTATAGTTTAATACAATGCCTTTGTCGCTTGTAATTTTACTCTTTGCTTTGGATATTGGACTGGCTGCAGATGAACTAATTCCACAAAATGAAGAGTTATACGAAGGCATTGAAGAACCGCTTTCATGGGCATCGTTGGGATTAACAATTGATGGAAATGATACGATAGTTAAGGATACTCCATATCCAAATATGACAAGAACATCTGTACCCAGTATAGACTGTGACAATTGCTTAGATGGAGTAACCGTTGATTGCTGCAAACCCGTTAAGATCAAGTTCACATTGAACAGAGGATTCTATCCTTGTGGGTTCTACGATAATGCTTGGCAACATGTTCTCATACGTAGCATTTGCTACTCAAGGGTCTGCAATGATGGAACACCTCCTAAATTTCGATTCTGTGGCAAGGGATCATGCAACATATTCGGATGTCGCTGTAAAAACGGCTGCATAGAGGGAAATCCACTGGACAATTTTCTCGAAAAGTTTACAAAGGAACGAATCAAGGGTGTACAATATTTGAAGTAGTATCTTAAACCATAAAACTTTTTGTCAAAGTCCAAGTAGATTCCAATGCCAACATTAAATATTAAGAATAAAACAATATGTTTAACAGTTGTGACTATTTGTTACTTCCATATACATTTATTAGGAACTCCTTTTCTTACAAAGCAACCCCTTAGAAGTGGCCTCAATTATAGTCTTAAGAAAGGGTATAATAGCTATAAATAAGAAAGTTTTCTTTTGCCATGCAAACTTATGACAGATTAAGACAGCCGGACACGGAAACCAATTAAATTTAACACCCTGATTATTAAAGAGTATATATTTTTTGTAATCAGGTCTGTTACGCCTTCTTTAATCCGACTCACTTTTCGAAATGAAATCAAAATAATCCGGAAAAAGGTTAAATTTCAAATTATGCAACAGTAGAAATAAAATACTACTGTCAAGCAGCTATCTTGATACCCTTTCTACCAGTAAAGTGAGGGGAAGAGACAAAGAAAGATTAAGAGAGAGTTAGAAAAAGAAGCAAATGGAGGAAAATAAAAATATAGAGAAGATTCGTTTTATCTCTAACTGAGCTACAATGATTTATTAAAAGGAATTTTGAATATAAAAAAAAGATAGCATAGGTAAAAGTAGATTAAAAGTTTTAATTTAATACTAATAGTAAATTCAAGCTATATAATATTTGTTAATGAGTTGAATCAATATATTTTTAATTGATTCACCTCATTGTATTATATGATAGGTGTGTATAATTGTGTCCATTATTTATTCGACACGCTGCACAGAAATTGTTATAAATAGTCCGTGCCATACAGAGAACCTAAGTCAATTGTGAAAACTCTGTCTATTTGGTGACCTCCGTTGGAATCGCTGATAAAATAATGTGCTATTTGGGTCTGGTTTTCTTCGCACTCCTCTCAATGCAAGCATTGCAGATGGGAGACACTGTATGCTGTCGTTTGACCTACGTGAGATTCGGAATTCAACCTAAAGAACAGTGCAAAGACTATGTAGGTAGTACCCGGCTTTTTTGGACAGATTCTTGCTACAATATGCTCTGTGGAAACTTGACAAAGCCCACTCCCTGTTGCGGGGTGGGGAAATGCAACATATTCTGTTGCAACTGCGATAATGATTGTATTAAAGGAAACGTTGCCGATGAATTAACAAAATTATATGGTTCCAATATAACGATGATTTCTGGAGGCCCTGAACCCAAACTGGTAAATGTGAATGAATATTCATTTAATCTCTGATTCATTGCATATATTATATATGTATTTATATTAGAACTCCACAACCACAACGAAGGCTCCAAAGAAATCATAACTACGGAACAAGGATGGTATCGATTAAATTGTAATGAAAACTTGTAATTGAAAAATGTACAAAAATTGTGCAGTGAAAGAGTGTATTCCTTTTTTCATTTTTAAAATAATATTCCTATAATATTGGCAAGTTTTGAATAACTTTATTAAATTCGGTTAGATACCATATATAAAATTCTATCTTATCCATCTATAAAGTTAATCTCTATATTTATTTTCATATTATTAGCTTGATAAAAACATGCTTAGAATTAAATTGATATGGCTTGATGATGGCCTTGGGTTATTTATCAGATAGTTGAAGCATAATGTCTTTAGTTCTATTCCGTAATTTTTTTCCTTCCTTGATTTTTACTTTCTTCTTTTAAACAATGTAATAATTTGGTAAATTAATTCGTCGCATTTATAATAATGAAATTAAGATGCGTAATTAATGTGATTATTTATTAGACACGCCAAAAGTTATCGTTACTAATTATCTTTGGTATACACAAATATAAAGTTGTGTCAAATGGGAATCAGCTAATACTTAGAAGAATGTATTACTTGGGTTTCATATTCCTTCTGCTTCTTGTGATGCAATTATGGCAACAAGGATATTCCGTATGCTGTCGTCCTAAATATGTAAAATTCAGGATTAAACCAAATAAAGTGTGCAACAATTATGCAGGAAGTACTTCCATAGCCTGGACAGATTCCTGCTTCAATTTTCTCTGCGGAAACTTAACAAAGCCCACTCCATGTTGTGGAAAGGGGAAGTGCAACATATTCTGTTGCAACTGCGATAATGATTGTATTGAAGGAAATGTTGCACATAACTTAATACAAAGATTTGGCTCCAATATAACTAAGATAGAATAAACTTTATCTATAAATGTAATTCAATATGTTATCTTACGTTACAAGTGAAAACTGATTGATTCGTCGCATGCATTACATATCAGAGTTGTACTTATATAATAGGAAGATATACTAAACATTATTAACTATATTGCCCGTGACATATAAGCAAATCGTCTCAATTGTGAATTGGTTTTATAATAGAATGTATTGTTGGGTTCTAATATTTTTTCAACTTCTTGTGTTGCAATCATGGCAAATGGCGTCTTCCGATTGCTGTGGTTCTACCTTTGTTCTCTTCAAGATTAATCCTAAGGAACAATGCAAACATTACCTAGAAAGTACCAGATACTACTGGGCAAATGCTTGCCACAATTATTTTTGTGGCGACTTAACAAAGCCCACACCCTGTTGCGGAGTAGGAAAATGCAACATATTCTGTTGCAATTGTGATGATGGATGTATTAAAGGCAAAGTTGTATACAAACTTATGGGAAAGTTTGGCTCCACTATAGAAATAATAAAACCTGAGGTATTGGTGAGCATTAATGAAAATTCGTATTTTTAATATAGTCTGTTCCGTATTTTAGAACGTCACAAAATCCAAAAACTAGTTCGGAGCTCGTCTATCCTTACTTCCTCTAGCAATGATCTGCGGGATGAAGATATATATATTATTTTATATCTTTAAATATAAGAATACTCTTTTAGTATTGCTTACCTTGAATAAATATTACTGACAAGAAATTTATTTCAATGTGAAATACCTCATATTGTTTTATGTATTCCGTAGATAATTCTCCTGGCATGATGTACATTTTTTCAACGTAATTTCCTTCATGAACTATAAATAAGACAGAAGATAGATCATTTCCTCACACATCAATTTACTTTAAATTTCGTTGAAAATAATTTCCCTTCTTTCGTTCTTTCCCAAACCAATGATAAAATAAGTTCAGATAATTGATTCGTCGCATATGATTTTATACAGAAATATGTTTATATAATCAAACGATAATTCTTATTAGACACGCTATAAAGAAACAGTTATATATAGTTTATGGCATATTAAGAACTTGAGTCAGTTGTGAAATCGTCTGATTGGAGAATGCGTTACTTGAGTCTCATATTCTTTCTGCTTCTTGGAATGCATCCATGGCAGATGGGGGAAACTGTTTGCTGTACTTCGACTAAAGTGAGATTTGAAATTAGACCCAAGGAAGTGTGCAAGAACTACATAGACAGTAGTTCCTATTACTGGACCGATTCTTGCTACAAAAATGTATGCGGAGACTTATCAAAGTCTACGCCTTGTTGTGGAGTAGGAAAATGCAACATATTCTGTTGCAACTGCGATGGTGACTGTATCAAAGGGGATATTAGAAAGAATTTAGAGGATAAATTTGGTTCCAATATAACCATAATAGAAGCACCCAAATCGAACAGGTGAATTTGAATGAATATTCAATGAATTTCTTCTTAAACATATCACCATTTTTGGTATTATAGCTCAAATGTTTCGTAGTTACGGAAATCAACAGCACTATAGTTGAAGATGCTTTTTTTCAACATATTTTTGAAAAATTGTTTGAAACTAAAATAATAATATAAAATAAACATATGTTTGTTCAGCTTGAACAAACTTTACGAACATAAGTAGTTATATCTATCGTTTCCATAGATACTTATAGCTGTTTTTCTTGGAGTTTTTTCCCAATCCTGAATAAATACTAATAAAAAGATATTTTTGAATTGAATAAGTGCAGTTAATTGATTCGTTTCATGCGTTAATTATGTTTATATAATCAAAAGATAATTCTTATTAGACACGCTATAAAGAAACAGTTATATATAGTTTATGGCATATTAAGAACTTGAGTCAGTTGTGAAATCGTCTGATTGGAGAATGCGCTACTTGAGTGTCATATTCTTTCTGCTTCTTGGAATGCATCCATGGCAGATGGGGGAAACTATTTGCTGTACTTCAACTAACGTGAGATTTGAAATTAGACCCAAGGAAGTGTGCAAGAACTACATAGACAGTAGTTCCTATTTCTGGACCAATACTTGCTACAAAAATGTATGCGGAGACTTATCAACGTCTACGCCTTGTTGTGGAGTGGGAAAATGCAACATATTCTGTTGCAACTGCGATGGTGACTGTATCAAAGGAGATATTAGAAAGAATTTAGAGGATAAATTTGGTTCCAATATAACCATAATAATAGCACCCAAATCGAACAGGTGAATTTGAATGAACATTCAATTAATTTCTTTTTTATCATATCACTTTCTTTTTTTGGTATTATAGCTCAAATGTTTCATAGTTACGGAAATCAACAGCACTATAGTTGAAAATGGTATTTTTCAACATAATTGTATAAATTGTTAAAAAGTAATTTAATTATTTAAAATAAACATATGTGTGTTTAGCGTGAACAAACTTTACGAACATAAGTAGTTATACCTATCGTTTCCCTAGATATTTTAAGGAGTTTTTCTTTGAGTACTTAACACCAATCCTTACTTCAATTTTCTGAAAATGATTTCCGTTATCTCATTTCTCTTCATAGACCAGTGATAACTGCTGATAAAAAATATTTTGCAATCAAATAAGTTCAGATAATTGATTCGTCGCATGTGTTTTTATACAGAAATGTGTTTATATAATCAAAAGATAATTCTTATTAGACACGCCATAAGAAAACAGTTATATATAGTTTATGGCAAGTAAAGAACATGAGTTAATTGTAGAATTGTTTGATTGGAGAATGTGCTACTTCAGTCCCATATTCTTTCTGCTGCTTGCGATGCATCCATGGCGGATGAGTGATACCGTGTGCTGTAGTTCAACTTACGTAAAGTTCGTGGTTGATCCTGATGCAAAGTGCAATAGTTATCAAAAGAGTTTGGGCATTCCTTGGGAAGATACCTGCTTTAATTATCTTTGCGGAGACTTAACATCTCCCACGCCTTGTTGTGGCAAGGGGAAATGCAACATCTTTTGTTGCAACTGCGATGATGGATGTATTAAAGGAAATATTGCGAAGAATTTAGTGGACAAATTTGGAACCAACATAACTTTGATTACACCTCGATTTATTCCGGTGAATATGATTGAGCATTTAGTTAACTTATCTTTCTTATTCGTATCAAGTTTAATTCTTTATTTTAGAACAACACATCCAAAGTGACAATCAACATTAACATAGTAGCGGGAAACAACATCACCGTTGTTAAGGACACGAAAAACAAAACTGTCGCTACTCCTTCTGTTAACTAGCTCATACTTATCTTTGGGAAAAACAATAAGATTTGGTTTATATGCAAATATATAAGTCCTTTGAGAGTACTTAATAATATCAATAAAATATAAATATTAATATTGGTTAGCATGAATATATTTTCAGACAAGTGCTTTGTTTGATTCTAAGAGACCCTTTATAAACACTTTCCTTAAATTTATGACCATTAACATTAGGCGTTAAATTGATTAGAACTATGGGACAATTTTTAGCGGCTTGCAGTACTTAGTTTGAGATTCGTTACGTACATATAACATAAGTTAGATAGTTATATTCAGAAGTTTAAATGTTATATTTTTCTTACGTTGGTAGCTTTTATAGAAAGTCGTCTTTCTTTAAAACAATATTATTAGCATCAAGAGACAATTAAAAATTCAACATTTTATTTAAATTTAACTGAGTAAAGTGTCTTTTCTTCTTTAATCAATTTCTTCATGTTATATGCTGTTACTTACTTTTAGATAAACTATAAAAAGGCGTTACCTCAACTCATATCTAAACTAAAGCTCTATTTTACATTTATTAAATACTTATAGACCACAAAGTTAAACCGTAAAATTGGCAAGACTAATAGAACAATTGGTTGCAGTTGAGAGTCGTAATATAGTAAGTTTTACTTTTCTTGAGGTAGTCGTAAGATTGTATTTGGATTTTCTCCACCGTTATCTCGGATACATCATGAAAATCTTGACAACTATTTTGATAATTTATACTCAACTGCAACTGATATTGTTGCAAGTGCGGCAGACAAATGCTGATTGCTGTAGATCGACAGTGCTTCACTTTCACCTCAACTCTGGATCTAAGAAAAGTTGCAGCGACTTTCCTCAAGGTGCACGTGTTCATTTCAGTACAACCTTTTGTTATACCAAACTCTGTGGACGTTTGAGAAGACCAACACCTTGTTGTGGAGTTCATAGTTGCAACATATTTTGTTGCAACTGCACCTGTTGGGCTAGAAATAGTCGAGTTCTGGTCGATTTCAGAACGGAATATTGGGGGGAAGTGCACGGAGTTTATATGCGAGGCGCTTCTCTAAGAGTAACTATACTACAACTTTTAATTTGACTAGAATTTTATATTTTCTTTTATTTCTAGACCAATGTACTAGACGAAATATTAGATTCAAGGCCAAGTTAAGTGAAGTATTTTAAAGAAATTAAACCAGTTCGAATAAAGTTCAAAGTATTTTATATAATTTAAATTTGCTTTAATGCGTTTACAGTGTAATGTATAGTGTGTCCAATTGATTTGTTATTTCAGCTGCTTATACAACAAGCTGGTCACACTGAAAGCAATTCTCTAATGCCACACTCTGAAGTGCCATTGCAAAGCTTATCAAAAACGAATCGTAAAGGACTCTCAGGACTTTTTTATTGAGATTTAAAGGAAAGTCTAAATTTGAGTTCCTGCATCAGCGTTATTCTCACCCGGATACACTTGCTATTACCTTTGCCCCTTCTTCATCCACTTCCTTTTAGCATTTCTTGCTTTATTCGCAAAGTGTAATGTCAATCACGAATCAGTCGAGACGCCGACATCGTTACTCGTTTGCATACAAATTACAGATGCAAGTCACATTTGATTGAAAACAATTTGAAATGATATCGCAATCGTTGTTCCTCCTAGTGTTGCGACTTGTCTGGTGTCTGGGTCTGGGTCTGGGGCATGCCCCATGTGGAAGTGGCTCTATTTTATTTTCCAGGTGCGCACTCCACTCACCTGCTCAAAAAGGGAGGGAAAATCATGTGCACACTTTATTGCTTTTACGTGCAAATTGTTTGTGTTTGGCCCCATAAACGATATAAACCAAATTTCTTCAGTCCAATTCCTCTTCAAGTGTTTCTCTCTCACTCTCTCTCTCTCTCTGTCTGTCTCGCTCTATCTCAGAGTTTCTCTCTCTTTATTTCATTTCATTTTCAGCTAAAAGCGCACGCATTTTTGTTCCCATTCCTGCCTCTGTTTCTGTTTCCGCTTCCGTTGATCTGCAATTGGAATGCAACTCAACTCTGCCCATGTTCGAGTCCTTTGCAAATGCTTCCCTTCCCCTTTCCCTGCTCTACCTTTTACTGCAGCTAATCAAAGCACTTGACAGCCTGACCAACACCTGAATGAACCTAACATTGCTCTCTCTTTCTCTCTATCTGTACACTGTCTCACTCTCTCGTTCTCTCTATCAATCGTGTATTGTAGGCTCAGCCAATATGCAAATAATTACCAATATGAGCCGTCAAATGACCATACACAATCATACACACTCTTTCTCTCTCTCTCTCTCTCTCTCTCTCTATCTACCTCTCTCTCTCGCTCTCATTCAATCACAGATTTGTAGGAAAATGTGTGTTGTTTGCAGTGCTTGCCAATATGTGGGCAGACAGGTAAACTGCTGATTGTTGTTGTCGTTTCTGTTGTTGTTGCTGTTATGGTTGTTGTTGTGAGCGCTATAATTGTTGTTGTTGCTGTTGTTGTTGCTGCCGTGTGCGTTCTCGTGGATTGTGAGCTTGTAAATAAGCCTTAATTATTGCTATTGCAGCCATAAAGCCACCACACAATAAACATGCAAATGCATTGGGCATTCTACATGGGCGTTTATGTGGGCGTGGCATTTGCCAGTCGGATGTACGATAAGCCAATTTGTTAGTGTGCAACTGTGGCAACAGCAGCAGCAGATTTCTGGAAAGCGTTAAGCAACATATGAATTAGCCATAAAAGATTATTGCAAGAGGTCGAGAACTTGGCCAACAATTGTTGCTTTTGATCAAAAAGTCAATGCGATTTATGTAGCTATAACAACAGCTATAGCAACAAATTAAAGTCCGTTTTAGAACCGTATTGAAATAATTTACAATAAATTTGAATCTTTTTTTAACATAAGTCCCAGCTGTCGATTTGAGGTAAACTTGGTTGCCATTATTGCTATATTAGCTTATTTAAGTCTAAACTTGTTTAAATCAAAGAAAAATACGAGACTTTTATTTCTGTATACGAAACTTGCATTATATATTATATTATTTTTCCAAATCAATCCTTTTTAACCTGCACAAATTCTCACAACACTCTTACTTGATCAACTTCAAAATCACAGCATTATTTACTCAGAACTTGTCTATAAACCATTTGAACCACAGTTGAACCAGTTTTAAATGGTTTATTTTAACTTATCTGTAAAACATCTATTTTCTATTGCAATAAATCATGCTTAATGTTTAGTTAGTTTAACTAGATAATCGCACGATATAAATGTATGTGAGTTTCAAATTCAATTACGTAAACATTTCTCCTCAAATGGCACTAACATATGTTAAACATTTACGACAACAACAAGAACAACAACGACAACGACAACAACTGGAAACAGGAGCTAAGCTCGTTGTCCTGGCGAAGGCGTTGTCATAATTAGAACGTGCGATGGCATTGCACCACAATGCACCACAGTGCACACAGTAAACGCTCATCAAATCCACTTAAACTCGTAATGGCTACAGATCGCTTCACTTTCCTCTCCCCTCTTCTCCCTCTACCTCTTTTCGTCATTCAAACCTTTCTCTTATGCCTGCGCTCAATAGTCCTCCCTTCATCAATTGGTTTTATTTGCCATAAACTAGCAGCAAAACACGCATACGACGCGTTGCACCGTTGCATGCCTGATATGCGTGTGTGTGTGGGAGTGTGAGTGTTTATAGGGATGGGTATCGATACAAAAAGATAATATAATGATATTCAGTGCGATATCTGTATAATACATTCTATAATCATATTTAATTCTATAATTTTATTTCACTCGTTTTAGCTTTTAGTATAAGTTTTAGTATTAATATAAACTGTTACTGATTTATATTATAGGTAATATGGAGTATCCTTTTTTAATGAAACTTAAATCTTTTTAATATTTAATTCATAGCCTACGTTTCTAAATTCATCCTATTCAGCTCAATTCATAATCGATTTCCTAATATGTTGTATCATTACTTAACCAAACTCACCTAAGTACATCTTTAGAAAAATAGATAAATGTTAGATTTTTTGTTTAAGTTATGTCTTTCTATTAATATATTAAATACGTCTAGACATCTTTCATTTCGAAAATAATATTTGTTTTGCCGACTTAATATTTTTACATATATTAAATAAATAATATCGATATTCAAAATAAATATGCTAATATTTATTATTTTATATAATATTTAATGTGATGATTTCCCGAAATAAATATCGACACTTTTTTACTGTTACCCATCTCTAGGCGTGTGTGTGTAATTGGGAGCATGTGTGTGTGTGAGAGTGTGGCTTAGAGTGGCGTTTAAGTGCCGCTTGGCCTAGCCAAAGGTGCAATGCCAGCAACGCCAGGCACAGGACGATGATAGCCCCAGTGTCCTGCTGCTCGTTTGTTGACGCTGTTTGCCTGCAGCTATTGAGGGGAAAGGAGCGAGGGGATAGAAAAGAGGAGGAGTGGCTATTGGTCTCATTTCTCCTATTTCCCACTTGCCTCTGTGGGAAGTTCATGTTGGTTGTTTGGCGTTGTTTCATCTGATTTTTGAACTGATTTGCGTTTAATTGAATTCTGCGCTTGACACGGCTGCTGTTTGTCGAGTTCAACTCGGACATTGGACTCTGTAGTCCATCCCTTAGTGAAGTCGTCAATTTGCTAAACTCGCTTAATTGTGCTAAAAGTATACGAGGGATGGAACATGTTGAGCCTACTTAAAATGATTACGTAGTGCCACTAAACGGACAGACAACATCGAAGCACATAAATCAAGACGCCCAGAGAAGGAGACTGGTCAATGAACCACCAACAGAGGAAGAGCAGAAGTAGGAAAATAAAAAAGGAAAACCAAAGGAAATGGTAAAGGAAAACGCATAAGGAGGCAACACAAGTTGGTCTGACTTGACTATGTAACTGGTAACTGGGTATCTGGTTTGGTCTATAACCATTAATGATGTGGCCTACAAGCCTCGATATGCGGCAAGAATACGTGCCTCAATGCCGCAGTTGGAGTCACACTTACACCCGCTGTGGCAACCTGAAAGAGAGAGGGAGTGGGAGGAGAGGGATAGTAGAGAAATTCAGGAGCTAGGCCTAGGCTTGCAACCCGCCTGAAAACAGTGGAAGAAATGCGCGAAGCGGAAACAACTTAATGACGCGCGGCGCTAATGGTTCACTTAAGCACCCACATAAGTTTACCGCTCTCTACCAAAAACAGAACGACAAAAAAGCGAAAAAACAGAAAAGCGAAAGTGCAAAAAGAAAACACGAAAAAGGCTCAGAAACAATGTCAAAAACTAAATACTCTTACTAACAACTCAATTAAGTTTCTTAAGCATAATTGGAATCTAATACAGTTTTCGAAAATATCAAGCATATTTATATGACACATTTTAAGGAATTCTTGTATGTAGGAATGTCTCGAAATTAGCTGATCTGATCTTCTTCTCTCTGTACTTCATTTTGGACAGTCAGAACAAAAAGTACACCTTTGTTATCTAAGCCTGTCCCTCCTTTCAATCTAATATGATCTGTTTTTCCTTTGTTTTCTATTCCTATTCCTCTTTTAGTTTATATACCAATTTCAATACGCATTTCTCTGTCTCTTCTCATGACTTTCTCTATTAATATTTAGTTTCCATTTTCTATTTCAAATTCAATTATTTTTCTGTCTTTTAACTTTGTTTATCCAATTCTACTACACTTTTACTACTCAACATGAGATAGTATGAAAAGTACTACCATGATACCGGTTGTTACACAGCTGCTAAGAATAGTAGTAGAACCCTTGAAAAGAGTATCTACAAAAAAAAACTTGAAAATTCTCCAAGCCCTCTTCTGACTTTACTACTTTTTTTGCTTTGCTCCGTTTTTTTCCCGTGCCTCAACACATTTTAGAGGCGTCGCTGAGTTGGTGGATGTCACTGTGTTGTCGTTTTGCCCGCCAAAATCAAACCCCCTTTTATACCCACCTTCCCCTACAGCCTCTATGCGTACTCCACTGCTTGGCCTGGTCCTCTCCTCTCTACTCTCCTCCCTACTCTCCTCTTCACTCCACTCATACTTTTCTTCCCTTTCCTCTACCTTTAGCATTGCTCTGCTTCACTGACGCCGCACAGTAATAATTTCTCGCTAATGGTGTCCTAAATTGTCAAGAAATATGGAACCATTTGAATGTGGCGTCTCCCCCTCCTTACTCTACCCACCAGCTCACGTGGGTGTGCCAGTGTGTGTGTGTGTGTGTATAAGTATAAGTATATGAAATGCTGTTGCTGAGTGCGCGGCTTTTAGTTCGTTTGTGTTTTTGACTTCCGGTTAGCCATTCGGCCAGAAATGTCTTTGTTTTCTATTTCGACTTCTTTTATAAAGAAACTGAGATGAGGGAGAAATAAGTGGGCGTGTCCGCTGTGTGGGTATGTGGGCGTGATGTTGGCCCTGTTTTTGACAACTCAAAGTGCACTGTGATGTCGACAGCAGTTTGTAAATATTTAAGGTCAGATTAAAGGTGATTTCCAAGCGAAGAATTACACAGAACTTGTTTGTAATTATTTACAACAAGTAAACAGTTTTCTTAATAATTTTAAAAATTTAACTGTACGATTATCTATAAGTAGCAATGACATTCCTGAAAAGAAATAATAAAAATAAATATGCTGAGTTCTTGATAAGATTAAATTCTTATTTATCTACTTATCTATGAAGTATGACAATAATTTTACAAATAGAATTCTAGAAAATAATGATTAAATTATAATTTAAAAAATCAAGTTTAACACATTTCGTAATAATATTAAATACTTAAATATACCAATTAATTATAGCAACATATTCGTTTGATTAAACAACTTTTATAGGTAAGCGCATTAAAGATTTTCTAAAGCTGTTCAGTAAGACACTTGTTGCATGCCACACACAATTTAAGTGATACGTACTTACGTTACTTGGACTTACGTTACGGCTACGTAACGTTACGCTTACGTATCCTTTATTCAACTGTAGAGTGAAAGAAATCATTGTTATCATTGTCTTTGTCTCAGAGCTTTGCTGTAGTAAATACCCTCAAAGATGACACCGCATTCATCTCCAGAGATGAAGAGAGAACAACAACAAGCAGTTGGGGTGTATGTCATTGTGTGATGGGTGGGGTGGCGTGGGGTGGTGTGGGGAGGGGTGTGTGTTGAAGCGTTTATGCCAACACAGACGTAAAAAATCTGCTACTTATAAATTATGTTTATTTATTTATTATATTTTTGAAACAGCTGCGCTCAACTACGCAGCGTTTTGTCGTCCAAACTTGTCCCTCTTCTCTCATTTTCTCTTTTCTCCTGTCTCCTGTCTCTTGTCTGCTGTCTTCTGGTTGTCAGCGAATGTCCTGACTGTCCTGGCATAACAATGCTTTCGCTTTTGCCATCGTATCTTCTTCTCCTTCTGCTGCTACGTTTTTTCATAAATCTGTAAAGAAAGAAAGATGAAAAAATACGTTGTACAAATGTTGTTGACAGCGGACAATGGACAAACAGACAAAGGGACAGCGTTCCGAGGACAGCACAGGACAGGACACTCCTCGAGCTGGCCATTTAGTTAGTGTCTGTGCGTAGTAAAAAATATATAAGACGAGGGTAGCCCCAATTTGGCCAAGCTGGCGAAATTGCGGTAGTTTGAATGGACCCTTGAGGCGTTTATTGGGCATTTGTTGCTAATAATGCTATCGATGTGACACACTTACTCACTCTCTACCTATCTCTCTCTCTCTCTCTCTCTTTCAAATACGAGTCTCGTACTTACAATCTACATAAAGGCCCAAAGGGAGGCCACAATTGTTTCCAACTGACACCACAAAGATGTCACATAACTCAATAGAATTGCATCAGTTAATTAGCTGAATATTTACTGACTGAATGCAATCAATTCCAGTTGAGACTGAAAGCTTTAAAGCTCTTTTAACTGACTTTTAGTGAATGAAAGTGTTGATAAAGTTGTAAATTTGTAAACAAAGCAAAGTTAATGCCAAGTTAAGACAGACTTCTAACTAGCTAACTTTTATTGACTGATGGTATTGATTGAGCTGGAAATTCATTTACTATAATACTTGAGTCAAGCATTCCAATTTCAAATTTAACAGATCTTAAAGTTATAAGATAATAAGTCTTTTAAAGCATTTATTTAGTACAAAGAATTCTTATCAAAGCTTCAAGTCTGAAAAGGTAAATGAGCAAAGTTCTATCTGTTCCCTTTTATGGTATAGTTAGTTAAATAGATATTTATAAATAATCTTTCAATCAATTCAACTCTACTTTAAATATATTTTTCCTTCCCTAATTTTCTACTTGTTCAAATGTACTTTCTATTTAGTAAATACATTCACAATATTACTATCGAACTCTACTTGTTTCTCAGTAGGCAATTACTAATTGTAAAACAAATTGAAGTCAAATTTTTAGTATGTCCCGAAACTTTGATAAAGATATTGTAATAAAATATTTGCAGAAAATGGGTATCAAAAATAAACTAATTGTATCTCCGTCGAACTTAAAGTTCCAAGCTCCTTTTCTTCACAACCAGAAGCGTCAGTTGAGTCTGCTCAATGTGAGTCATCAGGACATGGTCTACAGCATTGAGGTGGACAATGAGGCGCTCTTTCAAGTGATTCCGTCAAGTGGAAAGCTGGCTAAATACAGCACTATTGAGCTGAACATCTTTATGAAACCTGCTATAGCTAGTCTTCTAGTTAGCGTACTGACACTCAAATACAAGGGGGTATCAGATGAGTCAAAAGTAGAGGATCCTTTGGTGATTTCAGCTGGAGATTGGACCGAAGCTCACACAACTCAAGTGAAGATTGTTCTGGAAAATTCTATGGCGAGTGAGGAGGAAACGCGTAGCATGTTTGAGTTGGATGAAAGTGCTCAGAATATAGAGGAGCAATATCAACCCGTTTGTATCAATTGCTGCTTAAAGCGCACCAATCCACGTGTCTTGCCCGTCAAAGCTTCTTGGCCGAGATTGCTTATCTGGCCAAGTAGCGCCATTGTGGCCATTGTATCGCTGTCATTGGCAGGTAACTGAATTAGTTTTATTATTTATTTATTTATTTCATTATTTCTTTAATTTTATTGCAGCTTATTTCGGCTGTGACTTTTTTGGCCTAAACATCTTCGACTTGAGCTCGGAGAGGGATTTCTAAAGAGGGAAGCTATCGAGAATGCAAATCAATTATTGAATTATGCAAATAGAAAACAATGCCACAGGCGATAGCAGCTATAACATAAATACGAGTTTGCTTTATAATTCCCATTCTCTCACTCTCTCTCTCTCGCTCGCTTTGGCGCTCACTGTTGTGCTGATAAATCAATCATACGCGCCGTTGGCTGCGGCTTTAAATCAACTTACCGGTTGTCTGCCTGATTAACTCAACTGCCATTTGGCACACACAAACACACTCAACACACACACCAACAAACACACAGTCGGCTTGAACACACACTTATGTTAAGATTTATTTATAAGGCAATTATTGCCACAATTAATTTCTAATTGCATTCTAGACGCGCTTCAACCATTTTCTATGTCAATGTTATTGTTGTTGCTCTTGGCATTGCAACCTTAATTAATTTGGGCATTGTCATTGTCTTGACCCCATTGCTTTATGATGCCAATTAACATTTTGTGTGGCAACTGAATTCAATTCAATTTTCAGCCATTTACTATCAAAATTTCAATGCAAATCTTGTTGGCTGGCAAATTGAACCCCTGGGCAAGCCTTAACAATTTGCTCCTTGACCCTGAGGTGACAGGACAATTGGCAATTCATATTTATTTTATACAATTTGCTTTGCACAAAAATGAGGCGAAAAGCCGAGTCAGCGAAAACTTGGCTCAAATGCAGCCAGATATCCCAAATGACTCTTTTAGCCAGGCTTCTTTCATTTGAACTGTTGTTTTAGGTGTCGGTGTCGGTGTCGGTGTCAAAAGTCCACAACGAATGCAGACGAAATGGAGAACAGAAAGGATAACAGTTATGGGAGAAAACATTGCAATGCCTTGTTGTGTCAGGACATTCTTTGATTCTGATTAGACTTTTGTTTCTCCTCTTTTCTCTGCCTCTTTAATGATACTAACTGCAAATGCCATAATGAGCAAGTCCTTTACAAAATACCAAGTTGCACAGATTGTTGAATGTGGGTAGATAAACAAAGAGAGAGGGGGAGAGACAGTTCCCACCTGAGTTTAAAAAAGGGGGACATGGTGGTCAAATCATTGACCAAAATTCAATTTTGTGGCCTCAATTTATGGCGAAGAGAGAAAGCTAAAGAATTGTTTTGCGGCACAGTCTGTCAGGTCCATTTGATGCACTTGTATTGCTTTTATTGTTGCTGTTGTTGTTGTTGTTGTTCAGCTTTATCACAATCAGAATTTATGTGACATAAGGAAGTTCTGAAAAAGGACCCTCTGCACTGTATTTCCCCGTTTCTGCCTTCGATGTCACTTGATTGTATTGAGAAATGAATGAAATTAGAATGTCTGATGGCATTTTGAATTGGATTTCGGCGTTTGTTTTTTTGCTTCTCTGTCCTCTCTGTTTGTCTCTCCCTTTCTCTTTACATTTATCTGGCTTTTTGTCTATTCTTGCTCGTTGCCTTTGCTGGCCAATTTCAGGCGACACCGCAGGACAGGCCACAAAATGCCATACTTGCCTCTTGGCCAACCTCAGGCCGATGGTTTATACCCCTCTCCTCCTCCTGCCCTTGCCTGTCCCATTGCCTTTGATTGCTGTTGCATGTCAAAAGATTTGCCAGCTAAATAAAAATATTTTTTTGTTGCTACACTAACAAAAATATATATTTTTAAATGAAATTAACTTGTTTTTAAAGACAAAAATTAAATGAATGAAAATTAGAATGTAAATAATTATTAACTAGAATATGTTTATTAGATCCAAAAACTATAAACTTTATGGAAAAATTAAAATGTCTAGCTAAATTAAGAGTAATTTTCTTAAATTTTTACCAACTTATATATAACTTTCTCTTGGTATGTTCATTAGAGTACAATTAAAAATTGGCAGCTATTTTCTGTAACTTCTAGTTTATTAAAAAATCGCTTAAAAAATATATTTTTTTATTAAAATAAATGGTATTAATATAAATAAAATTTTCTTTTTCGTTATTTTCAGTGCAGCACAGTCAAAAGTTGTGAGTTTTTGAAGCATTACGCTACAATGTCATAAAACATTATTGACATTTCAATTGCAAAGCGTTTTGTGTGACACATCACGGTCAGCAGGAACAGGATCTGGATGAGGAGACAAAATAAGGACCTGGAACTGAAGTTGTCTTTATGGCATTTTTGTTGCTGTCTCTCTGCATGTGGTTAAATAATTTCATGTCTGTTTTGTCACGCCGTTTGTTTTAAGCAGCCCGTAGGTACTCTCCATCCCTCACACTGCCCTTCCCCCCGCTGTCACGCCCCCATGCGACTCATTAAATTGTTGAGACAAAATGTTGTTTAAGGCGACGGCCAAGTGGTTTGTCTGTCTGTTGGTTTTTGGCCATCATTTTTGGTAGCACGGAACACGCATAAAACCACGCTACAGCCGCAAATACGAGTCAAGTTTTTGCACTCTTCTTCTTATTGTTGTTATTCTTGTTGGCCCAAAGTTTTACGAGCTTATCCGGGTAAAGAAAAGCGTCGAGCATGATGAAAAACATACAAAAACACGTGCCAATAAGGTTGACTGCAGTTGAGTCAACAAACGTTGCGAGAATTAAAACATGCGACAGACAAATATTCAGACAGACAGCCAAGATATGAACTTGGCCAAAAGCAGATGGCTGGCTTTCTGGCAGGTCGCGATAGGCGGTTGCTTCAGGTACAAAAAAAAGAAGTTATAAGGTGCCAAAGGCCGTAAAAGATGCAATCAAAATCAAACTGATTTGTCTCCAGGGAGCATTGCCAACTTTTATGTTTACGAGCCCAGAGGCCATTGAAATTTCAAAATGCATCAGGTGAAAAAAGCCAACGACTAAGAGATACCCTAGGCGCTAAAGCAATCTCTGGTATTTTATTTTAACTACAAGTGTATTTTGAATTGAATTTATTTAAAATTAAACTTATATCAGTTTAAATTTTATGAAGAATTATTGCTTGTATTTTAAAGTGCAGCAGAAGCCGCTGTAATGACTTACAAATACCCTACAAAAATGACATACATTCTTTAATATATTTAGTTGTAACATAAACTAACATTAATATGAAAGAATTTATCTAATTTCACAAAAGAAAAGAATTGTGAAACACATTTATTATTATTTTTATTTAACTAACTTTTATTTATTAAAAAGTCTTGTTAATAGATAGATATAAATAGTTTTTAAAGCATTGTTTTCATTTAACTACAGGGTACATTTAGGTTAGTACTTTTTCAACTGAAAAAATAGTTTATAAGTAACAGTATCTACGTACAAAATGGTATACGGAAGACATTTGAATAGCTGCAGACAGGAAAGAGGCTACGCCCGTTGGACTGGCTTTAATTAGACAGTCGTGAACTCGGCTAAATTATGGGCCGACAGAAGGCAGACGACGATGCTCCGACTTTGGCTAAGAGTCTGGTTGAGGTTGGGAAATGGCCTCGAGTCGAGTCGTGAAATTTATGCGTTAAAATTGCATAATTTGCACTCACACTCAAACACACGCAGACAAAGAAAGAGACAGAGAGAGATAGAGTGAGAGGGATGGAGACACTAAAAGTTTGCACATAAATTTATGAGTCAAGGTAAGAGGGCAAACTTTTGACTGCCACTGTCCCCATTTGCAGCATGCCACACTGCCCGCTGTCCCGTTGCTGCTGCTTCATATTGAATTAAACACTTTGTGTGTTGCTCTACTTATTGCCGCCTCCGAAGAGTCTCTTGATGCCAGCAATCTGCGAGATACTCACACACACACACACACCTCACACAGATACAAATGTGTTGTCTCATGCACACACATATACATACTTATATTGAGATAGATACTCGCACGATTCGTTTTTAATTTCCTGTTTCTGTTTCAGTTTCAGCTACTCCGATTGCTGTCGGCTTCAGTCTGGCTCTTTTATCGACGGCTCCAAATACCAGTCGCTATATTTTTCCCCCAATTGCAAATATAGCCAAATTTTTGTTGTATTTATTTCAGTTGTTTTTTGTGTTTTTTCTTTCTTGTTGTGGCATTTTAAGTGAATTTTTTGTTTGCCACGCGGCTGCCTCGCTGCCTCTCTAATAGTTTTTACTGCAACTTTATTTAGTGCTCCTCTCGCTGGGTTGTCTATGACATTCCCATCCCCAACTCAATCCCCTTACCCCATTCATTTCCATTCAATTTTCCGTGTTGCTCTTCTTTTTATCCTATTTTTTATTTGCACCATTTTTGAACAGTTTGCAATGAATTTCACTTTGTCTGTCCGTTTGTCCATCTGTCTTTTTGTCTGGCGGCGTTTTTATGAAGATAAAAAGCTCAACGATTCGGCAACGGCATTGGCATTGGTCTAGGCCATGGCTCTGGGACGCTTATGTCCGACTGCCGATTGCCGCCTGTGGCTAATGGGGCTGATGCCCTTAGCTCCCCTCTCTACCTCCGCCCCTTAAAAAAAGGGCTGCATTGAGAGGGGCTGAGTGGAGTTTGTTTTGCTGGAATTGCAATAATTGTTTATTGACAACAATGGATTTAAATTGTTATCGGCTGGAGCTGTGAAACAATTATGAATGCTGAGCGAGCGAATGGAGCGAATGAAACGAATCGAATGAATTAAGTGTGATTGAATTTCTCAAATTATGATCTTTACAACTTTATGATATTTCAGAAATATAGTTACTTGCATATACTGCGTGAAGGTAAATCAAGCAATTATCTGCTATGCTATTAAAAGAATACAAAACTATCTTTAAGTAAAACATCAAAAACGTAAAGTGCATAACCGCAATAATATAGTTGCACCTGAAATTTTCTATTTGAATTATAATGTAAAACAATAAAACTAAATACATTTCTGTATTCATTTTTAGCTCATAAACAATTACATACAAAGATAAGAACAACGAAAATAAACCAAACAATAAAGTATTAACAAAAAACTGAAAAATTGTGTAATTATTTAAAGTTGAAAAAGGTTTCCACCAGGAATTAAATTGGGATCGCATTTCAGATAAAGAAGAGGAATTAAATATAACCTGATCGCATTCAACAACCGTCCTCAGCACGAAAAGCCAAAAAGATTTTGAATTTCCAACTGAAATACAAATCGAACAGAAAGCAGCAACAAGAGATTATTTCCCTTGGAGTGACGTCATTATTCCCAAAGGGAAATTCTTGAGCGCTCGTTTAGCGACCATCGAAAATATAAAAGCCCAAGTGCGCGCTCTGATTGGTTCCTGCCGAGAGCATCTACAGCTTAAATAACTGTTGATCCTCTCTAAAGCTCACTCTCTCAAAACAGCTGCAGGCGCCTGAAAGCTCTCTTAGCAGCACTCTCTTTGTGGATCGTATCTACTTCACACAGCATATATTACAGTTAAAAAGCTCAAAGCTTTTGCCTCTTTGCTTTGCACATGTGTACATACATTTGCTTGCTGCTTATTAAATATACGCCTGCTACTTTTTCTGTTCGCCTGGTACTCCGTCTAGAATATCTGTCATTTTTGGATTTTTTGGGATTTTTTAAGTGACGTCATAATTCCATTACAGTCCAGCTACGCACACTGATTGGTTCTTAACTTCTGCAGGTACCGTAGAAAGAGAAGTAGAAAATGCAGGAAAACAAGGAAAACGGCGAAAAGAAACGAAACATAAACGAAACAAAACTAAATGAATTCAAGAAAAATGACAAAAATAAATTAAATAATTAATTATAAAGAAAATGAGTTCTGCGTGTCTCGAAAAAAAGAAGAAAAAAAATAGAAAAAGAGCCCAAAACCAAATGATGATTATATACAGTAACAATTACAATTACACAATGGCAAATAGAAGAGAAATTAATAATAACAAAAAAGAGAGAATAATAATAATGATAATGATAGCGAAGCGAAACCACACATTTTTAGCAACTTAATCGTAAGGATAAACTAAAATATATATGAGAGCAAAATGTTTATATATAACTCTAGCTATATATATATATATATATACATGTATAGTATGCGACTGCATTTGAGTCCATTGAAATTGTTCAGCTTCTCGTTAAACTTTTGTTGTGCGTGTGCGTGTTCTTGTAGGGAAAAGAAACGAAAAGAGTTAGGAGTTCAAGTTCAGTTCATTTTCCAGCCTAATTTTCCTCATTATGTGTGATCTTTATTATATACATATACTATTATTGTTTCCTTAAGCATTAAAATAACTATATAGAAAACAGTCTCAAGCTTTGTTTCTGTTTCTGTTCCTTCTCGAAATATATGTACGTATGTATGTATTTATATGCATATTGCCACCCAGGGATACACCTAAAACCTAAACTAAAACTTTTATTATTATTATGATTATGATTATGAATTGTTATGGTTAATTATAAATTGTAAACTCTCCTCATTCTCGATTCTCTACATGTTTCGTTTAGTGTGCCTATCGTCTCTCGATCAATTTGATAACTTTGATGTCATAGCGCGTTGTGTATCGAACAATTAATCGTATCAAAACTTTCATGTTTTCATTTTCTTATCCAACAAATTTACAGTTGAACTTGCTATTTGTAATTCAATATACAAAAACAAAAAAATATTTTAAAAAAATTATACATTGTAATATGTAATAAAAAATAATAAATCAATGAGAATCAATTGTATGAATGTTAACTATTTCAATGACAATAATAAAATGTTTAAAAAAAAATAAAATATTTCTTTCCCATTGAAAAATTTGAGATCCTGCAGGATATGCTCAAGCTATGAGCAAAAAACTAATAAAATGCGTTATGCATGGTAATTGTGTGCCTATTTCTTGAATTTCCAGCTTCTGCCTGATTCTAATTTCGTTAGCAACAAATAAAAAAACACGTTTTAATTTCAGAATTTCAGTGTCTTTTATTCTTAAAATCCTATCCTTATACTAACATTGAAATATAAGTTAAAATCTAGTTAATATCTTTTAATCTAATACACACATTTGTTTTAGCTTAATGTAACAAAAAATGTATTACAATTTTAACAATTTTCCTAATTATACGTATATAATAATTATTATTATACATAAAACTATTTGTCTAGAAAATTACAATTTATTCTTCAGTTGTGGCAACATTGATTGGTGGCTAAAATGACTTCAGTTCGCTAAGCCCCAACATAGTAGGGCAGACTACTGTATTCCTCGAGCAGAACTGTAAGAAAAAGTTAATTAAACTAATTATATTATATTTTATATGACAGATATAATTATATAAATTAATATTGTACTTACATTTAGGTACATTCTTCCATTGATTCAAGACGGATCAACATGGCTTGCAGCGGAGAACCTTATCCTTGAGACTCCCCGACGTCGACCAACGAGGCAAATGTTGACTTCAGCTTGAAAAAAAGGTATAACAGGTTAATATTGGAGAAGTAAAGTTTTATTATTTGATTGAAAAATAAATAAAATTAATTCAAAATAAAATTTTAATCTTAAGTTAGATGCCTATACGTTTTGTTTTTTATCGGGAATTGGGCTTTTTCAATTTATATTTATCAATGTATATTTATTTTACAGATTTTGCAGAGTCCTCGCCCACGCCCTCGCTTAGAAAATTGGGGAAAACATGTCAGACGAAAGATAACTACTACACTTAACTTTATGATATATATTATTCTGATATTAACAAACTGTAAATTAAGCTTAAAGTTAGCATAGATCCAATGTTAGTGCCTAAGGATAGGATTTTAAGAATAAAAGAAAATTAAATTCTGAAATTAAACGTGTTTTTTCTTTGGTTAGCTTTTATTTGCAATTTAAACTTCAACGGAAAATTACAGCGGTCGAATTTTTCTGATCCCAAAAAAACCAAAATAGCACTTTTTCTAGTTGGAGTACCAGGCGAACAGAATCAGCAGCAAGCGTAAGTAAATTTTGCAGCACGCATTTGTTTGTATACATGTGTGCGCATACAGTGGGCGGCTATGATCCGCCACCCACGCATACAGAGAACGCCGCCTGCAGTGCTTAGAGAGGACCAAGAACGGCTCTCTAAGCATTGAACGCCGCCTGCAGTGCTTGGAGAGGACCAAGAACGGCTCTCTAAGCATTGATCGCCGCCTGCAGTGCTTGGAGAGGATCAACAACGGCTCTCTAAGCATTGAACGCCGCCTGCAGTGCTTGGAGAGGACCAAGAACGGCTCTCTAAGCATTGAACGCCGCCTGCAGTGCTTGGAGAGGACCAAGAACGGCTCTCTAAGCATTGAACGCCGCCTGCAGTGCTTGGAGAGGACCAACAACGGCTCTCTAAGCATTGAACGTTTTGACGTCACGCCAAGTGAAACTTCCACCTGCTGCTGATTTATGTTCGCCTGGTATTTCTGCGCTCATTTTCGGGTTTTTGGTTTTTTTGCGGCTTCAAACGCACAACACACACACACACACACACACACACACACATGCACATGCACATACCCAAAATAATCCGCATAGTACAAATTCAAATTGAACGATCAACGCAAGTTCAAACGCACACACATACACATCAGCACAAATAGCGCAGAAATACCATATTCATTTAAGTGACGTCATAATTCCATTACAGTCCAGCTACGCACACTGATTGGTTCTTAACTTCTGCAGGTACCGTACACTATATGACGGTATGCGTGACTGACTGATCAGCAAAACTCGATCGCAATTCAAGTCGAAGCTGAAATTTCTATTTTTTTTTGCAAGAAAAATACCTGGCGCACAAAGTGAAATACCAGGCGAACAGAATAAACAGCAAGCAGCTAAGCCACAATAAAATTGCGCAGCTGCGAGCTCTGATTGGTCAGCGGCCACAGCTTAGATAACTGTTAATCCTCGCAAAGCATTTGTTCTCTGCAGCTTAAGCTTTCAAAGCTCCAATCATAAATAATGCGTGGCATAATTTTAGGATGGCTCTATAATGTCAGGAAACCGTGTTGCATACCTTTAGGATGGAAGATAAAAAAACACAAGTAATTTGTTTTGCATATTTTTATTACTGTCGGGCTAAAATAAAACTATTTTATCTAAAAATAATAGATCCTTATATATATTCCCTAATACTTTATTCATTTATTACGATTTATATTAATTACAATAAAAAATTTACTGCTTATCGTCTTAAGCTTTCCGTTGCATACTGTAGGGATGAACAGTAAATTGTGCCAATCGTTTTTTTCTGCATACTTTTAGGGTGAAAAACATCTGAAAATAAAAATATATCAAAATAAAAAATTAATTTTTCGTTTTACTTTGTCTTTTTAATAAAATGCAATTTATATTTAGGCTGAAATAATTTATTATAAACTTGATGGTATAAATAATTGGATATTTAAAGTGATTATGTCGTGATGACATTATCCCATCTTTGGCAGCTCAGTTGTCTGGCCTATAACTCGTTTGTGGGCCAACTTAGCAATGCCAATTGGCAGACAACGTGCAAGTTGGCTGCCCTAAAATTGAAGGCGGCTGCCAAGTGCAAAACAAATGGCACTACTCCCAAAAGAGGCTGCAACAAAAATAATAACAACAACAGCAATAATAAGAAGGCCAAAAAGGCAACCATGCAGAGCAAATCAAAGTGGAGCAGAGGCGGGCGAGATTCTGGCGCATATTTTTGGCAGGAACGTGAAATTAATTATGCGCGGCAAAAGAAAGGCTTACCGCAGGACAAAGACATTCAAGGACCCCAAAAAGGAGGGGAGGCAGAGTGGCTGGAGGAGCTGTGCCGCGTCAGCTGGCGAAATGAGAGCATTAAATGAGTAGCGACAGCGTTCCAGGATTATGTTAAATTTAGCGGTGACACAGACACTTGGCAAAGGTTCTCACACAATGGCGCAATAATTGCGCGAGACTTTTCCCTGAAAAAGGGGGTGGGGCCGTCTGTCCGCCTGTCTCTCGGTCTGCCTGTCCGCTCGGTCGCTTGGCCGCCATTAATTGTGCAAAGTCAGTGCGACTGACTGTCGCCCCTGGCAGCTTCACGTCTCTCGTGTCCTGTCCTCATATCTCCTGTGTCTTCTTCAACCAGAAGTCACTGCCAAGTGGCAGATGCCCGGTTCTCTGCCAAATACCAGAAAGGAGTGTGCAAGATGAGGGGAGAAAAGGGGCAAGTGCAAAATAATAAAATGGCCAAGACAGCAGAAGGAGCTGCTGTTGTTAGTTCGACTCGCGTTTCCTTTTTTGGAATGCCATAAATTTAATGCTATTTTTATTGTCATTTTCATTGCGAGCTTCGCAAAACGTTTGTTTAATTTTGAAGTGAATGCTGCTCCTTTTCCCCTTCCTTTCCTTTCCCTTTCATGTCCCTGCCATTGCAGCTCTCCATTCGGCAATTACCAACTGCTAACTGACAAGAGAGAGTACCACAATTAAATACAATTTTCGCTTACTTCAAATACTGAAAAGTGCGTCGCTTGTCACACAGACAACAACAAGATAAATCATTTACAATTTTCATTTTCTATTTATCAAGCTCAACATTTGAGGATATACTCAAAGACCCTTTTGGCAGTTGAAAAACGCAGAAAGAGAAGCGGAAAATTGGAACCGAGGAGAGGGTGACTGAAAAGAAGGGACTGTGGCAAGTACTGTTGTTGCAAGCAATTTAAGCGATGTCTGTAAAGCGATTGCTGCAAATTGTAGGGCCAAAACTGGTCATTACCTTGGCAAATAAAAAAAGAGAGAGAGTCGTGTACATTTTCCCAGATGTTTACCAACGGAATCACAAAAAGAAATCATACGACGGTCTGTACTTTGGAAATAGAGCTGTAAATAAAGTTAATGTCAAAAATGGTTTGTAAATGATTTTTAGGATACTTAAAAAGCAACTGTAAGGAAAAGAAAACTTAAATAAATACTCATTATAATATTTGTTGATTCTTGTCGTTTAAAAATTTGTAATAATAACTTAAATATCCCACTAAACATATAGTCTTTAATCAAATTTCTCCTTCAATTATATGATTTGAATTTATTTATAGGTCTAAGAATCATATTAGTATAATAGAATGAATATTTTATGTGAGCTACTATTTATTAAAACTGGTAAAATAAAATGAAGTTTTCAAATTATTTAAATGGTCTGCCTTAACTATAGTTCTTATGTACCTAACGTACCGCAATTATCCAGTTTGATACCCTTCCCATAACAATTCCTATTCCAATTTCTGTGCAGTTGTACAAATGAAATTTATGCAGGAGGCTTTTTCTTTTGTGGTTGGCCAAATATTTGCATTAAATTTGGCCAAGTGGCAACGTTTATTCCTCTTGTTGGGGAAGCGGTTTTTTTTTCATCATCCCTGTGGCAAACTCTCATTCTCTATTTCCTCTTCATTTTGCTGCTGCTTTGTATTTTTTGTTTTTTTGTTTTTTTTTTTAGTTGTACAACAATTTCTTTGTTTGTTCTGCGCTTTCGCGGCGAGTTAATTTTGCATTTCCGCTCATTTAACTGCATTTTTTTCTCACCCCACACTCCATTTCGTATTGTTGTTGCTGTTGTTGTTGTTGTTGTGGTTGGCTCCAAGTGGCGTGAAGTTGTTTTTGCCATTGCTGCTTTTGGCCAGGAAGTTCATTTGGAGCAGTAGCAAAACAGGCCAAGCTCATGAAATTCCACTCAACCGACTTTATATAACTTTGGCAATGTATTTTTTTTTTTGTGTGTATTTCAACTCACAGTTGGTACTATATATATACATCTGTATCTGTATGAAGAAAAAGATAAGCAGACAATCGGCATAGTTGCTTTAACTTCAAGTGCTTAATCCGCTTTGGGATTTCAGGCTTTTCACCTCGTAGTTTCTATTAGATTGCTGTCATTTTTAATGAACTTTTGCTGTGCAGTAATTTCAGCATTTAATGTCTAAACAATTTCGTCCTTTTTGTGCCGACATCCTTGGGCTCTTGCTCTATATAATAATTATATGCCCATTTGGAGCCGCAAATCGTGAGTCGCGACTCGTAAATTTCACACCTCAACCGTCAAAAGTTGAGCAAGTGCTGTGCGTGTGTTGGCAAAAACTTTTGCCATTTGCACAGGATGCACACGGATGCAAGCAGGATTCATACACACACACACACATAGATACACTAACACAACTAAACACACACCTAGACGCTCAGTTAAGCTTTGCTTTGGCCACATAAAAATTATATGTCAAGCGCAAAATCTGAGTGAGGCAGCGCTTAAAACATGCGAATGTGTCTCTATCTGAGAGTGTGTGTGTGTGTGTGCACTATGGAATAAAATGTTCGATACTCTCATACTAATAGAAAGACGGATTTGAAAACTCCAAAAGATTAGGAAGTAAAAATAGTTTTTAATAACACAACTTTCAAAGAACCAGCAAGAAAAGACAATTTTATAAGCGAGGATTTTTAATTAAGATTTTTCAGACGGAATTGCCTCAAGATAAATATTTTTCCAAAAAAACTAGAGAAGTTTTGGTAAAAAATATTTTTTATTGAAGTTTGCTCTTAAAATTGTGTTTTGAAATAATATTCAAAATTGTTCTGATCTTCTTTACTTGGCTTTGTGTATTTTCCATAAACTTAACTTATAAACAAAAGTATAGCATACTTATTTGGAAATATTGTTTTAACTCAGTTGCTGAATTTGGTTATCCTCCTCTGTTTAAGGAAACTAAAAGTGGTACACAATATTAACTAACAAAAAAGTATTGATTTTATGGCCAAAGAATTGACTTTATTCCATAGTAAAGTCTAAGAGTGTGTGTGAGTGTGTGTGTATGTTGTGTTGGCATTTGTAAATGTTGCCAGATGAGTGGCAGCTTCCGTTTGCTGGCTGCACGCGCTGCACCTTTGCCTCATTTAACGCTTTACAGGCAACTCTCACTAAGTCTCAGCATGACATTGCACCCAACTTTTAGCGCCACGCCCCCTTTGGGTGGTGTCCCTGCTCTATTTAACCCTACGGCTGCCCCTCAAGCAAAAAACCAGCTGTTGACTTTTATTGTGGCTTGACATTAATTTGTTAAGTGCGCCACGTTTGCCTCAAGCCTCGTGCCACATGCCTCAAACCGCGACCAGTCAACTGTGTAATCTTAAAGGTGAGCAGCTTTCTCTTTCTTACCACCCTTCTCTCTCTCTCTCTCTCTCACTCTCTTGTTGTCGCCTTAATTGCATTTCAGTGTGTACACACCCAGACCCAAAAAATAATAAAAAGGGAAAAGTAAATTTCGCTTGCCATTCCACAGTCAGCGTCCGATTTGAAGTCACAGTCAGAGTTGCATTTGATGTTGCAAGTAAGTATATGATGCACGTTGCATGCTGCTTGTTGTTGCAATTGCTGTCACTGGTCTTGTTTTTATTGTTGTTGTTGCTGTTGCAGTCGCTTTTAATTATGCCCAATGCACTGTGAAAATGCTTAAAAATGCAAATTATGCGCTGCAAAATGCAACGCATGCAAAATTGTGGCCCATAATTTATGCCACACATTGCCACACGCATACAAGCTGTCTCCCTCTCTCTCTCTCGGTCTCATTCTGTAGCTATCTCAGTCTTGCAGTGTTGCATGTGGTATGCGTGTCTATCGCATTATGTTGTTCAACATTACGCTCTGGTGTCATCGATGCTGCTGCCGATTGTTGATATAAGCCATATGATATGCATAAACACACACACTCCCACACCAAACACACATATCCATTCATACACACACACACACTCACACACATTCGCACACACAATATTTGTTTAATTAGCCCGTATTAATGTCGACGCCAGCAAATAAGATGGCAAACTCATAATGAGAGAGAGAACTGCATTGTTATAGGCAATTGTTGCAATAACTCCCTTTATATTCCCCTCCATTCTTCCCTCTCCCTACTCTTCTCACCACCCTTTTCTCCATTTCATTTCACCCAATGACCCACTGTGCGATTTTCATTTCATTTGCCTATTTATTCAGTACATTGGTCGGGCTTTGTCATAAGTCCGCTCGAGATTTTCATTGATACACACATACTTTTCTGCTTAATGATCTGATTTAATTGGTTTATTTCCCGAATTGTGTTTGCCAGTGTTTCCTCCGCTAACGCTGCCATTTGCTGTGCAACTAACTAAGTCTTTAACTAACCAAAATTGAGACTAACAATAAATTTACTTTCCTTAATATAGCTGTTGCATTAGATGCATTATCTCACATTGTGCTATAATGCATTAGAATGAGAATTTAAAAAATTAAGAATATCATTAGCAGCATTAAGATGAGAATAGCAACAGAATTTGAATTTTCATTAGCATCTGCATTAGCTTTAATATTAAAACGATAACCCGAACTAATTCTTTTCGAAACCTGTCACTTTCTTTAGCAAATTTCTGAATGTTCTTTTATAGAATTTAAAGTTCATTCCATATTCGGAACACATTTGATTTGTGTCAAAAACTAGAATATTTTAATACTACAATTAAGCTCATTTGAAACAGAGATGGCCTGTAAGAGGAAGACTAGATTGTGGCAGCCACAAAATGACAGTTCAGACATGAAGACAACCACACAAATAATGTTGGAGCAAGGATCTCGACTTCAGCGCACAATCTGCACCACAGAACGCAAGTTGGTCAACTTTCAGTCCTTCAATATGGATGAGTAAGAACTTAAAGCTATAAATATTGGTATATAAAATCTAGTTCTTATCAATTACTACAGTCCACGCTATGGGCCAATGGACACTGAGGAGGAGTTAGTACAACCTCTGAGATCAAGCTATATGCGTGAATTTACCCAACCTTATCCATCACTTTGCAAGCCACTTGAACCAAAAGGGGGAACTCCCGACTTTATGTTTAATCGTTTACCCAAAAATGACTTTGATCCAAACACAGGAACCTATTACAAGTTTCTCGATGATCACATGCATATTATTCCGGAAGTACGCAAGAAAGTCAACTTTTTCCGTCAATTGCGGTGAGTATAATTAGAATTTCATTGAAAGCTAATTAATAGTCTAAATTATTCCATAGCAATCAATCTTTTTTGCTTTATTGAAAGCGGACAAATTTCAAATTGTAATGCAGCTTGAAGAAAAGAAAAAATAAATTGTTACTGTTGAGTTTTGAGAGCATGAATTAATCACTTTTAATCGATAGTTTGACGATAGTTTCGTGTCATGTTATTTAAAAGTTTCGCTATTGCGCTTTTCAAAAACTAATTGCTTGACAATTTGTTGTGTAATTTAGCTCAATCATCATTCAAGTCACGCCATGTGGTAAGAAGTTGTCCCTAGCAAATGCCCACATAGGGCTTAAGCTAAGTAAAATGTGTCAGTTGCACTTTTGTGTTCACTTTTCAATGGAAATCAATTAATTTTGCATACATAAACTTGTTTGCCAGCCAGGGGACAATCAGTCCAGCCAAGCAGACCTCTTGCATAGATACTCCATATGTGTGAGTGTCTCTTATTGGGTTAAATTCTAGGAAAACGCTAACAAATTGCAATTAATAATGCAACAGAATATCCTCAGGCATGCATCGAGGATGTCTGCTTCAACTCGTTCTCTATCTCTAATCTAATACTTAGTTCTCAGTTGTGAGTTCTCGTTTCTCAACTTTCTCGTATTGCTGGCAATTTGCATAAATGCTACCAATAACCAAATGAGGCGATTGTGGGTGGAGGTGGAAAGTGAACGTGGAGGTGGTGTCAAACTAATGGCAAAGTATGACAGCTCTGATTTATTATGCGAGGTAATTAGTTTGGCCTGTTTAGCAGGCTAAGGAAGCCAATGCAGAGAGGCAACGTTGATATGCCAAGTAACTGCATCGAATTTCTGCGCTTACTTCGATGACAAGACCATAAAAAAGAACGACAACAACGTCAACCGCAACCAGCAACAACTGCAACAACAGTTCTTCTCCCAATGGGAAGGACGACGAGCAAGGACGATAAAGTGGTCGAAAACAAAACACTCTTAGCCGCCAGTTGACAAGCGCATGAAAGTCAAAATGAATGTACCAAAGTGACAGAGACGGACACAGGACAATGGACAGAACACAGAGCACAGAGAACAACTACAACAACAATGATGATGCTGCTGCTGTTGCTGCTGCAACTGCAACGGAAGTCGCCATTGTGGTTGACAAACAGGACATGGACATGTTGTGGCAAGAAGAAACGAGGCACGAGGCAGTCCATCAATTAGAAAGGGCCAACTGACTAAGTTTTCAATCTCGCAATGAAAACTGACAACGAACAGCTTCAGTTAAGATGAAAGCGACACCTAGTGTTAGAAATCGAAACGAAAAGTGATCACATTGTTAAGTGTTGACTCAAATGGGTATAAAAACAAAGAGAGAAAGGATTCAAAGCACGTGAAAGCTAGAAAAGGAAATGAATTGTATACCGAGTAAAATTGTACTTTTATACCCATGCTGAGGGTATTATAATTTTGTCACGAAGTTTGTAGGAGGCAGACCCCACAAAGTATATATATTCTTGGTCAGAACGACGATCTGTTGCACAGTAGCAACATTTTCGTCATCAGCAACAATTTTTGTTGTACTGTAGCAACAATTTCGACATCAGCAACAATATATGTTGCACAGTAGCATCTTTTCGACATCAGCAACAGTTGCAGATTTTGCTATTAATCATTTAATCATTTATTGCTCTTAATCAACGACAACAGCAGCAACACAACAACAACAACTGTTTCTGATGTGCAACTCAACAACAACAGTTGCAGTTGTGAATAGTACGTTGAATATATTTTAACCATCTTGCGCTAAAATGAAAGCAAATATATAAATAAATAAAAAAAATGTAATAAGAATAAACTTGTTTCATTTCAAAGCTGCTTGCATAAGAATTTTAAGACCACTTTGAGCTAAAGACTCTTTCAAGTCACACTCGAAGAGTCTCTTAGTTTATAGCCATGTCTGTCCAGAGTTTCAGGCCACATAAGTTTGGACAGCCTAAGGACATTAGGCCAGAGATTTGGGGACACTCCTGTCTGCTAGCCTTGGCGTGGACATTCATCAGAGTCGGACTATTTGGCAGAGGAGACAGTTGCAGTTGTTGGACGATTGTTGGACGAATGTTGCACAACTGATAACCGGCTCGTACTTGCCACATGCAACATTCAACAAGCTTTCACCAATGCGTGCGAACGATGAAAACTCACCACACACCAACAAAAGCCGGCAGACTCTCTGACAGTTTTTCACTCTCTCGTGTTTGTTGCTCTCTCTCGACACGAAGTTGAGGGAAATTCAACACGGTGGCACGAGGAAATGAATCGTTTTTGTGTGATAAGAGTAAGGCGACTTCGTTTCAATTCCTGGCCATGGTTCTCGTTTAAAATGGGCTCGTATCTTGGCCAAAAGCAGAGCTCAAATCAGTCAACTCGGAAACGTGGCCAAGTTCGTTTTGCGGCGATTTCGTTGCGGCACTTTTAGCCTGGCCAAAACAAGAATTGGCAGTAAGCAAAACCAAATAACCAAATACTGCCAATAGCCAATTGCCAACAAAGTTCTAGTGTTCTAGTGTCCGTGTTGACGTCTTTTTGGCGAGTGCGAAACCTTAAACAACAACACAATTAAGAGGTGTGACAAATTATGTGTGTGTGAGTGTGATTGAGTGTGTGTGTGTGTGTGTACACTGTAACAATTACAAAGCATGTGTGAGTTTGGCATGTGTAATTAATTTTTGGCATTTAAATTGAACGCCATCAACATCATCCAAGGCCTTAAATCAATTTGATAAATTTGCATTTGTTGCGTTGAAAATACAAAAGAAAATACAACAACTACAACAACAACAACAACAACAAAGAACACCACACAACAAAAAAAAAAAAGGGCAACCACAAAAAGAAGGCACGCCTGCCTGAAAAAAGCCAATTTAATTTACAAATTACAAATTGATGGCAACCTCTTCTCCTCCTAAAAAATAAAAAGAGGGAAGCAACCTTTGCTGAGAAATACATTTACAATACGCTTGTTTCTCGGCTTTCTCTGGAAAGAAAGGGAAACATACAAATTGGGTCTATAAAGCAGATCATCGATTTAAAACATTTCAGGAGAATTTTTCCATCAAATGGAAAAGGGAATTCCCCCTAAATTGAATTAGCCGTAATGAGCTGGAAATTTGCTTATATCAAATTAATTCAATTATTGGCCAAATCAACATCGATTATTTTGAATTTGCAGTCATTTAAAGTTAATCCGTGTTGAAATAAATAATTCAATTATTTGAATATATTTGTTGAAAATATTCAAAACTTTTCTATACTAAAGTATTCGCATTTAAATTAAATATTTGATTTTCTTGTGGAAAATAAGACAATGTGAGATTAATGTGTTCTTTATGAAACAATAGAAAACCTTTGGACTTCTATGGATTCTTATTAGGCAATTGTAATTCCAAAGAACTATCAGGTTACATTATTCAAGAAACATGAACTTGAAAGTTTTCTTACTTGAAAACAAACAAGAAAATATTGTAAAAAGTTATGAAACTTTCCCTTTAAACTTGTCAAGTTCCCATAGATACTTGAAGAATCCCTTAAAAAACATATTTATTACCATGCTTAGAGCTCTTGTTTTGAGTTCTTGTCCATTCAGACCTCACTTGAACCCAGATTTCATTATTAAATGTGACATCCACTTAGAGCTGACCCCATAGAAAGTCAAAAGCAAAATAGAAATGTTAACAGCAACATTAAAACAATGCTTGGAATGACAAACATTTAACGATTTTTCATAATTTAAAACATTTTTCATATTTTTTGTTGCATTTCTTGTTGCTTTGTTTTAATATTTAATTTTTTGCTATTTGCTGTCGTCTTTTTAATGTGGTGCTAAGAAATCTCGCATTTGCACTTTGAAGGACGTACCCAAAACAGGGCAGAAAACAACGATAACAACGACAACAACGACAACAACAATGTTGTGGAGGAGAAGAGTAATAATAATAAAATGAAGGAAACGTAAAGAAACAAAAATAAAAAGAATAAGTTGAAGAAAAATGACTGAGACGTGCCTCGTATGCAAATATTTGCAAAACGTAGACTAATAAGTAAAAAGAGGGAATACTAGATGATGGGGAGACATGTCTCAAGAAGGAAGAGAGGTGGAAAGGGGCAGGGAGACTACAACAAAGCCACATTCAGAGCCAACGAGTGGCCTTAGCCAAAAGGGAAATCCTTCAAGCGACTGAGCTTGGCCTCATGATAATCGTCGCACAGGAAGCACAGTCTTCCTCCCCTTTCCCCTTTCCCCCTTATACCCTCCCACCCAGCGAGACAGGATGCTGTGAGGAAGGGGAAAGGTGTGCGTCGACCTCGAGGCACAAATGAGAATTGAGAACTGCTGGAAAGCAGAGCAGGAGATGGAAAAATGCAGAAAAGCAACCCGAAATGAGTTGCACCCATTTCCCATGCCATAATCGACAACATTTTCATGTGCTTGCGTGTGCTCAAGTGCGAATTTTGCGAGGTTTAATCTCCATAGCATCAACAAATACTTTTCATAAATTAAACAATCATTTTTCTTGAATTTATTGCAACAACAATAACGATGTCTGGCGCAATCTTTCAAAATTTCAATTGCCTTCAGTAGAGTGTGTGTGTGTGTGTGGGAGTTGAAAAAATGAAACAAATTTCATTGCATAATTCATTACACATTTTGGATGGCAACAAGGCAGTGGATAAGAGAAAGAGACAGAGAGAGTGGGAGGAAAGAAAAGCTTCTCCTACTCCTACTGCCATTTGGCATGGTCATAAATCTTTTGACATATGTGTTGCTATAACCATATAGACAGGGAAAACTGTAGAGCAGGGGAAAAGTGGGAAAAGGTCGTTCAACGAACTGAAAAAATGCGTATTAAATTTTTATTGTTTTTGTCTTTTTCTGTATTTGTTCTCATCTGTTGTTGTTGTTGTTGTATTTTCGCGGACATTTTGCAGTTAAACGTATAACAAATAAAAAAACTTGACAAAGCCTATAAACAATTTACACCACAACAAGAGCGTGAGAAAGAGAGAGAGAGGAGGGCGGGTGCTTTTCAATTGTCCAAAGGGCTAAAAAGAATAATTGAGTGAATTCAAATGTGAATGTGAATACGAATGCGAATGCGAATTCAAATTCATTCGCAAGTGACTAAAACAATAAAAACAAAATGCTTGACTAAAATAGCAACAATAACAACTGAACAAGCGATCAATCGAGCGAACATCAAGAGCAACAACATCCACATCCACAATAACATCCACATCATCCACAACAATAACAGTCTCAACAACAACAACAACGAGCTAACCATCAAGTAGGAGCTATAATAATAAACGAACGAACAAAAGAGAGAGAGAGCGAGAGAGGGGAAGCGAGCAATTGAAACGATTGGCAACACTTTTACGAGTTGCCAACTACTTTTTACAACGAATTTTCATTATTGCACAAGGTAAGCTTTTCATACCATTTCCACTTCGTCGTTTCTTACGCCATTCACTGCAGTTTTCCCCGCCTGCAGTTTATTGGGTTTAAAATTCGGACCTCGATTCCCTTCCAAGGACCAATTCGATTGCAGAAAAGTTCCAAGTAGGAAAAAAATATATATATAAAGGAAAAAGTTTAACATTAGTTGCCCTGTTAAGCACTGTTGAAACAATGCACAACAAAATGGCGAATTAAACAAATTACATTTGTTACATTCCAACTCGATTTATAAACGCTTTTGTTTACTGGAATGTCATTGCAAGAGTTTAAATGGGAAACAATTGATGAAAATAATTTACAACATTTCAAAAGAAGACAAAGTCCCTTTACTTTAACTTTTCATTGAACTGAGAATAATTTGATATGCAATGCAAAAATAATGCAACATGTTTCTGAGGAATTTTGCTTTATCTTTAGCAGGGTCTTACCTTTCTTAAATTAATTTCAATCCAAGCTGACATTACACACAGTCCCAATTAAATATTTATTGTACACACATTTTACTTTAGTTTTTAAGAAGTTTTAAATAAAACAGAAAGAGACTAATATTGTGCACATTAAATTTACTCAGTCTGGGAAAATGTTTAGTCATCTCAGGTAACAACTTTAATTCCGAACAATTTTCCATTAAGAGTCACATATTTATTATTAGTATTTCATTAGTTTAATTCTAGTTGCAATATCAAAAAGCCCATAAAGCCTAAATTTAGCTTTTAAAATAAATAAATACATGTTTGTATTATCATTAAATTGACAGTTCTTTGACAAAGTTATATTTTATAACATGCCTTAAACGAGTTGAGAATTTTAAGCACACACTCCATTGCAACTTCATAAATAGCTCTCTGAATGTTCATATGGCTATTAAATACATTTTACATGGCTTATAAATGAGATGTTCCTCTTAATATAAACTTCATTCCAAGTTTATTAGTTGCCTGTCTGACTTTTTGACCTGCCTCTAACGGTTGCCCTTTAGCATATCTTCATTATGATTAAAAGCTGAATTAAATGCTTTTTCCCCCGCAATCCATCTATTCGGCATTGCCACATAATTAAGAGAACTTTGCCCTCGTTTATAGAAAGTAACTCTCGGAGCACTTTAGCGAGGGGCAACCAAGGAACTTTGGTTACTTTTGTTGGGGAAACCTCTCGAATTGGAAGCACATGTCCAATCTGTTGGCTTATATCATCTTTTAACTGGGCTGTGAGTGTGTGGATGATGATGGGAGGCACTTTCGAAAAACGCTGACAGGCGGCTGTCCTCTCTGTGTTCCCTTCCCCTGTCCACAGTGGCCCAAAAAAAAAGTTGTTCAAGTTACTATTCAAACGCTTTTCAGCAGCTGCCGCTCCAAAATCCCTTTTTAATTTTTCATGGCTGCCTCCCATTTCCCTTTCCCTTTCCCCTTCTGCACTTCATTCACTCAAAGTCAGCGCAAACAAAAAGCCAGTCATGGAAGAGAGTGAAAGAGGGCGACAAACACACACCCTAACACACACACACCACACACACACAATGCATATGCATATATAGCTGTGGGTCTTTGGAGCATATTTAACCCATTGCAAACACATTTGCATGCACTCAACTCAACTGAACTTCGCTTTGGGAGTAGGAGTAAGGAATAGAAGTAGGGGTAGGGGTTAGACAAGGGGTTAGGACTTCGTTTTGGGGTTTCGCTTGCGGTCTTCCATCTTGTCCAGCTGCCATTTTGCATTCTCAAATTCAAATTCTCATATGTTAAGCGTGAAAAATGGCTTGAGATGGGCCCAACTACCCACTTACTTCCCTCTACCCCTGCGTCCCTTTCCCTCCCATGCTGTCCTCAAACTGCTCACTGGACTGACAAAATATTTGCATAGTAAATGGTTTTATTATTAACTGTGTAAACTTTTATTTTAGAGGCCCTTAACTTAGCTCCTACCTCCCACCTTCTATTCCCCTCTTTCGGCACAGTGAAAATGTGGCCGCAATTTTCATAAAATGTTTTAACAAACTTGTTAAAATATTTACCAAGTCACTACAGCTAAGCAGACCGTCAATGAACAGCTGGTCAGTGGCTGCAACGCGGCGTATGCACAATAAATTTAAGCGACAGTCGAAGAATGAACAACTATTAAATACCTTTATTTTTTTAAATATTATAAAGCTTTATTTTAGACAAAGTTAATACATTTTCTTAAGGAAACCTGAATTTAATAATTCAATTAAAACGACTGTCGAAGACTGACTGACTTTAACATACCCTCTCTAACAATAAGATAAATGTAAGGCAACTTTCAGTCACATTTGTAAGTAAACTAATTAAACTGACATTGAAAATTTAACTTGATGAAAATTAAATTAAGTTCATCACCGTTGACAAGAGCACTGTGGGAGGAAGTTCAGGAAAGTGACGAACGCAGACTGCAAAAACATGCCCTCTTTAAATGAAAACCAAGGTTACTTTCAAACAACGTGCAATTCATTAAAGCTTAATGAAACTTTAAATAATATTAAAATAACTGTCGTCGACTGATCGACTACAAGAAACCCTCTTAAAATTTAAGGTAACTTTCACATAAAGCTAACATAAATTTGAGGGGTATAATCATCAAGAAAATAGTTATACCTAAACTAAATGATCAAACTAAGCTATGAGATATTCTTTTAATATTTAGCTTGATCTAAATTAAGTGGTAGTCAAGACTCTCTACTCTCTTCTCTCAATTTACAGCGTGTTGTCATAAAAAAACTAGTTTAACTTGAATTTAATAATCATTGAACTAACTCCACCTAACTATTAAATAAATTGAAGAGAATATTGCATTTCCTTTACTGTCAGAGGGGAGAAATAATAGAGACACTAGCTTAACGTTTTTATATCCCATTTATACTCCCTTACCCTACTACCTCCCCTAACTACCCCTCTAGAACGAACTGGTTCACTGGGTATAATCAATTAAATCTTTCGCACGCTTTTAATTAAAATTTCCCTTGAGTTACATAATGAAGTTAACTCTTTTTTTTCGTTTTGTGTTTTTTTTTTTGATGTGGACTATGACGATGTGGCGCAAGTTTGCCTTTTTGCCACGCCCATGCCGCCTCCTGTCGCCACTCACGTAAATAAAGCGCGAAATTTAAAGCTTGAATCTCATTAAAATGGTTTTATTGCCACATCGGGAGCGTTGCTGCCACTCAGTTTGAGTTTGGTGGCTCTCGGTGGGTACTCTATGGTTCAGTGGGTGGTTCACTGGATCACAGGGTGGTTCACAGGGTGTTTCAAGGTGGGTGGGGTGTGTGCAGCTTCCATTTCGTTACACATTTATTTTCTCGCTCATAGTTTCAATTTCGAACGTTGGCAGCACTGCGGGTGTCAATTTCATTGCGCAACGCTTTGAAGTTGCCGATGAAGTCGAGCTGAGAGGGAAGGAAACCCCTAAGGGAGGGAGGAAAGGCGGTAGGAAGTGTGGTATGGACAGACAATCGCATTGACACAATTGAAATCGATGGCAGCCAAAGAATAAAATACGAGCACCGATCCCAAAAACTATGGGGCGTGTTTTGATGCCAAAAACTCCTAAGCTTCCACTCCGAGTTGCCACAATTCCCTGTCCTGACCCAAAATTTCCTCCTTTTTGCCCCTTTTTTCCAACCAATATGCAAACCGAAAAAGCCGTTCAACTCAATTTGCGGCATTTTTGGGTTATATTTTTTGGCTCTTTTCGGCTGTTTGCTATTTTTATAACTCGCGCGTCGAGCAAACCAATAATTTTCATTTTAAGTTGCCATTTTTGGTGGCTGCCACACGCAGCAACCGCAACAGCAGTAGCCGCATCTCCACAGGAGTCACCAGCTGTTTTCCTTTCCATTATTTTTCCTATTTTTTTTTTGGGATCGTCGAACAAGGACTTGGTCTACGATTTTGGGAACCGTTTATGCGGAAAATTACACTAAAATAGACACAAAATGCTATTTGTGGCTGGCGGTGGCAACAAATAAGCGGCAAATGCCACAACCAGGCAGCCAAGCAGCCAACAAATTGAATGTGGCTTAGCCTTTGCCAAAACTCCCTAACCTCTAGTCTACTTCCCCAATATATATTTGTGACGTCATCAATTTTACCAAAACCTTAAATTAGTGAACAGAGAAAATGTGTTGAAGCAAGTAATTAAAGAGCATTCGATTTCAGCGAGAAGCTTTTTCATGTCAGGCAGAAAGAGTTTAAAGCTGTTGAGAATTTAAAAAGGATATTGATAACAAAGTCAAGACAAAGTTAGTTAGACAAGTTAGTCTGGGGCCATCTTAAATTCTAAATAAACCGCATTTTAAAATTAACAACACTGAAATAAAATGTAATCAACAAAAAATCTGAGCAGCTATAATTTAAATGCTATTAAAATACTAATATTTTAAATTAATAAATTTAACGCTCAAAATTAAAGACATGAATTTAATATGAGTACACACAATAAACTAACTTACAAAGGCTCATTTTTACAAAAGTCTAATTAAGGTCTCATATAAGTAATTGAGCAATAGGTTGCCCTTAAATATATAGAATTTATTATTAAATTTAACAAAATCAATCACTCAGTTTTTAGCTGCACTTTGGAAGCAAGGGCCTAAGACATTCAAAGGTCTCTAAAACTAGTCTGGGAAGCAAATAAATTCAGATGACTTTAATGTTAGACTTATGGTATATGCACATAACTTCGAAAAATACTTCACACTCCCTTCTCCACCGTCTTCTGCTCTTCTCACATTTTATATAACTCTACATTGGCTAAGAGTAAATTGATTTATATTGAATCCTAAAGCACAGAGTCAGTTAACTAGCTGCATAAGGTCAATTAAAATCAAGGCTTTCCACTTAAAATAACGTAACTTAGAGATTCACATAATTAAAAGCGTTCTCATGTCGGCTATCAATAGATTTTTTTCTAATTAACCTTCTAAAAATGCGAGGAATAGGAATATTCCTTATGTGAAATTTGCTTGGAATAATTAGTAAATTTTCATTTAATTTTTGACAAAACCTTCACAATATCAAAGGTAGAAAGGATTCACTTACCAAAACTGAATTTCCCTTACTCTCTCTCTCTTTCGCTATCAATGTCCACTCTCCAGCTTTCTCTACAGTTTTCCATTTTTAAACTCTCACACATGGTTCGTTGGCATATGGAAAGGCCATTAAAACATCATTCAGTCAGTGACAGGCTCGTGCCATGTCCATTCCCCTGTCCTCCCCCATTTTTATATCCCCTTTCCCATTACTTTTGCACTACTCTTTCCCCTAGGTGACAGTTAATTTTACTGTGACTGACATCAGTGTCGAAAAAAGGATAAATAAAAACTGCATTAAAAATTGAAAAAAAAAAACCCAAAAGCCAAAAAAAAAATTAATTTCCAAGTAAATTTGGCAGTTGGCACATAAAAAATGCAGCGGAAAGTAGAGAAAGAGAGAGATGGAGAGGTAAAGAGAAAGCGGAGGGAAAAGCGAAAACTTTGTTGCATTTAATTGTTTTGAGAGCAAAAAGTGCAGCCAGTCAGTATAAATTTGGCATTTTCTGTTGATGTTGTTGCTGTTGTGTTTCCACTTGTCTGCAGCAGCAGCGACAGCAGAAACAACAGTGGAAACACAACTAAAACAACACAACTAAAACAACAAACAACAACAAGAGACAAAAAGAAGAAGAGGGGGGAAAAGGATGCAGAATCAGAGAGTGCAGAAGAGCGACTGCAACAATCAAGAGTAAATATAAATAAAAAGCCAGGCAAAAGTTGTGTTGAGCCAGGACGAAGAGACAGGCCACTTATGCATGTCCTGTTGGCACCACACACACACATACACACACATACACAGACACAAAGGACTCGGCGGTATCAGGCAGGCTGACAAGACATGTCGAGCTAAAGACGAGACCTGGAAGAGATAGCAGATGAGAAGGGAGCGGAGAGAAAGCGGTGAAAAGAGTACAGAGAAGGAGACAAAGCATCGCTTGTGAGTGCATATAATCTGAGGCTCATCATCTGCAGAAAACAGAGGAAAGGCTACAGTAAAGAGAACTCGGTTGTTAAAGACTCTGTACTTGTTCTGTAAAAAGAAAAACACAACAAATTTATTGCAGATTGAAGTACCATATTGTTGCTAAGCTAACATTTGCGTATGTTATTCGATTTTAATGAAATTATCCAAAGTAATCCAGAATAAAGTGTTTCTAATCACTGCTAAAGCTTAATGCTTACGCTTACTTTCTGTTTACAGATATAACAACATTATATTTGCTTAATAGAATCTGTCGCTCTTATGACAATTTTAACAGACCCTTTGCGTTTTTGAAGTACAAGGTCTACAAGGATGGAAATGCAAAAGTATGAAGTAAGCAAAACAAATCCTAGCCAAGACACATATGCATATCCTTGCACGTACATATGCCTGCATGTCTGTGTCCTGGCCTGGCTTACACTTATACTACCAACAACAACAACAACCTCTGACTGTGGCTCAGTGCAAGAAACACAATGCAATTCTTCCGCACTTTTTGCCTGCTCGCTCGTTTGTAAGCAAAAGTCCTTTAGCACAAATTTTTGTATGCCCTCCATCATAAAAAGCACAACAAGCTGTCCTCTCTCTGTCTCTCTGCCTTTCTCTATCTCTTTCAATCTTTTAGGTAAATAGAAAATACGTGCAAGTCTCAAGCTTAAACTCATATGCAAATATGAAAGTAGACAAAATGCGTTTCCGCATTAATGCGTTTTGTTTTGGCCAACAGAGGACTTAGGACATCCAAATGGATATTAGTTGTCACAGAGAACACACACACACACACACACACACATACACATCAGACACTTCATCCTTCTAGTTAGTTATGCATAATGTGACTACTGTCTAGGATTCCCTCTTCTCTTCCTTTTTCCATTTATCTCTGTCCAAAAATGATAACTAAACTGAAAAGCAGAAGAATGATACGAAATTAAATGAAAACTTGTTGTCATAGCCAAATGACACTAAATCCCACATTATGATTGGCAGTTGAGTCTTCAATAGATTCAACAATCAACTAAATTGTCTAATATTTGTTATAAACAAAATGACACTGACTGAAAATGGGCCTCAAACATTAGATTTATTTATAGCTTCGTTTGTTTGCTTGAAGCTTAGGAGTAAATTCTTTATAAATAAATCGAATATAAATACATATACATATTATCTTTGTCAACAAATGAGATATATTTTCAGTTGTCTACATTACTGAGAACAACTTGGAAAACTTTGCTTTACAAAAATTAAACTGAATAAGCTTGAGAGTAATAAGGTTCTAATATTTATTTAAACCCAAAATATTAACAAATATTGGAAAAATCTATGATAACAAACTAAAACTCATTCGACCTAGCAACATTAACTAAAATAATTTTAAAAGTTCGTGAAAGTCTTAAATTTGTTAATTTATATTTGATTAATCGACAACTTTAATTATTAAAAACCACATTAAAGTTGTATCTCTGCTTGATTGCAAATAACAAAGCTGAAAGCTAAAAGCTGAACCTCGTTGCTTAAATCTTTACCTCTTTATTAATCCCACACAATTAACTTCACTTAAAAATTAAAGCTTGAAATATTCTTCGCTTATCAATAAAATATGTAGCAGCTAATTCAATTTGAAACACTTTCCAGCAACTTAAACACTTTGTAAGAGTTGAAATATTTTCTTCAAGAGTTTCCAGTAAATTAATCGGATTATCTAATCTCAACTAATTGCCGGGCGTTACTTTTTGAAGAGTTTCGACACCTTATGAAGCTGCTTTGGCAAACTGTAAATAGGTAACAAGTTTGAAAACATTCTCTCAGCTCTCTAGATACACAGTTCAATTAGCGTCTGGCAAGGATTTATCGCTTTAGCTTCTTGAGGGGTGTAAAAAGAAGTTTTTCCCATCGTTCAGTCTGCCTTAGTTTTCCTCTGAGTCTGTCTGCATCATAATCAACTTTAATTTTCTATCTCTCTCTTTCTTCATGTTATTTCACTAGAGGGTTATCTAAATTTAGTTAGACAAACATACACACACACAAATGTATGTATGTACACATGCAGCTGGTGCGTGTCCTTAGCTAAATGGAACAGAGGAAGTTGGGAAAATGAGAATGAGGAAAACTGTGCTTGGCTCTCTGTTTTTAGAGCAAGCCAAGTTTGTGTCGCGTTTGTCATTTTGCATAACATTAACAAATGCATGTGTGTATATATATATATATATATATGTGTGTGTATATCAGGTGTGTGTGTGTCTGTGTCTCCTGCTGGACGCATTCATTTGACTTCGGCTGCCTTCCAATTAAGTACGCAGAAAATATAAAACGCTGTCAAGGACAAATGTGCATTTTAATTAAATTCTTAGCTCTTTTTTTTCTCCATTTCGCTCTTTTCTCTCCTCACTCTCTCTTGCTATCTCTGTCTGCGTGTTCCCATTTCTTGTGTCCGTTTCTCAAGCCACTTTTTGGTTTAAAAGGCGCATTCGTTGTGCCTGCCACAGCATATCAAGTATACGCACTGTAACTGAAGCTTCAGCTTCCCAGTCCCCCATTTTGCTGTCATAAATCACTTGAGTTGCCTCAAAATGTGCATCTCTCTACAGAGTGCAGCCCCGCTCAGGGGCTGAGAGGGCGTGGCCGTAATGTGTAACTGTGTAAAATGCTCGAGCACCAAATAAAATGGCAACGTGCAAAATGCTTGCCAAAAAAAAAGAGACAAAACAAATAAGAGAATAAACTTTTGTTATTTTCAGACAAAATTCCAGTTGTTGTTGTTGGCTTGTGGATGTGCGGAAAGGGGGAGGGAAGCGATAAAGCGTGCCAAGTAAGAGATACATATTAATTGCTGTTATTCTGAGCCAACAACAACAAAAACAACAGTAACAGCAACAGCAACAACATGAACAACTTGTTCGTTGTTGTGTGTTGAAATGCTAAACAGCAAAACTTCTTGTTGTTTGTTTGTTGCTTTTGTTGTTGTACATAGTCACGAACAAATGGCCAGAACAGAGCTGAGCTGAGCTTCTAGGAATTCACAAGAAATATGGCAGCCATAGAACCAAATAGTAGAAAACCCAACTAAACCCAAACCAAACCAAACCAAACCAAACGAAACGAAACCCAAAACGCAAAACCAAAACCAAAGAACTAAACTAACAAGCGCAATGGGGCTTCGACTTGCGACTTCGTTTTCAACTGAGACAGAGACTTAGAATTAGAATGAGACTGAGACTGAGAATCAGTTGAAAGTGGTCAGTGACGGCGTAGAAGAGGGAAAGGTCGACTTACAGGAATTTACTCTTAGCAAATGCAACTTAAGTAAGATATTTTGCAAAAATTTACAGTTATTAACAAAGAGGGAAAAACATTTTAGCTTGGAATTTACATTTAAGAATTCATCAAATAAGATATCATCTTCTTTCTAATCATATTCAGCAGAAAATTAATTTCCTGTTTCAATTTCATTTAAAATATTTTGGATTAAATTCATTTTAAACTGACGGAGAAACGAATTTTATAAAATGATTTAAAATAAAGCATTGTCTTATTTAAATTATTATTAATATAGAGAAAAAAAAAAGAGGAACATCTTTGAGATCTACAGTTTATCGTTTAAGTTAATCCATTTTCTCCAGTTATAAGCAAAGTAGTCAGTTTTTTATTCTCAAGATCTTCTTTAGCTATCTTTAAAGTCAGGCTCATTTCAGCAATTTCATCTTTGTTTTCCATTAGTTTTGAGTACTTATCACAAACACTTTCAGCTAGATGTGCTCACTTGAAAAATATAATTCTCTTCCTATCTTTTCACTAGAGAAATGTGTTTTCCGCTGTCTCTCTATCTTTTTCGTTCCTCCAGAAAAGTGTCGTAATTCATTAACTATCAACATCTTATTCAAGTTGGCAAATGTCATTTCAATTGCAACACAACTCCGCCAACTCCCTCTTTTAACCCCCTGCAATACACCGTCCATGGATATCTCATCTTTTCTCTGTCCTCTCTCTCTTTCCACTTTCCCCATCTTTGCTTGGCTGTTCAACTGAAATGTTGTCTTGTTGAATTATGCCACGACGCACTTAATCATTTGCGTTTTCTTTGCCGCATCCCAAAAGTTTTTGCATGCCAACGATTTTCACTGTTTGTTGTTTGTTTTAGTTGTTGTCTTCACTGTTGTTGTCTTCACTGTTGTTTTTGTTATTGTTTTTGTTGTTTTTGCTAACTGCAGCAGCAATATTTTTGTGTTGTTTTTGGCCATTGCCAAGTTTTGGCGGCTGCTCTGCAGCGTTAAAGACCGCAAAGAGCATGAGAAGATGTTGTTCTTGCTTTTGTCGCTGTCAAAAGTAAACAAGTGTCGCCCCAGTTAACAGCTATCTTACTATCTCTCTCTCACACACTCTCTCTCTCTTTCTAATGCTCTCACTGTCTTGCTGTCTGTCTGTGTGGGTCAACATTTCAGAGCTAACCACAATGAGCCACTTGAGAAAACTTTGGGCGAACGACGAATTTAACTAAGAACTTTTGGCGTTTGGCGCTGTGGTTCTAACCACCCACCCACCCACAGCACCACCCACAAGACCACCCACCTCTACACATAGTGAGTCAATAGAAACTGGGTAACTGAACAGGTCCTACCGCAACAAACTCGAGTTGTGCGTGTGTTTTGTTGGGCATGCGGGTCGTATGATTAATATTAAAGTTGCCACAGAGTGAAAATTAAGCTGGGCACAACGACAGGCAGCATAAGTTTGTCGAGCACGCAGCCCACCTCAAAGAGAGAAGTGGTGGGGTGGGAAAAAAAGGAAAACTAAGGCAAAGACACGCAAAATGTGGGTCTCCAGAGGAAGAGGAGGGAAGGAGAGAAAGCAAGTTGAAGGACGACTGTTGCCAACGTTTAAATCAGATAAACATTTTCATGTTGTTGTTGTTGTTTTGGTGCGAGTATTTTTTCTCTTATTTGTTTTGGGAGGGTTGGTTAGGGGCGTGGCATTTGGCTGGTGTGATAAAGCTGCAGGCGGCAACTTAATTTCTTTTTCTGTGCTTTTCTTTTTTGTTTTCTTCCCAGTGTTCCCGAAGTCACAAGGAACTAAAGCTTAAATAAACAAGACATTTGTAGTTGTTGTTGTTGTTATTCAGTTGTTCCTTTGTTGTTGTCAGACTAAAAATAAACGAAATTCTCGTGAAAATCCCTGACAGTCACTTCACGTTTCATGTTTCACGTTCACCGACAAAAAACACAACATGCCCCGGTCCAATGCGGCGTATGAGTGATTTGTTTCACATAATAAATCTGTGTATGTGCGCGTGCTTGCGTGTTTTCTCCCTCTCTCTTCCTTATGTGTGAGTGTGTGTGTGTGTGTGTGTGTGTGTGTGTGTTTGGGGAGCGTGTATTTGTTTATTCATAAGCGCATTTCGTTGTTCAACAAATTTCTGGCCATAAAAGTTGCCTTAATGCGCAAAGCAAATAAATATGATGATGAGAACAAAGGCAAAATCTGCTTAAATATTGCAACTTGATTGCGGCTTACACCCATCTCACTCTTCGCTCTTCTCTCTCTATGTTTCTCTCACCTTTTCTCCCTTATTCTTAAACTCATTGAAGTGCACAAAGTCAAACAAAGGAAAAGTACTCGTCGTGACTTTGTCTACGATTTGAATGCATTCAATCGTTTCAATGCACATTCAAAGCAGCAGCAAGGCGTAAAAATTGATGAGTGGAGTGTATTTTATTATTATACAGCCAACTATTAGCTAAAGAGCATATTTAAATACTTATATTCTTACCGACATTTACATTTCAACTATTAAGAAACCAATAATAACAATATTGCTCAATATTACTATTCAATTTATAAACTGATGACCATTGACCGGCTATAGTTTCCAATATTTAGTTGATTATTGATTTGACACAAAAATAAATCGATCAAGTTGCAATAAACTCTGAAACTTTTACTGCTCTTCAACTTGATTCAAAATGGTTTTCAGTTGAACATCTGCTGTCGCATCATAAAAGAAGAAACCATTGCCTACTTATTGGGGCATTCATCAGACGACAGTTTACAACATTCTGCACAAAAATCCATATAAATTCCCTTATTCGATGACTTCCCTCCTTCCATTTTCCACTGCTTTTCCGTCACGCTGTCATAACACAGGCGATTCAACAATTTCCACTCATTGCGTTCAGTCAATTGCCAACCATATTTCAATTTTATTTTATTATCGCAATACACGATACATCGATAGAGAGGGAGGATGGAGATGTATCTAAAGGCCTCGTCGCATCCTTTGACTTTATATTGTATTAAAGGCTACCCAGGATGGACAGACAGACAGAAGGACAGACAGACAAAGAGTACATTTTGTTGCCTCTGCTGGCTTTTTAGCCAAAAAAAAGATGTTATTGATAGTTATGGCACGCCCACATGCACAGTCTTTTAGCCTGCTTCCCTCTTATTCTACACTTGTGCAAACATTTTGATTTGACCATAGCTCGTTCTCTTTCTCCCCTTTTGTTTTCTCCCTCTTTGGTTGTCTCTGCATGCAATACAAGAATTTTGCATAATTTATTAGGAATATTTAATAAAAAATACCACAAGGCAAACACACTGAGAGGCTGAACAGGGAATTGTGGTTGAATAAGAGAGAACTGAAGAGAAGAGGAAAAACAGAAGAAAGGATAAGAGGGGAGAGGAGAGGACAGGGAGATTGGCCGCTTGGCCGCTTGCCATTCCAAATGGCAGCCGCTTGGCAAACTTTACGCTTCGTTAGCTTCTGTTCGCTATGCTCCCAGTTCCAGTTTCCTCTTTCCCTTTTCCTCCCTTCTCCTTTCTCTCCCCACGCTCCCCTTTTTGTGTGCCCTTCGTGTGCAGCAAAATGCGTTGAGCTACATTTATGCTTTGTTTTTTTTTTGGCCCCCATTTACACACACAGACACACACACTCAGTCAACTTGCTTGCATTTGCAATGTAGATTCATTTTTGTGAATTTATGGTGGAAAAACTCACACGACACAGTCAAATACACGGAGTCAGGGGAAAAGAGGGAAGACAATGAAACGCTGAGTCCTGATTTCTATACTCTTATGTTATGCAATTGAAGTTCTTATAGCGTGTCTTTATTTTTATTATTTGTTTAATGTTTAAACATATTTTGAGACTACGATTACAAACTTTAGATATTTTGCACAACTTAAAGAAATTTCTTAAAGGGAAACTGAACACTTGCAATTCAATTGAGGTACAACTTACTAAAGATGGGTTTTTTTGATAAACATAAACACTAGAGATTCTCCAAATGAAAATGAGTTTTCTGTTTCAAAATCAGATTTTTATAATTCAATTATTCAAGTGTTTAATATTTATTATTTAGATAAGATGAGCTTTAAGAAACTTCAATCTCTTTACTATTGATACTATTCTGCAAATAATGTTTATAAATTTACGATTTAATAAAATGATCTCTTAGTATATAAACAGATACATATGTTATTTTTATTAAAAGTGAGTTTAATATATATAGTTTAATTTCTTTTATGTAGAGTATTCCCATTTCGAGTTGGCATTTAAGTTTTCCATATTGTTTCATTTTCTTATTGTGCTCGTTGATGTTGATGCTGATTTTCCCACAAAAGGTGTGACTGTGTGTGTGTGTTCGTTTGTAAGCCTTTAAACATAAATCAGTGGCAGTCTATACCCTGTACTCTTACCCTCTCTGTCAGACACACAACACAGTTGCTGTGTGTAAGGTCCTTTGGCATTGATTTGATTTGAAATAGTTGAAGCATAAACTGACAGCTGAAATATCGCTTTACATGCGCCATGACGATGGCAAACGAGCGACAACGTTGCGTCTGATTAGTCAGTGAGTCCGAATTGCGACATGCAACATGCCACATGCTGCATGCCCCATATACTCCTCTTTTCCCACCTTCCCTTGTCTCTCACTCTCATTGACTGACATCATTCCGCTTAACACGCACTGTGAACTTGACATTTTCGCGAGTTTCGTTTGCATTTTAGAAATTCAGTCGCAATTCGAAATTTTGTATTTCAATTCTCGAATGACATCCGGAATGGAAATGCTCCGTTAGACAGTTTATGTCGTCCATTACTCACACATTGACATTCAAGGGAAAGAGCTAGTATAAGAGAGAGGAAGAGATAGAGAGATCATAACCCGCAGAAGTTTTAATTTTATTTGCTTGCATTTGTTATCTTAACGCATATTTTGTAATTTAAAATGTTGTACTTTGTCTTGTCTTGCTCTCTCCTCTATCTCTGTTCTACACACACCCACGCATACAATCTCAAAATGGTTACCCTGTTTCCTTTGGGAAGGGGTCAACAATGGGTTAAGTGCCCGCAGGCTCAACGCTCGTGACTCGTGTGCCGCATTCATTAACCCCTCCTGGGGGCTAAGGCTCAGTTCCAAACTCGTTTGCCATTATCCTGGCACGTTTCGCAACAACAACAACAATAATCGGTACAACAACTACAACAACAACCATTAAAGCTGCTTTGCGTATTAAAGCTAAGCTCCCCTTTAATTCCCCTGTCGCCTTTCAGTGTCAGAACATTGATAATGGCATTTTAAATGCTGGCAAAAATAAACCCAAAAAAAATTGCATTGCCTACTTTTGTGGGTTGCCCAGTTCTTCTTCTTTCCCCTTTTCTGCTTCCTCTTTTTCTGCTCATCTTGGCAGCTGCTTAGTTTTACAAATTGGACAAGCCACAACAACAACAGGGAATATCCAAAGTATCCAAATCGAAAAAAATTGCTGGAAATTCTAATCTTTTACTTTACGCTTGAATACATCATACACCCACACACACACACAAATATTCGCACTATATATATATATATATGTGTGTGTGTGTTTTGGTTGAGGGTCGTTTGATTTTTCATAGGAAACTATAGCCCTATAAATAGAAAAAATATATATAAAAAAACAAAATAAAGAAACTGAAACCAAAAACCCAAAACGTATCCAAAAACTTACACACAACACTTACATGTGTGTGTGTGGACGAGTGAGTGTGTGTTATGTGTGTGTTATGGTGTGTGTGTGTGTGTGTATGTTTAGACACGTGTAAAGCCAAAATATTTTGCAAGTCAATATATCAAAAAAAATATTTGGCGCGTTTGCTGAATGCAAAGATGAATGAACAACGAATGAAATTTGTTTGAAAGAGCCAAAAAGAGACAGTGCGATTCACCAAGGGTGTGAGAGAGAAGGGGGTAGTGTCAGAGAGGGGGCGGAATGTGGAATGGAAAGTGGGTAGGAAGTACAGTAGCATAAACTCAACGCTTGCAACACAAACAAAAGTAACGCACAAACAAAACATACAAACAGCTATAAAAACAAAACGAAGACAGCGCTATATGTTAAAGAAGAACTTGGAAATACCCAGTAAAAATATTTAAAAAACCATTGGAAACCTTGAAACGAAAGAAGACTTATGCGCCTTCTTTCATATGCTTTAAATTATATTTTTTTTACGGATATATTATTGAATTTGACATGAATTTCTGTGAATTTAACGTCAAAATATGATAAAGCTGTTTAGTTGAGTAAAGAAAAATACGTCGTAATTTCTTTATATTTTTAATAATTATAATAAATATTTCATTCTTAATTTATATCTTGAGTAATCAACCTCATCGACAACTTTACTACGTGGTATAATTAAAAGCAACTTGATGTGTGCAACTGGAAATAAAGCTAAAGTATTATGAAGTTTCATATGTGCTTGGAACTGTTTTGTGTTTATCTGAACTTCTCTTTTCTTTCTCTATCTCTCTCTGTTTATCTCTCTTTTTCACTCTATGTTGGACTGTCCTTTATGTATGCTGCATTTTGTTTAAAACAAATGAATTTGCCGGCGAGGCAAACTAACAAACATTAATCAAAAGTTGCCGTCCGGTCTGCAGGTTGCCCTTTAACGGCTGCTGCGACTTTCGCTGGCCTAAAATGGGCATAGAGTGGAGAGAGAGAGAGAGAGAAAGAGAGAGAGAGAAATAGAGGAAAGCAGAAGTGTTGCTGGTAGTAGAGGTTAGTTGGTTGGTTGGTTGGTCATCTGGTGGCGTTTATTAAAGTGCCGCATCATGACTGGGCACATTTGGAGCACATTTTGATACAATAGCAGAAGGTCAAAGGTTAAAACTGGCAGCTGTTAGACTTATGCCTCAACCGAAATTAGGACAGCCTCAAATGCCATGAGAATTGCAAATGTGTGCAGAATTGTGGAAGCGTGACAGCCTGTAATTTGATTTGACCTTTGACTTAACTCAACTAGCTCAAGCTCCAAGTTTAGAATTCAGGTAAACCAAAGCAACCATTAAAATGACAAAGAGTCAGTAGAAAACCCCAAAAGATTGGCTTATAACTGTATCACTATCTACCTCTTGCACTCTCTTTCTCTCTCTCACTCTCGCTTGCACTCACTAGACACGTGTCCTGCCGACTGCCTGTCGTTAAGAGTAAAATTTGTTTAAGTGACGCTATAAATATTTTATCAACAGCAGGTTGTGCAAATAAAATAGCCACAGAATTTAATTTAAAATTATAACCAGTTGCAGATGTAACACCATGTAGTGGGAATACTCTAACTAAATGATTGGCAAGCAAAGAGAATGCAAATGAGGAAATCCACGTTGTGCACGAATTAAAGCTAAAAACTAATGGAATTATTAATAATGCTTTTCAAGTATACATTAAGTATCTCAAATACTTCAAACTTGTTACCTGACAGTCTTAAAAATAGTTAAATAGATAAAATTACACCCCACGTGTGGCGACTAACTTTCAAATGTGCCAAGGAATATAATCCATAATGTAGTTGGTTTACCTAAATTAATTAGCAGACATTCCCAAAGAAATTCCCCTGGCTAATATCATAACACACGTTCTGGCACAATTAGCAAATGAACGCTAATAAAAATGTAATTAATTGCAGCACGTAGATAAATTAATTAGTATTAATAGAAAAAACTTCTTTCTGTATTTTTTCTCTTTAATTTACCATATAGTTTATCAGATTCCAACACTTTCCAACACTTGTTAGAGCATTCATACCAGCATTTAAGCTCGTTTGTTTAATCAGTTGGTTTGAATTGCATTTCACTCTCTTATATGCATTGCCATGCATATTTAAAAGGATACTCACATACAAACACACACACACACATGCTGGCTGTGGCAGCATTTGATTGTTCTGATTTTGGTTTTGCTCCTGTTGCTGTCAGCCTTTTTATGAGACTCACTGTATGGGCGTTGAGTGTGTTTGTTTGGCACGTGTAATGCGAAAATTGTCCTTGACTTTGCGTACGTGCAGCGTGTTGCCTTCACCCCTTTACGAGCTTGTTTAATTGCTGACACACACACACACACACACTCACATAAAGAGAGAGGTAGAGTGGCACAGAAAGAGATGGGTAGAGTCCTAATGAATGCAAATGAATAGCAGCAAGAACAACAACAAGCTCAACTACTACTAAAAATATTTATTATGCACAAAAAATTGTACAAAAAATTAATTTTCATTACACACACATGTGTGTGTGTGTGTGTGTGTGTGAGCCGCTTTCTGTGCTTTGTTTGTTTGCACATTTAATTTAAATATTTAATTAAAATTTCGAGCGCGGATTGATTCAGACAATTTAAAATAGCACGCACCAGCATAACGGTAAGAGGAGTAGAAAAGAAAGTCGTGGAGAGGGGAATTGATTGGCAAGAAGAAGAGTAGAGGAGAGTTAATAAGAGAAAGATGGAAACAGGTGTATGTATAATTGTTACCTTGCATTGTTTATCTGTTTGATTATTTCTGTTTTTGCTTATGAAAATAAATTGAACAAATTTGTCGTGATTCGCAATTTGCAGTTGTTACTTTTGTTGTTGTGCTATGTAAATTTGCACTAGAAATTAAATAAATATATTTGCATGTGTGTGAGTGTGTGTCTGGGTGTTTGTGTGTGCATTTGTTTGGTCATAATCATAATTAAAAATTGTTAGATTTGCCTTCGGTGCGGAGGCCATGTAAAAACTAAAGCCAACACCGCAAAAACAACAACAACAATTGTGGAGTACAAAGCACCTTGCGGCCTAGCATATATATATGTATGTGTGTGTGGGTGTGTTTACAGTATTATGTGTGAGTGTGTGTGTGTGGCTTTCGACTCTGTTTGCATTTGTTGCGAGCGGCAGAGTCGCTTTTGTTTTATTTGCATTGTTCGGGTTCTGTTTCTGGTTTCATAGGCTCCCTCTCTCTTTCGTTTCTCCTTCTCCCTCTTACTTTCTCTTTTTCTCTGTCGCACTCTGTCACTTTCTCTCTGATTCTTTAGGGCTTGTTTTTTTGTTTGCTCCTCGGCTTTTAGCCGCGCAAATTGTTTACTCTTTTTAGTGGCTTTTATTATCCCCCAGCCACACAGCCTAGCAAATCTTTCAATTCCCTTTTGAATTCCCAGGTGCATACGTTGAGCTAAGCTATTGTTTTCAAACAGTTCTTAAATACATGGATAGGTTTCTTAACCTGTCATTTCATGCACAATAAGGTACAGCATTTGCTGAGTAATGGAAATGTTTAGAAGATATATATGTATATCTTAACTTTATTATAATTTCGAGCAGTTAAGTAGATATAAATTTATGAATTTAAGTTTGACAATAAATAAATACACAAATAAATGTATATGTAAAACCAAATTACAGTCGAAACTATAAGAGCTAGATGACTGAAATGTACACAGCAGTTTCGTTCTTTTGCGAGGACACATGCCAGAAAAGTTCAAGATTGGTGTGAATTTCGCTTGCTTTAAAAAATCAATTGCTTTATTTACAACAGCTTTGGTTACCAGTTAGTAAAATAGATTATTCTTTTCCCTGGCAATACCAAATAATCCATAGAGCATTTCTGGAGCGACTCGTAAGAGTCAATTGCTTGTAGCTCATTCAATAAGCCTCTCTGAATAGGCAGCTACAGTTCTTTTCCCCATATCCCCCACTTACCTCATAAAATGGACAAACAATGCGGTCTCCTTATTTCATGGGCATAAGAAAAAGCACTTAACGCTCGCTCGTGCTGCATAATGGCATACTATAGACCCCGTTCACACCTCCATTCATTCCATACCACAAATACACACATTTTCACACACACACACACAAACACGCGTCTATAACACTTTCGCCTTAATGTGGCTTGCTGCAAGAGAGAAAAATGCATGGAAAATGCATTTCATTTGTGAGCAAAATTTGCTCCTAATGCAACAGAATGAATGCTGATGGTGATGGTGATGGCAATGGGATTGAAATTGGGATTGAGGATTCACGATTGCCAATGGGATTGGCCTGGAAATGTGAATAGGAATGGGATTTGAAAGCCAGACGATTGCTTTGGCTTTTTGGCTTTTATCGTTTGGCCCGCAAAAAGAAAAAAATTTAAAGCTCTTTAGTGTGGCGCAAATTGAACCGGATGCTCAATATATTTGTATGTGTTTGTGTGTGTGTGGTTTGGGTTAAGTCCTGATTTAGGGCCAAGCTAGGAGCTGCAACAGCTGTTGCAACGTTCATACACGCTTGACCTTTGCCCGAGCACAAAGAAATGTGGAACACATGGATAGCAACTGTGTCCACCATTCACATCCACATCCACATCCACAACGACATGCTTCCTCTAAAGGGGCGAGTGTTTTTAACTTTTGCGAGTTGTCTTTGCAATTTTTGATCTACTGACCTGAATACTCAGCCAGGCTCATGCTCATATATACATATATAGATAGATATTGATATACCATATATGTATAACCAGGGTTGCCTACATATTTGATGACCAAATGCTTTTCAATAACAACACACAGGCACAGCGCACAAAAGCCAACAACAATAGCAGATAAACTATAAAACTGAGCATGGAGTGAGGCAGAAAAATATGAGAAGCGTGTAGAAGAGCGTAGTAAGGGAAGGCAGAGAGATTGCCTATATATATTTGATGTAGTTGTTGTAGATACATATATGGATAGATGGATAGCCAGGTGTGCGCTAGTTTTGTGCCTGAGCAGCAAAAAGGTATTAAAAATTTTACTATATATTGGCTTATGCATGCATCAAGCGAACAGCCAGCAACAGTGATGACTGCCTATAAGCAACTGTCAATTTAAAGGGTTGTAAATTCAAAAAAGTCTATTTGAGCTGAGTCGGATTTATTAACCTTTAAGAAATTTAAATTGTACTCACTTTGCCCCTCACTTATAGTATTATCACTTAAGTTAATTTCAAGCAGACTTCACTGTGGTAGTGTATCACAGTTTTAAATACTCTACGCTCTACGCTTTGTTATTCTGCATAAATAGGATATGGGGAGGAAGCCTTGAAATTTATGCCAAACTAATGCCATTAAATGTATTGCCCAGAACCGTCCCCTGCTTTCCTTGCCTTTTCCAGCCCCATGTCCTTTGTCTTCATCCTCTGCTGTGTCTCATTCAACGGGCTTTATGCGGGCTTAGTTCTTGTCGTGAAATGTTTTAGCTTTATCCTGTCGATTGTCGCCGTAAAATCCATAAAATAGCCAGTTATTATAAATTGCTCTTGTGGCCAATGGAAACAATAAAAATAAAAAACAACTTTCTCTACGCTTTTTTATGCAAATGTGTTCTATGTAAATGTTTGCATATTTATTAAAAATAACAAAGATTTTGTTATAATCCGAGCTGCATTTAATTGACTGCAACTAACATAAAAATAAATTAAAATCAAATTATACAAAAATCGAAATTGAAAAGTGGAACGGGTTATGTAATGCCATAATTCGTGAGAAGAATCGCTGGGGAAATGGAAATCCATTGAAAATGTATCCAGGGATTCAGCTATTGTATTTATTTGTATTCTCTGATCCGCGACCATTTTAATTATGAGTGTCATACACGCGTATTTACATTTAATATTGCGATTACTCAAATATTATTCGTAATGGTTTGTTTTTCATTACGGTAAAATGCAGGTGGAAACGAGACGATGAAAAATAACTGAGTTCTGAATTTGTAATGAAAATAATTGTTAAACATTGCTATTTATTTCGCGTTCTCAATTTCTGCGTTCAATAATACAAAATATATATAGATGGATTGCACTTAGGCATATCTTTTTATGTCCAAAAAAGTAAGCGACACTATTTTATGCGCAACTGATTTGATATGGGAATATAAAATATTAATATTTATTGTTCTATATATTTCAAACTATATGTACTTGTTGTTTAGATTGCGATATTTAACAAATTTCAAAAGTATCTAAACATCAATTAGGGTCAGATTTCAACAATAGACAAAGAAGATAACTTAAATCCCTTTATCCAATTGTAAATCCATATATTTTTAAATATTTTGAAAAAACCCAAGAACATTTCTTTAGGATAATCAAGTTGATATCCGTGTCAATATCACATTCGACACATTTTGACAGAAATCAATCAGTTGAAGACTTTTACTCATGTCTCATGTGTCTCTGTGGAGCACTGTGAATGTTTTGCTTTTTGAAAATGTTTGATCAACGCAGCGCTAATAAACAAAGACTTTCACATGGCTGATTATTGTCATTGAACTGAAAAGACGAGTGAAAAGTGTAAATGGAAAAGAAATCAGAACAGGAGTCTTGGGCAAAAACACAACACCCACTAAACTACCCAACCAACTGTTAGTTTTGCTCTCACTATACAGTGATGTTCCTTCAAAGTTTTCCAAAGCAATCAACTAAGACAGCGAGTCTCCATAGAGAGGCCATGGAATCTGGAGCAATGTTGCATCGAGTGCTTTTGAGCTCTGTTGCAATTGGAAAAGTCAACGGTTGCTTTCAATGCCAGCGGCAATATTGTCTCCTTAAATACGCGCAAGACGAAAAGCATAGGGAGACTGCAGAATGTGAAAAAGGGAAATTGAAAAACACCTGCCAGGTGAGCTAAGGAAATTCAATCAGCCAACTGCCGTTGCCGTTTCAGCTACGTGCAGCTGCTGTTGTCTTTGCGAAGAAGATTTTCACAAGATTTCTACAAGATTTTCCAATTTTGCTTTAGAATTTTGTCGCATGGCACAAATTACATAAATACCGTAAATATTTACAATTGAGAAATAAACAACAAGAGGCAGCAAATAATAGTTAAATTTCATAAGGTTTTAATGAGAGTAAAATGAAATTTTCAGTACTTTAATCTTCAGATTTTTCTACTTCACAAGACAACTGTCTTTGTATTTCATTAATTTAATTGAATAAATTTTTGTATGGCACAAATTTTTATTCAAATTTCTAGCTGAAATTTGGGAAATTGTATTCTGGTTTTTGGACAGCAAATTGAAACTTGTTTGGTAGGGATTTTTTGTGACACTAAATTATATTAACGTAAATTTTGCATCACTACAGATTTTATGGACAACGTCTTTTGAAATTACTAACAAAAAAAAGAGAGGCCACATTTCGAATTATTTGCAGAAGCACAGAAATGGAAGTCCAATAATTTATTTTGAATTAAAATTAATAAAACAATTAATGGTACATTTTATACCATAAATAAATTCTGACTTCTTTAATTCTGACTTGAACTAAAAGACTCAATCAAACTTTAAGGAATTTTCTGTTTCTAGATATATGTGTGTATTTGTATGGATAAAACTCAAAGTTTTTTAAATGTTGTTTTCTGCTTTATTTTTTAAAGCAACTCTTTTCAAAAGCACATACAATCCAAGCTTATTGATAGCAATGCCCTGAATACAATTAAATAAACTGAAAACTCTTCCTGCTGTTGTAGGTTCTATTGTTTAAGTATTAAGCTTCAGGCATACTCGTATTCTTATAAATATTTATAAAGCATTCGCAAGCATATTAAATATTTGGCGCATTAGGGAATCGCATTTGATTTGCGAATTGTTTTATTTGTGCAAATACTTTGTGTAACTTTGCATATTGTAAATATTTGCACTGCACCAACACAGAAATGAAATAAAATTGGTTTTGGAATTTCGACGAGCCGAGTTGAGCCAATCAACCGTAAATAGAAGCCATTGTCATGGTATGAATACCACCCATTTCCACCGCCATATCTTTATTCTTCTTTCTCTCTGGGAAAACCCTTTAGCGATTCAAGTGCAAATCGAATCAACGTGGCGTAAAAAAAATCGCGCCAAGGAATCGCGAGACGAAAATCTATTATATTATTATTGAGCTTTTATGCGAACGCGTTGAAAGCATCGAAAGTTGCAAAATCCTTGGCATACAACGAAATGCATTTAACTGGCATGCCACGCCCCCAAGCTCAAGTTTGTTGAATGCAACAAAATGTTGACGTCAAATGGATTTTTATAGCTCCGTCGCTGGAAGATTGCGAATGCAGCAAGGCAGCATAAGCAAATCAAATTTCCGGCTGCCTTAAAGCTCAGTTTAGCCACTTTGGCAGCTCATCTGGAATCCTTTTAAGTGCCTGGATGCTGTCATTAAAGTTGCAGTTGCACCTGAACAATTAGCAGCTGACTTGGCTAACGAAACGCGATCCAATTTTGTTGATTTCCCTAGCAGCTTCAGTGTGACGAGTACAAGCTGGATAGCCAGGACATGGTCAAAACTTTGGCTAAATAATCAATAACTGTCACACCATCCAAGTGATGGTAGCGCCTCTCTCTCTCTCTCTCTATCTCTCCCTTTTTATTGGTCTCCCTCTTTGGTATCTAGTGCAAAAGTTTTGGACCCCCCAAAAGTTTTTCTGTGTCCAAAACACTCGACAAATAAATAAACCGTTGCGATATTTGTTTTGATTGGCGTTTGCATCTCCTGTTGCCAAACAAACTGCCAGAGAGAAAGTGAAATTCCATTGTCTATGCATCAATCGAAAATAACTTGAATCAATATTTGAATGAATAATCAATTGAACACATGGCAACTGCAATTAACACAGACAATCGAGTGCTTTCGTTATATGGGAAATTCAGTTGTCTTTATGGAAATTAAGCATAATTGTCTAACAAAATTCTTGCTTTCAAACTGAAAACATAAAATTAGTTGGAATATGTTCTGAAGTAGTTATACTATTTTCTACATTCCTCCAGTATATCTACATATATATACAGTCATTTATTAACCTGTTGTAAGATAAAATCTAAGCTTCATTGTTAACAAATTGAAACCGTTTTGAATGATACAGAGAAATAACCATAACAATTTATAGATAACTTGTCAAGCGACTTTATTTAAAGTGAGACCATAATTTAATATGAATGCGATTGCTTTTCCCACTGTGATAAGAGTACTCATACTTATAGTCATACCCATTGTACACATACCTCTGGGGATACCTTGCGGCATTTGCTTATCTACTTCTTGGGTTACGCCTCCTTAAACGCCCTCCGATTTCTTTATATTTTTTTTTTTTCATTTTTGTGGCATGACATTTTATTGCCAAAGATGGCACACACGCACACACCCACGCACTCATACACTCATCTGTATAGTCATATTCCATTCACATCTCTTGAGCTAATTTAATATTGTGCTTTGTATGATTTTCACATATTATCAGGAAGTTTTATTGCGGCAATTGAACACGTTTGTCAGTTGCCTCTTAAGAGTACAAAAAAAAGACGAGGCAGGTTCTCAACGTCCTTGTCCTTCTTGTCGTAAAATTGAAGCACCCACAGTATTTTGATATTTATGTTTAGAAATTGTAAACGTATGCGAATATATATGTGAGTGAATGTGAGTGTGACACTGAGTGTGGGTGTCAGTATGGAACTGTTTATGCGGGTACCCGAAAGCATTTTGTGCATGTGGTCGACTCGCCTTTGTTTTGTCGGGTTGTTTACTTTTATTAGCTTTGGTATTATTGGTTATTGCGGTACGATAGCTACTTGAATGGACAGGATAGGACACGACAAGACACGCTAGGAGCTAGCAGGCAGACCGAGGCATTTAGCCAAAAGGTAGTCTATGGCCCGATGGATGATATAATTTAACTTTTATTTCTACATTTATAGCTCAATAAGATACACACACTGGGATTCTCACTCCAAATTCCAATCGCTATGGGTTGTTTAATTTATCCGCCAATCGAGCTGAATATTGAGCAGCACTTAAGTATTTTTTATGTGCTTGTTCAACACTGGGCACAAAAGATAAACGTTATTTTAATAGCCCAAAAACCGAATGGCAAAGGAGGCAAAGCAATGGGAAAACTTTGTCATAATGTCAGCCAATAAATTTAAATATTCGAATTTTGAAAAGAAAAGCATATTTATGTCGAGATTTTTCTGACCGTGCCAACTCGACTTTTGGCAACAACTTTTTTTGCAATTGCTACTCAAGTGATTTATTATAATCCGCAAATGTCGTGAGCAACAACAACTTGTCGAAAACATTGCATTCAATATGGTTATCGATTGAGTTGACCTGCTTAAGCTATAAATATTGCCAGGTGGTCAGAATACTTCATCAATTATTGAGCATAGAAAGGGAAAATTGGCAAGTCAAGAGCTAATTTTGTATGGAATTGTTGAAGAATCGTTTACTTTGCTGACTCTATGCTGATTACGTATACGCCACGTTTAACATTTAATCACAATTCGCTTGGGGCTCCCCACCCTACAGCCAAAAGCAGCAAAAATCAACAACAAATGGCAATAGAATTGTTGACAAAGGCGAAACAACAACTAGAACTGAAGTGAGCACTTCAGAAATGAGAGCGAAGGGTTTGAAAAAGTGGAAAGTGAACGCTGCAAGGATGCAGGACAAACAATATGCAATAGGCAAATAGCAGGAGTCATAAGACTGAGCCTAGTTTCGACACAGGCTGACCACAAGTTATGGTGGGAAAAAGAGAGAGAGAAACAGCGAACCAGAGCGAGAAAGAAGTCGGCTAAGCCCTCGACATAATCCTCAGGTTTTTGCGCCCCTTGAGAAATAACGCTTAGCTGCTGTTTCATTTTCTCTTCTCTCTCTCTCTCTGTGTTGCCCCCCTGCTCTTCACTTTAGCCCCTGTCATTTTTATGGCATTTTGTTTGCTTTCTTTACAGTTTGCTTGTTTTTTTGCCTTTTTCGCTGGCCAGAGAAGCCTGGGAAAGTCTATTATGCTTACGAAAATTGCTTTACAGCTGCGGCAGCGGCTAGAAACAATGCGGCAAAGGTTACACAGCATAAAAGAAATACACACAAAAATGAATAATGACAGTGAACAGTGAACAGTGTACAGTGAACAGTGAGTGGACGGACCAGAGGGGACTGTGGCTGAGGTAACGGGAAGATTACTTTTCGCTAAGGACCTGGGACAAGGGAATTCGCTATCAAAGTCTCAGATGCGGCTGCAGCTACTGAAAATATTTACCCAGCCCTCAGGCAACGGAAAACGGAGAAAAGGGAGTCAAAAGTGCAGTTAAAATAATTTGCGCATAATGAAGCCGGAAGTGTGAACGCAAAAACAAGAAAAGTACAAGGAAAAGGAACTTCATTATCAGTGGCCGAGCAGCATCAAAAGAAAATTACACAAAATCTCTACCAGGATTTTCTAATTAAAGTTTCAACGGCGTCGGCGCCAAAGTGAAATTAATGGCGTTGCCATTTTTGCAGGCATTTATTGTTGCTTTTGTTCTTCATCTGCTTCATTTTGTTGCTTTTCCATTTATTTTTGCTCTATATTCGTTTTTGTTGCTGTTGTTCTGTTGCTTTATGAAGTCAACATCGGTTCTTCGGACACTTAATCTGACTGAGGCGTCTCATGTTTCAGTCTTCGTCTCAAGTCACAGTCACAGTCCCCATCTCTGTCTCAGATTCAGTCCCAAGGCCCTCTTTCATTTCCTGGTGCTTGCTGCCAAATGTGTGTAATTTATTTGCAATCAATGCGGCCTGAAAGGACATTATTTTTACATTAAAGCAGGGTGAGAAAAAAACTGCTTCCGAGCCAGAGTAAGAGAGATGCCTGCGACAGAGATGGAGAGAGTGTGAGAGTTTGTGCCAAAAATCGCCGTGATGCCAAAGAAAAGTCAGCAAACATTTGGCAGCTGTCACTTAATACTTTTAATGCCCTATAAAGATGTCAAGGGTAGGGTATATTAACAGTATAATAATTTCATGTAGAAGACTACAAAATTGTATTAAACAATTTTATAGTACTTTATACAAATGTTTATTTATTGAATTTTTTTAAATCTTATATAATGTAATAATAAAAAGAAGAAGACCAAATGTAATATTTGTTCCACGTTGGCGCCCATTCACGTATTTATTTTATTAATTTAACATATAATAAATTATTAAAGAAATTAAACATTTTAAATGAGTTCCAAAACGGTTCTAAAATTTAACAAACTCGTTAGGAAATTTGAGAAGTGTTAAACAAGAACAGGACATTTTTCTAGTCGTTTATCTTATCTTTTTAATATCACGCCTAAGTATTTAGCTTGTTTTGCGCTTGGAGGCAACTTTGACATTAAATGAAATCACATTTGTACACAAGTTATAAGAAGTATGAACTCATTTATCTCGAAAGTATGCTCAAATAAGCAAAAATACTAATGTGAAATTCATTAGGCTTAGTTGTCGACTGTCTGTCGAATCTGTGCTCTCTCAGGCAAGACTGTGTATGTGAGGCCATTGCCTTGAGTAAATCATTAAGTGCAACAGAGAATACAAAAAAGTTGAGGCACGTATCGTGTGTCATAAGCAGAAGCAGCTTAAGAAGTAACTGCAATGGCAACTGCAACTTCAACTTGGGAACAGGATGGGGAATGGGGATGGGAATGAGAATGAGAATGGGACGTGCCACTGGCAGTTGGTAAATAAAATTATTAACCTCGCTGCAATGCAACATAAATAGGATTAGTGTCTGCAGTAAATGCAACAGCAACAAAGGCCACAACAAAAGCATTCACATTTGCATGGGGCATGTTGCATGTTGCATGTTGCACACTTCATGGTGTCGTCATGCTCTCATATGATAAACGGTCGAAGCAACGACGACAATGCCGCACACATGTGCTCCATTGTATAACCTCTCATTCTGTACCTCTACCCCTCTCTTTCTCTTTCTCTCTATCACTATCTGTCTCGGTCTGTCTGTGGCACGCTCAACTGTTGTTTGTTGTCTGTGTGGCACTAAAAAATGCGGCTGAGTATTTTAGCAACATGCAAAAACTTCATTTTATGCGCCGGCGACGTCGCCGTCCAGTGTATTGACCCTCTCTCACACACACATACACAAATAAATACACACACACACACACACTTGCATTAGTCGCCATTTCCTACCCCCACTCTTCATCCCTTAGACCGCTGGCTTGTCGCGGTTTTTTGCAAAGCGTTTGTTTGCTTTGCGGCTTCCGGTTTTGTTTCGAATCCGTTTTACGGATAACTGCATAACCGCTTTAAAATATTTGTTGTTCCTCTTGGTTTGTTGCAACTCTTTTGCCAGCCCAAAACAGCTGCCATTAACAGGCACAACAGGGTTGCCAACCCCAACAAAAGTTGTCAAACTTTTGCACCTAACTCAAAATAAACCAGAAATTCTCAGTCGTAAAAATTTCTATAAAGCTTTGCACAACATTCTGATTAAATATTTCCATATCCTTTTAATTAAGTAGCTAAAGGACTAAAGCAAGTACAATCCTGCCAATTGTTTCTTTATGGAAATTGAATTAAGTATATTGTATACATCGATAAAGTAGGGGACTTTCGGCTTGTTGTAGAGAGTATATTGATTAATAGAGTATCAGACTTACCTGGTTGAAATCCTTGTAAAGTTTCCCATTAAAATATATTCTTGATTGCATTTGGTTACAATAATTTCCATATTTCAGAAAATGTTTTTTCTTATACCAATCTTCCTTATACGAACTTCACATCCAATTAATTATGTTTTTAGTTCCATTTCTTGAGAATCTCTGTTTATCCTTCAAGAAAAATAACTCTATTTATCATAGAGAAACTTCTTAGGCAATTAAATGATTTGCATCCTTTTTCTTAATAGTATTCCTTCAGCTTCCATCTTGTTATACAACTCGTATTACATACAGACCCAAGTTATTTCTCCATCATTAAGTGATCTAAGAAAACTTTCATCTCGTCTTTTGGTTGATCTGAAATAACATAAATAAGATACAAGTTTTCGTAAGGTAATTTTAGCATAAACTTTGAGAGTGTTTCGCAGGCTTTTGGCTTGCGCTTGAAATATTAAAGCGGAAATGTTAAAATGTTGTGCATACGCCCCGATGGCTGCATGCAAATTTTATATATTAACCGGCAAATGGGGCTCAGTGCCTCGCAGTGCTTGGCTTTGCTTTACTTTTGCATTGCTTTGCTTACTTTACTTGCATGCTCGTCCATAATTGCAACATGCCGCAAACACAAACCACGACTAGAAAGAAAGCGAGGGGGAGAAGGAAGAAGAGGGAAGAGGGTTGCCAGACAAGTCAAATAAAAGCCGCGGGCCTCACGATAAAAACCCGAGTGAACTCACAGTTTTGAGAAGGGAACAAATTGAAGCGAGTGCTATTACATAGACGTCTATGAGTCCGGAATAATGGGAATGGGGAATGAGGCTAGTTTGTACCTCTTTGGCCTGGTGTTGTTATGACTTAATGTCGCTGCACCAAGTGACAGTTATGATGGAAGTACACCGAGAACGGAGGGCTTATTAAAATGTCACAAGCTCTAAGTTTATGGCAGCTGCATTACACGGCTTACATCATGGGCAAGGGACACAACAAAAAGAGGGGTTCAATTGTTGCCAAGAATGCAGGAGAAATATTCGCAATATAGGTCAGCATGTTTCAATGGGCCAAGTTTTAAAGAGATTTGTAATCGCAAAAGTTGAATAAATACTGTGTGAAATTATTTCAATTTAAAAGTGGCACGATTTTGATTCCTTAAATAGTAAAGTTTGGCGATAGACTCTCTATTTAAAAGCGTTAAATAGATTAAGTGATATTAAAGGATATTATCGAATAGCTTTATATAGAGAGAGGAATCAAAGAATTCTTAATATAGTTTCTGACAAGATCGGATCATATTTTACTCTTTAATCTTTTTCTGTTATTTGCATTACAAGTTTCCTGACTAATCAAAGACTCCTTTTATTTAATCTCTTTCACAGGCAACATCAGCTGAGCAGTAGTTTCCTAGTATGCGATGGCAGCAGCGACAGCTCCACTGGAGGAGGATCGATCACGATCACGACGACCCCGCGACATAGCCAGAGATAATAGCGCCCAGGAGCGAACGTTGGCCACGAAAGTCCGGCGAAAAGAAGGACGAAAGAGAGGAAAAGAGAGACCACAAAGGCGATTGCATCCGCCGATACCATTGGGTCAACTCCTTTGGCTACTTTGCTGCCTCAGTCAGCTGCGGGCCGAGTGTCCATCGGTGTGCGAGTGCAAGTGGAAGAGCGGCAAGGAGTCCGTCTTGTGCCTTAACGCCAACCTCACACATATCCCCGAGCCCCTAGATGCGGGCACTCAACTCCTGGACCTAAGTGGCAATGATATACAAACGATACCCGATGACAGCTTTGCCTCCGCACAGTTGCTCAATCTCCAGAAGGTTTATCTGGCCAAATGTAGACTGCGTCTCATAGAACGACATGCTTTCAGGAAGCTGATCAACCTCGTCGAGTTGGACTTGAGTCACAATCAACTCACGGCGATACCTTCTTTAGCCCTCTACCATGTCTCGGAGCTACGAGAGTTGAGACTCAGTGGGAATCCCATCAGCCGAGTGCCAGATGATGCTTTTGGTCATGTTTCCCAGCTGGTTCGACTGGAGCTCAGCGATTGTCGGTTGTCCAGCGTGGCTGTTCGGGCTTTTGCCGGACTGGAGAGTACCCTGGAATGGTTGAAGTTGGATGGGAATCGTCTGAGCGAAGTGAGATCGGGAACAATCACATCGTTGGCCTCGTTGCATGGCCTTGAGCTGGCACGGAATGTGTGGAACTGCAGCTGCTCTTTGAGACCGTTGCGTGCCTGGATGTTGCAACAGAATATACCCAGTGGGATTCCCCCGACATGTGAATCCCCTGCTCGTTTAACAGGACGTGCTTGGGACAAACTCGATGTGGATGACTTTGCGTGTGTGCCACAAATTGTGGCAACCGATACGACAGCCCATGGCGTCGAGGGACGCAATGTGACCATGAGCTGTTATGTTGAGGGTGTGCCACAGCCTGCGGTGCGTTGGCTCCTCAAGAATCGCCTCATCGCGAATCTGAGTGCCGCCGGGGCTGGAGAGGATGCCGAGGAACCTCGCACGGCAGCTGCGACACAGGGCAGGAAAACATATGTGGTCAACATGCTGAGGAATGCCTCCAATCTGACCATACTCACAGCTGACATGCAGGATGCGGGAATTTACACGTGTGCCGCCGAAAATAAAGCAGGAAAAGTGGAGGCAAGTGTCACGCTAGCGGTGTCACGTCGTCCTCCCGAGGCACCACTCGGAGTACGCATAGTCCTACTGGGTGTGCTGGCTGCTCTGCTCTTTGTGGTCGGCTCTTCCTTTGCGGCCATTTGCTTCTGTTCACTGAGGAGACGCCGCAAGTTGCGACTGTGGAACTCTGTGCCCCCAGTGCGACGCAGTGAGAGTTACGAGAAGATCGAGATGACAGCAAGAGTACGTCCTGATTTGGGGGGTGGTGCAAGTTGCGGTGGTGGCAGTGCCACTGGTGCTGGTCTCTTTCAGGATGCCGAGGAACAGGGTTATCTGCGGGCAGCACACACTCCCCTCAACGATGACGGTGGCGGACACTCGGCCATTGTGAATCCCAGTGCTGGCAATGGCAATCGACGCAATGGCGACTACCTGCATGTCTCTACGCACTGTGATGATGATGAGGAGGAATTGTCACAGCAGCAGCAGCCACAGTTGCAACAGTTGCCACAGCAGTTGCAACAGCAACAGCAACAACAGTCGGTGCCACAGCGAAAGGGCTCCGTTGGCATTTCCGCATCCGCTGCGAATAATTCAGTGGTTGGCAACGCGGAGGAAACGGATCTCCACATACCACGTCTGATTGACATCGGCGGGTAAGTTGACCCCCTGTGCTACTATGGGAGAGATAGTACTATTTTTTGCCATAAACTGTGATTGGAAAGTTGCCCATAAAATCTAATTAAAAATCTATATACTCGACATTTTTAGTGCACGTTAACTAGACTAGAGAAATGTTCTTCTTCTTCTTTTTTTAAGCCCACAAATTTTAAATTCTATTATAAATCTCCACTAATAGTACACATTAGTTAAATTTTGAAATTTTAGATAAAGTTTAAAAAACATAAGTCTTAGAAAACCAAAAATGTTAAAAATACGGCGCAATTAAAATCATTTTACTTAAATCCAAAATATTGGACTTATTTTCCACAGTGCCTTTTATTACCCCCTGTTCTGCCTTCTGCCTTCCTCCTGCCCCTTCTCCTCTTCATCCAGCACGCTCTTCCTTCACACATGTCGTTGCTTTTGTTCCGTGCGGTTCGTTACTTCGAGTGGCAATTGTCCTGTTGCAGCTTGCCCCGTCAAAGAGCTGTCATGCTCGAGTGCTTGCCACGCCCGGATCCATCGTATTATGGGCAACACTTGACACTTTCCACTTTCCGCTCGAGTGATGCCACCTCCCACCCCTACCCTCCTTTTCCTTCTCCCCCATCCTTTGTGCAGGCGCGTGCTAATGACGCGCGAAATATGCGTTGCCTGTCATACGCGGCGTATGAGTGTTTTATTTTTGGGCACCCTTTGCTGATTGGCGCCTCTTATGCTTAGGGGGGCTGCACTACTCCAAGTGCCACTCATGTGCAATATAATGAATATCTATGTGTTCTAATAGACATGGCCAGAAGAAGAAGAATAAGGCGGCAGATGGAATGATGCCTTATAAAATAGAATACTGTTTACATTATAAACAGATTCCGATTCCGATAGTATACCCTATAATGCATGTTTCTTTATTTGTCTTATTTTTTTCTATTCTTCCGTCCCTTTTTCTGTTGCCATTTCTTACTTTGGCATCTGCTAATCTCCTTCTGTTCCTAATCTATTAACTTTTCCCTTGATTCCTCTCTTTTCAGCACCGACTCTGCTTCTAGTTCGATATCCAGCAAAGTGGATGCAGCTGCTCGACTCGCTGGCTATGCCACCACCTGGAAAACCACACCGATAGCCACCACAAAGATCACATCACCACATAGTCAACCATCAGCTGGACAAGGTCCGGCCACAAGCACGACGCCCTGTTCCACTGCCACGCCCTACAGTCACTATGGGAATCTTGCGGCAGATGAGATGGCCACCTCTGTGTTCTGCAGCAGTAACGGAGATGGCCAGGAGCACGATCTCTTTGACAGCAACTATCCGGATCTGTTGGACATTGCCAAGTATGCTGTGGCCCAGGCACAATCCCAGTCACAAGGTGGTCACGCCTATCCGTCAGGGGCGGGAACTACACCCAATGGGGGACTCTGTACACTTCCCCGGAAGTTGAAGCACAGTGGAAAGTATTTTCGGAACTCCTCGGACAGTCAATCGCCTTTATTGGCAGATAACTCAAGCAAGTATGGAAGTAGCACTTTAGGAGATGGAAGTTTCCTAAATGAGGCCATGGGATTAGGAAGACGCTACTCGGCGGAATCGAGCTATGCCAACTACGCGAGCACTACAACCTACACGGGAGGAGGTCAGAGAGCGAATAGCTTCTTGAATCTGGTGCAGAGTGGTGTCCACAAGGGAGGACTACACACTCATCACATGGGACATAAACCTAGTCTGCCCTCCTCTCCCGTGCAGCATCAACGTTCCCTGAGCAGCGCTGCAACGCCACTGCTCGACTTTTCCGCACTGGCAACACGGGCTGCGGGGGCAGCAAATTCCTCGGTGGCAGCCTATGATTATCATGCAGCGCAGCTGGAACGTTTCCTCGAGGAATATCGTAATCTGCAGGATCAACTGTGCAAGATGAAGGAGACCTGCGATACCATACGCAAAAAGGAGACGCCACTTCGTGTGGCAATTGGCCAGTCGGCTGCCCAACTGGCCGATCCTGTGATGTATAGTGCGGCAACTGCCTCGCACAGCCCAAAGCCTCCGACATCGACGTTGAAGGCGAAAACTCTACTGCCAGGACAACCTCCTGATCCGCCGCCCTATTGGCTGCATCGCAATGCGATGTTGAAGCGCCTCAATGCGGAGGGAAATGGTGCGGGCAATGGGAATGGAGGTGCCTCATCTCCTCAGCCCGGACAGGATATCTTCAAGAGCTAATCGAACTTGTGTACAGCCGATGAATAAGCCACAAAACCAGAATTAACTTCGGACACTTCCGAAGCTCACATAACCTTGCAGAAATAGCTCAAAATGGAAAGAAAAACTGAAAAACTGAAAAAAGTGAAATAAAATTGTACAAGCTTGAGCTTTAAGAGTACCAACAAAAAGCTTTTGACGAGCACTGCTTCAAATTAACTTTAAAACGTTTCAATAATAACTAGTATCGAAAATAATACTTGTAAAGATTTAATAGATGATCCTTTCATGAAACTGGAACCGTAATCCGTACCAGAAATTGCATTTACATTTTCTTCGCTGAATCTTTTGATTAACGATTTTCAGATGAATTAACGAGTCTTTAAGGAAAACACTCTGAACCAGAATTGGAAGTTTTGCAATTACTAACAATAATCTGAACATCTATTAAATCTAGTATGAAATCGATGGCATTCTTAGCTAGCTTAAACGCTGGAACATAAAAGGAAATCTAACAGAGTTTTTCACAGTGATTATCTACTATAACTTTGTTTACCAGATGGTTCTACAGCAGGGAAGAAATAATATTTGGACTTAAGCCAGAATTTTCTAGCACTTTCAGTAAAATAACATTTATTATCTGCCGGTTGTCTGCAAGGTAATGTGAATCACTTTTGAAATTTCGCATAGTTAGGATTAGGTAGCTGGGGTTTATCACTGGCTTCACCGGCCAGCCCCTCTGTTGTATTATAGAACACAAACTTTTCCACTCTTTCTACTCGCTACGCATATTAACAGTCAGTCACAATGTAAGTGTATAGACAGCACCCCGATCCCCAGATTCCCTACCCACTTCCTCTACACCTGCTCCCTTTACAATCCAGCGATATATACTAATTAAAAAAAAGTACTCTACCAAAAAATCCCCCCAGAAGCTCTCGTGTTAGTCCAACTAAAAGTGTTTTTGTACTTTAAGCGATCTAATTAAATGATAATAATAATAAATATAATTAAAAGATAATATAATATTTATTGTAAGTGGAATTGAGTTGGCACAGACTGCAGGCATTGATTGATTGAATGATTGAGTAATTGGTGTATTGTTTGATTGTTAGACGTTATATTAGAGTTTTAAGTTGTGCAAAAATCAAATCAAAGCTGAAGATACGAGATATTAATCAACGCCAACTCAATTCAAGAACGAGAAATTGTAATTAACAATAAACAAAAACAACAGCAACTGCAACAACAACAACAACATTATATTTTAGGGTGTCACTAAACTAAAACTCAAAAACAAAACAAAAGATTATAAATAAATTAGTTGAGAATTGAAACAAAACACGAAAAATAGCAACATAAACAAAAAACAAGACAAAAACAAAGCGAATTTTAATGGCCTAAAGGGGGAAGGGTCAATGACTGGCTCAATCGACAGCCGTGCAAATGTTCATTTCCGGTTCGTGGCACCAATCAGCAAGGGGGCGTATCAGGAGGGCAGGATGAATATTCAAAGTAATTGTCGCTTGTCGCGCAACCTTCTTTCTCTCTCCCTCTCATTCTTTCTCACAGTCTCTATTTTACTGTTAGGGCGTGCTTGGTTGCCACGCCTCGGTCAGTTGGTAAGATTAAACAATAATTTAATAGCACACACCCACACATATACACACACACACACACACACACGTACAAATCGCACCAATTGGTTTTGTGTGTGGAAAATTGCAAACATTTCTTTTATTTCCTTTATTCCGCTTCGCACAAATGAAGTTGTAAAATGCAAATGAAGTCGCGTCGTCGTCATCGTCATCGTCATCGTCAACGCGTTAAAGTTCATGTTCGATGTGATGTCGCCATAAAGCAGGATTAAAAGGAATTTATGAACCTTTGACACGGACCGAAACCAAAACTCGAACCCGAATACCAAACCTCAAACTCAATTTCCACTTTCCCACACACCTCCCACAATGTCCCGTCGACGACATGATATCTGTTACATGCGGGCTCTCTTCCCCATCCTTCTCTCTCTCACTCTTTTTCTCTCTTTCTCTCCCTTTTTTCTAGCTGACACACACATACTAACATACAATGTCACACAGTGTTGCTGAAATCCTGTTGACCTGCAGGCATTTGAATAAAAAATGTTGCCTACTTTTACGGGCCCCAATGTAAGCTTTCTCTGCGTAACAGAATCTCTTTACAGTTCTTGAGCGTGAATAAATAATTTAATATGTGTAAAAATAAACACTCAAAGCTGATGTTCACACCTGAAATTAATAAATGCAAACATTTTTGGTGAACTTCACTTTAGGCGCGATTTAAAAATGCTTCAAAAATTGTGTACTACAAAGTTATTAAATTTTTGATTTTAATTCCTACGTTCTTATCTTAAACATACTACTAAGGCTCTGATCTAATAGAATATAGAATACTTTAAAATTGCTTGAGAAAATAATAATGTATCAGTATTTCTATTAATAGTATAGAATAAATGTTTTATATTCAGGGAACTATAATCGACAATGATTTTATTAGTTTTATAATTAATTTATTTTCTTAATATTTCCATTCTATTTATTAGAATGTCTAAAAGAAGAATGTCTTTTTAAGGAACAAATACTAATTTTTCATTTGAATAGATTTGTCTGTAAGGCTAATGAGATTGATTTTTTTTACTAGGAACTGCAACTCAATAAAAAATGTACTTAGCTTTCAAATGGTTTTCAGAAGTGGTAAGGAACTTCCCAATAAAACTTTCGTTTTAATGTGCACAGATTTATTTAATTTATTTATTACAAAATCACTTGTGATTTGTTGAAAGTAGTTGGTTGGCTTGCTCCACAATCCAATGGCGCAGCACTGCAACATTTACGTAGACACCTGGATGTTCAGTGTCAGCACAATTGTTGCCCCAGGAAACAATGCCAACTAGTTTTTTGTTGTAGACCAATGGACCACCCGAGACACTTTGACAGGATTCTTTGCCAGGGGCTACAGCACAGATTGTTGCCTCAGTGATTGAATCATTGTGATAGGCCTCAATACATAAATCGCGGTCCACAATGCTCACATCGAGATTTTGCAAATATTTCGGATTGTCTCCACATTTGTTTTCACCCCAGCAAGAGACGATGGCTGTAGCTCCGTGTATAGGTTCCGAGCAGGCGAGCGGAATAGTTTTGACACGGGCGCCTAGTTTTAAAGGAGAACTCAACAGCAGCAAAGCAATATCGTTTAATGATGTCACATCCGAATATTGGTCATGCACAGCCATCTTTGAGACCCTTTTCAAAGATACTCCTCTTGCAGGACCATCTCCGTAGTAGTTGTCGGAGCCAACACGTATAGAAAGAACCCTAGCATCTCGATCGATTACACAATGAGCTGCTGTTATTATGATTCTTCTGCTGTAGATGGCTCCAGCACAAATTTGCCATCCATTCACTTCCACAAACACTTGATAAGGTGTCCTCTCTCTATTAGAGTGGTCGTCATCTCTTGTAGTCTCTCTTCCCACTGTGGTCTGTCTTCCCACTGTAGTTTGTCCTCCGGTTGTAGTCTGTCCTTCGACTGCAGTCTGGTCCTCGATTGTTGTCTGTCCTCTAACTGTGGTCGCAGCGGAAAGTAAACTTGCTACCGATAGCAGTATTAACAATTTGGTAAACATTGTTAGTTGATTTCTGAACTGAATTCGTTTTGCATTTGTTGCTTTTATAGCCAACATTGTTGCAGTTTTAATTACGAAAAAGTCTTTAAACAGTTAACTTATTGCTCACTATCTTAAAAGAATTCGTTTTTAAATTAACAAACTAATTGAATAGTTTCTTGTGAATTGCTTCTGCTAGTTAATGACTTACATGATAAGACAAGACCGATTATTCTGGGAGTTCCCCCAACTCATGTCGAAAGAATGTTAGAACAGTCTTGATCACAATAACAAAACAGTTAAGTTGCTAAAATATTATATTAAGCAGAAGTAAGCTGCTCTCCATCATTTGTAATGATGTTTTGAAATCATTTTCGGAAAATGAAAATAACTTGTTCTAGGAAACTGTAAAGCTACTTTTCGACCTACAAAAACTTCTAAGCCTTTTGAATATCTAATTAATTATTATTTTTATCAATAATCTGAAATGGATATGTTAAAAAATCGATCCGATTTATTTATATTTCCAGTTTTTAAATGTATTATTACTTTACTTTCAGCTTGCATTTTAAATTCGATTTCACAATTTTTCTTCTTCTTTTAAATTATTGCAAATTGTTTTTAGTGGACGCAAAAAAAGTGTATAAAAGCAGCTTTTCCCTCATATGTATTCATTTAAATTCTTTGAAAAAAGAAATATAAATAAATATAAAAAGGGAAAGTCCTAAAAGCAGTTTAAGCTGTTAACCACAGCCTCGACCAGCTCTTTGTGGCTTGGCGGCTTTAAGGAGCACACACATACACACATGCACATATACATATTTAAAATACACTCACACATGCACATTAATATTACCTGTCCCATTTCTCGTTTTTCACTCGTTTGTGCTCCTGCTGCTGACCGGCTAAAGCGAAAATAATGAGCCCAATGTAGCTGGCTAAAGTGTGTGTGAAGCTGTAGGCGTGTGTGTGTGTGTGTATGTCAGCAGAAGAGGGTGAATGAGAAGAGGGGAAGTACAGCAATACTCTGAGAGCAGCCGAGTTCATGTCAAGCTGTCAGTCAAGGTCGATTTCGTTTGCTGTTTGCCTCAGTTGCTCTTGCTGTCCAGGTGGCAGCTATGCGCCTTGTGCAACAACCCAACACATGAGCAAAGGGTTGACCAGGGTTATAAGGGGTAACACACACATACACACATACACACATAAAGACACACGTATACTTGCATATATATATATTCACATATACATTTGGCCTGGCAAGTGGCTTTTTGTCACTGTCTTCGGGCTGCCAGTGCAATTTTTATGCGAGGCAGCACATAAATCCTTTGTGTGTGTGTGTTTGTGTCTATGTGTGTGTTGGGGAATTTTTTCATCATTATCAGTGTCCTTGCTGCGGCTGCCACATGCCACTTAATGCCAACGCTGCACGTTCCACTTTTGCATGTCGTCGTCTTTGCACAGTGGTTCAAAAACTTATTTTAGTTCACTGCGCTGGAAAGTTTATGTTATGAACATAATATTTTTAAAACAAGCAGTTATATTTTAGAACAGGAGAGATCCTTACCCGACTCCACCCAGGTATCAAATAGATAGAAATCGATAGCTTTTCTTTCAGATGTTAAGGTCGAGAATAACTTGAACGGTGAGAATGCCCAGCATGCAACAACTATAACCATTTGTGAATTATAAGCAAGCATTTGTAAATTGTGAAATGTGTATGCTTGCAAGGCCTACTTAAGGATGGTTTACTTAAAGGTAGCCTACTTTAGGGCGTCATTTCTGTGAACATTTGACCTTATAATTCTCAAGCAGTTTAGGTCGGTCTTTAGGTAGACTCTATTTGGTTTTTAGTTCATCTTCACTCTGGCTTGTCTTCAGTTGTCGAATAAACCTTTCGCCTTTTACTTAAATGCCGCTTTTGGACCACTGTGCTTCGTCTTTGGCTGCTACTGTTGCTGCTGCTGCTGCTGTCTTTTGTGGTGCCACAATTGCATGCCACGCCCACAGAAAACACCACTGAACGGGCAACGGGCACGGGCGCATGGGCTATTATATTCAAGCATTTTTGTGTGCCATAAGTTGGCACTTTAGCGTCAGGAGGCAGCTGCTACCTGTTTCAGTTACAGTTTCTGTTACACTTCTCTTCCCTCTTCCCCCTTCACAGCCAGAGCTTTGTTTGTTTTAGCCGAGTTCAAAACGTGCCGACATTTTGTTGCTGATGTCCTTGGCATCCTACTCCTACAGCCCCTTACCCTGCAGCCAGAGCTTGTCTCTGTCCTCTCTTAAATTTCAATTGCCAATATTGGCAATCGATATGTGCGCTAATAGCTGCGTGTACACTGGCAGGAAAACAGGGTCTTAAATTATAATTTTGGTCTCACATCCAAAAATGTTGGCCCTAAAAATGTGTCGAGAACCAAAGCTGCATACAAATCAAGAAGACATTTAAGTGGCAAGACTTCTTTAAAGCTAATATTTACAAGTTTGAAACATCTAAATAATTAAAAGAAAATTTATTCTTACAGACCAAACAACTTTAAAGTAATAGCTGTTGTGTAAGGAACAGGAAAACACTTGTAAAACTAAGATGAAACTTTTTAATATCGTTGGAATAGTTATTTTTATTTACATATGAATTTCTTTCTTATAACTTATTTCGAATTTTAGTTTTGATAGATAAATATTTATAGTTTTATTAATTTGCTCGATTGTGTAAAAAGAACAGTATACATTTAAGATAAATTTTCCCGATACTAGAAGCTGATCTTTTTTTTCAGTGTAAAACCAGTGTGTGTGTGGGACTGTATGTATGTTATGTCGGCTTTTCCTGCTTAATGTGCCTTTTGCGCTGTTGCCCTCGTCCATTTTAATGGATGTTGCATTACGCGAAGGCGTTGCAAAGTCGAGCAGCTGTTGTGCAAAAGAAAACTTTTCCAGCTTGAAAATTGAAAAATAGTTTTCGCACACGAAACAGAATTTATTGATTAGCTTGCAAATATCCTTGGCATATATCCTCGCATAGATCTTCTTAACCCAAACTCAAGTCAAAAATTCAACAAGTATTTTTTTTAACAGCAAACCAAGGCTTCAATGTCAAATACATCCCCAGGACACGCTTGTGGTTAAGGACACTAACGGCAACTGCAGCTACAACAGTCGTGTCACTGACACGCCCACACCCGAGTTGCCGCCCTCCTGCGGTGTGGGTAATGAGCGCACTGATAATTCAGTAAACAAAAGCTAAATGAAAAAAAATAGAAGCTACAGAGGGAAAAATGAAATGAAAAGCAAAGTGCAAATAGCTGTTGAAAGTGTCAAGGATAATGTGCAATGTGCACAGCCGGAAATGAAGCGAAGGCTGACACTTTTGGTTGACACCAAAGTGACTGGTTCAAGTACTCATAACATTATTCCAGATATTATATAAAGCATAAAGGAACTCAAGGGTTTTCAATATAGATTTGTTTACCGACAGATGCTTTTATCTATCAATTGTGCTTAGATCTTTGTAACTAGGCTGTATATGAGATTAACTTTTCAAAATTTAAATTATAAAGAAGAATCAGTAGCGAGTGAAGAGCAAAGTTAAAGTTAAAGGATAAGAAGAGAGAGGAATATATATGAATTGAAAAGAATAAACCAAAATTAAGAAACAAGGGGTGTATAAGAAAAGAAAGAAAGAGAATAGAAATAATTGACAAAAATCACAAAATAAATTAAAACAAAAAATACAAATATGTACATAAAAAATAAAGTCCTTTAAAGTTCGCATAAAAAAGTAGGATAATAAACTAAAATACCAGTAACAACTAAAAAATAAGCATAAAATAAATGAATTTAGTGAAGTACAAATAAAAAAAAATAACAAATTAATAGTAAGACCAGCAAAAAAAAACATTTAAAATAGGAAGCATTCTTGATTAAATAGAGACTTGAAATAAACACATTAAATTAACTCTAAATTAATATTTATTTAGAGACACATAGAAACTAATTGCAACTGTGATGAACATTCGAATTTAAGCCGATTGTAACTGTATTTATTTGGCTTTGGTTAATTAAAGTCCAGTCGTCAACCACTCCCCATGTTAACCCTCTGTACCCACCTCAATGCACCGCGATAAAAACAAACTGATTTAAAATGCCAAAAGAGACGAGAGGCAAAAACAAATGAAGCCACTAAAAGCTGCCCCACAAAACGGCTGACAACACACACAAAAGACAGCAGCAACAACAACCATAACAACAACACGGCAAAACCAAAAAAATGCAACCAAGAAAAACCTTGCACAAAGTTTTGTACCACAATTTTGAGTTTTCTCTTTTTTTAGGGTTTTTTAAAGAAGAGCAAAGGGTGCAAAAGCCCCTAAAAAAAAAGAAATGGTCAAATACAAGCAAGGCGAGGAAGCCAATACAAACACACAACCAATACACAAACACACACACACATCATATTGAGATAGGCAAACAGAAACATGGCGCTGATGAGACTGCGGATGCACACCAAGCAGATTATCCTGTTGCTGTCAAACAACAACAACAACAAGAACAACAACAGCGACGAGGGCAATAACAACTATTTCAAGTGCATCGCAAGGCCGTAATCCCTATAGCCGTAACCGTAACCGTAACCGCTGTACAGGGCCACGATGCAGTCCACAGATTGAGGACGGACTGCCAGGACTCTGGACAGCAGGATGAGAAGGATGTTTGGGGAGAGGAAAACTGCCAAACTGCCATAACATGGCTGATTACCCGACTGCTGCTGTTGCTTTGGCACTATCGGATAAAATCCTATATTTTGGCATAAAATACATTTTTATGTTGCTCACTTCTTCAAGCACTTATTTAACATATTTCAATTTAAAAAATTTAACTCAATTGCTATTAAATTCCATTCGCGTTTTATACCAATTGAGTTTAATTTAGAAATTCTTAAATCTATTTTTTCGCCTCTTATTTTAAGTTTTTACCAAACAAAAATAAGATATTCTTCCCATAGTGCGTTGCTGCTGCAAGTGCCACAAGCCGTTGAAGTTGCCAAACCGCTAAGCGCCACAGCAAAAGTTTTCATTAAAGTGGCAACTCCCCCTTTGCAGTTTCTCCCCCCTTCTATTAGCTCCTTTTGGCCATCCAGCATCACCTGCCTTGACAGTTGGTGCTTAACTTTTTGGCCTTTGTAATTGCCCTGCCTTGAAATATTGGCAACGCTGTTGCTGCCACTGCCACTGCCACAGCCTGTGGCAATTGCAACTGCAGCTTAGGCTATGAGTATTTTACGGGGATCACAAGTTGAGTGACTGCCGAAATATGTCACTAGGTTGGGAGCTTACAACCAATCAAGTTGCAAGTAGAGCATCAACGCAAAAGCTAAAATTGTCCTAATCCATTAGCCATTATTGAGACTTGGCTATTATACAATATGGTATTGAAATTTCTGTTTGCAAAGAGACTAAATATTTACTCTAGTTTTGTTGTATATTTTTTTAATTTTCTATATACTATTCAGCAATCATAATAATTTACGTAAGCATCAAACACTCTACTCGCAATTTCATTGAACAATTGTTTTTCCAAAATGTGTAGAGAATTTAAAATTACGAACCTAAATTACCCATTTTCAACTGCCTCCACTTTTCCAGTTAAGGATAGTTTTTTTTTTGAAAAGATTAAACTTTTTACTTCTTATTGCCAATTTCAATATTTTCCAGACTCCAACTAACGATAATGTTTTTTTAAACATCCTTGAATTATTTACGTTTCCATTAATTTAAGTCAAAGCTGATCGGGTGAAAACTTGAACAAGTGTATGCAGTTATGTACAAATGTTTCTTTTCGTATTGAATTTGGCAACAAACTCTTTTCATATTTTACAGCATGTAAGACTTCAATAAGTCTGGCAACGCCATTGCCACTCGTAAATTGCTTTCTCTGCAAAGTGCAACGTGTAGTGCAGTGTTAAATGGCCCTTGGCAAGTCGAGAACCCGTTTGCATTGTATGTATAATAAATGTATGTGTATATTTACATTTATTTATAGGACAACAACAATAAGAACTTGATGAACTCGTAAGCAAATGTGTTGTGGCGAATCAGGCAAATGTTGCACGATGTTGCTTAGCAAATGCGCCGGAAGCGCAACAGTCAGCACCAAAAGTAAGGCAACACACCCACACACAATGCTACTTTCTCCCTCTCTCTTTCGTCCCTTCTCTCTCTACTACAAACACACACACACACACAAAGACACAATGCAAAGTAACCAATTTCAAAGTTGAATCGTTTAGTGAAATCACTTGAGGCGATTAAAATCAATCACAGACAATCAGCGCCAGCTAACAACAACAACAACAACAACTACAATAATCAAAATAAGGAAATTCTACAAGGCAGCATGCTCGACTGTGTAAGACCCTGTACTTTAAAAATCAAATAATATTTATAATGCAACTTTCAAATGTATAAGATAAATGTATTTTCTGAAAGATTTTTGATACTCTATATATACTTTACGGGGTGTGCCAAATTTGTTATACCCATTTCTGTTTGCAATCAACTTATAAGTGCCTTTGTACTTTCTCAAGTACAGGGTCTAACAACATCATCATCAACTGGTGGCCATCAGCTGAAGGATCTACGTCGAGCTGTTGAGCCAACGTCCATGGTCTACATTTTTCTGCCTCTTGCCACTTTGCGATTTTATTTAATTTGCACTCGTAGCCAACTGGAGAGTTCTCTTCTTTTTCCCCCTTTTCCCCCAACCTTTGCCTGCATAGAAGAAAATTTGATTTTAAATTGGTTTCTGGCATCGATGAGCGTAAAGTTTGTTTGGCTCAAGCTAACAAAGTCCATTTCCATATAACGGCTAAACGAGCCAACAAGTCTGAGGTGAAAGGTGTGAGATTTCTTCTCTTTTTTTGGCATACAAATAGCTACAGGTGATGTTTCTTCTTCTTCTTCTACATTATTTTCTCTGCTTCTTTCAATAACAACAACAAGAACAACATGAGCAGCTGCATCAGCAGACGCCTCATAAACAACATGGAAAAGTGTCGATAAATATTTGTGCAGAGCAAATGAAATTGAGAGAAAAATAAAATCATATGAAATGAAAATGTTTAAAAAACGAAAATACACATCAAAATAAAAAGAAAAGAAAAAATTTAATGAAATGCAAATGGTAAACGGTAAATGGCAAGAGGAAAGTGGAAATTGGAAACACGTAGGCAAATGGAGAAATAATAAAATCTGACGCCAAGCAAAGGACTTTAAACCGTGCCTTGTCCAGTCAAAATGGCTTAATTGGAAGGCGTCAAAAGGGAGCAAAATGGGTCAACAGACAAAAAAGTGGAATAAAAAACACACAAGGGAACACATTACTCACTCATTATGTAATTAGCATTCTGATGTATCACTTTATCAGGACATGAACAGGTAAATTATATATTTTCAAAAGGGTTTCAAATGATATTTTCATTTCTTGGACATACTCTGAGTTAAATTGTTTCTGTATTTCATTATAATAAAATAAATACATTAAAGGAATTACTTATAGGAAAATTAATAAAATAGACACTCATAATATGCATATGAATGTTAATCTACTTGAATTCAAACCAATTTTAAAATGTTTCGCTGTTGTTTAAATACATTTGTTAGAGTGTGAATTGAATAAGTCTAGAAAAATATATCTACAATTGTATTAAAAGTTCGTCATGCTGACAACAAGTTTTCAATTGTTCAATTGTTCCCTTATTCACTCACTCACTCACTCACTCACTCACTCAGTCATTTATTCATTCTTGCATTCGCTCATTCAGTTGCTCATTCATTTGTTTATGCTCTGGGTTTTGTGGCCCTCAGACTGACTTCATTGGAAAACTTTTGCCATATTTCACGGCACCACAATAAATTGTTTCCCCTCCAGAGTTGGCACCCCTCTACCCACTTCTTGAACCACTTCTGTTCCCTTTTTTATCAATTTAATAGCAACTTTTGCATATTTTTGGTGCGTTTTTAGTCTCAGAGCAGAAGTGACTGAAACAAACTTAAATGATTTTTAATTATGCAACGGCAAATAAAATATTAAATAAAATTAAATAAAATTAGTCTTCAGATACAACCGTAACTAAAGTTGGCAACACACACACACACACACACATTTTAATGCACTTTGGTAATGCAATTCGAAATAATGATAAATATTGAATTAAAGCAATTGCAATTCAAATTGCAATCGTAATTGCAATTGAAACTTGAAATGAAATGGCTTTCGTTACCGAGTATCTTGTTTTTATTACGCTGCCGCAACCATTGATATAATTATACCCTGTAAATATGTGAGAGTAGGCTGTCATGCTTTTTTTTAAGTGTGACAAACAACCTTTCTTAATAAAAATTTCTATTGAGATACATTTGTATCTTTTATAGGAATTTGTGCCCAAGCATATGAATAGAAGTCTTCCCTTAAGATAAGATATCTTATATATCGTATATCCTTAATAAATAATTATTGCTATTGAAGTACTTTTTGTCTGCTGAATTAAATTTTCATTATATAAAATTCATCTATCATCATCTTATCTTATCATTCTTCAAATCATTCATCATCTTTTAGCATACACTTACTTCACACATTTACATAGGATATCTGCCAGTCGAGTCATTATTGATTAGGCAATTTTTTGTTGTTTTTCAATTAATCTTTTCTAATTTATTGACACTGACACAAATGCAAAATGCTTGTATGCACTGCCTCGTTGGCTTACCGTAGAGTTATGTATAATTTATGCAAATTTTCCTAAATCAATTTTTAATTAAAATCACACAGAGAACACCACACACTCACACACACACACAGACATACACACTAGAACAGTCAAACAAACAATTTAATTTTCGGTCTACGTATTATGGCCTCGGGGGCGTGGTTGAATTGGTGCTGGCAAACAAATCAATATGTCCAGCTATCCATCTTTCCAGCTATCCGTTTATCCATCATGCTGTCCACTCACCCATTCCATTCAATTCCATACAATGCAAAGTGTGAGCAACTCGAACGATAATTCTATTTGCATAACACTAAAAATTAAAACTAATTTTGTTGCATTGCTTTAACTACATTCATTTGATTCGCTTGTATTCCCAATTGATTCATCTCCATGCACATTCAAACTAACATGTGTATACTCAAATGAATGGTTCAATGTCAAAACCCCAGTCAACACTCATAAATTTGCACACCACAGTGGTTTGAGAGGAGTTCATTTTGATTCAGTTACATAGAGAAATGAAGATATAAATAAACAAATGATTTCATATCTTAGCAGAGATATGAAGTCAACTTTGGACTAATGTCAGATTAATGAAATTAGAGAGAGTCTACTTTTTGTTTACTACGAAATTTAAGAAAATTGAATTAAGCTGGAATTTAGAGGGTAAATTATGATCAAAACAAGTTCTGCTTAAATACGTCCTCAGTTTTTTTATACTATTGACTACAAATTCTTTTACATAATAACTAAAGAGTTTATTATCGAATCTTAATGAAATTTCAACCACATTTTCACAGCAAAAACCCGTATAAATATTTATTATAATCTATATGATATTTGTTTATGGTACTTTTAACATAATGTGAATGAGTCGAAGCGTGAAATGTTTATTTATAGAGCCGTTGGCCATAAAAATAGTTAATTGTCGAGGCTTAATTGTGTGTACATTTTAGCAGACAATAACAATAAAATTGTGTTTGTAATTGTTATTGTAATTTGCAATTGCAGAGTGTTAAACATATGCTCAGCAAATATATTATCTTTCTACACACAAACAAAATCATACAGGATACAGGAGCTCAACACGTGCTACAACAACAATTTCTGCTCAATTAACGTGTCACGCAGCGAGACTTTCTCCCCTTTCTCCTTTCTCCCTGCTCTCTCTCTCTTTTCTCTGCTTCCCTTACGCTTTTGCTCATTCACGGCATCGCATTTCCGTAGCTGGCATATCCGTTTCCGGCATAGAGTCGCAACTATTGTTATTATTATTATTATTTACCTTGCGCACTTTTTTTTTATGTCGAATTTAATGCGCCATTTAACCGAGTTGGAGAAAGCTAGAAATTTCATTTGAGTTCACTTTCACTTCGGCTGCTACATAAAATTGAATTAAATTCTCTCTCTCTCTCTCTCTCTCTCTTGATGTTTTTGCAGAATTTCTCAGATTTTCCGAAAGGAGAGCAGGGAACTCCAATCGCTTCTGCTTCTGTCAATGGCAGCTATAATTAATTTGTACGGAAATCGGATGGCTGTCGACAATGCAATCTCAGCGACAAATCTGTTTTCAATTAATGGCAAATTGTCGAGCACGTAAAGCTGTTCAAACTGCCAGCAAACAACTACAATAACAGCAACTACATCTACAACTACAATAACAACAACAACAACAACAACAACAACAATAATAACAATATCAGAACAACAGAGACTTAACTTCAATCTGGACATCTATGAGTTCAACTGTAAAGCCTTCAGACTTGCCTCGAAAAACAATAACAAAAACAAGCAAAACAAAACTAATACATAAGTGGAAATACTTATGTGGTGGAGTGTGTGGGTGTGTGTGTGTTGGCTTAAAGTGTGTGTCGTTTTCTATACAATTTCACTTAACAACTTATTGCAGCAAAAACCTAATAGAGCGCAGATTTATAGGTGAAACTGTAGTCAGCTTTGAGGCACGTATGAAATACAGCAAAACAATTGAAAGCCGAAGAATATATACACTAGAAAAACTGGTGCTTCCAATAAAACGATTGATAACATAATATATCAGTAAGATATAATTATTTTTATTTACTTACTTATTGTTTGTCAACTAAAGGAAAAGATAATACAACAAAAGATAATACAACATTTAAAAGTCAATTAGCCACTAACATTTTAAAATTAATATTTAAATTAAAAAGATTTGGTGTACTTAAGAACAATTGAATTATTTTTAAAATAGAATTGGGAATAGTGCAAACTTTTGAAAGCCAAAATGAGCTTAAAGAAAAAACAAAAACAATAAGTTTCAGCTAATTTTCGAAGAAGAAACTTTAAAAAGGTATTGCATACTTTTCGGATGGGATTAATAAAGCAAATACTATTTTAAAATAAGTATTACAAAATAAATATTATTTTGTATTAATAAAATTAAAATAAGCATCATTTTGTAGAAGAAACAAAAGATGTATATAAAATGAATTTTTTGACTAAAAATTTATAATTTTCCGAGACACTCTAACCGAAAAAAGGAGCAGGAAATGTTTGATCTATCCACATAGTTTTCATGTGGATTATTTCACAACACTTTACTGGTTTTAGATCACGTTTGAAATCAAGCAGCTATAAAATAACTTTTCACATCCTTTTGACCAAGAAAGGAATCTCAAGCAGCTTTCTATGAGAAATCCAAGTACTTTCAGATATTTCTCGTCTCTAAGCGTATAAATAGGTATTGCTAGGTAATAACAATAATAGAATCAGCATAAGCTGAAACAACAGGATTTTATGGTTAGTGGAAAAGCACTTTATCAAGTGGGTAAATGTAGAAAAGCATGCTGGAAAAGTGTGCAGTTATCATTTATAGAACACACACACAACTTGTAAATGGCATAGAAAATGGAAAATGTGTAAATGCAAACATTGAAAATGGTCGAAAAGTCTCCAGAGGATCCATTGGCGATAGGCAGGCAGACGGACAGACAGACAGGGTAGACAGGCATCAGGACATAAGTAAAATACTTAAGATAAGCAAAAGTGATGGGCAAGTGTGGTTGGGTCCCAATCTTCCCTCTCTCTTTCTCTCCCACCCTATTTTTCGCTCTCCCATTCTCTCCCTTTCAGTCACAGTCATAACCATAAGCAAAGGGACAAACAGGACAACACAATGTTCGAGTACTCAAGGGTGCTATTAACTAAAGGGTTACGCAATTACATGTTGCCAACAAACACACCGAGAGTGTGATAGAGAGGCACTGAGAGAGTGTGAGAGTGAGAGGGCAAACAAACAAAAGCCAAAGGACACTTGAAGCGGCAGCTGCGAGATATCTGAAACAGATTTCAGTCCTGGCTGTCATTGTTGTTGTTGCTTTTGTTGTTTACATAAATTGTTTACCAATCTGGTCGAAAATCGGAATTTCAAATTTTGCCAACGCAAATTTATGCGCACATTTATACAATTTACATTCACACACACAAACGCACACAGACACACACATGAGTTTAGGCCATGGATATGCATCTACATTTCATTTCATTTGTTCTAAAAAATAGCAGGAACAGAATAGCAACAGCTACTTGCCCCAAATGAAGGACACTTTTTGGCGGCTCGAGTGTAGATTTTTCCATCAGTTGTCACATACTTTGGTGCTGATGTCCTTAGAGAGCAAAGAACTACATGATAAGTAAGGTAGCTACACTTTGAGAAGGATTCAAAACAGTGTTCTACTTTTATGACCCTATATAATTATTTGTCACTATTCTTAAGATCAAAAGCTTTTGTTTGTGAGAAAAGTAAGACAAGTTCTCTAAACAATGCGTCGATAAAATTCCTTCTTAAAATTAGAACCAAGTTCTTGATTTTATAGATGTATTTTTTGTAATGTTCTCTAAAAGTTATGTTGTTAAAAAGAAGAGAAGGTTTTTAAAAGTTTAACCAACTTTGTAGACTCGTTTTTCTGCCAGTGTAGACTCTGACTGTGACAATGTGGCCGCAGACTTTAAAGCTGACCAATTATGTGTTATCCCGTTAGCCAGGACAACAGGAAACTCCCAGGACAGTGGGACTGGTAAAGTATATACATATGTCAGGGAGTTGCACCTGAAGATGTGATTTAAATTGCAAAACTAAACAACAATCAGGCACAACGGTCAGTGTCCTTGTACCTGTCGTCCTGTCGTCTTGTCGCACTGCCAGGATACACAGGACATGGCTGGCTCCTGTAAGTTTATGCGTAAGCAGACGATTTGTTGCTACTTGCCCCAACTCTGTGGCAACTCTGGCTGCTACATGTCAACAACGGCGCTGACGGCAGAGATTAAGATGCAAATTTCGGTAAAGGACAACAGCAACAACAGCAACAATGGAAACAACAAAATAGAGTAGGACATTCGCCCCTTTGCAAAACACCTGTATCCTAAATCCGGGCTGGCAATGCCCGCAAAGTGCAAAGTGAATATTCATGTTGCATGTCAGAGCGTAATACAACATTTGTGCAACATGCCCTCCAACGGAGTCTGTTGCAACTTGCTACTAGTGGGCGTGGCAGGAAAGGGGCAGTGGATCTCTGATGGATCACAGCTTGCAACCAGACTTTTGTTAATGCCCACAAAATTTACTCAAAAATAATTGGCTACCAAAAATAAAACAATTTTCAATATATACAAAATTCTAAATGAAAATCATGCAAAATTGCAATTAAAATTTTGAAGAGCTTTCAAACAAGTTGAAGGGATTTACATTTTAAAGCATAAGATGCAAAACACAGTTGCAACATATTTCTATGTAAATCAAGTAAAGATATTTTCTAGTTTCATTTTTCATAAATAAAGAAGAGAACTTACGTAAGGCTTATTTTTTAAGTTTCTTAACTTAGCTCTTTGTAAGGGAAAATTATTGAAGCAAAATTTATACGATTAAGTTCACATAAAGCTCCTTAAAGCTATAGCAATCAAAGAATAGACGTAAGTTTTATAAAGCCAGTAATTTACAGAACTAAATATTATTCAGCTTAAACTAAAATATTAAATGAAAGAAACCATATAGACTGATCAAAAGTGTACTTATAAGAATTTCTTACCAATTGATTACAATTTATCAACTAATAAATTAGATTTAAGCCTTAAAGCGAGCACAATTCAACTCAAAAGTCATCTTAGCAGTTACAATCCGCACTTCTACACGCATTAAGATAGATAACTCAAGGATAACAGCTTAATTAAATTAGTCTGAGTTTAATTATTTGATATGTCTCTGCATTATCCGTTTCACATGAATCTCGCATTTCTCGGTGCTCATTAACAATCTTCAAATGACTAAAATTAAGGGAGTAAAAAGCAACCGCAAAATGTTAAGGTTCATGATGTTAAAACCAATATCATGCATTAATTTGAGACCAACTTTGGGCTTCCCTCTCTGTCTGTCTGACTTTTTGTCCGTCTGTCAGTTTCACTGCAATTAATTTTAATGACATCTAAAGACAATTTCTCCCATATCAGAGACAGTTAAGCAGGGAAGGAGAAGAGATGATGGTGCGCTCAATCTTTGGCATGCAGTGCGTATACGTATTTTACTTAATTTCAATGATGTTGTTGGCCTGGCTATCTGCATAAATGTTTTATTATCTCACACCAGTGCACAATTTTGGCCCAAAGGCAAGGCATCGAGAAATGGCCAACTCGTGTCAACTGACTTTTAAGCCATATTTAATCCGGCTTCTATAGGAAGTGCGCACCAGAAACTCTCAGTTCTCAGTCTCGCAGTCTTTCAGCTCAGAGTGAGAACAACAGTGTCTGCAAAAAAAATACAAAAACAGCATAACAAGCTGCCAGTTGAGTGGGTGCCAGTAGGGACTGTGAGTGGTTGAGTGGTTTGAATGGTGCATCCATTGTATGTAAGCATAAACTGTTGCGACAATGTCAACATGCGAAGTTCTTCCTACCGCAAAGATGACAGATGACCACTTCATGAACCCATGCATTTTAATCCGCACAGACGCGGCCAGAACCAGGACGAGGACGACAACGAGGAAGAGATGGAGAAGCAGGACGAGACTCGGATCAGAAGCAGAAGGACCAGAAACAGAAACAGGCTAGGCCGGAGGCAAAAAACAATGCCAAGCCTTGTGTCCAGCATTTCCAGCATCCGGCCAGCACTTGATCCTCTCTCTCACTCTCACTCTCTCTCTCAAACTTTCACACTCTCCATATCTCTGTTTTTGTCTCTGTCTCTCGCTGGATAATGATGGAAGTGCATTCTGTAAATGCAAAATATATTTTGCCATGTACAAGTTAAATGTGCGACACATAAATAATTTTGTACAACGACGGGCCTGGACCAATGCATCAACAATGCACTCATACACTCACTAGCACACACACTTACACTCACGCTCACACTCACACTCACACTCACCCTCACACACTCATAGACTCACACAGTTGGTAACAGCCATAAAGTTGCGCCCTTCTTCTCTTTTATGCATTACGTTTTAATTTTACAAAAATTTATTTAAATGCGAGTATAATGTAATGTAAATTTTCTCTTATAGTCCTTGCTGTGGTTCTGGGCGTGCGTAAGTGGGCGTGGCCGACAGGGAGGGGAAGAGAGAGAGAGAGGATGGCTGGGGACAGGGAGTGATATAAGTATAAGTAGCTTTACATGGGTTGCCGCTACTCAAATTAATGGATTTTTAATTGTCTCTTTCTCACTTACACCACAGACTCCGCATTTTCTCCCCCACCCTCTCTCTCTCACTCTTTCTCTTTGTATTTTACCCCCTTCACTGATTACCCCGTTTATGCTACTTCTTTCTCTCCCTCTGTTGTCTGGTCCTGGCAAATTACCTCCATAGCTTCGCGATATCCTTTCGGTAGTCGACTTAAAGCTTATGAAAAGTAAAATGTATAATGCAAAAATTACTGCAGGCATTGCTTTCTTTTCCTTTGCGGCTTAAACAACTCAAAGTTAAGCAAATTAAAGACAGAGAGAGAGAGAGAGAGAGAGAGAGAGAGAGACAGAGGGAGAAAGAGAAGAAAATGCAGTATCAAATCAGTATGACTTTTAATGTATTGGCAATTGACTTAATACATTGACTAATTGAACTCATTATACCGATAAATAAGCGACATTTATTAAAGCAAAAAAATAAAGAAAAGCAGGAATTCAAACCGCATTTAAACCAAATGTCATTTTAGTCATGTTTTGACTTACAACTGGTTTCTACAGTTAAAAATAGTTATAGTTAAAATAGACAATAAAAAATAATAATTTATTTTGTTGTATTTTTTTATAAGGGAACCCTTTAGGTATAAGTTCCTCATATTAAAACTTAACAAATATTATAATAATTTTGAGAAACAGAATAAAATCCAATTAACAACCTTTGAAGTAATTTTCTAATTGAAGGATAACTACAATCAATTTTCAGTCTGTTACCCACGACAGCCAATTATCAATTTCTAACTTTTTTTGGGACTCAGACACATAAACAATTTTGTGAGAAAAAACGATTTTCCCCAGAGCCTCTGACTAGCTTTCTAATTTCGGTAGGTTTTTTTAAATCGATTGCTGAAAAATGTCAAGGCAAAGGAAATTGCTTAATTTTCACTTATTAATGTGAGGGGAGTTCCCAAAATGTATTTATTCCCCGTGGCAATATTGGCTAATATCTGAGCAGTGAAATTTGCGCTTTCTCGGGCCCTAGACATAAAAATACACATAGTATAGTGTATGCATGATGTGGGCATAAGTTAGGAGCTTGACATGTCGCACGGAAATTAGCTTGATTAGATTGTCTGATGAGTGCCAGACAGAAAGTTATTATTGTAATGGAAATGATGACAGTTGATTAGTTACTGCATTATGTATTGTACAACAAGCACGTAATTTTAGTATAAACAAAGATTGCTAAAGCAATAAAAAGTTGAGCTTAAAGCTTTTGATTATAAGAATATTGTTTAAGGCTTTTATCTAACTAAATTCGCTGTTCCATAATGGATATGCTTAACATGTGTTAATCAGTTTTAAATTTAAAATAACTATATTTTAAATTACAATATGCAATTATTAAGTTGTTAACTGAATCAATAACACAGCAAAAAATTGTCAAGTTTGCTGCTTGCTTAGCGCTTTAAGGTACTTTAAAAGCTCTCTTCTCGCAGCTTAGGAGCTTTAAGAAACTTATCATGATTAAATAATTGTTGTAATTTAGTAAAATGATTATTAAATATGAATAACAAATCATTAACTGCTCAGTTATGGGACAAGTTTATCTCTTTCGACAACTTTCCCGCTATCAATCAAATTGTTGAGCAACTTTATGGCAAAATCCGATTCAATTGCTTATCCACAGTACAAATCACAGTCCAATGCAGTTATTCTTGGCCCTCAAGTCGTAGATGATATCCACAAAATATGCACAAATCTATTAACAATAAACGGAAAAATTACGCATACGCCCGAGTTGCCGAAGCTCAGTTTGCCAAATCATCAATATATGCGCATATGAAGAGCTTCTCTAACCCCAAAAGAAAAAATTTGAAATCCAAATGCTGTGGCAAATTGTGGTTGTGTGTGTCTATGTATGTTTATGTGTTTGTGTGTGTATGTGACGTGTTCAATGGAAATCGCAAAAAATTGTTAGGCAAAGCTGTCGTCCTAAGCCGCCGCAGCAATAAAAATATCAACGCCAGACGATGGCAGCTTCCTTTTCTTGGCAACATTATTGGCTGACTTTCGGGTTGTATTTCTTTCAATATATTTTTAATATTTTTATGTACTACCGACTGTATGTGTGTGTGTGTGTGTGTGTGTGTGTGCCGCACACACACCAGTAAACAAACAAACAACATTTTATGGCTTAACTTGACTTTGGTTTTTTGTTGCTTTAATAAATTTCCACTTAATAGATTCGTTACAATGGCAGCTTAGCAGTGGGTGTCCTGCAGCAGGATATCTATATATACATATATAGCATATATATTTAGATGTATATGTATGCTGCAGTCTGCCACATGCCACTTGATACTTGCCACACGCCGCACGCTCTTTAGGTTTGTCTATTTTATCGTCTTACGCCAAACACCAGACACTCAAACAGCACACCCAATGACCCCCGCCCCCTTTTGCCACACTCCTCCTTTTCACTAATACTGCCTAGAGAGGAACACGGGCCTCCTTAATTTGGCACATAAAGTCATATAGACATAACGTCAAAATAGCACCCTTTTTTCAGTTAAGTTTTTCGTTTTTAAAGCTAACTAGTTTGAGACATCGAGTACTAATTATACCTCGAAAATCACTTCGAAGGAGGAAGTGGAAATGTTGAAACAAGTGGGACCATCGATTATCCGTGACCAAATTATAAGTACAATGGATTGCCATCAGTACTTTGACAAACTAGTGCTAAAGCGAAATGTGAAGAATGACGCCGTTTTTGAAGAATTTTTGCAGAAGCGCGTTCTCAAAGACATTGAATCCAAAATAACTTATTTTATAAAGTCTATACAGAAATTCAGTATTACTTTGTTGGATCCTAAACGGACTAAAACTCACTATTTGAATTTTCCCTTGAATAACGGGATTACTATGTTACATAACCATAAACGCCCACGGCGATTCCAAAAATAATATTAAAGAACACTGAAAAGCATACAAAATATATGATTTCTGTTCGATTCGTGCTTTCGTGCCTTTATGTTAAACACGAGTCCACCTCTAGTACTGCCATTGAATTTTGGTGGCATATTAAATGGGCAAAAGCGTGCCGAGGCGCTAACAAAAAATATAAAATAAATATCTCAAGATTGTGCTCGAATGGAAAAGCGAAAGGAAAAGTAAGCAGCTTTCAGTACTTGGCAAATTTGATTAGCGGCAATTGTGCAAATTATAAATGACAACATTTCAGCAGCTTTAATTTAATCCCAAACATTTCAGTTACTCAACCTTTTTCTCTCCCACACACAAGATTCGCTTAAATGTAAACACAAAAATTAATTTCATCATATTTTTCACTTTGTTGTCGTTCCTTAAAACAAGAACAACAACAATAGACAAACTGCCAGCTCAATAGCTAGAAAAGAAAAGAGAAAGAGAAATTCAACTAAAGTGTGAGAGAGAGAGAAAGAGAATCTTGTGGCCCCGCCCACTTCTTTTTTAGCTAGTCTAAGGCGTTTTTGGCGCCATGCTTCGTTGAGTTTTGTTTTGTATGCGATGCCAGGGATAATATGCTGTTAATGTTTTCCCTTTCTCTCCTTATCTTCCCTTCTCTCTCTCTCTTTCTCTAATGCAAGGATGTGGTCTGCTGTGTGAGTTTTAAAAAAAAAGGATTCAAGCAGCCACATTTAGCTTGAATTGTTGTCATTTATTATGCTTGTTGTTGCTGCTGCTGTTGAGGATGTTGCTGCGGTGCATGTTGTTGTTGCTGCTGTGTGTAGAAAACTGGCTTAGACGATGCTTTGGCAATAATTAGTAAAAGATATCAAAGCAAATGACTTTATCTGCTTACAAACTTTACTCATACACACTTTACACTCGCACACACACACAAACACACACCCATTGCTCCGTCAACAACATCAGCCAAGGACAATGAAGCTGCTTTAATGTGTTGCTGACGATGAAGCAGTAGCTGCCAAGAGCTGGAGAATATGAGAATTTTGCTATCAAGCTAACCCCTTTAGTCAGTTGCGTTGATTGCGATACTCTTGGCTTAAAGAATAACAGTTAAGAAACGCATTTTGTAACAGAGAAGAGATAAGATATAACTCCAAAATTATAGCAATTCTTTAACAAAGTATTTCAAAAGAAACATATAATAAATAAAATAAAGATAAATCGGAAACTGTGAAGAGACCTACAACTTTCATTATTTTATAATTGTTTTATAATTATGTTATTCAATTTAGTGAATAGTGCACTAGTAATTATAAGTAATACTGCGGAAACAATTAAATAATAATTATGTGATAATGTCAACGACTTTTAATATTATATAAACAAATATAGTAAATATTGAACATCATTGAGTCAACCTCAACAATATTTAAAACTCATTACTTTTTAAAACTTTTGACTAAGCAGTTTTTAGTTATTAAGAGATTTTTATGACTATAATTTCAGTTGCAACTTTAATAATGAGATATTAAGCAGACTTGAAATAAATTAAAGCACAAGACTGTTCTTAACTATTTTTAAACTTCTTTTGCCAGAGTTTTAAGGACTTCAACACTTACATATATTATGATAAACAAAGGAGATTCAATTTATATTTATTAAATAAAAATTCTAATTTTTCTCATACAAATTTTAATTAATAATAATCATTTATTGTAATACTTAACAAGTTGACCATTAAATCAATCTGTACACAATTCGAAACTATTTCTATTATTACTATTACTATAACAGACGCAGAAAATATTTAAAAGATTAATAGTTTAATCCACTGCACGTTATAAAATATTTATCTTAAATTCACTATTCACTCTGTTTTCACTCAAGTAAATATTAAACTACTTTCATTAGTCAATCAAATGCTTTAAATAAGGTTCACTAGGATCGTCTAAATTCAATTTAGTTTTTTTTAGGTAAGCGTATATCAATTTCAAATACTGCTAGAACTTCACTTAACTCCATCTCTTAGAGTGTGTAGCTTGTCTGCCTCCTTGACTTGGGCTTCGGGCTGTTGTTCAAGAATATATATATATTCATGGCAAGGCAAAAAAGGATCCTTGTGTGATTTTGTGGCTTGGCTTTGTTTAAATTTTCAACCGCACACACAACGCAGACTTATAAAATATGCCAGCAGACAAGTGTGAGTGTGTGTGTGAGTGTGTGTGTGTTTATCCATTACTGCTTGAGCTTGTAAGGATGCTCTTGGGCTGTCTGTCTAACTGTCTTCTGCCTTCATTTAGAGATTCAGCTCCGTTTGGCTGCCATTTCATCCATGTGCAATGCTAATAATTTATAACTAGTTTATATTTTGGCAATTATTTCCGGCGCGTCTGAAAGCCTGCAAAATTAAAGGCCACAAAAGATTTGTGGCTAAGATCGTAGCACATACACACAGTTCTTAGCCTTAAGTCTGTTCTGTCTACATTTTTGGCATCGTCAACATTGAATTATCAGCATGACAATTAAAGTCATTTTGCGTGCGGCCATAACAAGTTTGATGTGCAACAGCAACAACAACATTAGCAACAACAACCATGACGACAACAACATAAACAACAAGTCAAGACATGAAATCAAAGTACAAAGCAGCTTCTCAGACGAATTGCTTGGGGAGGTAAAGAAGAAGAAGCAAATAATAAGGGAAGTGGGAGAGCAATAAGCCGCGATAAGAGAACTTCATTCACGGATAACAATAAGCATGCTTAAGGGACACCAACAAGCACAACAACAATGCCAGCTTACAACACATTACAACAACTCATGAATATAAATTGCCGCTGACTTTTGGCCCCAGCAGCAACTGTTGGTGTTAGCCAAAAACTCTGCGGGTGCCAGTGGCAATTATAAGGCCCAACCACAAGAAAAGAAAAAGAAAATGAAAACAGGTGAACTCACACAGGACACAGGAAGGAAATTCTGAGTCGGACCAAGAGTTTCCACTCTCAAGAGTTTTTCACTACAGGAGGAAGAGGAAAAAAAGTGAATATGAAACTTTTACTGAATGATTTCATACAACTTGTGGCCCAAATGCTGGTCAGCTCTGTAGGTGGCCCTTAATCTAACAGCGGGTGAGCTTTGACAGCGTTACGCCCATAGAAATGGCAAGGACATTGACAATAAGCAGGCTTTTAAAATTGTTGCGTATACGCCGCGTTGAACGTATAATTTAAATGCAATTAAAATAATAATTTATCTTATTCCACGCGCTTGTCACCTGCGACTCAGAGAACGGGGTCAGGTGCAGTGTCAGAGAAGCAGGAACACCAACCAGCATTAAGGAGTAGGGATAACACATACGCTCTGTAGGACGACCCGATTTTCAGGTGATAAATGAACGCTGCGTGGGCTGACAAGCCAAATGAAGGTACTCACCAGAGGGTCTTCCAAAGAGTAGAGAGAGAAAAACATTGCAAGGAGTGTTGTGGAAAAAAAAAACAACCACATCATTTGTATAGAACTGGCAATTAAGTGGCAAACCTGAAGAAATCTCCCACGCCAAAGAAATAAACACATGAGAAATGTTGCTTGAATACCAAAATGCAATTACTTTTCCCCTCTCAACTCATTTTCATGCTTTGACAACAAAAAAAGTCTTTAAATATAGCGCAAGCTAACTTTGGCGCGCCAAAGTTTGGATACCCTTGCAGTGCCCTGTGTAAGCCGTCAGATTTTTTACAAAATTTGTTAAAGGTTGATTTTGAACCGATCGTTCCTATGGCAGCTATATGATATAGTAGTCCGATTTACACCAAATTTGGTCAGCCTGTTTAAAACTTAATCAAACACACAATGTGTATATTTGGTTAAGATATCTTGAGAAACAAAAAAGTTTTTCATACTAAACATTGTTTTCGATCCGATCGTTCCTATGGCAGCTATATGATATAGTAGTCAGATTTACACCAAATTTGGTCAGCCTGTTTAAAACTTAATCAAACACACAATGTGTATATTTGGTTGAGATATTTTGGGAAACAAAAAAGTTCTTCATACTAAATGGTGTTTTCGAACCGATCGTTCCTATGGCAGCTATATGATATAGTAGTCCGATTCACACCAAATTTGGTCAGCCTGTTTAAAACTTAATCAAACACACAATGTGTATATTTGGTTAAGATATCTTGAGAAACAAAAAAGTTTTTCATACTAAATGTTTATTTCCGACCGATCGTTCCTATGGCAGCTATATGATATAGTTATCCGATCCGGCCGGCTCCGACATATGTGCTGCGTGCAGCAAAAAGACGGATCTGTACCAAATTTCGTCAAGATAGCTTCAAAACTGAGAGACTAGTTTGCATAGAAACAGACGGACACACGGACAGACAGACGGACATGGCTATATCGACTCAGCTCGTCGCCCTGATCAAGAATATATATACTTTATGGGGTCTGTGAGGCTTCCTTCAATGCGTTACACATTTCGTGACAAAATTATAATACCCTCTGCAAGGGTATAAAAAGTCTGATAACATTAAGTACTTGCAGCTCTAAATTTCTAATGGATTTCACACTAGTGTCAGGGATTCTTCAGTATACACTAGGTAGAGGGTCTACTTTTTATACCCTTGCAGAGGGTATTATAACTTTCTCACGAAATGTGTAGCGCATTGAAGGAAGCCTCACAGACCCCATAAAGTATATATATTCTTGATCAGGGCGACGAGCTGAGTCGATATAGCCATGTCCGTCTGTCTGTCCGTCTGTCCGTCTGTCCGTGTGTCCGTCTGTTTCTATGCAAACTAGTTTCTCAGTTTTGAAGCTATCTTGACGAAATTTGGTACAGATCCGTCTTTTGCTGCACGCAGCACATATGTCGGAGCCGGCCGGATCGGATAACTATATCATATAGCTGCCATAGGAACGATCGGTTGGAAATAAACATTTAGTATGAAAAACTTTTTGTTTCTCAAGATATCTCAACCAAATATACACATTGTGTGTTTGATTAAGTTTTAAACAGGCTGACCAAATATGGTGTAAATCTGACTACAATATCATATAGCTGCCATAGGAACGGTCGGTTCGAAATCAACATTTAACAAATTTTGTAAAAAATCTGTTGGCTTACACAGGGCACTGCAAGAATATCCAAGCTTTGGCGCGCCAAAGTTAGCTTGCGCTATATTTTGTATTATTCTTTTACCAAGTACATATATTAATTTTGATTAATTTCATTCAGAGTCTTTGATTTTAAAGCTCTGAACTTCTCTCTGATTCTAAAGTCATGGCCGGCTTATCAACTTAGTAGCTCAGCTGCCGTATCAACAACAGTTCTTATCGACAGCCACAACAAGTGTGTAAAGAAATGTGTGTGGAAGCGCAAGAAAAACAATTGCTTGAAGCACTAGACCAAAATTGTTATGCCCTGTAGCAACAAAAACAGAGAAGCAACATATATACAGTAGTCAGCTTATTATATATACAGTAGTCAAAAGTGGGACCCTTATCTATGATTCCAAAAAACATGAAAATAATGTCTTAAAATGAACTATTTTTAAATGTAGAATCCATTTGTAGATTAAACGCTTGGTAAAATGACATTCCAAATAAAAATCGGCTGATTTTTGACAAAAGTTATGCAAGTTTGAAATCTCTTGACCCTCGGAACTGGTAACTTTCCAAGTTTGTGTTACTATATTTTGTCATTGCGTGTTGTTTTGGATTTTGTGCTACTTTTGACCGTCAGCTGATATTCATAATAAATTTACATTGTTATATTCTTGCTTAACATTAATTAAAAAAGAAGAAAATTAGTGTCAAGATTTGCTCTTTTAAACGCTTCTCACCAGGTGAAAACTTTCAATGAGCAATTTTCTTACAAATTTTCCAAGTGTTGCCGCATTTAAAAAATCTTTGTATGAATTAACAACTAAAATCCGCTTTATATATGTTGTCCAATTCTTATAAAATAATCTGAATATATAGATAATATATTTTCAAAGTAATAGTTTTTAGACCCATGAATAGGGTTGAATATTGTTTGGAAAGACGCCATTTTTGAATAAAATTTCAAGTCTCAATTTTATGAGATAACTCTTCATTATTTTGTGGGTAAGAATGATAGATACTATGTGCATTACATATAATTTTGTATAGTATTATATAATTTGTTCTAACAAAATACCATTTGTTTATCTTTGTTTACTACTACATTAGGACAACAATTTACACATAAATTAGGTTAAAAATGTTTTATTATTTTTATATATTTCAATTTAATAAAAGTTAAATATATATTTCTTTTTTCTGTCGAACAAGTGATCGAGTTGTTCACTGACTAAATTGTTTACGAAATAAATCTGCTGATAACATGCTTTCAGGAATTCCACAAGATGGATTCCACGAAGCTAAAGTCAGATCGGGTCAAGTCTGTATATAATCTAATGTTAGAATGTATGTGTCTTCTGTTATCGCTTATAAAAACCCAAGGCAAATGTGACTTATTCAGTCGTTTCTGACATTTAGTGAAGTTCAGTTGCAAAATGTTGCAGAAAATAATTTATACAATCTTTGTGATTAATACAATAAATTCATTCTCTGATGGAATTCCTCAATCCGAATTTAATGAAACCAAGTTACTTCTTTCTATGAGTACACAATTATCCGAGTTGAGGTAAGTTTTCAAATATAGTAGATAAATTCATAAGCTAATCAACTGCTTAGAGCCCAGCAGGAACATCAGCAGCAGTTAATAGATATTCAGGATCGTCAAGAAAAGTTTTTGGATAAACTTTTTAAGGCAGCCGACATTAAATATCTCAAAGAGGAGCTTGAGCGTCAGAAGGAAGATGGAATTCTTAAGGCAGCAGACATAAAATCTCTTAGAACAGAGCTAGAGCATCAAAAGGCAAATGATATTGACAAGGAACCCAATATTAAATCTCTCAAAGCGGAGCTTGAACAGCTGAGAAATCTGATAGATTTACAGGGAAAGTCGTTTGAAAATGTTGTTAATAAGTCTGATATTCAATCTCTCAAAGAGGAGCTTGAGCGTCAGAAGGAAGATGGAATTCTTAGGGCAGCAGAGCATCAAAAGGCAAATGATATTGACAAGGAATCCAATATTAAATCTCTCAAAGCGGAGGTTGAACAGCAGAGAAATCTGATAGATTTACAGGGAAAGTCGTTTGAAAATTTTGTTAATAAGTCTGATAAGTCTGAGGAGCTTGAGCTTCAGAAGGCAGATGGAATTCTAAAGACAAAAGAGATGAAATCTCTTAAAACGGAGCTTGAACGGCAGAGAAATCTGATAAATGGACTTGTCCAGGAATCGGATAAACACAATTCATTGTTTAATTCAAGCATTTGTAGAAAAGCGAAGCTTAGTGGGATCTACGAAACAGTCATCCCCAGATTTAGTTGTCAGCCTGTTAAAGTTGCCTGTGATGCGATCACTCGGGATGGAGGATGGACTATCATAATGAGACGTATAGATGGCAGCGTGGACTTTTATAGGAACTGGAATGCATACAAAAATGGATTTGGAGATCTCAATGGAGAGTTCTTTTTGGGTTTGGATAAAATACATGCACTAACTTCAGACAGGAGTCATGAGTTGCTTATAGTACTCGAGGATTTTGATGGAGACGAAAGGTTTGAGACATATGATGAATTTGCAATTGGGGACGAGGATCAACAATATGTCTTACACACTCTGGGCAAAGCAAATGGATCTGCAGGTGATTCACTTTCAAATCATCGTGGTATGAAATTTTCCACTTTTGACCGGGAAAATAATAGCAAACATTATAAATGTGCCCAAGAATACACTGGCGCTTGGTGGTACAAAGATTGTCACGAAAGGTATGTACACTATAGTATTCATTTTTTGAAGCTTTGTTTGCAAACTTTAACTTTTACAGCAACTTGATGGGAAGATATAAAAACAACACCCACGGCAGGGGCATCAATTGGTACAAATTTCGGGGATTCAAGTACTCCCTCAAAAAGGCCGTTATGATGATACGGCCAAAGAACTGAACATTGGACCTTTTCAATTGACCAGCTTGTCTTAAATTATCCTAATGTCGCTAATTAGTTACTCTAATATTCATATTCGTAAAAAAGTTGAATATTTTAACAAAGTTTGTGTATAGTGTTATAATTTTCTTGCAGGTGACCCTGCACTTTTGGAAAAGAGCAAGTAGTGGTGAAAAGTGAATAGTGGTGAAAAAGCAAACAAACAGCAAACTTTGTTTTTTGTTGAGCTAGCGTCTCTTCTTCTTCCTTTTGCTAGACGCTGTGAAATATTGTTTTTTAATAACTTCCGAGTTTGTAATCTGATCGAGATGACATTTTTAGGAAAGATTCAAACTACATTTTGTATCATGACTAGTAACTCGACTTTTCGTTCTTCGATTCCAAAGGCAGAGTGGCAAAATTTTAAAACAAACTTGACCTGGGCAAGCATAAGTTGAACACACTAAGTTTGTAGTTTCTAGCTCTTAAAGTCTCTGCCTGTTACACAAATTTTGATTTTGGACACTATTAATATCGAGGGAAACAAGTACATTTGAGTAAAATTTAAAGCCTCTACCTTATGAGGTATCTTTCATTTCTTAAGTATAACCCACAGTTAAGTGAAATGATTGCATTCATTTAATTCGAATAATTTCGATTTCCTTTCGTGTATGCGAATGGCCAACTGGGCGTATGATTGATTTCATTTCCGCGCCTGCCACGACAACTCAAGCAATAAATTCAGAACTACACAAAGGCTACCTGAAAATGATACGTTAAGATCAGAAATAAATTTGCATAAAACTGCATTTAGATTGGCCGCAAAACAAGTCGAAAGCCCCAAACTCAAACTCTAACTTATAAATATAACGTATAAATAAAATAAATGAAAATTTTTGCAACTTTTAATAACAAGTATTTAAAACAAAATAATTAAAAAGGTCCATAGTGCTCAGAGACAGCAGTAACTTGAAGAGCATAGAGAGGCAAAGGTTAAGAGGAAGAAGGAGTAACAAAAGGGGGGTACAGGGTAGGAAACAGGGGTAGGGTTCTGAAGGCAGCCAAGTGGTCAGAGACTTCGTACACAAATAGAAAATAGGAAAATAGAAAAAGGGACAATTGAGCTTCGCTTCAAGTGCCTTGGATTTGCATGTGTACAGTGTGGGCGGTGGGCGTGGTCACATTTAGTTTGCTACACGAATTTCTTGGCATTGTGTGTATTAAAACAGGCTGACCAAATTTGGTGTAAATCGGACTACAATATCATATAGCTGCCATAGGAACGGTCGGTTCGAAATCAACATTTAACAAATTTTGTAAAAAATCTGACGGCTTACACAGGGCACTGCAAGAATATCCAAGCTTTGGCGCGCCAAAGTTAGCTTGCGCTATATTTTTTAAGTGAAACATGTAGAACAGTAATCGTTTAACTTGTCTTGTAAATAAGTTTGAAGACAATTGGACGTACAAATAAGTGTGGTTGAATTTAAGACACAGATCTTTAAAATTGAACTCAATAGATATAGCCAAAATAGCACCCATATTATTTTCCTTTCCCATTCTGTTAAGGCCTCGCCTTTGCAATTTCTATTAAATATTATAAAAATTTTAAAATAATAAATTAAATCACTTTTTATAAGAAAAATATTTGGTACGTGGCTATTATTAATGGCGAAATTGAGAAGATATTGATTTCATTTATTGTTATAGTATTTTATTATATATAATGTTTTTTTTCTTAGTCATTTATTGCTTTAAATATTTTATTAATTAAATTATAAATAAAAATTTGTAATAAATCAAAACGCACAAACTGAGAACGCCACGTTGTGCTTATTGCTGTTGTGGCGTAATCAGAATACAATAAACAAATAAAATAACAATTAATTGGATTTTTATTGCTTGCTGTTGTTGCTGTTGTTGTTGTTGTTATTGTTGTTATTGTTTTTGCTGCAGTCGAACACGCCCAACGGCGTCAAGCGTTTAAAATTTTCATAATAAAATATAATTTATTGCATTTGCATAAACCGTTTCACAGGAGAAAGAGCCAGTGTGTGTATGTGTGTGTGTGAGGACAATTGAATCAACAGCAAGTTGCAAAGTAGCCAAAGAACAATAAGAAACAAAAAAAAAATAAATACATAAAATAATCGAAGGATCAGGCAATAAAATGGCCAACGAACTGTTTGCAATCGCCAGCGGCATCCTCAATAAAAATCCTTTTTGATTTATACACGTTTGTCATACAGCCTTAAGGGTAGCAATTGGAGAGGGATACAGAAAAAGGGAGAGAAAGACAGAGGGAGGGAGAGGGAGAGAGAGAAGAGAGAGAGAGAGAGAGAGAGAGAGAGGAAGGGGGAGAGAGAGGGAGAAAGTGTGGGAGAGTACAAATGAAAGTGCATGCAAATTAATCGGATAATTGCTTTAACCGTGACAGGTAAATGCGGCAATAAAAAACCTGAAAAATAAACTTAAATTTAACAAAATTACTGATGTAAGTAGATTAAAAAATATATGTATTTAAGTTAAAATATTCAGAACAGAATTCATCTTAGAAACTTAACCAATTTGAACAAAGATCGAAGTCTGAATACCCTTTGAACTGTCTACTTTATAAGAACGTTTTGGTCACTTTTGACATGATTTGAAGAACCTGTACTTTAAAAAATAAACAAAGGTTTATCAAAAGAAAAAAAAAAAGAAAATTGGCACCTAACCAAAAGTTCAGGGTCTCCTACAGCAAAGCTTTCTCCATTGTAGCTCAATGTACATATTTTTAAAATCAAAAAAATGACTCAGAATCAATTGTAAACTTGTGTTTCATATTAATGTGTTTTATATTAAATTTTTAAATTTCTTTATTAAAATATATAAAATTCCAAATCAAAATCAGCTTTAAGAGATTGAATGATATTAATGTGATCAAAAGGAGTCGATTAAAAACAAAAACTTGAGATTTTAATATAAGGAAATAAATTTGTTTTTGTTTTTCAAAATACCTAAACTGTTTCCTTTTACCCATTTCAGATATTAAAGATAATGTATTTTTAAAAAGAAACTATTTTCATAACCAATTTAATTTAGCTCAAACCACGTTAATAATGAACTTAGCATGAAAATCGGTTTAATTTTCACAGAGTTATGCAAGTTTAAAGTTTCATTTATTTCTTAGCATTAACATTAAATAAGTTATCTCCCAAATGAAAGCTGCCACACATAAGATAAACAGTGTTGCCATCTTTTACTGGGTCGAAATGCAACTATGCAACTAAATGCATATTTTCACATTTTGCATTTAAAGCTAAATATTAATTTTATTTTTAATTAGGCAGTTGACCCACTCGTCGTATATTTGCAGCAATCCTTGACTAATGGCTAAACAAGCACAGTTTGTGGAGTATCCTCTTCCCCTCTACCATCTCTTACCCCTCTATCCTCTACCCACTAGTAGTCATCTCATTTGATGACATGGTTTGTGCTTAGTTTCATGGTGCATGTTGCCCATAAAAACACTTGTGGCTCATGTGGCTCTCGCTGCATGTCATCACGTGGCGAAACGCAAATGCAATTTAAAGCAAACAATTTTTGAAATGACCTACATCCGATGTTGTCCACATACACAACACACACAAGCACACACACACACACATATATACATATTCACAGGACACGCATTCAGCTGGCTTTGGGGCAAAGATAGACAAAATGGGAGTCGTTTTCACAGCGCAGGAGAGTTCACAACATCATTAAAAATTAATTCACGCTCGATGTACTGGCCCCCCCCCCCAGCCGCTGATGCTGCTTGTTGCTACACATACAGAGTAGCATGGACCGACTAAAAGATATCCTGTAGCCCCAACTCATACTTGAGTGAATGCAATATTTAAGGTCAGGCAATTGTGATACATTTGGGATATAAAGTTAACATGTACACAAAAAGTAACAGCACTGCTCGACTGAGATATACCCTGTATTCTATACTCATACATTCATAATCCCTTATAAATCAAACTTCAACTCTTTACTTTCAAATACATAAGTAATATAGAAAAGGCTACTTATAAAATGATATGTTAATCTAACATAGTTTGTAAGATTAATAAAATAGACCGACAGCTTTAAACTACCCAACTTTCAGTTGAATTCTTTTACAGGGTATTCAAAATAAAGCGAAGTACCCCCGAGCAAGAAGAGAGGAGTAGGAACAACAACTGGGGCTAAACAACAACAGCAAATGAATGCACACGTTTGCGGTCTGCTGCTGTGCACTTTATAATTTTGTGCCGGGCACATGAACAGAGATCCTGATCCAGAGGTCCTGTTACTGGGCAGAGGTCCTGCCCCGTTTTGTTTTAGTCAGCGATGATGATGACTCTCTCCCTCTACATTTGCGGCTGCTGCTGATGACTTAATGAGCATAATAAGCTCAGCGCCGAAATTACCTTTTAAAATTAACATGATGCTACCTAACACACACATGGACACGCCCACTCTATAGACACGCAACGCCCACACACTAACACAGACAACACACCTACATGCACATGTCGGCAAATGGAGATTATACTGATTATAGTGGCATAGACAAACCGTTACATATTTAAATTAAGATTTTAATGCGCATATAAAAGGCAAATGCAGCTGCGACTTTTGCAGAGCAGAAAAAGGGAACCTTAGAAATTTAATTGCAAATTAATTAGTTCGCGTTATGATTAACTTACAGGTGTAAGTAGATTAGCAAAAGCTTTAGCGAAAATAATGGGATAGTACATAGAATTGGATGGAGATTACTAATATTATATATGATAGGAATACCATTAAAAAATTATTTAAAAATAATTTAACATTTTAATAATTAATTATGTTGAACTCTTCAATCAAGGTATTTCTTTCCTTTCTTTGATTATTCGACTTGGGAAGCGAATACAATATATTTTAATTTACATAACTACTTACAATGTTACTAATTGCCTAGCAGAGCTAATCAAAAAGAAGGAGTTCCATTAACTTTTTAATTTAAAAAAAATTCTTTCAAGAGGATGATAAGACGATATGACAGCCATAACTTAAATTCTTAATGTCACTTTCGTAATTGTTTATGCAACAATTTGTACTATAAAAGCTGCATATGCAAATCAATTTCAGTTCAGATAGAAACTTAGAATGTCTACTAAATTGTTTATTCTGCTTTCGGCAGTGACTTTACTTTCTGTACATGGAACCTATGTTCCAAATGACAAAAACCTGAAGACAATCGGAATTGAGAAACGGATCTTTGGCGGAGTGGATACTCCAATTGAGAAGACGCCTTATCAAGTGTCTCTGCAAGTGAATGGAAAGCATAATTGTGGTGGAGTTATCTACAGCACAAAAATCATTATCACAGCTGCCCATTGTGTCTTCAATCAAAATCCTAGAGATCTTTCTATACGTGCTGGCTCCAGTTCCTGGAACTCTGGTGGTTCTTTAATTAGAGTCTCTGATGTGGTTGTGCATGGACAATATAAGCACGAGATGTGGGTAGATAAGATTCTTCCGAGTGCAAATGATATTGCCCTGCTGCTGTTGAGCTCTCCCTTAAAACTGGGGGAAAGTATCAAAACTATTTCCCTCGCCTCGTCGGAACCTAAGGTCGGTGCTACAGCTCTTGTCTCTGGTTGGGGAAGTACTGAATGGGAAAGATATCCACTATATTTGAAAAGTGTTGATGTCAACATATGGCCGCACGATAAATGTAATGAGACATATTCAGGACAATTATGGCCTACAAGGATTACTGAAGAAATGATCTGTGCCGCCGCTCCTGGCAAGGATTCCTGCAGCGGTGACTCCGGTGGACCGTTAGTCTATAATAACGAGCTAGTCGGCGTTGTTTCTTTTGGGTACTGTGTTCGTCCTAATTATCCAGGTGTCTATGTAAATGTTGCAGTGATGCGCAATTGGATTATGGAGGAAGCTACCAAACTACTTTCAACAAAGCAATAGATATATTAAAACCAAATCAAAAACTAAATAAAATAAATACTTGAACATTAAAACTTAAGTTTACTTGGGAGGTTCTTGTCGTCCACAGTTTTACCAGAAAACTATTTCAAAAGTATTTTACCAGGCATGTTTTACAACTTATTTACCGCAAAAAAAAAAACAAGAAAAAATAATTGTTGGTACAACCAAGCAAGAAGTCTCTTCAAATGTCAATTAAAAGCCATCAACCACATTTTAAATAAATTGAATTATTAAAATTTAAATTAAATTTATGGCAGCTGAGTTCTGTGACACCAAAATAAAGTTTCGAGCAAATAAGATTGCTGCATTCACGATTTAAAAGAACTGAATCCGTACCAAATTAAAAAAAATTATAAAGGATAATAAGAGAAAGCCAACTCTTTCTGAGCTCAAGTTTTGGTTGCCGGATCACTTGTCATGTGAATAAATTAATGCTAAAATACTTTTAATTCCCACATGAATGTATGTATATATTGTTGTATGTATGTATATATTGTTTGCCAGACAAAGTTATAACTGAACACATTGTTACACCTTTGGGTAACAGGCTAATCTTATCGCCAAAGTCATTGCCTAGCGGAAGTATTCAAGAAGAAAGTATCCAATTAGTTTTTTCAAATAAAAACCGAATACTTGTTAGCTATTTTTAAGCCGATAAGCAAGCCATAAGTTGAATTCTTAATAACTGTTTCGTAACTGTCAATGCAACAATTACTATAAAAGCAGCAAACGCATACCAGTTGCAGTTCAGATAGAATTTTAGAATGTATACGAAATTGTTTATACTGCATTTGGCAGCAACTTTACTCTTTGTACATGGAACTTATGTTCCAAATGACAAAAATCTGAAGACAATTGGAATCGAGAAGCGGATCTATGGAGGAGTGGATACTCGAATTGAGAAGACGCCTTATCAAGTATCTCTGCTATTGAAAGGAAAACATCATTGTGGAGGCTCAATCTACAGCACAAAAATCATTATCACAGCTGCGCATTGTGTACTCAATCAAAATCCTAGGGATTTTTCTATACGTGCTGGCTCCAGTATTTGGAGCTCTGGTGGTTCTGTGATTGGGGTCTCTAAGATATCTGTGCATGAACACTATGTACTCGATAAGACTATAAATGATGTAGGTTTAATGTTGTTAAGCTCTCCCTTGGAACTTAGTGACAGTATCAAAACTATTTCACTCGCCACGTCAGAACCTAAAGACAAAGCTATAGCTATTGTCTCTGGTTGGGGGGAAACTAAAGGGGAAATAAAGCCTATACATCTAAAAAGTGTCCATGTCAACATAGTACCACGTGAGAAATGTATTGAATATAATATATTGCCTAAGGAAGCGATATGTGCTGCCACCATTTTCAAGGATTCCTGCCAGGGTGATTCAGGTGGTCCATTAGTCCATGATAAAAAGTTGGTTGGCATTGTTTCCTGGGGTGGGAAATGTGCTGACCCTAATCATCCAGGTGTCTATGTAAATGTTGCAGTGCTGCGCAATTGGATTGAGGAGAAAGCTACAAAATTGGTTTTATTAGATAGGGGATATTTAAAATAAAATAAACGAAACATTTGCTAATTTAAACTAAAGCTTTCTTGGTTGCCGTATTTTCTTTCTCTGTTCTCTGTTGCCGTAAACAGTATTACCTAAGAACCATCTCGTATGTAGTTTATCAGGCAAAGTTCTAGCAAGATACATACATATAAGACCTTTGCACCCTTTAGGTAACAGTCTAATCTTATCGCGAAAGTCATTGAATAGCGGAAGTAATCAAGAAGAAAGTATTCAATTAGTTCTTTAAATACAAACTGAATACTTTTAAGCTAATTTTAAGCCGATAAGCAAGCCATAAGTTTAATTCTTAATAACTATTTTTTAACTACCATTTCAAAAATTACTATAAAAGCAGCAATTGCAAAATTTTTTCATTTCAGGTAGAAACTTAGAATGTCTACTAGTTTGTTTGTACTGCTCTTAGCAGCAATTTTAGTCTCCACACATCGAGTTCCCAATGGCGAAAACCTGAAGAGAATTGGAAGCGAAGGTCGGATCTTTGGAGGAGTGGATACTCGAATTGAGAAGACGCCTTATCAAATATCTCTACAATGGAAGAACGGAACGCATTTCTGTGGAGGCTCCATCTACAGCACAAAAGTTATTGTGACAGCCGCTCATTGTGTTGATGGTAAAGATGCTAGGAATCTTTATATACGTGCTGGATCCAGCGCCTACAACTCAGGTGGATCCTTGATTAGGGTCTCTGAGATGTCTGTGCATGAACGATATGTGAATATGATACGATCAGGTTTTCCGGGTGCATATGATGTTGCCGTGCTATTGTTGAGCTCTCCTTTAAAACTGGGCGATAGTATCAAAACTATTTTACTCGCCTCGTCAGAGGCAAAAGACAGAGCTAAAGCTATTGTCTCTGGTTGGGGGAGAACTGAAAGAGGCGAATATCCAACATATCTAAAAAGTGCCTATGTCAACATGGTATCACTCGAGAAATGTATTAAGGCCTACACGACCACCCCATACAAGGTATATACGGGTATGATATGTGCTGCCGCCACTTTCAAGGATTCCTGCCAGAAAGATTCAGGTGGTCCATTGGTCCATGATAAAAAATTGGTCGGCATTGTTTCGTGGGGTGAGGGCTGTGCTCACCCTAATTATCCAGGTGTCTATGCAAATGTTGCGATGTACCGCAAGTGGATTGAGGAGAATGCTGCCAAATTGCTTTTAAAAGAAAAAAATGTGAAATAAAAACAAATAAACTAAAAATGTACAAATGCAAGATAAAGTTTCATTAGAAATTACACAAAAAAATTTTAATTAAATAAAATTGATTTACACATTAAAAGTATTCATATATTTATATTTGGAATACAGTCACACGGCTTCACTGTTAAATGCCCAGAACCTGAATCTTTATACCAATTTGAGTTAGCTGCCTTACAAAAACTCTAAGTCTTAAAATATATACGTGTGTAAAAACAAAGAAAGCTCTTAGAAATTTGAATTTCTTTAATTTAAAAAATGGGTATATTGCAATCTTCTAACTAGATACATTGTAACGAAAGAATTTGCCATATGCACACTTTGTGTCCCGGCTAATCTTATCGTGTACGTTTTTGACTAGCGGATTTTGTCAAAAAGAAAGTATTTAATGAATTTTTAAATTAAATACGGATATTTTCAGCGAACTACTAGTTGATAAGCCAGCAATAAGTTTGATTCTTAATGTCTTTTTTCAATGCAACAATTGCTATAAAAGTAGCAAATGCTAAACTATTTCACTTCAGTTAGAAATTTAGAATGTCTCCTAGACTGTTTATACTGCTTTCAGCAGCAACTTTACTCTGTGTTCATGGAACTTATGTTCAAAATACCGAATCGTTCCTGAAGAGAATCGGAATCGATAGTAGGATCTTTGGAGGAATGGATACACCAATCGAGAAGACGCCTTATCAAGTATCACTGCAAGTGAATGGAAATCATAATTGTGGTGGCGTTATCTTCAGCACAAAAATCATTATCACAGCTGCTCATTGTCTATACAAACTACATGCTAAAGATCTCTCTATACGTGCTGGCTCCAGTGCCTGGAACTCTGGTGGTTCTTTAATTGGGGTATCTGAAATCTCTGTGCATGAGCAATATTCGAGCGTGACAGTATTAAATGATATTGCCTTGCTGCTGTTGAGCAGACCCTTAAAACTGGGCAATCGTGTCCAGACTATTTCCCTCGCCTCGTCTGAACCTGAAGACGGAGCTATAGCTATTGCCTCTGGTTGGGGAATAACTGAAAGTGAAGAACAACCGCTACACCTGAAAAGTGTGAATGTCCACATAGTATCTCGGGAGGAATGTAGTCAGGCCTATAAAGATAAAACTAACGTAAATATCTTTGAGGAAATGATCTGTGCTGCCGCTCCTGGCAAGGATGCATGCCCCAAGGACTCCGGTGGTCCTTTGGTCCATAATGAAGAACTAGTGGGCATTGTTTCCTTTGGTATTCGTTTAAGTCGCAAGAGTTGTACTGACCCTAAATATCCAGGTGTCTATGTAAATGTTGCGAAACTGCACAAATGGATTGTAGAGACAGCAAACAAACTACTTTCAAAGGAGCAAAAGTAATATTTAAAAAAACAAGGGTATAAATATAAATAAATGAATGAACAGTTAAACTTGGAAGCGTTTCATATAAACTTTATCAAAAATCAAAGCGGAAGCAATTGTAGGTGTTCTTTTAGGTTTAAAATGAAAGTTAAAAATTATATAAAATATCAAAATACTTGTTGAAAAATTTAAAAATATTTATTGAGTTTAATTAGTTTAATTTTTTAACTCAATTAATATAATAAGTGGAATACATTTTAAAGGAATTCATTTATATTCTAAGCTAATAGATAGTTCTATGTTATTTTCTTAAATTACAATTTATAAAAGGAAGTTTGATTGTTATTGTAAGCAAGTCTCTTCATAATCCCTAGAGGTTTGTGATACAGACGTTATACTTACTATTGTTTATCAAGGTTTCCTTTAAAAGTAGTAACATTTTCTATTTGACCATTATCAGTATACAATGATCATTATAAACCCACTCAACTGTAGCAAACAGAATAAAGATAAAAAATGTGAGACCCTCTTTCCGCTGTTTCTGCAACTTTAAATGCAAGTCAGGATATTTTTTTTTTCAATTTCTTGGCTTATCGAAAAAATCGCTTTAGAGAAAGTCAGGCGCAGAGCTCAAAATACGCTTCACTCGCTGCGCGATGCGTTTGTCAATAACTTTTTAACGAATTTTTAAGCAGACGCGTTGCGTATACGCAACGTGTGACCAAACAAGCAAGTGTGTGCGAGAGTTACCGAGTATGTGTGTGTGTGTGTGCGAGTATGTGTGAGTGTGTGCGGAAGCAACTGTTCAGCATCATAATCAAATTAAAGCATAATTTTTTACGACGTCATAGTCATAAATTTGAACGATGCGAAATTCTGCTCAAACACGGAAGCATAAAGAATTTCCCAAACGAGATCCTTGAGCAACTGATTTCCCATATATTTTGCGCTAAGTCTGAGGCTGGCGTGAAAAATAAAATCAAATGTATAAATCATTTATGCCATGCTTTAAAATTGAATACGCATTCGTCAGCAATAAATCGCAGCCAGAGCAAGGAGCTGAAGTCGTATTCTGGACACAGGACTCAGAACTTTCAACTCTCTCTCTCCCCTCTCTCTCTCTCTGTCTCTGTCTCTCTAGCTGGTCACATTTGCGTGTCCGCCGCCTTCTGGGAAATTGCTACAATTTGTTTCATATTTCATGTGGCTGCTGCTGCTGCCTCTGTTTGACTTGTGTGTACGTATGAAAATTTACCATTTTGCGGTTTTCTCAAAACCACGAACAGACTTTTTCCCTGGCTTGGCAAAACTTATTCGTTTATTTGAATTATTATTGGAAAAACGAAGCCAAACCAAAAATATCACAAAGCCAGTCCCAAAAAAAAAAAAAATATATATATATATATAAATATATGTGGTTGTTATAGCTGTAGTTGTTGCCTGATTTGCATATAGAATGCAATTGCAAATGGTTTTATTTATTGTTCAGCTACATTTCACTGTGGGACACTTGCCTCATATGATCCGGAAATCTTGGAAAACAGAAAAGTTGTTCTTACTTATTACTAATTTCTACTAGTTAAAGCGATTGATTCCATGGGAGTTAAAAGATATAAAAGTCCGATTTAAATCTATTTTGTACAATTGAAACAATCATTTTTTTTCCAAAAAGTCAGGCAAATTTCCCATGGTGCATCATAAGTATTGTGTGTTGCATACTTTCGTGCACCTACCAATTAAACAAAGTATTTGTATACCTATGTCACAAAATGCTGCATACTTTTGAGCGCGTTAATTAATAATAAAATACTCCATACTTTTGAGAGCGTCAATCAATGGTGCTGGGAAATTTTCAATGGGATTTTGCTTTTTACTCTCAAAAGCAGGGAAATTTGCAGATGCAACAGCAGCAAACAGTCAAGTTAATAATTATTTCTTATCGCAATTAAAATAAAGTATACGCAGCTTCTAGTGACTACATAAACTTGTACATTTCATTGAAGATTTGTGTGCCATAAATCTGAGAATTCTTTTAGTCATTCTAAAATATATTCTCAACATAAGCCGAATAGAAGGCCAATACATAGTCTCATGAGTCACATGAGACTCTAGCTTCAGTCATAAATATCTAGGCTTATCGTGGGGGCAATGTCTAAACATAATATTCAGTTTTAAGTTTATAGTCGAAAATCACTTTTTTTTTGCACTTGTTGGCCATTCATTAAACACTTGAGGACCGTTGAAGCAGCTACTACCCCTTAATAAACTAATTTTAAACTGAAATATTTATATTTTTATGACCATAATCACATGCCATAATTCAAAGGAATTACGTTTGCAATAAACTTTCCTTTTTACAGAACTTAAGCGATAAATACTGTAATTTAGTAGTAAATTGACCCAAATACTATGACCAGTCTGTCCTTGACAACAAGTAATCGCAATAAAAATCACATTTTTGGGAGCTCTCAAAATGTCCATTGGGTAAAGCCCAATATCTTGGGTAAATGTCTAACATGAGTAATGCCTCAGAAAAGTATTTCACAAAACTGTGAAGGAAAGCTAATTTAGATAAAGTCAGCATTAAGTGCTTAAGTTCGTTTTTGGACAGCTTCAAAAGTCACATAAAATTAAAGTAGTTATCATAGAATTTATGTTGGAATATTCATAGGGAATTCCAGCCCACACTTTTAATAAATAAAACTAAAGCTAATTTATTTAGTTTCAATTGTTAGCTAACAGCTCTGAAGGTTTAATTTCATGTATAGTATCCATTGATACTTTCAACCTGCTTTAATATACCCTGTAATTTTGTCAGTATACACTTGCGTCAAATCACAAATTTGTCATCCTCGTTGTCTCTGGGCTATGCTAATTTTAGCACACTTTGAAAAGGAAGAGGAAGGAGGTGGGGGAAAGAGAAGGGGAGCGTCGTATATGTCCTTTCTTAATTTCAAATGAAACAATGTGAATGAGGAAGAGACATTGGCAGTGTCGAGGCGACATGTCGTCGGAACGAAAATCAAATTTATGGTCTTAACAAGCGCTGTCAAAATGCGAGAATTGAGTGCCTTGGCGGAAGGCAGAGGACACAGAGACACCGAGACACACGGAGACAGACTGAGAGACAGGAAGAGAATCCGGAGACAGAGGCATGTTCGTGGACCCAAAAATGCATAGATGAAACTACAGTTGCAGCAGCTGCTCGACATTTGCATCTCGCATATAAATCGCATTAGGAACACGCAATTACAGAGCCCGAGACATGTCCACGTGGTTAACAGCAAACAGGCAGATGTGCTTCCATTGGAATATTGCAATCATGCCCAGGCCCAGACCACAAGGATTCTACGACTACGTCTAATTGAAGGTAAAATTATTCATGTGCAATCGAAGCAGGCAATTCCCATATCCATATTCATTGAGATGGCACAGATTTTGTGACCCTGACACAGCACTAAACACGCACTTAGCTCCATTTTGCCAATTGCTGCGATTGTTCGACACTTGAGATAAGAATAAACCGACTTCTTATCAATAAACGTCAACATTTTGCAAAAAGAAATCAACTAAAATATAGAAAAAGCAGAGGAAAAAAGTACAAACTCAATAAAGAGCCATCATAAAATAAGTATTAAGTTTAATTTACGCAATTCACTTTGCTGCGAATTATAAATATACATCCAAAGATTACAGAATCAAGAACCTCAAATTGAGGTTAAAGCGTTGCTGCATAAAGGGAATCAAGGGGGAGGAGAGGAAATATCACACTTTGTTCTAATAATACTCGGTATACTTATATGTACACAATAACATAAAGTCTAAGACTCGTAGACTCTTATTTGTACTTAGACCAAATGAGGGCACTTGTACATAATGTTAATCTTCTCAATGTCCTTTTTGCTAAGACCCGTCCTTTGTCCAATTACAACTGTATCGTCCAAGGGGACTATCGTATCCTTGCCATTCGCAGAGAAGGCACCAGGTCGATAATGCAGACAGCTGTTGTAATCGTATCCAACATCGAAATCGGTAATAACACTTGGGGAATACTTCTTGAAATTAAACTCCTTGCCGGGCACAATATTCTGCTCCACAACCTCCACGTAATCATCACGAATCGCGGAACTCTGCTCATGATAGAAGCCCAAGGCGTGCATGAATTCATGAAGTATAGTGCCGGGTCTAAAGCAACCCTCTCCAATGGGATAGATCTCCAGATTCATTTCCTGTACCTCTCCCTTATAACCCACGGCAGTATAGCAACCTCCTGGACTAGCCGTAATTTTCACATAGGCGTTGTCCTCATTTGTGGCCTCTCGGAATTTAATACAAGTGTTATCCTCCAGTGTTTTAATCCCTCTTTGAATTGCCTCCTTGTGAGAAGCATCAAAGTCGTCGGATATTTGATAAATCACAAGATTGTCAGGCCAACGTTTGGTGGCATCAATTAAACCATTGCGTCCCTTAGGTCCCTGTTCCAACATCAGTTGTTGTTCCTCCGTCAGTTGCATATCTCCCTCCGCAAAGCCTGCTACCTCCTCGGGATCTACAGTCCAGCGCAGTGGAAGAGCTCCACTTTGCAATAAATGTGTGGAGAGCACAAGTAGAATCACACTTGATAGGGACTGCATCTTGTTCGCGACGTTGCTCGACGTTAACTAACCCATGTGCGAGGCAACCACTGGACATAAATATCTGCTTTTGGACGGTGGCCATGTTAAGACCGAAGATTAGATACAAGCAATCGATTGTGCCCAGATAATACCAATGGGAAACTCTGAATTTAGCTATGACAATGTTGTGCAACAACACTTTTGCACACCTACTTATAAAAATAACTGATCCTAATTTGATAATTAAATTTGAATTTCTTTAAGATTCAGTGTTATCGGGCATAGCCTTAAAATCTCTAACGATCGAAAATAGCTTTCGTTCAATAATTTTGCTGAATTTAATTTAATGAATTAAGAATTTAATGAATTTAATTAAAGTTGTTTTTAAATTTGATAAAAATGGGCAAAAATAAATTTTATATTAAACTAAAATAACATGCAGATGGTAAATAAAATATAATATAATAAAATATATAGTAAATATGGTTGATAAAATTTGAAATAAATTTGATTTTGTTAAACTGAAAATACAATATACAAAAACTTTCAAATTAATAAATAAATAGGATCTTCATTTATACGGAAACTTTTAACTTCAATAATATCAGAGATATTCCTCTTCCCTCTTTTGCAGTTTCAATTTGCAGTTTTCAATTTCTCTTATCTTTTTGAGTCGACACTTTTCTTGTTATAAATTACGTTTAGTATTGTATTATAATCAGAGACCGTAAATTAATTCTAGCACAAGTTTCTAGAGCAATTGTATGTTAGATACATTTAAATATGTAAAAATTTAATTAAGTAAAAATAACTTTTTCTTTTCATTCCAATTTTCTTCTTGTCATTTAAGTAATCCTTTCACTAAGCATTCCCTGAGTCTTTTTTCTAAATATAGACTTTTCAGCCAACTCATTATTACCCAATAAATTTTGACTCCCTTTCCATTTCCTTTACTGTATTTAATTTTTGGGAGGTCCCAAAGGTCTCTCCTATGTACAGGGCATACGTCATGTGTTAAATGACAGCGTCAAATGTCTTTCGTTTGCATTAATTGAAATACTATCATTATTATCAGCATATTGATTGGCTTTTCAAGTGTCCAATGTATTTCTGTTTACCAAGCAGATGAGTAATTGCCGACGATACTTGCCCGATAAGTTGTAGATATGGAAACACGAGTAATCGCCTCGCAAAACAAGTAAGCCTAGTATTGTCTTTGGACTTGAATGGCGCTTATCTAAGTAGAACTCTAACCAGCTGACTCCTCTATCTCACTCTTTCCCTCTCTATCTATCTATCGGCCTTTCTAAAACCCGGTGGTTTAATTTCTGTTATGAAATCTTCAAGTGTAATACTTAAGAGGTGACGGCATCCGCCAAATACAACCTAACCAGATTAGCCACTTCAAAGTTCCAATTCTATTTCCGTCGATTCAAATTATAGCCAGATTTGACCAAAAGTAAGTAGGGCCTTTTTTCTAATCCAGAAGTGTTTAAATGACTGTGCGATATCTAAAAAAAAAAAGAAGAAAATTGAACGATTACCAGAACATAAAGCTCGTAACTTGGTATCTCATAAAACAATTGACCGATTATCAGAATACAAAGCGTGTAATTTGATAACGGTTAATACATGTGCTTTTCTTTGTGATATTTTATTGTCAACAGCTGAAATACCCTGTGCTTGAATAGATAAGGGAGAGAGTGGTTTGGCCAAGACTAAAGCCTTCTTTCGGGCGCCTTTAGAAGTCGAAAGACGAGGAGCAAACCCGTTTAATGGCCATAAAATTGTTAATGAATTTACTTATCAGGTCCAACTTATTGGAGTAATCTGAAATAGGAGGAACGATCAGAAATTCTAAAGAATCTTGTAGACTGAATATAATATATTATCAATATATTCAATATGACAACTTGTAAATACCTTATAGCCCTATGACTAGTTCTGAATTTCTACTACAAAATACCCGGAAAAAGTACAACAACATTTGTAGTTGAAAGCGGGCATAATAATATCTTATCTAGAAAGGAAACTATCTAGGAAGGTTCCGATTGATTATCGGCATTGACTTCTGTTTACTGTTACAGTAATTTGTAGAACTTTTGTATTAAACATGCCTCGGACACTTGTACATAATATTCAATTTGTTGATATCCTTTTCAGTCAGTTGCAGTCGTTGACCCATAACCTTCTCAGCACCCTCCTCGCGGGGTACAATGGTCATTTCTCCATTCTTTGAAAAGCCATAGGGAGTATAATGCATAATGCTGCCGTAGTCGTAACCCTGATCGAAATTATCGACCATATTCTCTTCATATTTCTCGAAATTATGCTCCTTCCCCTCGATAATGTTCTCCGTGGCAATTCGAACAAATTCATCTCGATCCCAGGTGCTTTGCTGATGATAGAATCCCAAGGCGTGTAGAATCTCATGCATAATTGTTCCTAGACGATAACAGCCTGTATCCAAAGGATAAGTCTCCAAGTTCAGTGTCTGAACTTTGTTCAGAAAGCCAACAGCTGTGTAACAACCGCCTGGCTGTGAAGTGATGTTTACATAATAGGGTTGATCTGAAGATACTTCCTTGAAAATTAAGCAAGAGCTTCGCTCGATAATGCGCATGCCGAGTAGAATATGATTGCGATGATCCTGATCTGTTTAGACATAAGTTTTAGACTAAAATTTCAGATAAAGATAAAGACTCCTCTCGACCTACCAATATTGCCACCAAAATGATAATAGACAATCCGATCTGGCCAACGATAACTTTCACTATGAAGACCATTTCTTTGTTGGGGATACATTATCATATCTCCTTCGAAAAATCCCGCAGTCAACTCAGGATCCAATTCCTGACGACTATTGGGAGCTGCCCGAGTATCCTTGAGGATACTCAACAGAATAAAGGTAACTATAAGAAACCTCTTCATGTTCTTACTTGAGAAGACTACGAACGACTGTGTAAAATGTATTTATATTGAATACAACTGATTCCGACTAACACCTGTTTTATCTTTATAACGAGTATAATTGCACTGTTGCTAATTTACAGCCTAGACTTTGGGTCAATAAATACATTAAGATCTTATCTAATCAATCAGCAGTAGCTACTATAAAAACTGATAAGACTGTAACACAACAAGCTATCCAATATCAATATGTAATGTTTTTCCGAGAAAAGATAGTTCCCAGAAAAACTTTCCAAGTAAATGTTATTCAAGCTATCTGCTCACAATCGGTTTTGCAGTAACTCTATTCGCTCTAAAACCGTTGGTGTTGTGCGAGCATATTTTTAAACCGATTCTTAATGTTGGAAACAGAACAAGTCCTATAAATAGAAGGAGATCCGATTCTGTGAGAATAAAAACCGGTGAATAAGTATCGGAGATAAATCGATCATCTGCTTAAGTAATCACTTTATACATTTCTCGGACATTTGTACATTGTATTCAATTTGTTAATATCTGCATCACTCATTTTAAGACGCTGTCCCATTAGCTTCTCGGCACCATCCACCAAGGGCACAATGGTCATCTCTCCATTCTTGGTGAAGGCATAGGCTGTATAGTGCATAACACTTTCGTAGTCATAGGGTTCACCATAATTATCCACCGTTTCATTGTCGTATTTGTTAAAGTTATTTTCCTTGCCTTCCAAAATGTTTTCACCGGCAATTCTAACAAACTCATCACGATTCCAGGTGCTCTGCTGATGATAGAAGCCCAAGGCATGAAGGAACTCATGAACAATCGTTCCCAGACGGAAACAGCCTGTGTCCAGATCATAATTTTGTAGATTCAATTGCTGAACTCGGTTACGATTGCCTACATAGGAGAAGCAACCGCCATCTTCGGATGTAACATTAATATAATATGGCTGATCGCTGGTCGCTTCCTTAAAGATGAGACAAGAGTTCAACTCAATAATGCGTATGCCACGAATAATATGATTACGATGTTCCTGATCTATAAAATATATCCAAATTATATATTTAGAATGTCCTTTCTTATATAATGGCTCACCAATGTAGTTATTGATGTAATAGTAAACTATGCGATTTGGCCAGCGATAAGTTTCATTGATCAAACCATTTCTGTCCTGACTGAGTATCATATCACCCTCGGTATACCCTGCAGTCAATTCCGGATCGGTTTCCACTCGAGTCGGGGCTGCTGTGAAGCCCTTGACAAAAGCAAAAACCAAAAGGACTATAGATAGAACCCTCATGTTGACGACTCGATAGTTTAAGTGCGACTGTTCCGTCGATCAAAAGTCTTTAAAGCAGCCTCGGAATGTGCTGACCAACAAGTAATTTATTACTATTAGCTTGTGATACAAACATTTTTAAGTTTATAACTCTTATTTATGGTCTGGGAAATTGACCGGCAATCGGCGTTAGATCTTATCTAATCGTACATTTAACGTAAACGTGCAATTTAAAACTTTTTAAAAGTCAATAAACCTTTCAGTCTGATCAAATATAAAGCTAGATGTTTTTAAGAGAACTTTAACGCAATCATAAAATATGCAACTCAATGCAAAATTATTTTTTAAATCTTCTTAATAGACTAATCCCACTTAGTAATTATCATCAGTTAAAAAGTTCCTCGGCTTGGTTACCTTATCTTATTTCTGTCATTTAGAAGCAACCTTTTTTGCTCTTCTTTAAAATTGAATTAATATTCAGAGCAGATGGGCGATCGATTCAGTTTCTATTGGGGAGTAAATTTCTAGTTCATTTTCCTGCTCTTTCTTTTACCTGTTTTTCTTGTCGGGTCGTGACCTTTAACGACACCTTTTTGTTGTCCGCCTTTGTCAACGGGCAAATTCAAATCTCAGTTCCAATCGCCAAGGTAATGCGGAAAATGCGAACCAAAAAAACGTTGCCAAAATTAATCTTAACAAGAATGACAGCAACAGTAGCGTTTACCTAATTACATTTGTCAACACAATAAACTGATTAAATTCGGTTGGAGGAGGCAGCTCGATGAGTAAATGACAATAAGGCAGAGAAATTTATCATCATTAAATTGCGAAAGAAAGGCGGAAATATGAAAAGAACTTTGAAATAAATCCCCAGTTGTTTCGCAATGTGTTTCTCATATTATACTGAAAAAAAAACACATTAGCGATGCCTGAACAATATGTAATCATTATTACATACGGTTATATATTAGCGTTAGCTGGCTTGGATCGAAATAAAAGGATTTCCTTATTCAATAAACATTAGAGTAAAGCTGAGAATACAGTTACACAGGGTAATGTGCTTGATATTTTAACGAGTTAGTTTTAGAATCGGAGTAATAGAAATTTTAGTTCACAAAAAAAATTTTAACTTTGGAAATATTCAAATTAAACATGTACACTGGTTGATAATAGAATTTCAAGTGCAGGGCTAGACACAATGAGCATTTAATTGAATAAATGATAACATAAGGCTGATACTCTTATGAAGAATCTTCAAGTTGTAGTGCAAGCATTAATTGATTTTATGTATATTACACGACATCGAGGCTAATAAACTCTTTCAATTATCAGAAAACAGTCACAATATATATTTAAGATATCTGCGCTTATCTAACAACTCTTATGGCAGAAAACATGCTCTATATACGAGTATTCCAGATATCTGCGCTTATCTATCGACTCTTAAAGCAGTGAGTAAACGTATATAAAACCAGATTGTAACTTCATATTCACAAATCAAATCAAAATGCATACTTCTAGCTACTTTCTCTGGATTTTACTGCTGAACTGCTTGATTTTAATGGAAACGAGGAGGTTACAGGATGACATGAGATTGAGTTCAGCACAAATAAACTATCTGAAGGGTAAAAAGATCAATCGGAATGTGTTAATCTGGTCAGATTATTATTGGCCAAATAGTACGCTTGTCTATAGCATTGGCAAAGGATTGTGTAAGTGACTGAAGAGAGCAAAATCACATTCATATAAAATTAATATAAACTCCTTTTTAGCTTTTTCTGACTACATAAATGTTATGGCTGCCATGGCAGATATTTCTGCCCAAACTTGTATAAAATTCCGACGTACCTACGACCCTAAGGAACCTCAGGTTATTCTTCAAAGGACTGAGCCTGGTTGTTGGGCCAATATTGGATATCAAGGCGAAAGACAAATTCTTAATTTGGGTATTGGTTGCATGACTCGAGGCATCATACAACATGAGATACTTCATGCTCTAGCTCTACTTCATATGCAGAATGATCCCAGGAGAGATCGTTTTGTTAAAATCAACTTGAAAAATGTCAGAAAAGAGGAACAACACAATTTTCAAATCTACCAATCATCCGACTTTGATATCGGTTATGATTATGCCAGTTTAATGCACTATGGAGCCTATGCATTTTCTAAAAATGGCAAACAAACCATAGTTCCCTTACAAAAAGGCGTGAAAATAGGCCAACGTATTGGCCTAAGTGCCAAGGATGTACTCAAACTGAAGAGAATTTACTGTTGATGAGAATTTGTTATAATATTTATTTAACGCCACTTTTATTTAAAAATAATTTATCTTTTTTAAATGGGGTATTAATATTTAAGAAATATATTCTATACTATTTATGATTGAAGCTTTACTTATTTATAATAAGTAATTTAATCACAATTAGCTGCAAGATCATGTGTAATTTAATAAATACCAAACTTGTCTATTAATTAAAAATGCAATCTACCTATAAAATGATTCCGGCCTAAAAGTATGCAACTGAATAGAATTTTGGTTCAATTGTTTGATTGATTATTTTGTTGAAATATCTGGAAGTGCTCGACTTTAATTGCAACCCGTATCGTAAACTAATTAAATATATTTATATTAACGGGTTATTAATGTTTTTTTCAAATATATCTAGCATCACATAAAATCCAATTCTGTTTGTTCCTGCTAGAATTTTTGATACTTAAAATGTAAATAAATATTTACTTTTTATAATAAAAATAATTTTATCTTTAATAAATATTATTTACACATTTATTATTTACAAATAATATCATATATTAATTAATTTACAATATAATATTATTTGTAGCTATTTATATCTCACAGTATTTTCTTTGTTTAACTGTGATGTGTTTATTTATAAATTTACTTATTCACTTTACTTATACTTTATTCAATAATAATTTCATTGTTTCTTTGTTTAAAATAGTACATATTTCTCAATGTATATAGTCTTTTACTTGTAAATTTATGGCATCCAATACATAATTAAAGACTTTTTTATTATAAATTGTATTATTGTGGATGAAATGGACTAGAATCTGAGTATGGAGAGTCGGCTTCATTATCCGACAGAGTGAGAATTTGCTCTTTAGCAGAATAGCTAGCTGAAAAGATTATAATAAATTCACATTGATTTGTTAAAAGTCTCTTAACTGGTTTGTTATCATCTCTCTACAATTTGCGAGACCAGTTTTGGACCCGGTCCAAGCTGTGATTAAAGTTTGCTCACCTCGTTTAGCCACTTTGGATGTTCGTTGATTATGTCTAGAGATGAATATGCAAACTGCCATTATCAGTACTATTACAGCAACTAAACCCACTGCGAGCTCAGTCATCCAACTTCTTATGAAGCTTATCAGACAGTTGTGTGGTTGTTTCCCTTTGAATATTTGATAAACTTCCATTCGAAGTCTGCACTCAGTGCCAAAATTAACATAACCCTCGCTGCAGTCACATTTATTGGGTGCCACACAGGTTGTATTCTTTCCACATTCACTTTCACAAACTGGTTGACAACCTGAGTCAGACTCTTCTTTTTCTTTAATATATCCCTCGATGCAGTTGCATTTTCCTGGTGATTCACAGTGTCCATTGAGGCAACCACTGCTGCAGAAAGCAACACATTTCCCTGTCGATTCATTCAGTTGATATCCTTCGTTGCAGTGGCAAGTTTCTGGGGCAATACATTCGCCATTGTTGCAACCTCCCTTACAAACAGGCACACAACTGACACGGAAAGATCAGTAAAAGATCGAAAAAGGATTTCAAAATAAAACCTACCGATTAGATGGAAGATGTTTAACATTATCATAGCCTTCTTTGCAACTGCATGTATATGGACTAACGCAGGATCCGTGGCCACAATCCTCAATGCAAACAGGTTTACAAGTTAGGCTATTACTGGAGCTTTGAACTGATCTATAGCCATCACAACATACTTTATAAGGCTGTTCATAGGAAACTTAATCAATTTTCTTTTCTTATGTAAATGTATAAGCCCCAATATACCACAGTTAAAATTTAAAATAATTTCCCCTCATTAACATTTCAGCAATAAAAAGATTTTGTACCCTTGCAGAGACCTGTATTCAGCTTTCGACCGATGACAGCTACATATATGTTATGATGAAATACACAGTATTTGAGTTGGCTTGAGATATTTGGAGATACACAAAAGTTTATGGCACTTACGCCCTTTGTGGACAAATTGTAATACCCTCTGCAAGGGTATTCAAAATGTATTTTCTTGCTTCTTTGCTTTTTTAAGCCCTAACATAACTCACAAGGCGTCTTCCCTGCCTTAGTTTATATTTGGTACAAACTGATGCCAGCAATAAACTGGGAAGTACGGAAAATACTATATAATATCGTAGAAGCATTATAATACACGTTGTTGTTCGACCGCACTATAAAACTGAACTGGTGCAACTGAAAACCACCGCAAGATCAACACAATACGAGGGCAAATGTGATATAGAACAAAAGCAATACTTAGCGAATACCACAGTTTAAATTTAAAATAATTTCCCCTCATTAACATTTCAGCAATAAAAAGATTTTGTACCCTTGCAGAGACCTGTATTCAGCTTTTCACTGATGACAGCTACATAAATGTTATGATGAAATACACAATATTTGAGTTGGGTTGAGATATTTGGATGAACGAAAGTTCATGGCACTTACGCCCTTTTTGGACAAATTGTAATACCCTCTGCAAGGGTATTCAAAATGTATTTTCTTGCTTCTTTGCTTTTTTAAGCCCTAACATAACTTACAAGGCGTCTTCCCTTCCTTAGGTCATATTTGGTACAAACTGATGCCAGCAATAAACTGGGAAGTACGGAAAATACTATATAATATCGCAGAAGCATTATAATACACGTTGTGGTTCGACCGCACTATAAAACTGAACTGGTGCAACTGAAAACCACCGCAAGATCAACACAATATGAGGGCAAATGTAATATAGAACAAAAACAATACTGAGCGAATACGACAGAAGAATCAGTCTCTTAGTAGGGAATTTTTCAAATTTATGAATGAATACTTCGTTCTCAGTTGCATTTACAGAGCGAATATGAATTGCAACTGATAATTATAAACACGTATATTGAGAAAGGCCCACAACAACTTGAGTTTATTATCTGTATTTTAATACCCGTTACATGTTTAGTACAAAAGTATATTGTATTTGTTGCAATCGATGTGGCTGGGTCAAAGAGGCGTGGCAGACCCCTTAAAGAATATATTTTCTTGAGAATTCATAAACATCCGGATATATTTAGACTTGTCCGTCATGGAAGTGATACAGTAACAAAAGCTATGATCGTTGTAAGAGTTGATAAGATATCTGTATATATATTTATTTATAAATAAATTTTAAAGTTAAGTACCGGGTGTTTTATAGTCGGACACTCAACCATTGCATTTTTGCATATCTTGCATTTGTTGAGAATTCCCGCAATCCCAACCCAATAAGTTCCCACAATTATACACACGCAAATGCGTCATTCTGATAATCTTAGTATTACTTTCGCTTAGCTCGCTAACCTTAATATGCTGACTTACAACTTTAATTCAAATATTAGATCTTTGAGTCATACATACAAACTGACCGCATGATTCACCTTTAAACATTGTTTCCCTCGTTGAAGCTCTAAAAACTGGTTTCAATTTAAATCTGTTCGATCAATGGGATTCCCATTGACGTTGACATGTTTGTTATTTCCGTCCCTCTTTGATCACCATAGGTCAGTTAAAGTTTGTTTGATAAAGCAACGCTCTTTTCAAAGCAATAAAAACGTTTGCTGATCCGTGTATTAAGGCTTAATTTCAGTAAGAATTGACATGAGTATTATATCACTCTCTCTTTTTGTTTATTGATCCCTGTAATAAAACTTAAATTTCGTAAGAATTGTAAGATTTCCAGCTAAATTTTGACTTTGAAGTTATTTAAAGAGGAGTTTAGTCAGGGAAATCGCTGGCTTCAAGCAATTCTCTTGGTGAATATGTGAACTTATAACTCAATTCTTGTGAGAAATTAAAGATTCTCTGCTTTAATTAGACTTGGAGAATCAACTTAGTCGCCGTCTGTAATCTGCAGTTGAAACTAAGCTCTTGTAATAATATGGTTTCAAAATAAACACAGCATTTGCAATTCCGAAGCAGGCCAGGAATCAACACATTTCTCTTTCTTTCATTCACTGTCTATCTCTTACACACTGTGCTACCTGACTGTTAATCCGTAAAACAAAAAGCCACGCCCAGTACGCCCCCGGAAAAGGAAGTGTTTGCATTTGCCTTTGCCTGGCACTAAAAATTGAATATTTAGTGGTCGTAATTAAAAATTAGCGCACCGGCAACAAAAACAAAGATAGTTAACAACAAAAGAGCTCCATGGCCATGGCAATAATCCCAGCTATCTCTGTATGTCAGTGTTTGTGTGTGTATGTGTGGGTATTCTACTGGGTGTTGCATGCACACGATGCGTATAATACGACTACATTTTGGCTTTTTAAAAGCAACCACTTGCAACCCACACAAAGACTAAAAGTGAGAGAGAAAGAGAGAGGGAGAGCGGAAGTCGTAAACATTTAATTTATGCAGGCAATGCATTTGCGTTTTTAGCTACAGCTGAAGATGGCCAACAGGATGGCCAACAGGATAACTGTAAACTCAACTTATCCGCAACACGACAATCTCTAAGCCCTTACAACCAACTTGATTTAGAAGCTGTACTTGGATTTGAACAGAAAATAAAAAGTAAGTTAAGGAGTGTAAGACAAAAGCCAAGCCCTGATTTGAGTTTCCACATAAGAATAGATATTATTTTAAAAAGTGATTGAAAATAAAAAAGAAGAGATCCATTCAAGATCACATTTAAGCGACAAATTAATCTTTGAATCTAGTTCAAATCAGTAACTATAAAAATTACCGTTCTTAAAACTCAAATTGTAAAAAAAACATTAAAATTTTATTTTATAACAATATTTAATCAAATTGGCGAATTTAATTTATAGCAATATATGTATGTAGTATGCAGTATTTTAATCTTAACTTTGATCATGTATTTTCAAAAGATATGTATATAGAATCGGTACCTATAAAGTACCGATCTATTTAGTTTCACTAAGATTACTATGACTTAATTCTTTACAATATCAAGCAAATGAATAATGAAAAATGTTCGAGAGGGGGCAATTTAATTATATATATTTTTAACAAAATTGTATTTAAATCAATGTTGATCAAGTTATTAAAGCCCGAAGCCTAAAAATTTAACTAATGATTAAATATTAAATTTCTTAAATTTAATTAATTCTTATTATGCATTTCGATATAAAAGTTTTTCAGAAAACTTGTATTCTTAACAATTTCAGCCAAGTTAGCAGACATAAACAGAGCAAGGGTGAATTTAGTAAAAACTTTAAGACATTGTGTAAGTCAAAGTCAAAAAGGGATTTAAAATTCAAGTTGTGGAGCACTTTGGTTATCTTTCTCAAGATAGTGCCAAGTGGAAAGAACTCTCTGTTTTTTAATATATTGTTGGAATAATATAAAGAGAATTTAATGGGTTAAGGCGGCCAGTAGAGCGCCTGGCCATCAACTTTTTGCCAAGAGCTGTAAAAAAGACAGCGCGTTGGCCAAGTTTTGTGAGTGTGTGTGTTGGATTCACAACACAACTTGGCCCGACTCTTGGCTCTCGGCACTTGGCTTTTACTCGATGCGTTCGTTGCCTGCTGCGCTGCTTATGATCGTTCTAATTTTATGACATTCTATTTTCATGCATAGGCAAAGAACACACCCAGTTTGTGGGTGTGCGTGTGTGTGTGAGTGTTTGTATGTGTGTGTGGAAGAGAGAGACAGAGTGCAGGCATTGCCATTTCATAGTCAGACATGAATGCAGCGCTTTGTTGCTGTGCTACGCCTTTGTTTGTATTGCCCTCAGGGGTAAAGTTTTTAGGATAATAACTTCCTGCGACTTTATGAGCCAAGGAAAAGCCAAAACTCAACAGCACAAGCAACAGCAGCAACAACAATTACAACAACAGCAGCTAAAGGGAAATGAGAATACTTAAGTCAGAGAGCAGCGCGTATGAGAAAAATATCTTAAGAGTACACTTAAAGCAGTCAGCAACCAAAAAGCTGCAATGACACAAGCTTAACATTGAATTAAATAGAGCTTTAATTTCACAATGTAAGCAAAGCTCTAGTTAGTAAAGCTTCAGAAAAACAAAACTTAGGGTGCTCAACAATCAAATGCTGCAATAAGCAGATTCTCAAATATTTTTAAGTAACATAAACTTACTTAAAATTTTACATCAAAACTTTCTGCTGTTTTTTGTACTTATCAGCTTTCCCACATAAATCAATGCTGAAATTTATGCTTGATTGTTTTTTTTTATTATTATGCACAGAACTTATTTTTCTTTCAAATCCAATGTGTTCAAAAAATTGTTTAATTATTTTCAAGCTCCACCTTAGATTAAACTACGATTAGGGATGCACTGTTTGGCACTGTGACCTCGCTTAAATTCCCTTGCAGCTAATGTCATTGAAGCATAATCAAAAGTAAATACCAAGACATCAGCACATTGCCACAGCGAGAACGAGATATTCTCAGAGATTCGCACCCGAGCAAACCACAGAGAAACTTTTGAAGTTGAGGACAACCGCAAGGACAAGAAGAGGAAGGCAAAAAAGGAAAGAAGAACGAGCTGACGGTGAAGGCATTAAAGACGCACAGACGGTAGCGTCATGACTGTGGGCATAATCTCAGACATAATTACACACAACTCAGGCACACACAACCACACTCATTCACACATACACACACAGTCAGAGTCAGAGGACTGACAAATGCAGTCACATATGAATGGACTGCAAGCTCACCTGGTTACATTTTCCTTTCAACCATTATGCGATTTATTTGTTTTTATTCTTATTTCTTTTAAGTTCAAGCGAAAGTTGAATTAACGAAGCATCTTAAAGGTGACACAGACATGAGGTCGCAACAAGGAACGTTCCCCAAGTTGAGCCAGAAGTCAAAGTTAGTCATTTAATGAAATTCGTTTGGCAACTTTACGCTACGAAACTATTAAAAGTGAATTTAAAATTAATTAAGCATACCACGTGTTGCCACGCGATGAAATGAAATAAACGAATAAGCGTTAGACTAAGAGATACCCTCTCAGTTGTGGCTCTGATTTGAGTTATTATACGATCAATGCTAAATTAAGCATACGACACGTTGCCGAAAGAGTAAATGGAAACAGAATAAGTTCTTCTTAGAGAAACGTTATTTTTTCAATAATAATAATTAATAATTAAAACAAATATTTTAGAAAATAAAAAAAACAACTTAAAAACTAAGTGATAAAATCACATTTAATAGTTATTTAATTTATCGTTCATATATCAGTATTATTTAAAATATTAGTAAATATATTATACTCTATATCGATTATCTTTTAAATTTCTTGTCTACAGGGTATTGAAGTATATTGCATGACACGTAATTTAATGCAAGGGTCAGCGTTTTGAGCAAGATTCCCAAGCGAAAAATTTAATAAGAAAAAAAATGTAGCACAAAAATAATAATAATAATGATAAAAAAAATGGGAAAATATAAAGGAAATTGCGTTGGCAATTAAAAGTTTTGCCTGCCCTTCCCGTTTGGCGTTTATTTGGTGCGCTTAATTTGATTTAACGCCGCTCTTTCTCACTCTCCCTCTCTCTCTTTCTCACTCTCACTCTCTCTCTTTCTCACTCTCACTCTCTCTCTTTCTCAATCTCTGTCTCTTTCGATTTCTCTGTACTTTTTCTCTTTTCCGCTTGTTCTCTTTGTGTCTCTACAATCAAATCAAAATGCCAAGTTAAATGAAGCCAAAAGTTTCAATGAGTGTGTGTGTGCGCTTTTTTTTCAGTCATAACTGTGGGCGTCCTACACACACACACACACACATACAAACATTTTCACAGACACTTTTCTACACACTCACACATAGACAAGAGCTTCTACCATCCATTTGGCATTCAGTGGCTCACAGGGCGCTTAATACGCGGCTTCAAAACTTTAGACACAATATCGCTAATGATAATTACAAGCTAAAACTTTTGCTACATTTGCTTGTACTTACACACACACACATACACTCCCCCCACTTTCACACCCACATTACTATCCTCTGCTTTATGTGTGTGCGTGTGTTGATGTTTGTTTGTTTTTCAACTTCAGTTGGCAACACCAAAGCATAAATATAAAATTTTTCAGTGGTTTGCACAAAAGTTCACTACGAGTTGCGGGCGTTGCCGGAGAGCAAAAGAGAAATAGAAAAAGAGAGAGAGAGAGAAGTCAGAGACACAGAAATTACAAATGTAGTCGAATTATACATGTGTGAAACATGTACACAAATATATATATTTTTTATTTAAGCATGATTTTAAGTACTTTTAACCCTTTGGCTTAGCTTAGAGCAAGTACTTTAATGCATTTGTAGAATTTTAGTTACTTTACCTATTTGTGTTTCAAATATATAGTATTATAGTGTGATTAGTTGGTGAATTTTAGGGAATAAAAAACGTTAAGCACTTACATTTCTGAACTGCAAATGAAGCAAATAAGCTGAAAAACAAGAGAAAAGTCATATGTAGTTATTTATTTAATATTTACTTATATATTTTATTAATAAACAGTTAGGATAACTTTACTAAAGTATTTTAAAAAGAAATGAGCAAATAAACTTTAAATAAATAGTAAAAATACCTTTTATGTGAAATATTTGATGTTCAAAGTAAAATAAATTAATTATTAAGACTAGCCAAAAAGGCTACAGCAGAGCGCACACGAGAGTATGATACCCTGTATCAGTCAACAGTCAAAAAAAATACATTAAGCTACAGTGGAGCAAGCTTAACAGTGGGAGACCCTATACTTATGGGAACGAGCAAAAAGTGGTGAAAGCGAATAGTGGTAAAAACAAATAGTGGTACAGGATCTATAAGAAAAACAGTTTGAGAGAGTTATCGGCAGCTATAGCTAACTAAATTCTCTCCATTTATACGTTTTAGAATTCAGTTAAAAGAATAAATAAAAACATAATACATAAGTTGAGAAAACAATTCTTTATACTTTAAAAACAAAAAAAGAGTATATACATTTTTTATTTATGTAGTACTATTACATTTCAACATGCTTTCTTGGTCTTATCATCATGACGGCTCTCTTAAGGGAGTACGTATGACCCTTAAAATGATACCAATTGATGCCCTTGCCATGAGCGATGTCATTATATTTTCCCGCCAAGTTGCTGTAAGGATTAAAGTTGATAAAAATAAAAGTTTAGAAAATAAAGTACTAGTCAAACCTGTTATGACATTCATTGTACCACCAGCCTCCAGTGTAAGTTTCGGCACAGTTTTTCGTCCAACGATCATTATCACGATCATAAGTGGAAAATTTCATGGCATGATGCGGACCAAGGGAATCTCCAGCAGATCCATTCGCTTTGCCCAGTGTATGTAAGGCATATTGTTCATCCTCGCCGCCAATTGCAAATTTCTCATAGGTCTCAAATGCCTGATTACCCTCGAAATCCTCAAGAACTACAAGCAACTCTTGGCTGTACTCTGATGTCAATGCATGTATTTTATTCAATCCCAAAAAGAACTCGCCATCCAAATCTCCGAATCCCTTTTTGAAGACATGCCAGTTGCGATAAAAGTCTACACTGCCATCCATTCTACTCAAAATAACAGTCCAACCTCCTCCCTGAGTCTTTGCATCGCAAGTCACCTTAAACGGATCTTTACTGTAGCTGGGAATAAGTATCTCGTAGATCCCACTAGTTTTTGCTTCGACACAATTATGTTCGTAAGATATCGACCTCTGTAGATCTGCTCTATAATCTGTATGATTAGAGAGCTTTCCATGTCTTACCAATTCCGCTCTAAAAAACATGTTGGGTTTAGATTTAAGATATATTTCAAACTTAACAATCTTACCTTAATTCGGTTAACTGAGAATTAATCGATAGAAATGCATTAGTCTCATTTAACTCGGCTATTTGAATAGAATCAGAAAGTATTATAAATATATTTATTACAAATGCTGTAGAAATTGTTTTCAACCACATTTTGGCGACTGTAAATAACTGAAACTCGCCAAAGACTAAACTGAAGGTTCTTATATACCGAAGTTAAGTACCAAAAGTTCCTTATCATTTGACAACATTAGTTATAACAAATAAGTCTTTATAATCTATGGATATTATTCACGTGCTACATACAATATATAGACTTAAGACCTTATGACAGATAATATTAATGGTTATTTATTACTTTCGTGACATTGCGCCGTGATAAGAAATTAAGAAAACTCGCTTACAAATTTTCTATTGAAATAAATTTTCACAAATCAATAGCATCTAGGAAAATAAAAAAAATTTAGTAAAGGGTATTAAAAAAGAGAAAATACATAAGACTTAATTGTGTAATGTATACTTTTATTTAAAAATCATTAAGAACTGCTTTAATTACATGCGTTGCCAAGGCAAATTAGGCGTAAGCTTTAATAAATTTGTGATAAATGAGAGATTAGGCAGACAAAGCAGCATCCCTTATCAATGTTATCAGAGATGTGTGACAACTGCAGATATGAATAAAATTGTAATATCATTTATGATTTAAGCTCTCTATTCATAAATCTATCATAGCCCTCAAAACAAAGCATTCGGTATGATATATTTCCGGCAGAAAGGGACTCATAGTCTCTAATTCCCTCCCACTGCTCGTCAACATATCATGACCAAATAAAAACTCATTAGGTATCCTTTAAGCCACTGTGAGCTGAATAACTGAGTTTCTGTGTTCGATACGCAGTGAACACTCTTTCTCTGTCTCTGTCTCTCTCTCTCTCTCGCTCTCTCTCTCTAAGTAAGTTCGATTCGAGCTCGAACAACGCGACGCTAATGAAGTGCAAATTGGCTAATGGGGCGGGACGATGAGGCGTTGCGTCTAATTATCAATGAGGGTGACGCATGTCGTAGTTCGAACCCACATAAAAACCCACCGCAGATAAAACATTGGGCGAGCGCTGAGTTTGAGTGTAAGCGAGATGCAAAGATTTTTATGTGAAAACTTTTGTTCATTTCATGGGCAAAACTTTAATGGATTAATTTACCAAAACGTTCGTGCTGCCGGAAATTGAAATAGAAACATGGTAAAAGTGAGTAAGACAGAGAGAGAGATAGAGAGAGAGAGTTAGAGCGTGTAAAAGAGAGGCATATTAGATTTATGGCAATACTTGTGATCAGCTGCATTTTGAGCTAGAGAAGAACTCAAAATGCCACAGGCAAAAGTTTTATTAACTTTTTGGCAACTTTTTTGCACTCTTTGCCTCTAGCAGAAATCATGAATATTTTATTGTTCATTTTTATCCTCACACACACACTCAAACACACACACATCAGACTGTCGTCGACAGCAGCTGGCGATGTGTGAATACTGGCTTTTATCAATTTAATTTAATTTAAATTAATTCACCAATAATTGACTTTTAACGTACAATCATTTGTATGAGAAGCCCCAATTCCGCAGCTCAATTCACAATTCTCCATTTCGCAAATATACATCATTAAAAAATTACGATTTATTTAATTGTGCGATTTCTCTGTAACAGTGGAAAATTAAAATTGAAACTTCGCAATCAGCGCAGCGAGAGGAAAAACGCAAAGTAGGAAAAGGCACCCTGAAGTATCTACAAAAGGAAAAATATATATATGAGAATAAAGTACATTTACAAAGAGGGTAAACAATCACCTTTATGACAGACTGTAAACTGACTCGAAAGTATGTCAAGCCCGTTAAATGAAAGGGTTTATAATTAACCTCAATGGCCAAACCGATGATCTTCATCAAGCGCAGATTCTCTCGAGAATTTGTGGAGTAATAGAGCACTTGTTCCCATTGCGATTGATAGTACATGGTACTCAGATCATTTGTCTAAATAATAAAATTATTAAGAAGGACAACAAGGAATATGTTATAGAGAAAATATTATGGAGAAACACGTTTCAGAATATCCAAATAACTAAATGCCTTAGAAAGAAACTAATGAAAAAAGCAAAGAAATGATATTAAAAACTACGGTTAAAGATAATCGTATAAACAAATCTAAGGACTTCAGATTAAATAACGACCTACACAACTTAGGAGACAATTAATGAAATCAACTTAATATATAATAATTTAAAAAAGTTGTCAAAAGTCAAGTCCAAATGAAAAGATTTACTACCATATAAGCCAGCTCAGATCCAAACTGACCCAATGAGAGCAGTTCCACAGTTTTGGCACCAAACCAAATGGGATACATATACGTGCTCGATGGACTCTGTAATCAATCAAATTATAGGTAATGCGATTCTCAGGTAATCCTTCACACACACACACACACACACCCACCGCATAGGTCTTAAAGCCCAAGGCACAAAGTAAAATGGCACTAAAGGCAAACATAATGAAAATTTGCACAGTGAAATGCTGCTCCAACTGTTCACTGAACCGGTTCAGTTCCACGTACCGACGCATCGTTTGAACAATAACCTCACGCATTTGTTGTGCCATCTGAGAGCGTTGACGAGCTTTTAGAATTTGCTCAATAGACTCGTCCATATCACGTTGAACCAGTTGGTAACGAGCCTTTAGGTGTCCCATCAATTCACAGAGTAATGCAGTCTCACCAAAGGACATTGTTGCCGTTTCCAAAGCAACCCAGACACTGCTCAATGTGAGAGGCACAAATATGTAGAGAGGTTCGACATCGATGGGAAAAAGCATTGGTAGCAAAAAGTCCTTACGTCCTTGGACCAGCATTATAATAGGAGCCAGAACATAGCCAGAAGTTGCAGCCAAATAAAGAGCAGAAACAAAGCGATTTAGACGTAATTTGAGCTCAATTTGTTGAAAGACTTTGGGTTCCCCATGACGATCCACATAAATGGAGCTAAAGAATTTGCTCAAAACTTCTCGAAGTTCTCCTCTGTGCCACAGGATATGTAAACTACGAATTTGACTCTCCACAATAATCAGATATGTGGGCATCCCAGACATCACATCATTCACATCTGTTTGGAATCGAAAGTAACGCAAAATAGCTTCATTATGGATAAGGAGAATTATCCAACCCAGCCAGGCTAGGAAGTAATCATAGCGTCTCCAATTGGATGAGGTACTCTTATCCAAAGGCCAAAAGATGTGATGGAGACGAAATAGCGACAATGGCCAAGATAACTGCACTCGTTGACCATCGGCTAGAAGAGGCACGTACCGATCCATATCAAGGACTAAAAGAAACATCAAACGGCACTTTCTTATATACCAGCCAAACAGTCAATTTCTACTACATTTTAGGTGCGTTCCACAAATATTTGACGTTTTAAACAAGAATAATTGTTTGAATCAAACGTAAAAAAAACTCGCTTATTCTAAAAGGTGACAGACTTTATTTATAATTCGGGCACATTTTAAAACTCACAAAAGTTATTTATTTTTTAATTTTTTTGTCTATTTTAAAAAATAAATTAGTTTAAAATGTATATTATTAGATGTGTTTCATAAATCTATAGTGATTTGAAAAATAATTGAACTTTTAAAAGCAAGCTAAAGAAGTCTTGGAACTTTTAAGATTTGAGATATTTAATTCTTTAATTTTTAAAAGTCCAACAGTTTAGATTTGTTATATATTGACTGCAATGAATATACATATACCCTTAAAATGTATTTAATTTGACTTTACTTATTTATTATTTTACTCCGTACATTATAAAAAAAAACTCAATTTTTAAGAGCTATAAATTTAATTAAATTCAATATTAATTATTTTGGCAATTGATATTACGTCGCTTTTGAATTGAATTGAATAAAAATATTTAAAAGATCCCTTAACATTTTATAAGCTATTCCGTAAGTGTAAATTAGTTCAACAAAATAATACAAATATTTTTCAATTTAAAAATGCATTTAAATGAATATAATACATTTTTAATCTGATTAGATCTGTCAACAAATATTTTGAAATTTACTATTGCTTCTTTTTTATTTGTTACAAATATGTGGAACATACGTGAACTGTTTTTTATGAGAATTCCTAGCGTGCAAGAGCTCAATTAAATTATTATTTATCAACAACAAAGCAAAAATAATTAAATGCCGACATTTGAGCTAAATCAACGCATAAATATTTTAGTGGAATCCCACATTAAAAAGAGAAAAACGCCTCTTTATAATACTACAAACATTCATTCATTCAAAAAACCGCTCCATAAAATACTATAAACATCCATTCATTCATAAAAATTATTTAATTTAAACACAAATTCTATTTAAATTTTTATTAAATTGTTTACTGAAACTGAAGCCTCGTAATTAGCGCATCGAGGTGAGAAACGTGAAGTAAGAAAAGGCGCCCTGTAGTATCTACAAAGAGAACGAAATACTTGGCATGAAATTGACACAAAAGAAGACGGTAAGGACAAAGAGAAAAAGAAAGAGAAAGCACCTTGATAACTGTCTGTATGCTGACTTGAAAGTACGATAAACCCGTCAAATAGAAGGGTTTATAATTAACCTCAATGGCCAAGGCGACGACCTTCATCAAGCGCAGATTTTCACGCGAATTCGTGGAGTAAAAGAGGACTTGTTCCCATTGTGATTGATAGTACATGGTACTTTGTAAATCTGTCTATAAAATTGGATATAAAGGTTAGAAATACATAGACAGGAATAAACAGGTTTCAGAAAGAATAAAGTTTGTAAATTAAAGTGAAAAAAAACTCGTTAAAGCCTTGATATTAAATTAATTATAGTCGTAAAGAAATAATAATTTATAGATTGAGTAAGAGGTGTTTTCGCATTTAGTATAAACTTTCTATGGAGTTATTTGACATCAGATTGTTTTCTGTAGATAACCTGAGAATGTCTCTATGTTAGATATAAGTGATAAAATAATTCGATAATTTAATAGATTCCAAAATATAAAATAAGTGATTAAATGCCAAACGAATAAACGGCAACAGATCATAAAATAAAATCAAATCAAATCATCATTAGCGAAAGAGAGATATCATAACTATAATATTGATAATTATATTCAATAAATTAGCTACCATATAAGCCAGATCAGAGCCTAGTATGCCCAGAGAGAGCAATTCCACAGTCTTAGCACCAAACCAAATAGGATAAATGTAAGTTCCCGATGGACTCTGTAATGATTCAAATTAGGATAACACAATTCTCAGGTAATCCTTCACAACACACACCGCATAGGTCTTAAAACCCAAGGCACAGAGTAAAATTGCACTGAAGCCGAACATAATAAATATTCGCACTGTGAACTGTTCCTCCAACTGTGCATTAAACCGGTTCAATTCCACGTTCCGACGCATTGTTTGAACCAAAACGTTACGCATTTGTTGTGCCATATGAGGACGTTGTCGGGCTTTCAGGATTTTTTCGACAGATGCATCCATATCACGCTTGAGTAGAACATATCGACCCTTCAGGTGGGCCATCAATTCACAGAGTAATGCGGTTTCACCGAACACCATGGTGACTATTTGCAGAGCAACATAAACACTGCTCAATGTAAGAGGCATAAATATGTAAAGGGACTCCACATCGAAGGGCGGGATCATGGGAAACAAATAGTCCTTACGCCTTTTGACCAGCATAACAATTGGAGACAAAACATAGCCAGAAACTGCAGCCAGATAAAGAGCAGAAACCACACGATTTAAACGTAATTTCCACTCAACATTTTGATAGATTTTAGGTTCCTTATGACGATCCACGTAGATGGAGCTGAAGAACTTGTGCAGGACTTCATACAATTTCGATCTATGCAACAGGACATGAACACTGCGCAATTGTCCCTCCACAAGGATAAGATAAGTCGGTACTCCAGCTAGCAGGAGATCTAGATTCTTCCTCTGAAATCGCAAATAACGCAACTCAGCATCATTGTGAAGCATAAGGATTATCCAACCCAGCAAAGCGAGGAAGTAATCAAAGCGTCTCCAATTGGATGAGGTGTTCTTTTCCAAAGGCCAGAAGATGTGATTCTGGCGAAACAACGATAAAGGCCAAGAGAGTTTCACCCGTTGGCCATCAGGTAGAAGAGGCACGTAACGAACCATGTTTAAAACTAGAACTGACCATCAAATGGACAATGTCTTATATACCAACAAACTCCTCATCCAGTCACAGTAAAACTTCTCTAACTCATACCTCACTCTGTTGAATGGAAGATGATTTCGTCCTACGCAAGTTTCACTTTATGCATATTTATTTCTGACCACTCTCAAGAACTTCTCGGAGAAGACAGTTGCTCAACTTTTTAATGAGCTCCCTCCATGCGTGCAATGGCTCAATTAAGTTATTATCTCAAAAACTTAAGACTAACGGAAACACAGTTGAAAGTTAAATGGTAATTTTAGCTAATTCACAATGTAATCGCTTTGTCCTTAAATATTTGAGTAGATTTCAAACTTTCTAAAGTTAACAACAATTGTAAACATTAGGTAAATGAATAACTTTTCACTGCAATCTCAATTGAAAGTTGTTTTGTTGGAAAAGCTAAAAAATCCATGGCATAACTGAGGTGTAATTATTTGTACATACTTTAAGGTACAACAATTTGCAACTTAAAGTCAAAGATATCTTGAACTAGGTCAAGATTTATTTAAGACAGAAGGAGCAGATTTTATTTGGAAGTCAGCACATAAAGGGAATAGTTAATCAGTTTTCTGATAAAGAAAAAAAATAGTTTTAGATCTTAATTCATTAGATTTTTAAATAAATAAGTATATTTCCGTAGTGAAATAGTATCACTTTTTATTATCAGTTTGCTTTTAATTAAATAGCTTAATGAAAAAGTTTTTAAAAGAGGGATACGAGGGAGAGAATGAGAAGTATGCTTTCACTTTTATGAAATATGTCTCAGAAGTTCACTTGCTCTTTTAGTTATCACATTTTTATAATATCTTTTTTTATATCAACTTCTTACTTTATACACCATTTTCTTTTCCCTCTCTCTCCAACTTATACCCCATCTCTTGTAATCAATGTTGTGACATCTAAAAAAGTCACTTGGCTAATTCATAAAAATCAATTAATTCAAACGGGCAACTTTTGCACCCAACACAGCCATTTGTTACATGTTGCAACAGCTTAAAATAAACCCCCCGCTGACTTGTGGCAACAACAACAGCAACAACAACAACAAACTAAGTTGCCACATTTGCGGCTTGGCTGCAGCAGATAGTGGCAACAGTTTGTGTTATGAATATTTTAAGAGGCCGTCAAGCAACAGCGACAAACAACGCAGCAAGGGGGAAATAAGCGACAAAAAGCCAGTCGAAGTTACAGTACCCTAAGCTACCCTTTACCCTCTCTTCTATCCCTTACTTTCCCCCCTTTTTTACTCTCCTCTCTGCCGTGTCCTGTTTGGAGTTGCAGTTTGTTCGCCACATTCATCTTAATTTCCTGTCACGACAATGACAACGACGTTCTCCACTCTTGGCCATTGGTCAGAACAAGTGTGCGTGTAGCAACACTGTCCCCCCCACCCGCCTATTTCACTCACTCCCTGTCTCATACACTCAGAAAAAAAATCAAAAATTCATTAGAGCTCAAAAACCAACTTATTTCGGAATTTTCTGTTTAGTTAATTTTTGATGGCCCCGTTAAAATGAATATAAGATTTTCCAGGAATGTTTAAAGTTAATTTTCGGATTAGTCTGTAGAAATTTAGAAAAGGACGAAACATACCAACTTAAATTAAACAAATTTTGAATACATAATTTGGTTGGAATAAGTATTCCATATTGTACCTAAAAAAATATTCATATTAACATTATGAGTGTTAAATGCTTTTAGTTAGTGTAAAAGCAAATAAAAATTGACTTACAAAATATTCTCTTAAATATATTCCTAATTTAACACTGTCCGTCGAACTGCTCCTTAAAGCGGACAAGCTAGAACCATTTGGGAATTCTAAGACAGCAAACCCAAAAACTATACGTGATTTAAAGATCTCAATTTAATATTTTACGATACCTACCAATATATCCTGTAAATATCGTTGATAAATAATTATGAATAAACTAAAGTTTAGTTTAAATTTTAGAGCTGTAAAATTTTTTCTGAGTGTACGTTCTAACAGTCCGTCTGGGGCAAGAAAAACAACACATTTCACTGGCTGCTGATTTTTTGTGAGCACTTTTTAAGCCTTTTGTGGCAACTGTTTCCACTGCCTTTAGCTTTTACGTTGCCAAGGGTAATGGGGGTGTGAGTGTGGGTGTGAGTGGCAAGCTGTGTCTAGTCCTGTCTCTGTGCACGCTTTGTTGTGCCATGTGGCATGGCAGTGTGGCACTGTGGCAGGCATTGTGGCAATGCGTGGTTCGAGTTCATAGCGATGCCGAATGCCATCAAACGGCAAAAAGGGCCAAAAGCGTTTTGTCCCGGCATAAACAACGCACAACTGTATGTGTGTCCCTCCCCCCCCTCTCCCTCCTGTTTTATCCCCCCCTTCCCTTGCCTTTGTTTAACCATTGCCAGTACACACTGTATGCGATGTTATCGCGTGCCACAGGATATTGCACTCTAAGCCAGTAGATGGCGTCATGTAAAGCTGGACAACATCCGATTAAAACTTTACGATGTGCGTGTATCCCAGTCGACTCTCTCTCTCTATGTGAGTGTGTCTGTCTCAGTGACTGTATGTGTGTGTGTAGCTATGTGTGTGTGCGTTGGTCAGCAAGTGGATAAATTCTCATTTACTGCTCTTTTAAACATGTTGTTTTTGTCGCTTTCTCTTCTTGCTTTGCTTGCCAGCTTGTTACGAGCATTTTGCCTTATAGCAAAATAGGCCATGTTAGTTATATGAAAACTTTTGCAACGCTTAGAAAAAGATACAAGCAAGAGTATCAAATTTCAAGTTTCTTAACAGTTCTCTCCGCACTTTCGTTGTTAACTAGCAACTGTATTTCAGTTACAGGATGAAGTGTACATGAAAGATTGATGTCGGAAAAACTGCAGTTATCGACGAACATTTAACAAATTTTGAATAGATGGCAATGCTAATAATGTAATAATTTTAATATTATTAAGAATGCAATATTTTACTTAATTTATAGAAATACTCGTAAGTAAAACTAAGAGTCTTCCAAATAAAATTCAAATATAGGAGTGTCTAGTTTTATACGAATTCATTTTAGGAAAATAAACTAGGTACTTTTGTCTTACTTTAAATAAAAACAAATCAATCATTCTTATCACATGTAAACATTTCTATCGTATAATCTGTTCCATCGTGACAAGCGTATTTACACTTCGTCATTTGCATATTCACTTTTGATATCTTGTTTCATTTTTTTTGCTAGATGCGCCCTCTGTTGTCCAGTTTCAGCATGTGTGTAAATTGTCCACTCGTTATGTGGGTGTCAGAGGATGAGTGTGTTAAGGGGGAGGTGGTGTAACTGAGACGGATGGCGGGGGGTTAGTGTTTGGGGTAATAGCGCGGCATGTTAAACTGACCGCAAGCATTGTTTATCATTAAGTGTGCCTGTCCCACTGTCCTTTGGTCCCACAGTCTCTTCACCCCACCGTACTCACTGTCCCTTCTGTCTATCTCTCGTTTTAGCCTGAAGCCTTTCCTGACTCGTTGCCACATGTGTCACATGACATATGCGCCTCTGCGCGTGCTGTAACCCCTTTCTTCACTCTCCTCTCTTTCTCTCTCTCTCTACACTCTCATCTTCAAACATGTGTAACGCGGTGCTGTCTTCTTCGTGTTGCAGCCACGTCCAGTTAATGGAGCCGTTAGTCAGTCCTTGTCCTTCTTCTTCTACAAACCCAAAATGAAATGAAAGCCTCAACTTTAAGCACTCGAACATTAAATAAAGGAAATAAAATAAACTGCAAAGTTTACAAAGCCAACTCTTTCCCCAAAAATTCGTCCTTTAAAAAAAAAGAAAAAAAAGAGAATCCCAACTCTCGATGAGTGCAACGAGTGCATGCAAAACTTTTGTAATTAGGAAGCAATGTCGGTCATTAGTGTGAACGGAGGACTACAGGGTATTTAGGGAGGGGCTGGTTGCACAACTGCAACTGCGGATCCAAATATCTGCTGAGAAGATGATGCCACAAAAACGCGCCAGCAGTCAAAACAATAATGCAAATGTGCAGCTAAAACAAGACAAAGGCAAAAACTATTTTCGAACCCACGAATTTACAATACGCTTGATAAATAATAGAGCAAATAATATTCGATAATTGCTCAAGAAATTTATATTTTCCGATTTCAGAATCTATATACTACGAAAATATTCCTAAGTCGCGTAGCATCCAATCATAACTTATATATTATGTGAATTATACAAAATAAGTATACAATAAAATCTATGAGATCTAGAAGATTTTTAATTAGATAAGATTGAACCTAAAGTTTATAAATAATAAAAGGGAGATTCAAGTAAAATTAATTTAAGTTCCCAAGGAGCACCCACTATACGGAATTTAAATCTATATTTATATCCTTATCTATATATTTATCTATATCTATATCTATGTCTACATCTAAATCTATATCTTTATTTATCTATCAGTCTTTGATATATCATAGAAAACATACCCAATGGTCGACATGGAACAAAAATAAAAAAAGATATGCTAAATGAGAAGCTGCAAATAGGAATTGAATAAAATATCAGACTTGAAGGCACAGCGGGGGTAAATTGGGGGAAAAACCGTAGTTGAAATGGAGGAAAGGGGCGTGGCAATTGGATGAGCATCAAACGTAATTTTAATAAAGTTTGAATGCAAAAGTTTCTGATTTGAAATGCATATAAAAGTTAACTATTTCCGACGATGCTACGAAAACTACGCTGCTGAATGTGTGTGAAAAGTTTGTTCGGCATTTTCTTTCTCTTCTCCTTCTTCTTCTTCTTCTTGTTGCATTCACATTGTGCCGATGATCAGTGGCGACCAGGAGAGCAGGAGAGGTTGAGGCATGACCTCCCCTCAAACAAACAGCGGATGTGGCAAGCACTGGCCACGCCCAAAAGACTGACGAGAGGCGCCGTCGTCTGTCACTGAGGCGCGCCAGGCCATGGCCATAAATTAAAGGCAACAAACCGAGCACGGAAGCAAGTCGCAAACGGACGAGCCAGGACACGGAAAGAGGGGACAGTAAAGGGAGCGAAAGGTGGAAGGGAGAAGAGAAGGACAAGTGGATTTGCGGCCATTACATCTTGGGTCTGGGACAACTGCAACTGAGCTATATACAGGCTGAAGCACCGGAAGCTCAAGCTGTGCTGTTAAGTAGCCTCGAGTCAACGTCGCGTCCTGGTTAACGATCAACTTGTAGCAACTGGCCCCAGGCCGGACTTGAAGTTTTTTCGTTGCAGATGCAACGGATGGAAGTGTTTCATTCCACCAGCTACTGTACTTCTCTCTCTCTCTCTGTCTTTCTTTCCCTATCCCTCCCTATCTCTCCCTATCTGAGAGTATGTGTAAAGTGGGAGGACGTTTGCTTTGGCAAGTCCGAGACTTGTTAACGTAGCATGTGGCTTGAAAATTCATCTTGAAATGCAGCCACAATCCCTTTATGACTATTTTATTGCCTAGTTCAACAGCTGACTTAGGATTGATAAATTTCTATAATTTTGCTTTTTTCAATGGTTTTTTGTATAAATTGTTTAAATTTAATTAATAATCTAAATATAAATTTATGAAATTTTAGAACGGAAAGCCAACCATTCAAGCCCTGGATCCGGAGGGCCAAAAACAAATGGGCCAAAGACTCGCGCCAAGTGACGCACATATTATTCGACTCAATATCATGTACAAATGCCCTCTACAAAAGGATTCAATCCTTGTTTTCAATAATTGGAGCCAAAGAATTGTAATGGGAAAAGCAAACAATAAGTTAAAAAAGTTATTTTTAAATGCAGTTTGAGTGTAAACAATCTGTCGAATTTTGAGCAAGTTACGATAATTTAAAGACTAACAAAAATGATTTCTTTTTACCAACTCTAACCATAGAAAATCTCGCTAAAATTCTCATCTAAAATACCAAACGAAAATTTATGTTCTTCAATAATTGTAGCTTTGAAAGAAACAATTTTAATATGTTAATAAACTTTTTTATCACACTCAATCACACTGTTGGCATAAGAACAATAGACTGACCTTAAAAAAAGCTCTATACAAAGCCTGCATTAAAACACCAAAAACATCTTAGAGATTTTAGTTTTGCGCTCCATAATTCGACCTTCAGCAAAATGATATCTTGGCAAGATTTGCGTCAGTCATAAAATAATAAGAGCAATTTAGTTTGCAATTTTGATTAGACAACTAAAGTTTGCCAAAATACGCTATTTAATAAAAATTCATGTTTGCAATTTGCAGTAATCAGTTCAAAATGTACAGTGCATCGAGTAAGTTCGTCTTCTTTTTACTGGGTTGCCTGTGGTTGGGAGTCTCTTCTGCACCACACAGTCAGCCACGGGAAGAAACAGATCCTGAGCTAACAGGAGGTTATTTCGAGGGTGACATGGACGTAGTAATCCTAAGAAATGGCTTATTAAATCCCATTCGTCTCTGGCCGAATGCTACAGTGCACTACAAGATCGATCCGGTGTTTGGTAGGTCCTTAAATACATCGAAAGTTCCTATCGTTAAATTTTTCATTCCTTTAGATGATGAACATGTTAAGCATTTACTAGAAGCGATGCGAAGAATTGAATTTGTTTCCTGCATACGTTTTCTACCCGCAACAGAAGACGATTTCAACTATATTTCTATAACCGCTTCTTCAAGCTGTAGTTCCAATGTTGGCTTCATTGGCGGAAAACAAATACTTAGGTTAAGACACGACATTTTAGATAGGGGTTGTTTTAGACTTGGAACCCTTCAACACGAGCTACTTCACGCCTTGGGCTTCGTTCATCAACAAAATTCTCCAAATCGCAATGACTACGTGAAAATTCTGGAAGAAAATATTATGGCGGGCAAGTCACACAATTTTGCACAGACCAAGTTGAAACATGTTGGTGACTATGGTGTACCCTATGACTATGGTAGTATTTTGCACTATGGTCCCTTCGCTTTCTCCAAGAATGGAGAGCCAACTATTGAAGCTCTCGATCCTGAGGTTCAAAGTCAAATGGGACAAAGAGTGGCTTTGAGTGATGGAGATATCACTCGACTTAATAATATGTACAAGTGTCCACCGGAGCAAGAGGGTTAAACTTTAAATTCAATTTAAAATAAAATAAATAAAATAAGTATAAAAAACTAATAAAACCTAATTAGATTAGAGGGTAAATTGTAATCTGGCAAGCAAATCGGTTGGGGCTTAACAAAGCTATATAAATTGGAATGTTTGCAAACAAACTGAACCAATTTCGCCTCAAATTCTCAATTACAATAAGCAATCGAAAATTATTGCAATTACTCGTAGCTTTGAAAGTAGAGATTTTAAAATGTTAATAAACTTTCTTATCACACTCTGTTAATATCACACTGTTAGCATGTGCTATAACAGACTGACCTTAAACAAAAGTGTTACGCAAATTCAGCAGAAAATCAGACTTAAGATTTGTACACAGCTATAAACTAAATGACAGTCGACCTTCAGCTAACTGATATCTTGAGAAGTTTCGTGACAGCTATAAAATAATAAAAATCTAGATTTTGATTAGGCGACCTTAAGTTAGACCCTGATAAGCTTGCCAAAAAACTATTATTTAATACGATTAGGGGGCAAAGACCCCTAGTTTAATAAATATAAATTGAAGTTCGCAACTTTCAGTATTCAGTTAAAAATGTTCAGAGCTTGGAATAAGATTGTCTTCCTTTTGCTGGTTTGCCTGTGTTTGGGTGTTTCTTCTGCACCACACAACCAGGCTAGAAAAGAAACTGATCCAGAACTGATTGGAGGTTATTTTCAGGGTGACATGGACGTAGCATTTCAAAGAAATGGCTTATTAGCTCCAACTCGTCACTGGCCGAATGCCACGGTTTACTACAAGATCGATCCGGAATTTGGTAGGTCCTTAAATAGGAACTAATTTCCTGTCTATTAACACATTTCTTTTGCAGATGCTCCACATGCAAAACACATAGAAAAAGCCATGAAATTAATTGAAAGTGTCTCCTGCATACGTTTTGTTCCCGCTGCTGAGGAAGACTTGAACTTTGTTTTTATTTTAGTATCCCCCTTAGGTTGTTATTCCAATGTTGGCTACCTTGGTGCTCAACAGGTACTGGGATTAACAAACAACAATTTGGGTACAGCCTGTTTTAAGCTAGGAGTTATTCAACATGAGCTGCTTCACACCTTGGGCTTCTTTCATCAACACGCTTCTTCAAATCGCGATGATTTTGTCAAAATTCTAGAAGAAAATATCATCGAAGGCAGGGAGCAGGCGTTTAAAAAGTTAGAGGAAAGTCGTGTGGGTGACTATGGTGTACCCTATGACTACGGTAGTATTCTACACTATGCTCCCTACGGTTTCTCTAAGAATGGAGAGCCAACAATTGTAGCCCTGGATCCGGAGGGACAAAGCCAAATGGGCCAAAGAGTAGCTTTAAGCAAGGCAGATGTGTCTCGAATCAATAATATGTACAAATGTCCACTGCAGATATAAGAAAGAGTTAAATTTGAGTACTAAATAATTATTATAATTATATTTAATGAAGAAATTATGAATAAATTCTTAAGCTATTTCTAATATTAAAAAAAGATTAAGCTTTGATTATTTTCAGTGTATAAAATAAATTAAGAATGTGAAACAAACTCACTTTTCGATAAGTTCACTTATTTAATCACTGTCTGGCATTGAAAAATGCAACTATTAAATTATCGATAAATCATTGTTAACATAATAATAACAGAAAGATCTGAAAACCAACAACATCTTAGAGATTTCAACTGTAATAAATTAAATACCATTCGACTTCCCATTAGACCTTCTGTTAACTGATATCGAGAGAACATTTTCGACAGTCATAAACAAATAACAACATTTTAGACATTTGATTAAGACACCTCACCAGATAAGCAAGCCAAAAATTATTCGCAATTATGGTTCAATTAATAGAATTCGTAATTTCCAGTGGATTAGTTGAAAATGTACAGTGTGTGGAGTAAGTTGGTCTTCCTGTTGCTAGGTTGCCTATTGTTGGGTGTTTCTTCTGCACCCTACCATAAACAATGGGAGGAAACTGATCCGGAGTTGACAGCGGGTTACTTTCAAGGTGATATGGATGTAGAGTTTCTAAGGAATGGTGAAATAGCTCCAACTAGACACTGGCCAAATGCTACTGTTTACTACAAGATCGCTCCGGAATTCGGTAAGTGCTTGAATAGAAATTATCTGTAATTTTTGATCCCTTAATACTTGTTTCTTTTAGATGCTCCATATGTAGCTTATATCGAAATAGCCATGAAGTTCATTGAACGAGCTTCCTGCATACGCTTTCTTCCTGCCACTGAGGAGACATTGGACTATGTTTATTTTATTGTCTCCGACTCGGGTTGTAGTTCCAAAGTCGGCTTCCGAGGTGGTGAACAAACAATCAAATTGAAACCTGGCACTTTGGACAGTGGTTGCTTTAAACTGGGCACTATTCAACACGAAATACTTCACACTTTGGGCTTTCACCATCAACAATGTTCTCCAAATCGTGATGAATTTGTCAAAATTGTCGAGGAAAACATTACCGAAGGCAAGCAGAACAATTTCCAAAAGTATGAGGAAGATCGTGTAGGTGATTTTGATGTGGCCTACGACTATGGCAGCATTCTACACTATAGTTCCATGGCCTTCTCTAAAAATGGATTAGCAACTATTGTGGCTGTGGACCCAGAGGGTCAAAAACAAATGGGACAAAGACTTGCTCTAAGTGATGCAGATATAATTCGCCTAAACACGATGTACAAATGTCCACTGCAGATGTAAACAAAGATTTGAGTTTACAAATATTTAGACGAAGTAGGAGAATTTTCCTGATTTTATTGAGATTAAAAACTTTGATAAATAGCTTTTCATAATGCTAAGATAATAAAAAATTCAGGAATAGCGTTTAGAAATACCCTATCTTCACAAAAATGATAATTCTTTTATAATAAAATCTTTTATATTAATCAAAACTTGCCTTTTATTAAAAGAAATTCTTGAAAATTGGCATATCTTGTATTTATATATTTTACAAATATAAATAGTTTTTAATGATAAGTAGAAGACATGTCAAGAGCGTTATGCTTCAGTTAACTAAATAACATAGTCCCAGCTCATTGAGAAAACACTTTCGTTATTATTACACGTTACTAACATGTTTTTTTTTGGTTGTAAAATCAGTTTGTTTCTTGTTAATTAACGTTTTCCAGTCGCTCAGCTGTGAAGCAACACCTGCGCTTACTTTCAAAAATTGGAGGCAAACAAAGAGGTTTCCTCAGTTTCCCCTCAACCCGTTTGCATTTCTTCCAACAACTGTTTTCGATAAGAGCCAATCCGCTTATCTTATCGCACTGGAAACTCTGCGCTACAATCAAGCAAAGGTCGAGCTTATCAGTAAATAAAGGGAACTTTGTTATTAACCAAGTAAAATAAGTTGTGGCTAACTTATAAACTCTATTAACTGGAAGTAGTGCCACACTTAGTCATATTGTGAAGAGTGTGGTGCAAGTTTTCCCCATTTCAGTTGTTAGTCGACTATTGAAAAGCGGAGCCGAAAACGAGGGCATTTTCAAAATGCCCATCAATTGATATATATAATTTTTGAAATAAAAACAACGCCCAAACATCGATGGCACTGCAATGTGTGATCCAGCCTAAAATGTGGTTAGGACTCAAGCAGATATTACTTTATGTGGGCCTCCTGCTCTGTGTGGTTCTTCAGGTCTGCAGAAGTAAAACACAATTACAGATCAACTGTCCCAGCGTTTGTCATTGTGATTTATATTTACAACGTAATCGTGCAGTATGCAGGTGAGTATTTAGATATGCTTATGAATGTATATAGGAAGTATAACTTTTACTTTTTCTCTATTCCTATCTCATTTGTGTTTTCTCTGTCTCTAGCGCCAAACGTTTGATAAGCGCCAGCATTGAAATGCCTAAAACTGTGGAATTGTTGGATTTAAGCTACAATGATATCACCAGCATTGACGCCGATTGTTTTGAGGTAAGTTTGTCTAATGTTTGTCAGCGTTTATACCCTGTAATATAAAAATGACTCAATTTGGGATCCCCGCTTCCCATTCGCGTGCCCAATTTTTAAAGCTATAAAGTTTGCTTTTTGATAAGCTTTGCAAAGTGACAAATTGAGGCATGAGTCGGATCAAATTTTAAACAAAAATCATACAAGACTTATCAATCTCTCCTTCTTCCCACACAGACCACAGTGCATTTGATCAATCTCACGTTGGCCCACAATGCAATCCACACGCTCCATGTGGATGCCTTTGCGGAGCTGCATCGTCTGCGATCGTTGGATCTCTCCTACAATCGATTGGAGCAACTGGATGAACATTTGCTGGAGACAAACTCACAGCTAATACATCTTAATCTGGAGGGTAATAAACTAGCTACCCTAGGAGATGGTCCACTGCTGAGGAGTAGTTCATTGCGTTCTTTAAATTTAAGGAATTCACAGATCAATCAGTTGAGCACGGCACTCTTGAGTGGATTGACAGAGTTAAGGCAATTGGATCTGGCACAGAATATGTTGATTACACTTAGTATCAATGCATTCCATGCACCACGTTATCTGGCCTCTCTCAATCTGGAGGAGAATCCACTTAATTGCGATCGTGCGTTAATTAAGGTCGCTACTTGGTTGAGTTTAAGGGGCGTGGTCGTCAGCATGAGCGATTGCCTGGAAGAGAAACCAGAGACACATCCACTAGGTGTTGATGTGGATGTCGAAATAGAGAAGGCACCACTCAAGTTTGAGCGAATGGAACATTTGGATGACAGCAACAGCAGCACTGATGAGCCAAAGCCTGTGGCATCCATATGGCGAGAGTTGCCCGATGAATCAGAGGAGCAGGAAGACAAAGAAAACCAGCAACAGAATGAGAACCAGGGAGACGAGCTGTCAACACTTATCGATGTTTGTGAGGGCAATCGGGAACAGCTTTGCCTGCGTTATCGCAATTGCCTGGAGCGTGTCAGTCACGAGCTACTCGCCGGTGGTGGAGCTCAGTCACCAAACCAGGTGCAAAGCACGCACACCTTTGACGAGGATGATGTGAAACTCGCCTTTGCTGTGGGAGCTGCCACTGGCATCTGTATGGTCATTTTCATCATCAGTTTCGCTTTGTGCGTAAAAAGCGGTTGCGAGTTGCGAAAGAAACGACGACAAGCAGCGGACGGCGATACATGTGAGTAACAACATCCAAAATTAAAGCTTTAAATATGGTATTCAATTTGGATAAGTGCTAAAGGCACACGTATGGAAAGTATAGCTATACAACCTTGGGAAATACTATAGGTAGATTTGTGGAAAATATAATTAAAATATAATTAGCTCAAGTGTTGGCGCAGTTGTGTCATTTTGCAGATTTTAAATCGTTAAGAAAACTAATTTCTATAAACAAAAATCTAGAGAACTTTAATCTGTTAATGCAAGCTGTTAAAAGCTAGTTAATACAAGCTTACACTACTCTTTTATCAGCTAGATATACTTTAAAACACAGTTTCGAATTTACAATGTGCTTTCAAGGATATTTCAGAGCTCTTTGAAGATATAAGCTCAATTAATATCGATTTAAAGCTTTAATGTGCTTTTATCGATTGGTAAGCTTTAAGCTTTAAAACCCTAAAATTATTTCATGTAATCAGAGCCTTTAATATGCTTTTATGTATGTAGGAAATTCAACGAACAATTCCAGCTAATATCTTTAAGAATACAGTTTGGTCCCTAGTTAACCTACTATCCCATTTTCCCCTTTCAGCTACTCTGAGCTCCTCGACGCAACAATTGCCTACAATCCACACCTGGTCACCACCAAGAACACGCAATCCACGTCGCTCCAATCCCCAGCGTTCCCGTAATGCCCCATCGAGAGCTTTGGCTCGCCAGCCTTATGGACCCGAGGATAACTTTGTGTCACGTCTTTTTGGTCGTCCGGCAAGGCATCAGTACTATCGGGCTATTAATCAGAACACGGCGACTCTAATAAGAAGTATAAGTCGTAGCAATCTATTCCGAACACGGGATCGGGAACCAAGTAGTCCCGAGACTCCGACTGCTGCAACTTCCCGATTTTATACGGATATTGTGGAGCCTGGAGCAGCACGACCGGAGACACCACCGCCTAATTATGGCGATGTGGTGGTCATCGAGAATTGTGATAACAAATAGAAACTGAGTTTATACCCTAACCAAAGTAGAGAGTAGCTAATAAATCTTTAAAGACAATTTAAGACAGCAACATCTTCATAGTTGATCCCAACATTCTCTATTTTTTTCCCCTTCTTTCACATACAGAAATATCAATTGGGGATTTCAAATTTTTCTTTTGCTACTTTTCTCCTTTATGTTTGTTTTTTTTTTTTTGTTTGCTGGTTTGCTAGCATTACTTTTACACGACTGCAACAAATCGCAATAAAAACTTTTGACAAAACTATCAAAGTTGGCATGAAATGGGAACAGGAAGAGAGGAGACTCTGAAATTGCCATAGCCAGAGCCAAATCTCCTCACACTCCCACACCCTTCCATGACAAAAAGCCGAAAAAAAAAGGAGAAGAATTTAAGTAAGAAAACTTTACACACTCAAATAAATGCTGAAGCGTGTGCCAAAGGGAACAGGAAATGAAGAGGGAGCTCGCCCGGCTGAACGGATGTAGCAAGACAAATCGAAAACGCCACAAAAGAAAACAAAAACCCCTTCGAAAAAAACCACCAGCGAAAAATGGGCAAAACCCAACAATTTGCACTGTAAAGCAGCAAAAGTGTCTCAAAAGAATCAACCACCAAAACTAACCAAACCACCAAACGAAAAATCAAAAGAGAAAAAAGTAAGAGGAAAACATTTCAGTCAAAGTGCCAAACAAAAGGATACCCTTTGTTCTGATCTGAAAGATCCTCACATGTATCTGGAATTCTATAGTTACATACTTTGATATATTTTAATATACATATATGCACAGAAATAAGCCCTGATTTTTGTTCGATCATAATGAAATTTACACTTCCGATAGAGAAGGGATATAAGTACATATATGTACAATAAGGTTTCAGGCTATATTTTATAATAATGTTTTAAATATTCGTTTCTTTCTGGCTGCCTTAAAACCCCTTTTTCTACACATTTTTACTGGGTATAAAATAAAAAATTATATATATGTACATATGTGGGAAGAAAGAAACCAGAAAAGTTTGAGCTAAACTAAGTTTAATACGAGTATGTGTAAATACACTGAAAGAATGGCTATAGATTTCATATTCAATTGAATTAAGGGGCTGCTTATATAGGAGACTATCTATCAAAAGTTCTTTTTAGTTTAAGATACAGTTTCTCGGCTGATTAATGATGTATTAAATATTACTAAATCTATAATTTTATTTAAAAAAGACAGACTTCTTTTCATGTACTAGTTAAGCAATTATAATTAAAACATTAAAATAAAGTTTTGTATAAAACATTTTGATGTTGAAATTGTTTCTTTGCGTATTCAATTCCTATGCATCTAATATTCTAAAACTCTTTTGATTAACATATCAGAACTAAATTCTAATGATATGGATAAATAATTGTACTGGTTGAACGTTACTACATAGGTTCTATTTATTGCTTAACAATTAGAGATCCTGTTCTGCACATTTGTTTTTATAGAAACTACTTGAAATCGGGCAGAGTACTCGATTTGAAAATGATTTTAATGTTTAGCAAACTCATTTCTATTGCTGGGAAATGTGGCAACTAAAAAAGTTTTTTCGTTTGGCAAATTTTGTTGCAGCAACGCTGTCGCTGCATGTGGCAACATCGCGTGTTCCCTTCTCGTTGTTGTTTGTCTGAATATCGCTGTTTGTTGTTTGTGGCAGCTTTCATTGCATTGCGCTGCATAGCACAGAACAGAACAGCTCAACACAGCACACAGCACAGCAGAACAGAAGCAGAACACAGGACAAAAGTTAACGTATCCTGGGACCCCAAAGTTGCGTTGTCAACAACCAAACGCAAAAAGTGAAGGCAACTGGGCGAAAAAACGCCCGGCAGAAGGGAAAGGGCTGAAATGCCGCTAAGGGGGAAGAGTTGAAAAGCGTGAAAAAATATCTAAATCCAACATTAATGAAAAACTTTTTGCATAATCCATGACGCCGACTTGTGGAGTTGGAAATGGTTTTTGGGTGGTGCGAAACCAAAAGCCACCGAAAAAAAAAACCAGAAAAGCCAACCAATGCCATCGGCTGTAGACAGTAACAAAAATGCAGCCAAGTAAAATACTTTGAGCTAAGGAACTACAAAAAAAATTCAGGTGAATCTACCGCTAACTCTTCCCTCGAACTCTCTTCTCCCTTCCCATTCCCTCTATGTAAGTGAATCAAATGCAATAGGCGAGTTATTCAGCAAAGAAAATGGGAGAGATAGACAGCTTTGGGTTGTGGTTTTTGGGATTGAAGGGCAAGTAAAGCGGCTTAAAAGGTTTTGAAGGTTATGCAAAAGCCAACTCATAGGTTAGAGTGAGTGCAGTCTGAATAACTACGTATATTGATTGCAAGTTGCCCAAATTTATAGGACTAGACTCTTTATAACACTTTCGTTGTACTTTAATAATGAAATTGAAATTAAGTTTAACTAACTGCCTAACTAATTTCAAACAGGTATGTTAACCTTAAGTGAGTGTATATATATTAATTAAATTTACCCAATTGCTTAAATAATTTCAAACAGTTTGACAAGCTTTGAGTGTATTTAAATATGTAAATAGTCAACAAATATTAATTGAAAACATGAATGCAATTTATAATAATATTATGTGTAAATCGTATTAACTAATTGTAAAATTGTATTTTTTTTAATAATTGTAAATCTATAATAGTTTAAGCTTTCATAAGAATTTAAAACAAAGAGGGCAGGAAATCATCTGTTTAATTGATGAATTAATGTTCTAAATGAACAGTTTAAATAAAAAAGACAAGTACATTAAGTGAAATCTTAAAACAGCTTTTTATACGGTATATCAGGTAAATTCTAGACATTAAATATTAATTTTATTTAATCCAGAGAAAGTATTACTTTAACAAGATAAAAAATGGAAACTTTCATTCACGCTTAAAATGTGCTTTTTAATAGGGATACATTATTGCTTTTAAATATCAAAAACTATCTTATTCTATAGCCTCAATATAAAAAAAACCACTATCTGAAAGAAGATCTTCTATAATATAATTGAAGCTTTCAATATCTTTTCAAACGTAAACAGAGTTCTTCTATAAAGTATTTCTAAAAGTATAATCGTCAGAACAATAAAGTAATTAATACTGTTTTAATTTGATATAATTAAAGTTTTCATTTGCTGCAAATACAAAGTTTTTCCAGACATCCTTAGTCGCTAATATACTCAGATTAAATTGCTATTTAAGCCACACACTTTAAGCCAGTGTCATTGAATTATTCAAGCACATTGACTTGCTGCTTAAATATGCCTCAAGCTTGGCAGACACGCCTGACAAACGCTTCCAACTCTGTGTCCATTTCTCATTCATATATTCACTGAGCAGTCTGACAAATCTGGGAATAAACTTCAAAGCATTTAACAGTTGTTCACTGACCAGGCAAAACGCCCACGCATCAATCCCCTAGTTACCAGTTCCCCGTCTTTCAGTCCACTCTCCTCCTCCTCCCCTCCTGTCAGTTGTTAGTATTGCGATGTAATCTTTACAATGCCACAGCACAGTTTTAATTGCTGTGACACTACAGATGCGGCTGACTGGAGCTGGAAATTGGTCAGTGTAGATAAGGGAGGGAAGGAAGGTAGAGGAGCGAGTTTCCACTGGAGCAGTTGTTGTTGCTGTTGTCGTTTTCTAATTTGATAAAGATAAAAATCATTTTATAAATGCCGACGATGGCATTGCCGACGTTGCCGTCAAGTGTATGCTCCTGACAGCCGAGTCCTGGGCAACAGGATCTACACTTACTCTGCAGTCTACACTTAAAAAAACACACTACAGTCAATTAAAATCAAAATCTATGCTGTGAAGATTTAGAAACCAATGTTAGTCATGTATGTACTCAATCTTAAAAACTTTAAAAACATTGAATTTATTTCTTAGGCTCAGACATTCGTCCTAAATGAATTATAACCATTATAACCACCATTCATAAATTTAGGAAGTGACTTGTTTTAATTTTATTTAAGACCTTTTAACTTTAAAATTTTTTTAATAAAAGCTCCCTTTTTAAAAGAAAAATTGTTTTCGATATTACAATCTTTTCTCACTTTTATAGCAGTTAAAATTTGTATTTTCAAGACGAACAGAATTTTGGAAAAAATATTTTGGAAACAATTTATGATCTCTCTTTTAGAAAAATTATTGTCAATATAAAAATGTTTTTCTCAATGTTGGGGCAGTTAAAATTTGATGGCGATTTGCTAAAATATAGAGTCAAAAAAAATGCTGAGTGTCTCTATTCTCTATTTCTCTCAGTCGCCATTCGCCTCTTAATTGAATGCTCATTTTAAAAGAAGCAGCAGCAGAGTTGCCCACGTTCAACGTTGTCGACTTTAATTGCATTTTTATTTCATTTCCCAGCAATTATCGCCGGTTCGTGTGCAAATTTATAAGCTCAAGCTGTAGTCGGTAGTTGTAGATTGTAGGTAGGTAGCCCTGCCGCTTGCCACACCTGCCACAACCTGTCGCACAACTTGCAACATCCTAAGCTGCAAAGGTCAATCGTCGTGTATCCGCTGGTCAGCTTAACTCTGTAACTGTAACACTATGTCTAAGTGTGTGTGCAACTAGTTGGACATTGCGGTGTGTGTGTGTTTTTGTGTGTGTCTGCTGTGTGTGTGTGTGTGCTGTGTCCTGTCGTAATTAAAGGTGGCTCTGGGCCAGGTCAGGACTTGGACGCGTGCTTCAGAGCTACTGCTTTCAGCTTTGGCTTCAGTTTCCTTTCCGGCTGCGATTCCTAACTCCTGAGCAGAGTTGTCATTTTAGCTACTAAGCAGCTAAATTGTATCAACTAGAATTCTGGATTTTCAAAAATGATTCTTCCATATTCTTCAGTATATTCGTTGCATATATTTTGATAGGGAGAACAACAAAAGTGTAATGCAGATGCCTTAGTGGTACAATAAATATATTTGGGCAATTGGGAAATTAACATTGATATAAGTTTGCATCTATAATCATGATGATGAAGATGCTGTCCTTATGTAAGTTCAAAAAACCTTGTAAATTAATAATAAACCTATAATAACCTACTTTTTCCTATAAACTTTATTAGTATAAATCTTTTAGAATTTTGATTCAATATTTCTGGCTACTTTTTAGGTACTTGGGCAACACTGCTCCCGATTACGGAGTCCTTGTTGTTGCCTACATTTTAGTAATATTTATAGTTGTTGCTGCGCTTTGGCATTGGTCTTAGTGCAAGTCCAAGTTGTCGTTGCCAGTTGTTAGCAAAGCAATTAGCATGAGTTTGTTATTACAACACGGCAACAGCAACAGCAACAACATCAAGTTGTCCTGGGGAACAACTAGGATATCCAAGCTTGCCCTTTCCTCTTTTAACACATGCTGAAAGTTATACGTTCTATACTCTTCTTCCTTCTCTAATCCTTTCCGTACCTCCATCCCAAATAAGAATTTAATTTATTTACTCTGTTGCATGGGCAAAAGTGTTGGCAAATGGCCATGTGGCATTTAACTCTTAACAACAAATCAAATGTAAGTGAAACTTGCAACCAGATAGGCAAATACCTCAACAGTATCCACGTGAAGAGCGTAGTAAATAGATTTACTAAGTAGCGTAGAGTTTAACTATTACAGGGGAAACGATTCTAAACTGATCTACCAAATATATTTGTCAAGTGCTTAGTGAATAGCTTTACTTAATTATCCCAGATCCTAGATAGGAAAAGCATCTCGTAGGTAACTCTAGTTTTGCATGATCTCGAGTTTTTAGTTCGCATAACTTTTTTATTTGTTGGTACATATATCCTTGTGAAGTATTCAAATTATTTACTTTATAATATAAAGCTTACATTTAATGTATCGATCTTATTATTGCTATTAATGATGTGTGAAGAAATCGGTGAAATTATCTAGGTATATATGTATTATTGTCCTAATAATTTAAAATGGTTAGCAGCAAATCATAATTTATAGAAAACAGACTTTAACAATAATAGATTTACCTTTCACGCTTAGATATTATCCTTAATTATACCATTAAATTAATGAGGCATAGAATAGAATATTCTTTAAGAAAAGCCCAGTTGAACACAAAAACATACAAAAGTTACTGTTCACTCTACTTAAAATTCAATTTACCATTCTACGGTTACATCCTGAAACAGGATGCTTAAAGATTTCTTCTTAATAAAGACTTTCAAAAGGTAGGCCTTTTTTTTTGAACAATTTCATCTACACGAGTATCCAGACAGACATTCAATTAACCATACGAATATGTATGAATGTTTATTTACAGCTGGCAAAGGTTCGTTTAACTCACAATTGTTGCCAGTTTTCAGTTGGCAGTTACGAGTTGAAAGTTGGCTCTTGCCTGTTGCCTGTTGCTTTGGCCCGATATATCCCCGGTGACAGTTAATTTTTAATTTAATGCACATAAACTGGGAGCTCGTTCAGTTACTTTGCTCGACACTCTTAATGGCATTTTGGCCCCATTTCAATTTACATGCGAGCCAGACACACACAAAAGGACACGCGGACACACAGGATACAAAAGAAGCGAGAGCAGACACATATACAAACATACCCACATACGTGGCGATAGAGAGGAATATGTGTGGGAAGGGGAAATGAGAGGGTCAAACTGCCGTTGGCAGCATTTTACACGTGGCATTTGACAGGTGCGAGGGTCGCACTAAAGTTGGGCACAAGGACACGCCTCTTCTCTCTTCTCTCGTCTCTCATCTGCCCACCTCGTTCCTGCCAAATGTGCCCGGGGGACATTTTTATTTTTTAAACTCTGCACTAAACATTTGCCTTCAATTTCGCTGTCAGTTTTTACATCAACTTTCTGTTGCCTTCCTCCAAAAGTTGTTATACCCGTTAATCGTCGTATAGAAGGGTATATTGTATAAGTTGTTATGTGTATGATAGGAGAAAAAAACTACACCATCTCAATATACTTTTAAATTGATTAACAGGTATCTTATAGTTGGGTATTAGACTAGATTATTCTTGTTTGTTATTTTTACTACCGCCTTTTTCGTCAAAGTTTATCTGTGAGTCTGTCAGGCAGCCCACCACCTCCACTTTTCCCATCTTCAACCTGCTGTTGGCCATTTTAAAGCACTTTTAATGGCTTGTTTTGTGGGCCAAGCTTTTGACTGATTGACTGGGCTCTCTTGATGAGTTTGCCTAACATGATATTTAGCTCGTTGTTCTGGCCAACTTCTAATTAACACATACAACAAACTTTTTTTTTCCTGCCCACCTGTGCTCATTAGCTGCCATTTGAATTTTCCCATTTTGCATTCTTCATTTCCATTTCGTTTGCTCAATTTCATAAGCAATTGTGCGCATTTTCTTCTTGTTGCCTCTGTTATCCCTCTCCCCTCTTTCTCACTCTCTCTTCTTTGCTTACCTCTTTGCCTGAGCCTAAATGTATGCAGCAGCACAAGCCATGCTAATATATGCCACACACACACTCATACACACATTTATGAATTTCAAATGGGCGCAAACGAAGTTGCAGCAGCAGCGCACAAAAGTATGCAACACAAAAGCAAAGCAAAGTTGCACGCTTTTGCCTGCATTTTCCACATCTCGTTTTCCTTTTCCTTCTTCACTTTTTTTTTGCGCTTCACTCGCTCGATTTGTGCAACGTTTGTGCAAAAGTTTGTACACCACAAACACACACACACACATGAATTTTGCCCCCACCCTCCGTTGCAAGACAAAGCTGCAGCGGCAACCTAAGCCATGTCACAACGAAACCTGTAAACCCTTTGCAGGAAATAATCTCTATATACTGCCTTATTAATTATAGCATGTACATCATTTAAGCTACAAATCTATGGAAAACTGTAAATATTTTTAAAATAAGTTTTTAGCTTGCTAACGGATATTATAAATATAAGATTTGCATACAAACGTAGAATAGAATATCTTTATCTTTCAAGGGCTAGTTTCTCATCATGGTTAACAGTCTATATAAAATTATTTTAAATTTATCTATGTACGTAATATATTCCGTTTTCAATTATAATCATTTTTTAATTGGTTGCTATCGTATCATACCCTTTCTTCATTCTTTACAAAACTTACTCGTCAATATGTAAATTACTTTTTTATTTAATATTCACCTATCGTCAAAAATACGTTGAATATTTACACATAATAATAATAAGTTATAAAATTAATTAAATCTCCTTGTGTTTTTCTCAATTAAAGAACTCTCTTATTAAAATCCCCTAAAATGATCGAAATAGAGATCAGACTCAGACCTAAAGAAGCAACTCGACAAAGTGATGATACCCCGTTATGACTAAAAACTAAATCAGTGTTAGTTTTGAAAGCAGCATACGTCTGATTTTGAGTTTAGGCCACGTTTGCAGGACCAATGCATTGAGGCTAGAAACGTGTGAGAAGTTTCAAGTATTCTGTATGTGGTTAGTGATTGCATCATAAATCCATTTGGCAGCACACACACATACACACACATACACCCATAAGCACACCCTCAAACTGAAAACTGTTGTGCGGTCGAGTCAAATGGTCAAGTGGCTGATTAGCCTTTAATTGGCGGCCCTTTGTTAATTTAGACCGGCGACTGGTGACTGGCGATTGGACCTTTACCCTAAAAGCAAATACGCACAAATTTGTGTCCTGGGATGAAAGTAATTACACGGTTTGGTTGCACAACATCGTCGCCAGTGTCCATTCAATTTGCACCACCCAATACTGGCCATCTTTTGAGGGGCTGAAGAAGGGCGTGTGCTGTAACGGTTTTGTGCTAATTTCCGGTGCTCATATTTGGCAGACGGTCACGCCCATTTACACAGCTGCATCAGCAACAGGAGCACTCACATTCAAGGCAACAAACAGTTCAAATTGCACCACATCCTGTCTGGGAGCAAAAGCAATTCAATTCAGCAATTGCAGTCTCAACGGCACAACAACAACAACAACAGCAATAATAACAACAACAAATTCATATAGCAATTGTTGTTGCTCTTGCATTTGGTATAAAACAACAACAAAGTGAACCGAAAACAGACGCAGCCACAGACTTGTAAACATACTAAATCTATTATCCTGTCAAATTGACAAAACCCGATTCTTTATATGCCTCTCTATAGACAACATACCAACAAACATACTGACAGACAGGCAAATGGCAAACATTGGGGGTACTCACTTTGAAAGTAGCGTAAAAATATGTACATATGTATGTAAATAAGTCTTCTATTTGAATCTTTCGATAAGTTTATAGGAAAGATTGTCTCTGAAAGTGAGAAATGAAATCAAATATTATTATATATTCAAAATTTAAAAGCGATATATAAACTAACAATAAGATAGATGTATGTAAGTTTGCTATCATATGTCTAAGTTGATATATAGTAATGTTAATCACATTTGAAGAATAGAGAAGGGTAGGGTAAAAAGTTAAAAAAATAATAAAACATATTTTGTAAAATTATAAAAATTGATGAATTTTAAGGCCAATACAACTTATATTTAAGCTAGAAGATAATTGTCGTTAAAAGTGTAACCATAAAATGAATATAAGTAAACCAATAACTCTGCAATCAACACTCAAATACAACAAAACATACAATTTTTTAAGTTGGAAAATATTTCTGTAACTCATTTATAAAAACTACTGCTTTCAACATCAAAACTCCCCATATAAAGTTAGTTTCACACTTCTTTGGAGAAATTAAATTATTTTCATTCAAACTCCAATACTTTTCTGTCAATTTTTAAGCCTCCACTATTTAACTTTTTGATAACTGGTTATATAGATCTTACTTTATTCAGTATACCTTTTCAGTCTTGTAGCATATAAATAAAAGTTTAACTCATCTGCTATACAAAATTTACCTCGCTTTAACCTACATTTACCGCACATTCAGAAGTTCGTGAGTATCCCTAATGACTCGGTCACAATGCATTGAAATACCATGTCCATGTGCAACAAAACTCAAACCCTTCTCACTGAAAAAAGGCGTAAGTGTTTGCAGCAATCAGTTATGAGCCAACAGCAACATCCAGCGGCAACAACTTTACTTCTGTACTGTTGGGTTCTGTTCTGTTCTGGCCTGGTCAGTTCCTGTGGCGATTGTCAACAGCGCAGTTTTTGCTTTGCTCACTGGACAAGAGATGGAAGGAGGAGAAGTGTGACAGGAGACGAGAGACGGGTGGGGACAGAAGCCACTGCCCGCTAGACTTGCTCTATAAATCTGCACAAATTGGCAACACTCTGTGGGCTGCATTAAAAAATATTTTATAAAAGAGCAAAAGTAAATAAATTTACAACGATGGACGCAACGCGAACACAGCACATGTTGCCAGTCAGCCTTGCCTCTCTTTCGCTCTCCCTTTCTTCCATCTCCTTCCCGTCTTTTTGTGCATTTTTCAACAGCTGCTTGTTTATTTATGCTTGTAACGTTTATAAATCGCTTGGCCGAAAAATAGAGTAAAGCAAAGCGAACGAAGGAAAGACGTGAATGAAAAGCGTAGACTTGTGACTGCGAGTGTGACTGTGACTGTGAGTGGACCCCAAAGGTGCCTTGTGTACAACATGGCGTATGCTTGTTGTCCTCAATTGAGTTATCAGTGGGTTTGCTGAGCACATGTAACACGTAACTTCATAAATCACGCAACTAACCGCATCGACTACTGCTGTCCGTTGATGACCTTATTACGCTTAACTTGGCTTTAATATTTTAACGTTAAAACAGCTGCAGCAGCCGCTGATTTTGCCAATGATGTTTTCACTGATTCTACTCCATAACTGACCCTGAAAACTGGAAATCTTGCAAGAAAAATTAGTTTTTGAAAGCAAAAATTATTTATATTTTTAAATTTAACAAAGTTTGTTTCTTCAAAAAAGTCAAAGGTGGTTGGTAGTTATTGGTCACTTCATAAATCAGGCAACTAATCGCTGTGCGTTGACGACCTTATTATGCTTAACTTGACTTAAATATTTAAACATTGACTCAGCTGCAGCATCAACAGTAGCTTCAACTTTGCCACTGATTTTCCCACTGATTTGCTTGAGATGCCACCTGGGCAAATATTTGCGCCCACTGTGAGGAAACGATATTTCATTTGAGTCGCACAACTCATAAATCTACCGGCTAGATGGCTGGCTGGACTTCAACCTGGGGAAAAAGGCCAGGATGGAAATGGATGAGCGACCGCAGTAAGCAATCGTTAGACTGACAAACAGACATCAACATCAGCCACAGGCAACAACAATAACAACCAGTGAAAGCAACAAGAAGAAGAGAGAAAAGAGAAGAAACATCAACGACGGGCGGCAAAATCAATATTTTCATCCGAATGAAAAATGACCTGCAGCGTGTCGGAGCAGTTGTCCAAAATGGACAGCTACAAAACCACTTTTAGCCGGGCTTTAAGCCAATGGCCATTTGAATGGACAGACAATCTGACGGATAGCTACAGCTTAAGTGATTAGCTTTAACAACTTGGGTTTGGCACAAAATTAAGGCAACTCGACTCGACTAGAATCGACTCGAGTTGAGCTCGCAAATTTGCAAACGTCGCATAATTGATTAAACATTGAAAACGAATGACTTAATCAAGTGCGTGCCACGTGGCGTATACACAATGCCAACAAAAATAGGCAACTCGAAAGATGCCAATGAAGCACACACAGTCGTCCTGATGAACCGGATGATGAAGCTATATGCTCATCATGATGATGATGATGATGATGATGAACAATAACAACAACAATAGCCAAAGCAACAACAAATAAAGCCAAAAGAAAAACAAAGACACCAATCAGCAGCAAAAACGGCTCAGGCAAAAATAGAAGACACAGTAGCATCTTTATAGTATAGCAGATACATATATGTATATTCGATAATTCAATCAAGAGTTGCTAAACTTTGCCAGGTAGCTTGTGATGAGTACAAAACACTTTAATTTAAAACAGTCTTTAAGGTAGAAAGATAGAGTATATAAGCGGATCTTAGTATCTATTAGAAACGATATCAAATTAAATCTCATCCATCTTCTCCCAAGCTTTCAACTTTCTCGCTACACAATTCAGGCTTTACTGTAGATGAAGATGAAAAAATAAATTAATATTATGAATTATATGTCTTTCTTTAACCTAATAAATTTCATATTTTGTTAAAAACTAAGTAAAAGTCATTAATTAAATGTCATCGTCAATTAAATTTGTTAATAAAGCAGAGTTGATATATTTATCATGCTATATCACAACATTTCTAGCAGAGAGTGTATATTTGCTTCGATATATTGAATATATGCTATGTGGCTGCTATTTTCAGTCTTCTATTGTTGTTGTTGTTTTTGTTGTTGTTATTATTGTTGTTATTTCGCTTATTCTTAGTTTTTGTTGTAGGCACTCAGCTACGTGACACTGACATGGATTTTCAAGTTGTTTGTCGTGTGTGCAAAGGCGAAAGTGTATGTGTGTGTGAGTGTGTGTTATTGCCTGCGGATGTCCTCTCAGTGTTGTACAAATGGCTCGTGCTGCTTAGGCTCATCCTTCCCCTACTTTCCCAATCCCCTCCCCATCCCTTTCTTACAGTGCCTAAAACCTACTTGCACTTTGTCAATTCGTAAATCTTTTTATACGCCATTCTTTAGGGCGAGTGTCGCTGTTGCCATCATCATCAAAGGCAACAACTTTACAAAACTAACTCGACAAATGTTGAGACAGCAGCTGTAGGCAGTCCCCCTTTCTCCCTCTATATACCCCTCTGGGTCTCATCCTACAAACATTTGACAATTGTGCAAGTTAACTTTGATGAATTCAATTATTCGAGCACGACATCGCTTGCCATCTCTTTCACTGCGTAAGTATACCCCCATTTGCCATCTCTTTCAGCACGTGTTTGTCTTTGCTGTCGTTCAATGAGTTTATTGTCGTCGTGCTTTGGAAGGAATTGAAATTCCCCCATGGGTTGTACCCCATCCTAACCCTTGAACACACATCCTTGTGCGTCGTCTCCTGTGTCTCAATCTATAAAGTGGATTTATTTTGCCGAAATCGAAAGTTGACTTCTTCGTGTGACACGTTTCCCCTCTCAAACACTCTTCCTTCTTCCAAATCCCAACTAAGCTTTCTTGTCGTAAAAATTGGTGCGTGTTATGGCTGTGTGTGGGTATACGAGTGTGTGTGTGTGTGTAACATTAAAGGATTTATCAATTTACGCAACGAAACTTAGGCAAGTCACCAGATTTGTGCCTTATTATAGTTGTTCACAGCAAGTGATTGATTAAACTGTTGACTTTGCAAAGAATTTGTCGGGATCACTTTTCTCTGTTCTACTCTGGGGAAACAACGGCAAGAAGTGAATGTGGTGCATACAACAAATCAGTTGAAAATGTGTTACAATGACTAAGAAGAAAAGCATTGCAGAATAAAAAATATCTTGACATATCTTAGGAAACAAAAAAGAGTTTCATACTGAGGGGAGACTCCGTTAATCTCACAAAATTGAAAATATTCCTAATAATTTTTAATTCTTAATTGAAGAAAGTTAATCAAAATGGGATTTCGCTTGGAAATCGGTTCAACATCTTGTATTTATAAGTTTGCAACTTTTGACCTATGACAAATCTGCTTTTATTAGAGCCCAGAGATCTCAACTACACTTGGAAGAAATGGGCTATAATAATAAATATTTAAAATAAACAAAAATATTTAATAGCACACACATCATATATTTACTAGGAATTAACAAATCATAGCTTACATTTTGGTATGACAATTTACTTGCTATAAATAAAGTTCGAATTAAGAGGATTAGGAGATAATCCTTAAAGGATGGAACTTGAAAAAAAGGCTATCGGCAGAAAGAGACAAGTTGTTTGGATTGTCACGTTTTCTATTTATTATTTATATTTTTTTCATATTTTTTTTTGCAGCGGCTGCAATTGAAATTTGTGTGTGATTTGATTATTTGCCTGCAGCGTTCTGATTTATTTATTAAATAATGTATTGTGTATACACACACACATTCACACACACGCATACAGCTGTCGTTTTCTACAAAATAAATTGATTTCAGCTTTCAACATTAATTTAATAGTTGTTATTATTGTAGTTGTTGTTATTACTTTCCCCTTGGTAAGCGATCAACTCTGACTGCTTTTATGATTATTACAATTGGTTGTTGCACTTGTTGTTGTCACTGTTATTATTGATGTTGATGTTGTTGTTGTCGTTGCAGTAGTTGTTGTCGTTGTTTGGTTACATTTGTAATTTCTCGTTGTATGCAATATATGAAATCGTTTAATTACAATTGAATCGGTTTATGCATTTCTGTGGTCATTTGCATCGCATTCAGAATCCTGCAGGCGATGCTGAAATCCAACTGATGTCAAGTGCCAATTTTTGGGGTTTTTCGAGTAACTGCAGTGAAATTCTTTAAAGTGTTGACCCATAAAATGTCAAGTGGACCGCAACTAAAGCCTCATAAATCAGTTGGCCATAATCGTTATCGTTTATCTTTATCGCTGGCCAACTTGCAATTGCATTCCATTTTCAATTTTAATGCATTTTTACTGTTAATAATAATGCATTTAATATTCAAAATTGTTTGCTCTTGTTTCTGTTATTTAACTGGTTTTCTATTTGTTCGCTTGTTTTCCCGTTGGCCGAATTTGTCTTTTTGACCATTTTGTTACCACTCATAACATGCGACTAACTGAAGTTGGTGAAAACCGCAAAAAAGCCATTTTTCTCTTTTCATTTGCACTTTGCGCTCGTTTATATTTTGTATTTGAATTTCGAATTTTAGATTGTGCCATTAGAATATTGAGTTATTTAGTTATTTAGATGCCATAATGTGACCATGGACGACAAAAACGATGAAAAGTGAGAGCAAATGCAGAACAAATTGACTTTAAAAGTATTTAACATTTAAAGAATGGAATAAATTGATAATGAAAGTCAACTTAAAAGTGAAATAAAATATATTCGAAAGAATCAAGGACAGAAAAAAGCATGACATGCTTGAAGAGGGAAAACTTATAAAAATATCTAAATGAATGAAAGTATCTAATAATTAAATAAAGTGTTAACTGACAATGAGTAAGAGTTGAGTTAACATTACAATTTAATACAATAAATATAAATGTGAGAAAAAGCAGATTAAGTTATCTTACTAATAAAAAATAAAATAAATAAATAAAGGAAAGTATCAATAAAGAAAAACTGTTTGAAATATTTTAGAAAAACCAGCTAACGATCAATTTCACTAAGCATAAGATAGTTTAAAGCTTTAGCATACGCTTCTAGCATTGACTTGTTTCATAGTTGAACTTAAAGCGTTGAATATAGACATCTGAATAATTCCCCAGAGTTCTTAGTTGGGCAATTAAATTGAAATTTATAATTTATAAGCTGCTAATTTAACGGCTGGCTGCACTGAGCACAGCAGTCACAACAACAATAACAATTGATATGCTGAATTAATGACAAGTAACAGGATAATGATTTCAGCACGAACTCAGACAACAACAACGCACCAGAAAGGACAGAAAGGACAGAAAGGCCAATAGAAGTTGATGCAGACTCAGAAACAGATGACTGGCCTGATCCTTTGCCAAGAGCCAGAGCACATTTATAGATTATTTGATTTAAACATTTGTTGACACAGCTCCAATGTCCTGGACACGAAATGTAAATATGCCATCCCGCACTCCCTTTATCATCAATCTCAACTTCTGCAATCTGTTAATATTTAGTCAAAAATTTGCAATGTACAAATGCATTCGTTTGTTTGACTTTATAAATAAGTAAAATTATTTTGCAAATTCTATTTGATTATGTGCAATTTATAATTGAGGCTCATCCTTTTAGTGGATCACGTGCGTGAAGCTCAGCTGCAGCTGCTGATGTTGTTGCTGCTGCTTGTCCTGCTGTCAGGACATGATTTTCATATCACATTTGAATTTAGATTCTGATTTGTGTGTTTGCCATGCGTAATTGCGCATCGGAAGTGCCATTTCCATTGCCATTAATGATGCTTTCTCTGCGTGTTTGCTTGCTTTTGACCAGCTCAATAGTGTGAGTCAATAGACTAGCGCCATCTACTGTCAAGTAGCAGCAACATTAATTCATAGTTTAAGCTCCATTCGCAAAGCTTTTATACTTTTAATGTAGCTTTTACTATGCAAAGCTTTCAATGCGTAAGCTTACACATAATGTCCTTGCCGGAATGAAGGCAAAAGCTCTCATACTCAATCAATCACATACTCCTGAATTTCCATTGTCATTGAGAAAATTCTGTTTCAGTACGCATGCACCGAAACTTTTTCAATTATGAGTCCTTTACGGCCCAAACATGTGTCTGGCCATCAGATGTTTTGCATACCAAGAGAAATGAAGAGAGCAACTTAAACAATGAGAGTGAGAAAAAGAGAGGATGAGTTTGCTTTTCGAGTGCGTAGGCTTGCGTAGAATTCAAATTCGTCAGAAGAATCTACTTAAATTGCAGATACACCTTAGAGAAGAGTTGAAGATGACTTAATTGGAACTTAAGATAACTTTAATGAAATAAAATGATTGTCATTAATTACATAATATAGAATAGATATATTTTCAAACATTCAATTCAATTAAAGGAATAAACCATTTATCAATAAAATAATTCTTTTTGATTTTAAATAGTGGAGTCCTTTTTAATTATAAAAAAACGATTTATATACCTTTATTTAAACAATATTGTTGTCATAAATTTAATGTAATTAATCAATTAAACAAATATAAATTAATATATTAATTAGACTTGCTAGAAATATTTCTTATTACATATTTAAACATATTAAAATATAAATATTTTTAATTTTTATACTTATTCATTCCTATTTTAATTTATGAAATATTTAACATTATAATGTTAAATTAATGTAAATAATATTTAATACTTAGTAAATATAATTGTCACAAACTAGTTTGTCTTTAACTTTAACATACTTAGTATAAAATTAACTCAATTACAAAGCTCTTTTCAGTCAACAACTTTGATTTTAAATGATTAGAAAAGCTCACATAACTTAAACACTCTTAGCTTTTGGGTTAAGGATTTCGCGAGCTTGTCTCGCCGCATGCCTATCAAAGTCTACACTCTCTTCGAAAGCTCTTCTCTGCTTTGGTCTACATGGTCGCACCACACCAACCACCCACCCACCCGCTGGCCACCAACACAAAATCGATGCCTGACCCGTTTCGCTCTCTGGCTGGCAAATTGAACCTATGTCTGTGGGCTTTTTCCTCGTAGCTCCTTGACTGTATAGCCCAAAACGCGAATGAACATCGACCGTGGAAGTTGACTGCAAGTACAAAGCGCTGCACTGAAGGTGAATGAATAGAAATGTACAAAATGAAAAATCTACAAATGTGAAGAAAAAATGTTTTGCAAAAGTTCCAAAAACGACAAACTCAGCAAGAATAATTTAAACAAATAATTCATAAACGTGTTTTAATGAAATCAATTAGAATTGTTGAAAAGTATTTGAATTTGTTGGAATTTGAATTATTACATAAAGCAAAAGCCAAACGGAGAGCCTGAAAAGTGTTGTGCGTGTGCGTCTGTCAGTGTGTGTGTGTGTGTGTCTGTCTATGTATGAATGTGTGTGTGTGTGTGTGAGTAGTGGCACGCGCTGGTCCAAAAAGCAGAACATTTTTTGTGTATCAGAATTTTTGGCGTTGCCTAAGCAAAGTGGAAAAATTTGCAACAATAATTTGATGATGGAAAATACGATAAAGTGTAAAAATGATTTGAGAAATTTGTGAAAAGCTTTTGTGCAATGAAATTGAATTGAAAGTGAAAACGAAAATGAAAATGCGTGCTCGTGATGTGCATGCCTCAAATATTGATTTTTCCACATGATTTTACGCGTCGTGACCCACTGAGAAAATTCTGCAGACCGCAAGAAAATTAATACATTTTCTTAAAGAAAAAATTTTTGAAAATTATTATTCAAATAAATATTTAAACAACATGAAAACCGAGTATTGCACAAGCTACGATGTGTGTGTGCGTGCGTGTGTGTGTGTGTGTGATTTTGAAGAGAAAAGCTCATAAAAAGAATACGGCTCTAAGAAAATCTCTATCCTGAATTTGCTTTCAACGACGTCTTCGTGCCCAGCAGCAGCAGCAGCAAAAGCGAATTTTCCCCTTCCCCTTAATCAAGCTAACACACACACACGCACACTCTCACACACATACACTGTGACATACACCCACACACTCTCACTCAGCGAGATTCGCTCTATCAATATTTACGCATACCATTGTATTTTTATATTACGTATACGCTCTGTTTTCGGTATTCGCTCTCGCTGCTGTTCGCTGTCTCTCTTCCCCAACACTCTCTCTCACACTTTTCTGCACTCTCCCTCCTCTCTCTCTCTCTCTCTCGGTTTATTTGCTGTTTGCATTGCGCGTCTCGTCTGGCATAATATACACAAAAATACATTAAACCACGCGTTCAACAAAAAAACATTCGCATTTGCTAATCGTTTGTCGTTAATTATTAAATGCTAATCGTTTATCGTTAATCGTTAATCGCTTATCGATTGCAGAAGTGTTCGAAATACATGTGAGACTAGAGCTAAACAAAGGCCTCACTAGCCAAAGCAGCACAACACACACACATATATATAATCAGCCCCCTCTTCACATCATCCACACGATTCGTCGTCGCCGTCGTTTACCAGCAGCCCGAGCCTGAGACCATCTTGAGCCTTCCGTTGTCCTCCTGCCGGATTAAATCAACGTCAAACTGCTGCTCAACAAATATAATAACTAACAACAACTATAGCAATAACAACAAACTAAAATAAAAACAATAACTATAAACGTTGGCAACATTAACTGAATAAAAGGTAAGCTGACTTTGCACTGCATATGATATACATAAATTGTTTAATAATTAGGATACTAATTTTATCTATAATAAAAAAGAATATAATATAGTATAAGTATTTATATTTATGCATAGTTATTCCTACAGTTTGTTGCATACTTTTTTGGGCATACTAATGGAATTCTTTAAAATGAATTCCAAAATATTAACATATGTCAATTATATATTTTAATATATTAATTGTTTATTTAATTAATTATTTATTATCTTACTGGCTGAAATACTATATTTTCATATATTTTTTTTAATATTTTTTATTATTAAAACGTTTACGAACAGCTTGCGCATATTATTATTTGTTTTAAGCTGTTATTTCAAGCTAACATATCTTTATAGTAAATAAACAATAAACTAATTATTAAAAGAGATAATTAAGAAAGAGATATAAGAAATACAATAAACTAATGATTAAAAGAGATAGAAACGAAAGAAATTTTAGAAATATTCCCAACTAGTTTCTAATGTTTGTATCATATTGAACTTTATTCATTTTCTTACTATGTATGCTCTTTCTACTTTATTCAAAATAAGTTAATTTAGCTGTTTTATTTAATTATAAATATGATTATATGCTAATATAGGTATTCGTCTAGGTTATTATCAAAGCCCCTTTGAGGCCTATCTCGCAAAATAATTATTCACACTCCGATAAAAAGGCCAAAGCCAAAGTTAATTAAGCATCTCTTTGTGTCCAGGCATTTTGTTAATTAGCTGAGACAAAAACAACATAAAATATGCAGAAAACTAAAGTGTGAGACAGGCGAAACAGACAAGATTAAGGAGTGAAAAAGAAGAACAGGGAGAGAGAAGTAGTTGGCGATAAATGCTCATTTTATTAGCAAGAATTATATGAGAGGTTCCTTGGAAACGACACATAAAAGCCACACATAATTGCCAATAATCAAGTCAGCGATGCGTCTAAAGACAAAATACGCACACACACACACACATAGATAAATAGAGTGTCTTATATACACACATACATCTCACACACCCACACCCACACACACATACACATTTGACCCCGGCACCAAAAAAAATGCTTTTAAATTAAATATTGATATGAGCAAGAGACAAGTGTGTATAGATTTTGGCATGTGTGCGTTGTCTGATTGTATGTGTGTGTGTATGTGTTTGGGTGTGTGTGTGTGGCTGCAACTTTTACAGATTGCACAAAAATAACTGTCTAATGAAATCATAGCAAAAGCAAGCCAACATTTGTGCATTGAAAGCGAAAAGCATAATGATGTGGAAAATTAGTTTTCTTTTCGTAACATCATCACAATAATCATCATCATCATCATCAATAGCCTCATCATCGTCTGGAGAGGAGACTGTTTCTTAACTTGGTTAGGAGTTCGTCTGCCTATTTTTTTTTTGGTCCTTCTTTTTTTTTGAACTTATTTTGTTGCCTTCTCTGGGTTATGTGCGCAGAAAGCGCAGAGAGAGAATGAGAGAGTGTAGTAAAAAACACATGTCACTCTCTGTCACACACTCTCTCGCTTTCTCTCTTACATCCTCTCTCTCACACTCTCTGTCTGTCGTAGTGCGCGCGCTCTTTCAAAAGTTTAACCGTTTCCTGCTCAGAGTCTCTCAAAGTGTGAAGAAGCTTAACAATTAATGGGCTGAGCTTCAATGAGGGTCGTCTTCCTGTTTTCCTGCTTTTTACACCAATTTTTTATTCCTCCCTCTCGAAAATAAAACACTTAATTCCATTTCTATTACATGCCAACGTCATGTTATTATCCCCAGCTCATGTTGTTGTTGTTGCTTTGAGATTAAAGTACACAGGTGAAATCTTTTCTTTTGTCTGCTGCCGAGCTTAATTTGTTTTGACGGTTTGACTGTCAGTTCTTGACGTTGGCCCTGTAATTGTGAGTATCTGTCTATCACTGAGGTTATATTCCATTATCTTCAATGCCCTGCATGTTTTATGAGCCGAAATTATCTTATCGCTAAATGAATTTAACCCTAATCGAAATGTCAACCAATTGTTGCTATTTTTGTGCTGTCAACCAAAACAAAAAACGCGACAACCTTTTACTTTCTCTCTGACAGTTTGCATTCAGCAGAGCTTCGCATAGCTTGTGATTCCATATAAATATTTGAACCCACGCGCACAAAAACAATTCTATTTATAGAAAAAAAAAAGTACATCAAAGGGCACAGGTGCAGGTTACAAAATGATTTCCAACCACAAAGCGGTAAAGCTGAACAATAAATCTTGATTTAGGTAAAGAGAAGTTGTTTCTAACTGAAGAAATGATTATAATATTAATCAATGTATACAATACTTAACAATACTAATAATAATTTAAATTTAATTAACAATTCAACCCTATCACTGTCATTATCTTAAACTTTTGATAAAAGCACAAAAAACTGTCAAATATAAAGTGAACACACCATCAATTCAAATACACTTTTATTAAATCGTTAACTATAACTGACAATTAGATTTATTTACAAATTTGTAAAGACTTGAGCTTAACTCAATCAATCCCATGCTCAATTAACTTTATTTATTTATAGCTCTGATTTAATTTGCAGCTCTTGTTGAATGCGTTAACGGACTTGAAAGCTTTATAGCCAAAACAATAAAACCAATTAGAGAAGTGCTGGCCATATAAAAAAAAACCATGCCAAACTCAGGACAGCTGTTGTCGAACTGAAAACAAAATGCTTTCGTTCCACTTTCATGAAACGACAACTGAAACTGCGTAGTTTTAACACGAATGTCCCAGACAAATTGGCACCAGGCACATCATAAAATCGCGCACACCTGTGTGTGTAGAGAGAGTATAGAGTGTGTGTATAAAGCGAGCGAGAAAACAAACTACAACTAAAAGCACAAAAGTAGAGCTGGCAAAATGACAAAAATTGTTTTGGCGGCGCACAAAAGCATGCTACAATAAAATCCACATGTGTATGTGTGTGAGTTGTGTGTGTGAGTGTAGTTGATGTATACATATACAAATGTGTACTGTATTCTCCTAAAAAAGAATTTAGGAGCTGCAGTTACCCACTTCAAGGCAAACACAAGCAAACTATAAATTCCGTTTCTTTTATGACAGTTTTCTCGCATTTTCCTCGCATTTTTCTCAACAGTTTTCCTCAACAGTTTTCCTACTTCATTTGCACAAAGCTTTGCCCTGTTTTATGGCAATCATTATTTAGCTTGTGATTTTCGGCATTAATAAAATATCACGTACGAAATGTGCCAAATTTGTGTTTTGGCCTCTTCATTTTCATTCTCTTCTTTATTTCTATTTTTTTGGCACTTTTCTAGGGAAATCTTTTTTTTATTTTACTTCATTTTATTGTTCTTGTCATTGCATTAATATTTTATGTGTGGTCAAAATGAGGCTGAGCGTAAGTTGACTGGCAAAGCTGGGTTAAGAGATACCCTGCAAGCAGATGTTTATTGTTTTAAATGATTTTTTGACAGTGAATGCAAGTTCTAATATTTGCCTTTGAATTTCGTGTGGACTAATATCTAAAATCTGTACGATACTTTATATTTGAGAGGTATTTCACAAACATTTTAGGTTTAAGAGGTATCTGTTAGTGTAGATCTTTAATTTCGTGGCTTTAATCTATAGATCATTTAAAATTCACGTGCTTCTACCGACAGAGCGACACCTCTTTACGTTTATTTCTCTTCCGCTCAGTCAATTGAAATGCCTTTGTCTCAATTCATCAACCAAACTCAATTTCCGTCGGAAAACTCACTTAACCCAACATCTGACACCATCAGAAACCTCTTCACCCCCCCCCCTTCATTTTCTTCCCTATGTCATCTCCTCCAATCTTTCACCCCACTCTTCTTAGGCTTCCCACTGAGTGCTAAGAGCTCTTGGCTCCTGCTTGTTGTCGAGCTTCGAGGCTCAAATAGACTTTGCATTTAAATTTATTGATTTGTGCAAAAATGTCGTCAAGAGCAGCTTGCCGCAGTGTCCCCTAGAGGGCGCCACAAGGGCCGTCGACGCAGCTGCTTATGGGGCGTGGTCAGGGTAAATGCCAAGTATCTTAGCCAGCTTTTGCCAATGGCTTAAGTAAAGAATATTTTGGCTAAAAAGTAAATAACTGCGACTTATATGCCAGGCACATCGCTTGCCACGCCCACACGCCCATCGACACTCGCAACACACACACAAACAAACTTGTTCAGCATAAACAAGGCATTTGTATTTAAATTTTGCTCACATTTTCTTTTACATTTAAAATTCACCAAGTTGCTTCAGAGTATTTGCATTGGTATGGGTGTGTTTTTGATATTGTATGTGGGTGTGTGTGAGTGTGAGAGTGTATGTGGGTGTGTGTATAGTTTAGCATTACCTTTGACGTCATTTGGTGTGCAAACAAGCCATAACCACAAGCACAGTTAGCAGCAATTTGTAGTCCGCTTTTGGCTTCAAAATTACGCATACGACATGTTGCCCAAGGCAATTCAAAGCCAAGCGAATTTAAAACAACTTTATGAATTGAATGCAGAGTAAAGCTGCTCAGCTTATTAACAGCTGGAAGTTAGCAAAATTATGAGTATACCCTAAAGCCATAAATTAACAAAATTAAGTTTAATGAAGTTTTAGAAAGGTTTCCGATTTTACACACTTAAGACTTGAACTTTAGACAAACTTCTTTCCACAATTTAAGCTGCAACTAATTAAATATTCTTTATAAATAATAGGGCAGCTTTTATTGCGTCCCATTTCATGTTTTAATTGGGCAATTATTTTGGGTTTAGTCTTCGAGTTTGCCCTTCTTGGAGTTCAGCTTATTGTCAATCAAAGAAATATAAGAAAAAATTAATGAAAATGCCAGCATAAGGAATAAAGGTCAAAGGATGTCTGTATACGAAGTATGTATATGAAATATTTTATTAAAGGGTCGCCAAGTGGGATTAAAGTAAATAAAATTCTTTGTCGTTGTTGTTGTTTGTTGGGGGAAATAAAATGTGTTTAATTAAAAATGAGATGCAAAGAAAAGCGAGAGCCACAACAAAGGCGAAGGATAACAATAAGGAATAACAAAACAACAGATGAATAAAGAGAGTGGGGGAAGTGCGGTATCCATATTAATGAATTAAATTAGAAAAAAGAATAAAACAGCAAGTGAGAGTGATCGACTAAGAGATACTATGGATTCGACTCAACTAAAGATTTGTTTGTATATTATTTAAAATCTCTTTTTGTGGAACAATCGTTTCAATTTGTAAATTTATCTTTATTATATATAACAAGATTTTCAAGGACAAATATCTTTTAATGGATCGCAGATGCATCTAGCAACCTGTCAAATACATTTAGACACACTTTTAATACCCTTTGCGTTCATATTCTATTCGCACAGGGTATAAAAAAGGAGCAAATGCTGCTTAAAGGAGATTGCAGTGGAGAGAGTATTAGTAGCGAGGGTGTTTGTTTGTGTGCGTGTGTCCTTGGCATGCTAACCGCAAGTACTTTTACTTGGAAATAGCCGAGCAATTGTTGACACCCTCAACGCATTTGTAGTGTTTCCAAGGATATTCAGCCTGAGCTAAATTGCCAACGACGTTTGTAGGATTTCTCTACAGCAACTGTTATTGTAGTATCTATTTTTAAATGATGACAGCGCAATTGGAAGCAATACTACATGCTTATCAGTAGCAAGAAAAAAAGTCATTTAGCAAGGGATTAAAGACAAAAGTAGCCATATTTCTGTAGAAAATAAAAATCTATTTATTGAAATCAAAGTTGTGATAGGCTTCTCTTTAATAACAATAAGGACAAGTAAATTTCCTATTAACTTAACAAATCTCCATTCTCATCAGTAGCAAACATGAAAAAAAGTGTGTTCAGAGCAGCAGACTCTCAACGTTATAGTTTTGACTTATATTAATTTAATTGCTTTGCTTTTAATTTTGTCACTCGTTAACGTAATCTGACTCATCTTACAGTATCTTCTCGAACCTCACATATTGCACACACATAGCTCGCAAATAAAACCCATTACACTTTTGAAACGCCGTAAAACTCAGTCACTAACTTGTCGTTAAACAGTACAGTATCTTCTCGAACTTCACATATTGCACACACATAGCTCGCAAATAAAACCCATTACACTTTTGAAACGCCGTAAAACTCAGTCACTAACTTATCGTTAAACATTCGCAATAAAAGCTCAGTAGCCGCGAAAAAACAGCTTAAAGGCAAACTAATCTCTATATAAATAGACTATAAAAATCAATTACTGTAAAGAGAAACGTATCCTACCTAAATAAAAATAAAGTTATGAAACGGAGCTATAATAACTTTAAGATGCAAGCCATTTATTAATCGGATTTCAATTTATTCAGCTCTAAGTGAATTCAATCCGCAAATTTAGGCAGAAATAAAACTGAAAGATGCCGGACTCATTTCGCCTTAACCTTAAAAGTCCATAGGCTTATCGGTCGCAAAAAGTAATTAAAGATTTAAGTCAAAAGTCATGTAGATTAAGGTCAAAATAATCATATTAATATTGAGTATTAGTGTCAATTCATTTTATAGTTACAATTATTTAGAAAAGAAGCACTTGCTAGCATTCAATTAAATATTGATTAAATGAGCTTTAAAATATATAATTTCAAAAGTGATTTTAAATTTAATTATCAATTAGGTTATAAACTGATTAATTCATAAAATATGAATAATGAAAATATATCCAATTTTTATATATTCTTATAAAAGAATAATGTTATCAAAGGAGTAAATAAAAATGTTGATTAAGACTTAATTTATCATGATATGAAAGTTTAACATCCTAAAGTATATTATTTAAAATAAACGCAAGCTAAATACTTTAATTAATTCAAAATTAATAAAGCTTTTATCCATATCTATTTTAGCTCTAACCACAGTGCAAAATGGCACCAAATTCAAATCCTGAAACGGAGCCAGAGCCAGCGCCTGTGTCAGGTGCTGAGCCAGCTGCCGAATTGGATGCGGCCAATCAAAAATTGGAAGAAACGACACATCACTCCAAGTTTCGGGAACTGGATCTGAAGGAGCAGCAAGCACAAGCTGCCGCAGCTGAAAGTCAGAGAATCGCACAAGTGGAAATAACAACAACAATAAAAACGACAACAGAGGTTGAGGGTAAGTCAACAAATATACCTTATAGTTACATAGATTATATATTTTTAAATATATAATTATATACTTTATAGAAACTTCCACCTCTGTGCCGGTGATCAAAAAGATTGAGAATCTAGGCGAAAAGGTAACTGAGGAGATTGCTGGACGGACAGGTTTACCAACATGGGCCGTTGTCGCGATTATAATACTCGTATTCCTGGTCGTCTTTGGTATAATATTCTTTTGTGTGCGAAGATTCCTTAAGAAGCGAAGAACCAAAGATGGTAAGGGTAAGAAGGGTGTCGATATGAAATCGGTACAGTTATTGGGATCGGCATACAAAGAGAAAGTAAGTATCTGAAATGCCATCAAATCTTAGTAGTTATTGGGTTCTGGTATGCCATAGGTTCAGCCTGATATGGAGGAACTCACCGAAAATGCCGAAGAAGGCGATGAAGAGGACAAACAGAGCGAACAAAAGCTGGGGCGACTCAACTTTAAGGTGAGCTATCAATTTTCTAACAACTTCTAGCAAAGTCCCAAACCCAAGCTCAACTTTTGCAAATGTCCTGCAAAACACAATAACTTAACTAATCCCAAATACTAACTAACCTAATACTAGATACAGATACTAGATAAAATTGTCAATGCACTGTCGTAATTGTCGTTCTAATACAAAGGAAACACCAAGTCAAGTCGAGTACAATTGAAAGTGGCAGTAATACTATATGTACCTAAAACTTAGCATACTTTTAACAACTTTAACTTTATCACTTGCTCACAACAATTACAGTAATTTCCATAATAATGTCACAAAACTAATTTAATAGTTTCATAACACATTTGTAATATACAATGAAATTTTAAATACTTTTCAATAGCTTTTATTTAATAACATCAGAAGCTCGTTGAACATTAACTGAAAACTACTTTAAAGGGAAAGCATTTGTCGAGCTTTTAGCTTAAAAAGTGTCTAGATTTCAGTTCAATCCGAATTGAAGCTTCAATGTGCTTTTTAAAAATATCGTAAAAAATTTTCTTTATAAATTTATGTAAGTCATAGACCTAACTATGGCTTTAATGTGCTTCCGAACGAGCTTTTGTTAAGCGAAATCACAAATTAATTATAGAGAAAAAGACTACTTAAAAGGACTCCAACTTTAAGTTTATCTAGAACCTACCTAAATCTTTATATGCCTTCAAAATGTAAAAGCTATTGAAAAGTGCATTATAAATATAATTGCTATTTGAAATACTTTCTTTGAATCCGTTGAAAACACTCACTAAATTAGAATGCAGCACACAAAAGTCCATAACATATTTTCAGCTCTTAAAATTATAAAAATACTCTTGACTAATATAATTTATTCTGTGCTCTTTTTTATCTTTTTTATGGGAACAAATACCGCAATTTGCGGATATTATTCTATAATGTTTATATTGCAGCTTGAATACGACTTCAATTCGAACAGCTTGGCCGTAACTGTAATACAGGCCGAGGAGCTGCCCGCCCTTGATATGGGCGGTACTTCGGATCCCTATGTGAAGGTCTATCTGTTGCCCGATAAGAAAAAGAAATTCGAGACAAAGGTACACCGTAAAACCCTCAGTCCGGTCTTCAATGAAACATTCACATTCAAGGTAAGCATAATTTGATATTGAAAGGAAGTTCCGACTTTAACGGCTGTGTGAGTTACACTCTACAGAGTTTACCATATGCCGATGCCATGAATAAGACGCTCGTATTTGCCATCTTTGACTTTGATCGATTCTCGAAACACGACCAAATTGGTGAAGTTAAGGTTCCACTCTGTACCATCGATTTGGCGCAAACTATTGAGGAATGGCGTGATCTGATCAGCGTTGAGGGTGAAGGCGGACAGGTATGTAGAGATTGGACCATGACAACTATACAATCTATATATATAAAAATCAATTTGTTTGTTACATTTTACGTTCATTTCTTTTTCGTAACTTTATTTTTGAAATGGGGACCATGGGCGGGTATTTTCCTCGATGGTGTTTCCACTCTATATGTAACATGTACTTAACAAAACCTAAATGTGCCTCTAAGTGTCAAGTTTATTTGATTTTCATTTTCCGTTTATCGTTTATCGTTTGTCGTTTACTTCAACTTTGTGACCAAAAAGAAACAACAATAACATCAACAATTACAACAAGATGATAAAAACAACAACAACTGTTGCTTATAATTTGAATATGTTTAGATTCATTTGAGTTGTACCACAAACTACAGTAATAAACAGAAACAGAAAAACTCAAAGCGTGTTGACTTGTGTAACTTATACTAAAGTATTCCCATTATGATACCGAATAAACAGAAATTGTGTGTTTTGTGTGTATGTAATTCACATTTCCATAAAATAAAAAAAAAACAAACCATAGAATAAAAAACCAAAAGACCAACTTTAATGTTTGCTTTTGCGTATCGCTCTCTTTCTATCTTACTCTCTACTTATCTATCTCTGTCACTCTCTCTCTCTCTATCTCTATGTCCAAAGTAAAAGTATATATATATCCCCCAAAATCTCACTCTCTGTCCCAGAGTACAACAGAAACAAAGAACAACAAAAGATAACAAATAACAATAACAATTTAAACTGCGTTAAACAGACAAGCAAAAGTGCAAAACTTTTATTCAACTTTCAAACACACCCAGTTCAAAATGCAAATATAAATAATAAAACCATTTAACAAGTATAAATATATTATACATTCGACTTGCAACAATACAAGTTCTGACAATTTTTCATCAACTTTTTCTTTACTTGGAAAAGTTGATGGAAAATTTTATTTAACGAAAACAACACTGAAACAACGGAATTTGATTTCTTTGCACATTCTTCTATAACTTCTATAAGACTTTATAATTTTTGTTTAAACTTTAACCTACACAAAGTACAACAAAATACAAACTGAAATATATAAACTCTTCAATTTCTCTTTCTCCAATTCCCTCCCCCCAAAAAAAAAAACAAACAACAATTGTTTTCAATACATACATAAATATATAATACAAAATAAAACTCTTGTTTTCTTGAACTTTTGTAGAAGGTAAATACAATGAAAAAATACTTAAAAGTTTATCCAAAAAAAAAGAAATTATCAAAAAAAAAAAAAACAAATACATAAAACACTTTTTGCATACTTGATTTGTTATAATCCTTCTTTTGTTTCCTATATACTATGTACTACTTGCTCTGTCTCTTTGATCTGTCGCTCTCTTGTAAACACACCCAACATTTCAATATATCAATATACCAATAAACACAGACACTGTAAACTGCTAACTCAACCTATGTATTTGTAACTGTATCCCAAGATAATCAATCTTCAACTATATCTATATATAAATATATATATCCATAACACTTCTCAACCTTCTCTTGTTATGTCTTCATCTTTTCTCGCATCATTAATATTGTAGTTGAATTTTTGCTATTAATTTTAAGAATTTATTGACTGAACTTTAAGCATTTTCACAATGCAAATAATCACACTGCAATATTATTTTGTTGAGAAAATTTGTGACATAAGAAATAAATAGAAATTAAAATCAGAGACAATCAATCAATCAGCATGTCCCTTGACCTACAAAATGTTGTAGGATATTAAGGATTTTTGTTTATAAATTTCCCATGCTGCAACCTTAGGCACAAATTTCCCACTCAACAACGCACACTTTCCACCGTCTGCTGTATACACATACAAACACATTTATACACACAATACTTTCCCTAATTTTTGCACTTTGATATGAGCCTTTTAAAGGCCTTCAAAAACTAAGTTCTTTCTCAAAGTAGAAACCAACTTTTGCACTCGCATTTAAAATGAAACAAATTGAATTAATTTTTTAAATGAATGCAAAGCAAAAACTTTTAGAGAATATACAAACACACACACTCACACGCACACACACTTACAGATACAACAACACGCACACAAATACAGAACACAGAATTTGGCCTGAAAATGCAAAAATATAAATTGAACTAACTTAGAATCTCTTTGGATTACCGAAGATTTAATACCCTTGCAGTGAATGTTCTCCAAAAAGGATCTTTCGATGCCACCCCAAAAAGTATGCTGAGATTTTTTATTGATTCGATGTCAAAGTGGAATTTAAAACAGTCCAAAAGTGCTCCGCTTTTTGTGAGACAAATCCTATGTCTACCTTTGAAAATGTCTTCAACATTTTAAAACTACATCAAAAAAATATGTATACATTTTACTAAATATTAAATATGCGAATTTTAAACAGATGGGTAACAAAAGTTGTACATGTTTTTAACACAAGTGACGAAAGGGAAACGCACTCAACTGCAAAGGTATATCAGACACACTATGTATAATAAACTTTTTAATCAACATAATTAACAATTAGATTAGCAAGCGAAACAGCTCAAATACATAATCTTATATATATTGATATACCAAGAAACCAATCTGCATGTTTTTGCTTAAAAAACCTATACTCTTCCGACTATATATACTCTAAAAAGACTAAGTAATAGTAAATACACAAACACAAAGATACAGACACCGACACCGACACACACCTACAAATGCGAACAACTTGTACACAAAACAAATTCGTTGAAGCAAAACATTTTCTTTTTTCAAATTTGCCAAAACTTATTGAAATTCTAATGGAACTGCAATTGAAAAATCTTTAATATGCTCTTCATTTTTCTCTTTAATTATTTTTGAACGTATCGCTAATAAAATCAAAATAAAAACAAACCAATCTATACAATCGTGTCTCAAAATTCACCAAATTGATACTCAAAAAAAAAAAAAAACAAATCAAAAACTCTACTCTACTTGAACAAAAATTTGACTTATATCGATATCGATAAACGACATCTGGAACTATAATTGAATTGCCTGGAAACATGTAAGTATCGATACTCTCCTTGGGAGAAAATTCATAATTATATCGTTATTTGCTTTGGTTGTTGTCCTCATAAATGTGTTCAAGTTATTTTCGTTGTGTTTGTGTTTCGTTCGTTAAAATGAAAATAAAAAATAAAAACAACAAAAAATGAGATACAAATTAAGAGATAAATTTTATTTTTATAAAGAAATACTGTAATAATGCTTCTTTCGTGTTTCGATTAAAAAAATAAAGAAATTAATCAAATATATGTATACATATATATTTTTTATGTTCCTTAAATGTGTCGCTGTCTCGACCGATAATGCAGTTATATATATAAATACTTTATGATTTGCTACTTGTTTGTGTGCTGTAATGTTTAAGCAGAGCTTCGATGACAGTCAAAAACAAATGAAAACAAATGATCAACAACTTATGATTTAATCTCTATTATTTCTATAGTTTATTTTTTGATAATTTATTCAGTTAATTTTTATCGATAGTTTTATTTTATATTTATTTTATATTACGGTCAGCATAAACATTCACCCAACATTTCGACATTCAAAGTCTTGAGACATTTTTGAAAGCCCATGAAAAAAAAAGCGAAACAACTTTCAATTCAAACTCAATAACTCAAATTCCAAACTCAAAATCAAAAAAAAGTAGCGGTAAGTGACTACTCAAAAACTCTCTCTCTCTTCCTCTCTCTATCTCTCTTGCTAACTCTCTCTCTCTCTCACTCTGTTACGCTCGCTCGCTCGCTGGCTCTCTCTATATAAGATTGTTTTTTTTTTTAATAATAATACTCAAAAAGAACACACGTTTTATATAGTAAAACTTAGTTAATATTCTAACAAAAACAAATCCCGGGTTAGTTTGTACAAATTGCTGGCTTTGGATAAGTGTATTAAGCAATTGGCAATCGATTAGTGTACAACCGATATCGATAACAGAATCGATAAACGAAAACCGAAAAACCCCCTTTTTATACACCAAAACAAATGCAAGTGGTTCCAGCCAACCAAGGGTTTTATATAATGTTATACAATTATAATATATATAACATATATTTAGCTAATGCATTAGATAGTGCAACGTTTATCAAATTGTAATATACATATTAACTATTCTTACTCGAACTCTGTAATGCCTTTCATGTACATATACATAAATATAATACTCGCTCGTTATCTCTCTGTCTGTCTAACTAATCTCTATATCTCTAAACTTTTTTGATTTCCTTACTTTTTGAGGCCTTGCGCCCATATAGTTTTCCAAGGAACTTAGTCCAAACTGTATATATAAAATATATAATATTTAAGAATCGGTCAATCTCCAAATACTTTCTTTCTACTTCTCTCTCAATCTCATAATCTTTCATTTTTGCTTATATTTGAATATATCGATTTTGAGCTGGGTGTTATCATATAAAATATAACCATAGTACTTGTAAATCTTTACTATAAACTGTAAGTTTGTGTCTGGAATCCCTGTTGACAAACTAAGTACAAACTACAATAAAACAAATAAACAAACAACAACAAAAAACAAAACAAACAACAACACGCAAACAAAATGTCAATAAGTTTGTTTTGTTTGTTTAGGTTTGGTTCTTAATCGACTTCTTTTGAGTTCAACTTACATAATATACACCAAATATATATAGCTATCTATATATATATATATACACTTAACAAAATCGAAGCTCTAAGACGTGCAGTAAATGTGTTTCCATGTACTTATTTCGTTCTGTGTCAATAATTCAACCAATTACAAACTACTAAAGTAAATGTTATCATACTCTTCGTATACCGTAAATCGTAAACTGTATTCCGTACACCCTTCCCTTGTTAAACAAATATGTAACGTATATGATATACAATATACTATTTGAGTTTATCTTTATTTCGTGTGTATTCAGTGAGAAACTTAATTAACTTGTGTATCCTTGTTTATTATACTAAATATATCGTATTACTATATATCGTATTGTAAGCCACCTTTTTGGTTATGGTTAAGAGTTTGACAATTCAGCGAACAGTTTCTTTAAAGAAAAGAATTCTGCAACTGAACTAGGACACAAATTATATTTATTTTTAATGCGATTTCATTATTGTTTGTATGATGATGATGATGTTTGATGGTTTTCCAACCTTAATCTATACTATATGCAAGGTTGCTAGACTATTTAAGATATTCTTTGGCTCGAACTACACATCAAGATATAAATTCGGTTCGCGGTTCGAGCCTTGGTTCAATTCAAGATACCCAAATAATATGATTTTTTCAACTGTTTCAAATTTTTTCTTGATCTCAAATTTATTGTCCATTTTCGAAATTAAACTATTGCATTTTTTATATTTCAAAACTAATATTTTTAGTGGTTCAAAATCTCAAACCAAACTGGTTTTGAGTTGCTCGGTTCAGAGCCGGATTGTCACATTGATTTTAAATAAAATCTCCCAGTTTTTAAATTGTTTCTAGAGCATTCCGGAAATAGTTAAAGATATTTAAATATATAGTTACACATCTTTAACTGTAACAACCAAACTGACTATTTCCATATTATGCTGAAAGATATATAATATCTTGACGTAACCCAGTCTACACTAGCTGTCTGACTCTAGCTATTGTAGAGCATTTGAAGCAATCCTTGACCCAACTGCGATATATAAAAACTGATTAAATGTAATTCTTTAGACTTTATGTAAAGTGTTAGATGTTGTAATCCGCTTTGAGTTGTAACTTTAGCACTAATCCACTGGAATTTTCTTTTAAATCTATGTCGAATTTCCACAGGAAAAGCTTGGTGACATTTGCTTCTCGCTGCGTTATGTGCCGACCGCCGGAAAACTAACAGTTGTCATACTCGAGGCCAAGAACTTGAAGAAAATGGACGTCGGTGGATTGTCTGGTAATATAGCGTGCTACCAAAGCGTTGTCAAAGTGCAAAGAATGACTCAATTAAGTTTAAAGAGTCCAATTGCATTATTGGCAACGCTTAAATGTCTATGCTTATAGTATATGTTTAATACATTTATAGCCAAGTGTATATGGTTTTTGTTATTGCTTTGCGTATAATTTGTTAATTGATTTGAATTTTTGATTTAATTTTTATTATTAAGATCTACGAAGAATGAAATGCAAACGCCAAGGCAACGTTTGCAGAGAGCAAAATACTCGTATTCCAATTTTATTCCCAATTACTTTTTGACCAAACTTTTTTTCAATTTTCAATCTATCAACCAAACTTTCAACTTTTTCAACTAATTTAGCGCAAATTTTTGTCGACTTGCATATTTAACAATACAAAACTCTTATGTATTATCGCGTATGCTAAAAATATATCAACTAATAAATCAAACTGATATCATTTAATCCATGGATATATTTTGGTCTGGCAACGTTTACCATCTTGAAATTGTGCACAGTTTTTTTGACTTATGCCTGGCAAATAACAAACAAACAAACAAAAAACATAACAATCAAAATAAATACAGCAAAATTTTAAATAATGTTTGCTAAATACTCGTATTAGCGGTAAATTAAAAAATTCGCTTGCTTCTAGCTACACTTTTGCATGTAATCTAATTCGTAATCTAATATTCAACCCACTCGCATCAAGTATACGTATCTCGGCTATCCAGTGTTGGAAAGCGAAAAAGAGAACGTTGCCAGTGAATATATCCAAAAAACAAAAAAAAGAAAAGAAAAGCCCCAAAATCTCGGGGATATAAAGTTCTTCTAGGCTTTTACAAACAAAAGAACATTTTCAAGTATGTTTTCGGAAAAGCAATTGACATTTTTGTTCCCATGCTCTTTACAATATTCGATCTGAAATTCTAAATGATGAGACTATTTTAAAAACTATAAATATTGTTTTGTATCTTATGATTTATCTGTTCTCTGCCTTGAGTTTAACGAGTTACTGTGTTCCAAAGTAAAAAACTAAACTTATCTTGATATCTAAATATATAAACTATCTATATTTGATTTTGAAATTTCGACAAGCAAACGAAAGTGGAAACAAGCTTAACAATCGATATACTGTTGTATCGATCAACTCGTTTTTTGTGACTCTTGCGATTTTCCATATGTCGATAACGTTTCAATATAATGAATACTTAAATGCTAACCTCGAAGCATTTCAGATTTTATTTAATACAATTTGCTTTATCTCAATGCGGTGGCATTGTTAATGATTTGTAGTCAAAAAGTTTCAGCTTTCGTTTGTTCAGATCTTATAATCGTTGTTTTCGTTTCTTAAAAGTACAATTTGTTGAATCAATCTTATAAACAATATTCTACTATATTCAATTAATCGAAAGTTTTATGTAACGTTTTTCTTTATATGTGTGTGTAAACTACAAAAGAAACTCAAAAAAAAAAAAGAAATCTGCTCATCAACTTCAAAGTTTTTACTTTATTATTATAAAAGAAAATGTTTTCTTTTTCTTTCTTTCAATTTTTTCTATTTTATAGATCCATATGTGAAAATTGCAATCATGCAAAATGGCAAACGTTTGAAAAAGAAGAAGACAAGTATCAAAAAATGCACCCTCAACCCTTACTATAATGAGTCGTTCTCATTTGAAGTACCATTTGAACAAATACAAGTATGCGAGAATGTATTATACTATCCTATAAAACCACTACTACTACTCTACTACTACTACTACTACTACTACTACTACTACTACTACTACTACTACTACTACTACTACTTACTACTTACTACTACTACTAACTACCTTACTGTTAACTGTAACCAAAGCTGTCCCTTCCGAACTATCAAACCAAAACCAAAACATGTTCTAAACAAAGTTTGAGTAACGAAACCCGCCTCCACACTAGCCTCTTTCGTGCAATTGTTGTTGTTTATATACATAACTCTATATATTTATATATATTACATGTGTTGAATACTCGTATTCGTATTCGTATTCCAATAACAACAATATCACTCTTACTCTTAAACTCTACAAACAGAAACAAACCAAACTAAAATGGATAGCCATAAAAAAGATACTACTTTCGTATAGCCCAAAAAAAACCTCCAAAAATTCCAATTTAAATACTTATTATATGTGTGCCCCCTCAAAAAAAACTAATCAAAATTAATCGAAAAGTATTCAATGTTCAATGTTGTATTTTAATCTAAAAGTTAAACAAAAACACTCTTTTGCTTTTTGTTTTTGTTTTTTGGTTTTTACTATAAATATATATATTATATATTTTGCTCAACGACTGCCACGCCCACATTCCGGCTGTAAATATAAAAGACAAAATGCTGAGCGCAGTACGTTGTTGGCCAATATGAAAACCGTACCTGATTATGCTTTTACTTTGTGTAGTTTGATTGAAAAACGTTTTTGTGATCAAAAAAAAATATGTTAAAATAAAAACTAATTTTTATGTTTGTGCTTAGCTCAGCTGATGATTTGGTTATCAAGTATTTTTCTATATGTTCAATGTTGATTTCTTGACACAGACAAATGACAATTCAGTTGAGTTCAATATACATATATCTAGGTTTGTAGGTCGCTTCGTAGTTACAACTACAGATTGATCAATCAAATAAAAGAGAGAAAGAGACACTGAAAAACACAGACACAGTCTACTCGTAGTTATTGTAAATTTATAACAGTTTTTGAGAGCGCAGCAGTAGTGCGGCGCGCTCTCGCAGTGCACGATTAATCGATAACTTGTTGTCTCGATAACGATATTGATGAAAATATTAAAAAAAAAAAAAAAAAAACAATTTTAAAACACACTCACTCTTTAACTACAAATACTACTTATAAAAACTACCTACTACTCTTTCCATAATACAAACTATCGCAAACTATCTCGTCAGCGGCGTCAATAATGCACCACAATATGGGTACATTATTTTGACACTGTCTTCTGATTTGAATATCGAATAAACCAATCGCACCACCAACAACAAAACTACTACAAATATATAATAATAAATACAACAAAATACAAGTACAAGTTCAAGTTTATACACCACAGAGAAGTATAGCGTATCAACATGAATAACAACAACATACATACATCCAATAAAAAAAAGGGATATGAAAATTAAAAACAAATTTTTAAAAGAAAAAAAAAGAACTCTGGTTACGTGTGCTAGTCCGAGACCTGTCCCCCAAGTAGTATTCTGACCAATTGAAGAAGAGTTTAACGACAAATGGGATTGAATATTATACATTTTCGTTTACACGTATTTAATGAACATTTTTCTTTTTGCTACAGCTTCAAAGTTGACAAAATAAATGCTATATATATTATACTATATATAAAGAAAAGTAATTTGTTCATTAGCCGCAGGTTATAAGACAAGAGATCTATATGTGTACATTTGTATAAGATCATTGCGCATATCACCAATAAATACCAACAAATACAAACACATACCAGCTAAATACCACATACAAAAATATATACCAAATATTTCATATGCTTTTCACTCTGAAACAAACTTTAATTTCTGTATCATACAATTTATAATTTTTAAAGCCTAGTCAAATGCATGCTAAATGCTTGTTATGATCCATATTCCGATTCATCTTAATCACAGCTAAATATCATATCAAATCACTTTAGAATTGTATTTAATGGAGCTTTTTGTAATGCTTGAAAAAATATGTCGCCCGCCTTTAGATACAAAAAAAAAACTCCTAAAAGCTTGTATTTAACTTTGATGGGACTCTTTCGCTCCCAAACAAAATTCTTCTACTCCGCTGACAGAAGTTCGGAAAACAAGCAAATCTGTTCCAGCTACTGCACCATGTTCTAAATGAGCACCAACAAAAAATAAACTCAACTGTAGTTGAACTATATATACATATATATGCCTATTGTAATATGCTTTCCAATACAGAATTCGTAGTGTCTGCCTGTAACCAGTAACAGTTTTCCTTCCCCGAAAACCCACAAACAGAACACGTATATCTGAAATACCAAAAAAAATAAATAAAGTTCTTTAACTCAAAGTTCTATGCTCAACGCATAGCAGTCCCTTTCCATAAATTGAAGAAGAAGAAAAGACCGTTTAAATAATGATATGATATTAGAAAATCAACTAATCAATTGATTATTGTTTTTTTGCTGGGAAATCTATTTAGAAAATCTGTCTTGTTGTTACCGTTGTGGATTACGATCGTATTGGCACCTCTGAGCCCATTGGACGCTGTATACTTGGTTGCATGGGAACTGGAACTGAGCTCCGTCATTGGTCCGATATGTTGGCATCGCCACGTCGACCCATAGCTCAATGGCATACCCTCAAGGATCCCGAGGAAACTGACGAAATTCTGAAGAACATGAAGTAAACGCTACACGGCTGACAAATCCAGGTAAGTTTACCGATAAATCTCCTTATATCTGTAATATATGTCTAAGCTATAATATTACAGCACACCTATGTATCAGACGTTATGGAAAATGGAAGGAAACCAAAGATAACTCAAGCGAACCGTCATTGTAATCGTATGCATCATCAGCTATTGATCCATTGGATCTATTATGGATCTTCAAGAACCTCAACAGACCCCACAACAAACAACAATCAATATAAATATCGTAGCCCGCGCAGTTTATCAACAACAAAATCAAATTAAATCAGATACAAATATAATACAAGCCTATCGAAATGATTCAGAAACAAGATGAATCTATTAAAGAAATTAGAAATTTAAGTTCTACTTACATTGGTTCATCCATTAACAAAAGCAATTTATTATCCAACTTTGCGCCTGCAATAAATTAATCGACAAAAGTTTAGTATTGAATTGGATTAATCAAATTTATTTCAAAATAATGCAGACATTTCTAGTATTTTATTGTTGTTGTCATGAGATAAATGAAAATCTATGAGTATGTTACAAATATAATTCAAAAACTCTATATACTCAAATATAAAAGAAACAAACAAATAAAAAAACAAACATTATAAAAAAATACTAAATCATCATTTTAAAATGTTAAGTTTAATTCATTTAAAAATAAACTAAACATTTTTATTTTGGTTTCATTTAACAAGAAAAGAAAACTGTTGAAAGTTTATTAGAAAATCAATGAAAATACAAAAAAGAGATGCTGTTATGTAAATTAATTTATTACATTTAATTATTGATTGTATTATGTATTATTGTAACTGTGTAAGTATATTAAACATCAACATATTTATGAGACATGACAGACATATGAATGAAGAAGTAAAACAAATTGAATAAATATATTATATATTACGATTAAATATTATGTATAACCCCTGCATAGACTAATGTTATGTATACACAACGCTGAGGTTTGCTAAATCAGACGTATAAGTACTTAGAACAACAAAGCAAAACAAAAGCAAAAGAAAAGAAAGGAAAACACAAAAGAAAGGACAACATAAAAGCAAATAACAAAAGTTTAACTTTAAAGCGTGATTTCAATGGAATATATCATCAGTTTAAACCTTAAAATACCTATCGTACTATATATTGAACATTTTCACATTATAGGCATTACTCGATCATTGTTCGATCTTTTAGTTAGCTATCTTTAACTCTTCCGATATATTTGTATTCTATATGCATTACTATTTCAATTGATTCAGTTTTGAGTTGCTTCAAAAAAGTCTCTTAAGGTTTCTACTAATCTCAACTATATCGTATTTATTTTGAATTAATCATAAATATGATTGATTTATGATTTGGAAAAGCATATTAGGTCATAATGAAAATATACATGAATAAATACTAAACTAAAGCAAAAAGTAAAATGTTAAAACAAGAAATATTAAGAACAATAATAGTTATTACTATTTATATTATATTCAAGTATATATAAACATACATATATACTTTGAAATCTAAACAATATACATACATTTATATATACTATACGTCTATAATGTTGTGCAGCCTGTGCACAAAACCTACTAAAATTGGTATTTTCAATAAACAACAACAACAAGGAAAGCTAAAAGAAGAAGAATAAATAAAGAAATACCATAAACTGCAATCTTTGGAATGATATATTATAGACGACATTCCACTGACAATGAGAGAGCAGGCCATAATTAATTAATTGATTTGATTATTTCCATATTGCAAAGTAAAATTAACTAATGAATTAGATGTTTTTGTCCTGTAAAAAATATTTAAAAATGGTATAGAATCGATTAAAATAAATTATATGTAATAATAATAAAACGTAGTCTGGGATCTTCAAAGTCCCGTACACAGTTTGTAGTTATGTTCACATAAAAAAAAATTATAAAAAAAAGAAAACAAATTAACACAAATGCAAACTGAAGATACCAACAAAATATTTATGTAATATAATTCATCTAAATTACAATTATATATAAATATAAATTAAAGACAGGCAAACCAATTCTACAACAAATTACGAGTATTGTTCAATAAAAAAAAAAACATTTAAAAAAATACGTACTTTGCTTTTCCAAATAATTACTGTAAATTAATAAAAACAAAATAAACAAAGACACAAAACTTACCACAACAACAGCAACAACAAGAACAACAACAACAAAACAAACTATGAATATACATAAATACTTGCATATTAAACAAATTATATGGAATTATATAAAATGATGTTGATTATTGATTTAAACAGTGAATGAATAAAAACAAATTATATATATATATAAACAATATCTATATATGCCATATACATATATAAATATTAACAAAAAGCATAATAATTTCATTTGCGTTTTTCTGTTCAGTTTGGTAGTATATGTTTTAAACACGAGCCTAATATTTTAGACGGCAGTGTAACTATTAAACAAACACTAGTACATGTACATACGCACACATTCACATACACACGCACACATACACATCTATACATACACTGAGAGAAATACACAGAGCCACCCACGAACTGACCAAAGAAAATGAGTCATCACACATCTGTATGTATTAGTAATATACATGGATGTATACCATATAGTACTATATATGATTATTATGTATTATTTTCAAAACGCAGCATTCCAAAAGCAGCGCAGAAGCCATCACAAAAAGCACAAATCAGTAGTTGAACCAAAACAAAAACAAAATAAGAGAACAACAAAATATTAATAATAATAGTTAAATGAATAAAAAAAGGAAAACTATAAGCAAAGAAAAGATAAGAACAAATAAAACTTAGAAGTCCATGTATTTTTATTTTTAGATATTTATGTATGTAATTTATTTATATATAAATATATATATACATATATATATTCGATAAATCAGGCATAAAGGCATTTAGCAACACCATACGAAAACACGATAAACAATACTATATAGAGCGCACCTGACGATTGGATGATGGAACGAGAAGTTATGATCTATAGCAAAAAGAGAGAGGGATAGAAAGAGCGAATTGCATGTGTGTTAGGCGAAAAGGAAAATGTAATAATGACAAATACAAGAAAAATAATAAAAACAATATATAAGTAAAAATAGGTAAACCAAAATATAGGGCAATGTTTGATGTTGAAATAATGAGTTAAAAGGCCACATAGCGTGCGCATTACATACATATGCAAATACATAAGCGATATACATATACATACCCACATACGAGCATAGAAAACTGCGAACAGAAAAAGCAACAAACATTTTATATACGATATAGCAAACAGAATTTACAGTTAAATGAAGAGTTAAACATAATCACCACAGCACCGCATAGTATGAAAACTAACCATACGGTATATAAATAATGCATTAATATACATACATATATATATATATATACCTACATACATGTGTGTGTAACTAAATACATATAAATTTCCACTACTTACCGTTATTTTCATATAGCGGAAATCGAAACTCAACTCAACTCAACTCGCGATCACACATTTTCACCACACTTTTCCCCCGCGCGACTTAACCAACCACATCATTAAGCTCTTTTCGGAGTTTTGTTGTTTATGATAAACTGTTTATAGCTGTTTTTTGAATTTTAAATAAATTATATTTACTATATGAATGATTAATGAAAATGAACAACAAAGAAATCGTATATATAATAAATCGTATACATAATACTACATACGAGTATATGTTTTAAAGCTCTTACCAAAAAAACAAAAAAAAAAACTTAATTGCAAAACTGAATAACTGCAAAACGAAAAGCGATTGAATTATATTAATAAATAAATGCATACTACATTATATATATCGATATATATGTATATGATGCAACTGTATTGCAAACAAACAAGTATATAATTTTATTTCAAATGCAAAAACCAAAGAATTTAACAAAAACAAATAACAGATGTATGCGAGACTCCAACAACAACAACAGCGTCTGTATATTAAATAAACCACAAAACACACTGATGTGAGCACACAAATGAAATGACATGAAATGAGGAACGTTTATAAAGAATAAACAAATGTTTGAAACTATTAAAACTACTTTTTTATTCAGTTTTATTCCACGAACTTGATTTTCACCACCGGCCGATCGAGTGAAGCGCGTAAAACTGTAAACAGACAATCAATCAGAGCTGTTTCGCACGCTGGCATTACAGGGCTGTATCGTGTTATCGTTTTGACGTCACAATATTCTAGTGAAGCTTGCAACCTTCCAAATATCTTTACTATGCGAACGCAAAAGAAACTATCGACTAGCAAATATATCGATTTGCCAAATAAGTTTTAACGTGTTTCGATAGCTATTGTGCTAAAGCGCCAACAAAAATTCACAATTTAATAAGTAGCATGAACTAAGTTGGCCTTTTATGCAGCTATGTTCATATCCTTTGACAGCACGAACACTGCAAAATACTCTTACAGTGTAATTAAAACAACTATGGCGCAAGAAACAATTGATCATGTTTCAACAATACGCATATTGCTGCTCGGCGATGCAGGTGAATTAAACTTGAATTGAAGGATTACTATAACCACTTATTAATCTATGATTACTCCTGCAGGTGTGGGCAAGTCACGGCTAACAGATTTGCTGGCCAGTAGCGAGGATACACCAACGCCCTCAACTCGCACTGTAGGCGATGTCTGGTGGAATGTGCAAGTGCGTCTTCACGAATACGCCAGCAAAGTGGGAATTCCCCTAACGCCTGACTGGACATCGTCCTCATCAAGGACATCGACTCATAGCTCCGACATGTTTCCAATTAGCACGCCCCATCTTGAGATGATTCCATATTTTGTTGAATTTTACGATCTAAAGAGTTCTTTGCATTTACCGCGCGAGCACAGAAATCGTTTATATCGTCACATTGATGGGATTATCTTAGTGTACGACCTTTTAAATATGAGCACGCATGACCATTTGCATGATTGGCTTTATCAGCCACTGCGTCAGATCTGTCGATATCGTCATAAACGAGTGCGTCCCATACTAAAGGGTCGTCACGTTCCCATCCTTGTGGTGGGCACCAAATTGGATCTACTAACTACACGTCGACTTCGCCGCTCGGGTAAAATCGCTGAACAGCTGGGCACCGACGAGATCCTTATAAATTGCCTGGATTTGAATAGCTTTGCTGAGAAAAGCCGCAACGAGGGTAAATTGCGAAAATTTCTCAACAATGTCGTCGAGTTCAAGCAATATTTTCCATCAAGAACCTATTGAATTTATATTATTTTTGATATTGTATATTGTTTTATAGTTTTAATATCGTAATTTTGTTTTTATTTTATTATGTTGATTTTTTTATTTATTTATTTCATCCTAGCATGCAATTAGTTTTTAGAAAATTCAAGGAAAAGTTGCAAAAATCTATCAATGCCATCGATTTCATGCAATATTTTTAATTAATTAGGTACTGAATTTACACACTATTTTTATGTAAATTGTTTTAAAGTTTTAAAACGCAGACACAATTTTGTATGTTAGATAAGGTATTTCTATTTATTTGTTTGTTTTTCTAGGTGTACACTGTGACTAAAATGTGACGCAGTGTAAGCGAAGCATACAAAGGATAAGTTTTAATCTTAGCCAGGAGGCCACTGCATCTGGCGTCCGCCCAGGAAATGCAAGTGCAAATGGTAAACGGATTGAGCACCATGTTGTCCATTGTTGATGACCACACGATAGCCCTGCTCTAGGCCAACTTCCTTGGCCACTTTGCGTCCCACCAACATCAAATGTCCCAGAAGTTCTGCGTCTCCATCCTCAGCCAAGGAAAGCTGTGAAATGGGCTTCCGGGGAATTACTAGAAAATGTGTAGGCGCCTGGGGCGAAACATCATTAAATGCCACACACTGTAAATCCACAAAGAGATCAGGAATGTGATAACTATATAGATATAAACTTAATTAAGAATCTGCCCTTTGTACTAACCTTGTCGTCTTCGTAGATAAATTTGCATGGAATTTCCTTGCGTAAAATCTTGCCAAAAATTGTATCCTCGCTTGCTGCTGCGCTTTGCGCCTTATCTACCTCGCTTGCCATTCTAGCACAGCTAGTTGCAATGCCTCGATAACTGGTAATTACAATAATAAGCTTTAAAATTAAAGTAATTATCAAATGGCATGCGCACTTACCGAATAAAACCTGCTAAATTCCGGCCGGCTGACACGAACATTGTGCGGTGCTGCCAACTGGTTTTCAGCAGCCATTTTGCAACGATAACTATTGAAATCGGTATCGAAATTCAGGAAAATATGAGAAAATTCTACAAAAAATCCATGCAAATCTCAGCTTAAACGGTTTTTCATGTACCTAATTCTGAGTGAAAAGAAAAAGTGACCACTTAAATATTGATTTCACTTGGAAGTGGTTTACGTGGTTGCCAGATTTCAAAATAGTGGTGGCGCCATTTCTTGTTTGTTAGCGCCGCCACTAGAGGAGTTGTTTACTTTAAGAACTAGGTATTGAAGGGGTCTGGCCATCTTACTGAATAAGTTCATTCGCTCATTCATAGTTATTCAGATCGAAACGACTGAACTGTGATTACAACAAATACCAATAACAACATAGTTATTTACCTTGCATTTAAGATTTAAACAAATACCTTTCCGATTACTGGTGATGTCAGAGCTGCGCTCCAAAGTTATCACTCTCTACAAACACGTAAGTCTGTCGTAATGCCTTCTCTGTCTGTAGCACGTGCATCTGCACTATAACTGTTAAAGAGAGAGGAAGGGGTAAAACTGAAACTAAAGTTGCGTAAATTCCATTACAGTTACAATATTTGGGCCGTGATTATCCCGGCCTAAATGGGCCCCAAAAGTTTCGCCAACAAGTTCATGATGCGTTCATAAAGAACAAGGATGAGCGCGATCCCAAAAAGATCGTGGCTCTTTTGGCACAGGGACGTTATCTCGCCAAGGAGGTGGAGGCGTTGTATTCATTAAAAAAGTACCGCAGTGTCAAGCAGCGTTACAGTTACAACGACTAAAAAAAGGAGGAAATTCAAAAATTAACGACTGAAAAATTGAACGAGAATATGACACACCAAAATGCTTTTGTTTTTAATCAAAAAACATACCCAAACCAACACACACACACACAATGCTAGCATTAAATATTAGTTTCGAATGTCTTGTCAATGTTTAACTTTAAGTTATTGTTGAATAAAAAGCGCGACCGTCATTGAATAACCAAGCCAAAAAGACAAACAAACGCATATGTGTATATGTATGTTATATTAATTGTCTTGTGACCTTGAATTAATATGTGGGCTTGTTTACGATATCACTGCAAAAATATTGTATGTATATGTTCTTGCCAAATTTGTTGGCCATCGAATGCGTTTCTTGTGTGAACTTTGAAATTGTCAATAATTGCGTATTTAAATTCATTTATTCAGTGGTCATCTGTCTGTGTCGCTGTCTTTGTATAGGTGATAAACAACACTGGCGCCGTCGAGCTTTTATTTACTACACTTTTCTTTGGCATATTCATTTTTTCAGTCAGTTTGTATCAGCAGAAGATTCATCAATAATTTCTTATCAATAACAATTAACTGATAATTGTTCGACTGTCTCACAATGTTATCTAATCAGCAGTGTGAACAAAACCAGGGCATGTTTTCTACATAATTTATAACATATCATTAAAAGTCAAGTGTGCTTAAGTGTTTGCCAGAGAATTCCCTGTATAGAGTACTTTACATGAATTTAAAAATAACTTGGTATATCTATATGTATAATTGGTTTAATTTAACTTTTTTATTAAAATTATTTTACAACTAAGGAGAAATATCTTTTTTGAGAATATATCACATCTCTATAAATTAGAAAATTCCTTTATCTACCAGATCTTTTGTTTTTATCATAACATTATGCTTCTATTAGATAATTATTAGCAAAGCTTTTTGCAAGCGTATTTAAGCTTCGGTGTTGAAAAAACTCGATTTTTGCTAGTGCAAAATTTTAAAGCTTTTGCGAAATTAATGGGCAGAATATGTAATCTTAACTCTTGTCAATACTTACGGAATGTTACTATAAAAAAACATTTTATCACGTCATTTAATTATATTATACCTGGCTGATAAGGAAAGTTCATTGATGCCAAGCGCAAACCTATTTTTGAAATTTATATTAATGCACTCAAACACGGGAAAATATTACATTTCATCTACGATATAGCCTATATAAAATTTGTGACTAAATATATTATATATAATGATCAATATACATTTTTATAAGATCACCATAGGTCAATATAGCATAGAGCTCAATATGATGGAATAACTTATAACTAATGATAAATGTTTAATGATTTAATGTCTCTAAAGCAGCATTCTTCACATAAAAGTAGTCTATATTCATTTTAAAATGAGAAAATGGCAAGATATTGCTAGAAATAAGTTAAATGTGAAGTTTTGTCTATAATTTTATACTACCTTACAACTAATCCAGCTAGTTGAACAGAAAATATGGTCAGAAACAATTATGATACACCTTTGAATATTAAGAAATCTTCAAACAGTGTTAAGAATATATAAAAAAATTTCTTTACTTCAGCTTACTTTATATTTTTTGCAATTATTTTAATGGAATACACACAATCTCTTAACTCTAGTTTGTAGTATACATTTGGATCAGTTGTAATATCAAAAGTATGACAACTTTTAGGTAAAATATGAAAACAAACAATGCAATTAACATGTGAGACTTGAAACAGAAGGTGAACATTTCTAACTAAAAATGGTAAACAAATTGAATTATTCAACTAACTATTGCTGACATTAAACCAACTAATTGTAAGTTCAATATTAACTACACTATTAAAGACTAATATTCGCATGCAGCTGTATTGATTATTAACTAATAACTAATTAATTTAATTAAACTAAAATCACAAAGTTCTCCAATGGAAAGCGTCATGTTCACAGTGCAATTGACATGGATGTAGCAGAGTTACAAATTCTTCTTGTTTATATTATGGTTATTAGCCGAACTCAAAACCAAGAACATCATCCAAGCCGTAATCAAACAAACGAAAATCTTCCTCATAGATCTCATATAGACGTCTTATGGCCCCAATGGGCAGAGGATCAAAATATTTTCGTAGATTGGCTTTTGTACTGGACGGTTTGTGGCCTGTGGGGAATGTGAGGTTCTTGGTGCCAGAGAGATAAAGCGCCAGAGCAGAGTCGTCTAACAGAGTATCATATTTACCTAGAAAATAAACAAGATATTAGAGAGTGTCTTTTTATGAATATGATATTTATTGACTCACCCACAACGTTATATTTCATGACACAGGGATTGCATAGCTTGGCTATGACTTCCCAGTGTTCGTTGTAATCCGTTTGATTAGCCCGACTTAGTTCAGGTGTCAGCAGATACTCTACAAACTCCCCAAACTGCACATCGTTGCCCTGCTCCAAGGATTCATTGCTTGCACCTTGACGCAGTTCTCTCACAATTTGTCGACCGACCCTCGACTGAAAATACCGTGCACTGGGAGAGCCTCCCTCCAACTTGTTGCGATAAGCGGAGAGCAAACGCTCGAAGGGATGTCGCACCAGTATAAATCTTGTATAATCCTCGCTGAGCACTTGAGTACGTTCCTCCTCGGTCAGGTCATAGAACTTGGTAAACATGCCCACGGAATGTGCCAATGATCCAGGTATCTGTAGAGGATCTGTGCCATTTTGCCATTTCCCAGTCAGCAGCATCAATACACGCTTCCAGTTTGTGCAGGCCACCTTTAAAAATACAAATTAAACAATTTGTTTAGTTAACTTTTCTTGGTTTTAATTTAAACTAAATAAACAATGTTTCGATTGAGGCCAAAAATGTTTTTTTTTGGTTTCTCTATGATAAATGTTTAGACTAAAAACTTGTATAATGAATCACATTTTCGGGTATCTATGAGAATATTCATGCTCAATTCAAACGAAATCAATTTAACAATTAGTGATAAGCCAAGCACTTCCTGGGATTCCATTCCCTCAGCATATCAAAGTGCTATTATCGATATCTGGATGATAAGTTCAATGGGTTCCACTCGTAATATGAGTGTGGAATGTAAAAGTATAGCCATAGTACTGAGAGTGGTAAGTTTGCGGAAATTGGAATAATGTTTATAAGTTCTACATATATTAGTTTGTTAGTTAAGTTGATTAAATGAATGAGTTGAGAGTGGAATTAATTTTATTTGTCATGATAAGTAAGGAACTTTATTATTTGAGTACTTATTTAATTAGTTAAGTATCTGTAAAATTAGAATCAAGTGATAAAGGAATAAAACTTAAAAAGAATCGATTATTTACTTTGTGGAAAAGTTTAATGTATGTTATTTCATTAAAATAACATCCCAGTTTTTGAACAAATTGGGGAAGTACATTCCATAGTATCTATTTTTACTTCTCAAGTTCCCCTTGGTAACTTAGTCACATACGTATCCAATTTGTCATATGCGACATTTATGATACACGATGACCCAGCAAAAAGATATAATATGTAGATTTATGATTACAAAATACTTAAGAAATGGAATTTGAACCCATAGAGCTAATGATATACTACATATATAGAAAGTAAATATTGAGGCAAACCTAGCGAGAATGACAAATGATTTTTTTCAAATCCAATAAACCAGGTAGCTAAAAAGCCTAATTATATATTCCAGTACCTTTATTAAAACGAGAGGTATAACAGATGGTTAGTTAAAAGATCTTGAAATGGAGATAAATATGGCCATGAGTGACTTTTCTCTTAATGAACCAATTGTTATAAATTGTAATAAACATAAGCCGAAAAAAAAGAAATAAATAAAAACAATTGTTGCTTAATTGTTGCACAGCTATGAATGAACGCTTTCTTAGTTACACTATACGACCACTTAGCGAGTAAACAATGTATAATAACAACAACAAATCAACTTAACTAAACTAAACATTTAAACATTTCATTTGGCCAGACAGATACCGACAATTTCGATGTCGAGTGTAATTAAACGCTACAAAAACATTTCAAATAACAAAAACAAACACTTTATTTTGTACATATACAACAAAAAAAAACAGGAAAACTCTCGGTGGTGCACAGTGGTGCGTCAAGTTGTCAGGTTGAAAGTGAAATTTGTAAAACCTTTCAACTGTCAGTTGCAAAACAGAAAATGTTTTACGTTCTTGCATGAAATGTTTACACGAAATACCCATTGAATTTGGCCAATAAAAGTATATTAGCTTTGTGCAAAAGTATGTAACCGGTTGAAGAAAACATTTCGACTCAATAGCCAGTCCCAAGCGTCAATAGACTTCAAACTGGCATAACTTCGACAAATACAAATACACGTCTATAAATTGATTCTGTATTTAAAAATATTTGACTTTGGAAAATTCATTTCCTTAAATTTCTTGAAATTTAAATAAGGTGGATCTTTATGGATTTAAAAAATATTTGTTTATAATTTTAAGTGTTGAATTTTCAATTTTAATCAAATCCTGATACCCTAATTGGTGTAAATTAACACTTTAAATTTGCTTCTGAGTTGTTTAATTATTATATTCGAGACGAGGCATATTTATTCTTGATCAACTTGACTCAGCTACTTAAATCGAGATAGCTATGTCCGTCTATGTGTCTGTTTCTGTGCAAGCTAGTCTCTCAAATTTCACAATGACTGAATAATAATAACAAAATATATTCAACAATTTATGTGGTTCAAATAAAGGCGCCATCTAGTGATTGTATTATGATATCTCAGAGCTAGGCGTGCATTCATTACACTTACCAATTGGTCTCGCACCACTGTGCAAATGGCAAAGTTCAGGTTCAGCATTTTTCATATGCAATACGCATACTTAAGAAAATGTATTTGCAATGTGCGATTACTTGTGCGATCATAAAGCAAAATTTACACAATTTCCTTCGACTATTAAAGGCCACGTTAAGCATTAACATGTGTTGGTCAAATAAAAACAAGGTATGACAAAAAGGGGCTGAAGGGGGAGGGAGACCATCACATCTTAACGACTTCAAGAGAAACAATCTTAATTTCGCATGCGTTCAAAAAATAAAGCTTGTCCCCTTTTCTGAAACTAGCTTCAAAGCGACGCCTCTGTTAACTGATTGCTGATAAATGAAACTTGTACGATCGTGTGTTGACAACATGACACGCCTCCTTGCTTTCATCGATTTCATCTGCTTATCAATGAGCTAGAAAATACTAGGCATATACAAGTAGATTGACGGCTATTTTAAAAGTTACAAATGAAGCCAATAGATTATTATTATATGTAGATAAACGTTGATGTAGATATGATCTTAGATTAGATATTCATAATATGAACATAATAATGAACATATCATAAATCTCATAAAATACAAGTTAAAAACATTTAAATTAATTCGGTGTTTTCCAAAATACAGGTACTGAAATTACATCTAAGAAAAGGTTTTTAAAATTGTTGAAAATGACTTTAGTAATCAAAAAGTCTTCAGTAATCTATAGTTTTAATCCTATAATCTGGTTTTTTCTTCTGTAACATTATAAAAAGTTTCAATTTATTTAACAATTTTAGGCCCATCTTGTTAATGTCTATATAAGCTTTATTTGATAGATATCTTTGAACTTAACACTAGTTTCTATATATTTTAAGTCAGTGTAACATTCGAACTTAAATAATTTCTTTCTTTTTAAATGTTTGCAAGTTCATTTAACCAAATTAAAGCATTTAAAACCAAAAGTTTTTGAAATAAATTCCTGATAGCAAAAGTTTTCTCTTGAATTGCTTTCAGTTAAAAAAATTTGTTTTATTTCTTTTTATTTTTGCAAGTTCATTAAACAAAATCTGAATATTTGAGACCTTGAAAATATGTTTTGCGAGATGTTTTCCAATAACAAATATTTAAGACGAATTGCTTTCAGCTAACAAGAGCATAATTAGTAAATGTTAAGTATAGAACTGGTCGTAAACAATGAAATATAAATAAATGAATTTATTTTCAGAGAATTATAGAGTATTGAAAGTGTTTATCAGCTTGTAAGTGTTATAGTAGTTGGCGCTACTACCAGACATACGTCATGGTAAGACCTATAGGCATAGTATTACTCACAGACAAGCGCAATCTGAGCCAAAAAAGTGATTCGTTAACTCATTATGTTGGACGATGGTTCAAAGTGCAATGAACACGACGCTATTTTTAATGCCACACGTAGCACGCTTTGGCTGTCGATTGATTGGCTAATCTAATCAAAAAGTTCTTCAAAAGGTACTTCTTTGATATGGGAATCGAATTTGGGAAACTATATATTTATTGGGAGAATTCCAATGTTTTTTTTTTTTTTTTAATTTCCTATGATTAAATTAGCTAATCTAAGGTCACTATGCTTATCGTTTTCCACTTTTTTTTTGTTTGAAGTGAATTTTAATTAACAGAACACAAAAGTTTTGATAATTCTCACAATTGGGCGTCATAAGGTCGAACAGATAACTTATCAAATCCTCATCTCAGTGCGTGTGTGTCGCTTATCAATCAAAATAATATGCTTAGAAATAGAGACAGTCATTCATCTAAAGATTTCGAGAGACAGCCTCAATCAGTGCAATTTGTTTTTCTATTCATAAACAACAAATTACAGCAGCCTGATAATAATAGTCTGTAATTAATAGAAACTCAAGTAAAACGCAGTTTTGCATATAAAGAAGTTGAGCCGGACCCGACCAACAAATTACCCTGTAGTTTATTATGTTACAACAGAAATTATAGTGAAAATGTGGCTAGTACTTTCAGTTTGACTACAGACTGAACGAAAGTGGAACAGCACTATGATTTGATATCTTTATGTATCTACAATTAATTTCATTACAATTAAGATCATCAAAATATGTATTAACTACTAAGATAGTTAAGGAAGGCCTTAACCAGATATATAAGACTATGTGTGAGAGGGCAGCTAAAAATAAATAAACTTTGCAGTAAAAAAAGAGACTACTCAAAAGTAGAACTACCCGTTCATACCCACTTTATGCACGCTTTTGCAGGGTATAAAAATGCAATATCTGCAATTACGACGATTATTATTTATAATTGTGCTATATGCGAAGATTATATAGAGAGCTTTATAGAAGGTTGTCTATGAGCAGCAACATGAGGGGAAAGGGAGGAAAAGGAGGAGGAATGAAATTGCAAGCAAATCAAAGATTGTCGTGGTTTATAGATAAGACTAAAGTGGCTCGAGCTTAAGATTGCGAATTAGCTTCATTGAGGTTGCCTCGTCAAACTCGTCTGCACAAAACGGAAAGAAAACAAAATTGTTTGAATTTTAAACATGCCACATGTGGCAAGAGAACGTGTTGTGGCTGCCACAGTGGGGAGGAGCATCAATAAAAGAGAAAACGTAAAGCAACAAAAAAAAAAAAAAATAATAAACTCGTTTCTTTTTTCTTATACATATTTAGATTGAGAGACATTTGACAAAGGGTCGCTGGACAGTCCAGAAACGGAAGATACGGAAGGGAAATAAACCACACATGGCAACAACAACAAAAACAGAGAGTCGGACGGACGGACAGACGGATAGAATAGAATGACAAACGACAGTAAAAAGAATTCTACAAAATAAATTTTGGTAGACCTAAAGTTTTTATGTTGACGAAGCGAAAATGTGTCTTTGGACCCTGTACTTAAAAAGTGTATTGGGTTTAATTGTTTTTTGAGAAACACACGAACTGATAGAATGATGTCTGTATAACACCTTTTCTTTAGTACTAAAAGTAAAAAAGAAAACATCGCACATTCCTTAATATCCTTTTATAGTTTATAGTGAAAATCGGTCTAAAAAATTTCATTAGAGCCGGGTAATAAATTTGGAAGTTTTTCAAGAACTTTTGGGCTTTTTAATATAATACATCCAGGGTCTCTTAAAGTCGGATTCTTTCAACGGTATTGTTCTTGCTGGCTACTTTAATGAGTTGAAATGTACACGTACCTTTGGCACATAGCAGTAAAGTAACTTGTGTTCCTTATCCACAATCATATGATCCATTTGTAGTTCCGTGAGATCTTCGATGGATTGTTTATTAGCCTCCATAAGATCACACTGTCGCTGCATTAGCTCCTGACGTTGTATATTGATTGTTTGTGTGAGTTCCAGACTCTGTTTGGTGATCTTGACATTGTTGTTGTTGCCATCCTCGAAAGCTGCAGCTGCCAAAAGCCGCATCAATGTGTAGAACAGCAGTACGGTGAAGATCTGCACATGTTCATTCATGATCTTAGAGAAAGATACTTTCTCAGTTTGTATTTTGTTTTTGTATTTTTATTATGGCTTTCAAGTTTGCCGCCTTCGACCGAAATACTTGACGCGATGCACAAACTTAAGTTTGGTTCCGTTTCCAATGCCCAACGCCGTTAGAGTTGCGCGTCCGTTGGCAGCGTTGTCATCGATCGCCTGATTTGTATCCACGTTGAACAGTGTAAAGCAGCGCCATAGAAAACGCCAAGAAACAAGCGCGCGATGTTCGTGCCCGTTTCGCAGCGACGAGTTGACTAACTCACAACTGGAGCAAGAGCGAGGAGGCATGGCTTCATTTCCAGTAGCAGCAGCACCAGCACCAGCTACCATTCCAACCTGTTGTCTGTCTCCTACTTCGGGCTGGCCGGTATTGTCTTCGGCTAATGCACGACGTTCATTGCGCTGTCTTCGTTTGTGCTGAGCGAGCGAGATTGAGGCGATTGCTTTTTTTAATTGGGCAATTGTTGGAGAGCGTTGATGGAGCTGCACAGAGAGAGCGTAAAATGAGAGAAAGAACGGGAGAGTGAGAACGATTCTAAATATTCCAGTGAGCAGGACCATTATCCTTATCAAATCGATTATAATACGTATACGTATCGATAATTAGTAATTATACATTCATTCTAATTAGAGCTGTAGTACTAATATTTCTAATTTCTGTACAATGTACATTGCACCACTTTCAATCTATGACGTCAAGTTGGATACACGCTTTTTGCAGAAGCTTTATTGTTTACATTTATGGCGGAAATTTCACCAGCAGACCTTAATTGATTTGATTGATACGCACAATTGTATATTTAATTGAAAGGCGACCGAGTTACAGGGTCAACACTAGGCAACAACATTTGGCTTTATTTCACAAGAAAACCTACTTTTTGTAATGAGAAAATAAATGCCTTAAAAATGGTTTATTGGTGAAATGCAATGAACACAATGTATTCATTGGTTAGTGGTAAAACTCTGTTTTAAAAGATATTTAAAGTTCAGACATTTTTTTAGTTACTTTTTAGAGATCAGCTTGCGTTTTTGATAATCTCTAGAGAATGTCAAAACCTATTTTAAAAAGTACTTAATTTTCTGAAAGCTAATGAATATATCTATCAATCATACATACATAGCTTTAGATTTATATCAATAGTCTTACAGCTAGTTTCAAGTTTAAATAATAAGATATTTGGGCAATTACTTAACAGTTTTTTACTTTAATACACTGGGAAAGTTTGTTTACTATCTAGTTTTTTTGAAACCATTCTATCGATCAACTTACCACAATTTTGAGTGTACTAAGACCGTCCCGTTGCACATAGATCGTTGTAGCACGTCCCTCCGCTGTGGCAATCTGTAATTATGAAATATATGTAAGCATGTGCAAATTGACAGATAACGGTAACATTTATCAGCTGCCATAACAGTCGTCATTCTGGCCATCAATTAGCAGCTACTGCGGGAGTAGGTCACCAAATCTTCAAGAATCTATCTACATATCTATCTACGAAAGCGACAAGAGGTGATAATTGGGACTTTCAAAAACTTTAGTTTACTAAGAGGTTCATCAAATTGACAAAGCTCTCTCAATAATAGAAGAACCGTTGTGACGTCAAAATGCGCTCAAAATATGTCAAGCAATATCAGAATCAGTGATCACTTTCACAAATTCCTTTCTTTGACCAGTTTTTTTAAACTAGAATTTTGTTTTAAAAATTCTAAAATTTAAAACAACTGGCTGACTGAAAAGTAATTATTAGCCTTCATTAACAAATATGCATATAAAAACAATAGACACAAATGCATTATAAGATTCTAATACAATGCTATCATTAGCAAAGCAAGTCTTAAATATTTTCCGAATAACATTTTTGTCCACTTTTTGAATTAATCCTTTTTCCGGGTCAATTCAATTGGTCCTGATGTTTTCTCGAGTAGTTGTCAACACTGCTGATCATGGTGGACTTGTTAACAAGGTAACGCATTCATTCACTCTTGACGTTTTGTAATAAACCTTTAAATCATCATTCTACTCACCTTGCCCCACAGTTCAGCCGGCGTGCAATCATTAGGTACATCTTCCAACTCCTTGAATTCCGCCAAGATCTGTTGCAGTTCTTGGGAAGTTGCCGCCAACATTGCATTGTGCTCAGCGTGTTCAAAGTCATTTTGTATGTGGGTGGAGTTTTTCTTTCGTTTTGCAATTTTTTTGGGCCTTTGTTGGCGTTGTCTCACTCCCGCCGCATTGCGTGCCTCTCGAATTGCTTTTTTACGCAAATTGATTGGCAATAGTTTGAGCTGCTTCTTAAGCTTCTTCATTTGACGGCGTTCCCGCGACGAATCCATTTATTTTGAATTAAAATTGATTATACTTATTTTTTTACAGCTTTATTTACAATTTGCAACAATTGCAACGCCGATAGGATTGTTGGAAATATCGATAGCCAGTTCTTATCTCAAATTTTTTGCACGGATATATATATCGCCGCAAACATTAATCGATAGATTCAGCCAGTTTTATTAAAGTTTTTATTAGCTCCGGATTTTCTTAATGCGACGCGCGCGGAATTTGATAGTCAAAATTAATAGCTACTGTATAAGAAAAAAATCGACATACACCTTTGCAATAATTACACTTCTTTTTGTGAAAGTGTTTTTGGAATTGAAATGCATGACGTAGGCAGAGCAATATAAATCGATTCGCTAATCAAGGTGTAATCTTGTTTATTTGATAACCCATTATCGACACCTGCATTTTGACCGCTATCGAAGCAAGAATCATTCTTTTATTTTAGTGAAATAAAACGAAAAGACAAGCAACTGTGGTACAAATTTGGAGTATAAAATGTACAAACATCAACCGCTGCACAATCAAGACGAGGACGTTGAAAATGCCTCGGATAACAACAATAATACCAACGTGCAACGGAGCAATGCGCATGCAGTACAAATGTGTTTGCTTACGGCATTTCTTCTGATCTTTTTAGCCGGATCAGCGTTTCAATCCAAGCCGTACAGTCTCAGGTCCGCCCATCATCGGGACTCTCAGAAATACGATTGCAACTTGACACTGGTTGAGTCAATTCCGATTGGTTTAAACTTTACACCGGGAAGTCCACAGTTCATGAGCACTTTCGACGCTTGGCAAACTTTATTGAATATTTCCAAGTCGACATTGGACATAGGTTCTTATTACTGGACACTGCGTGGTGAGGATACAGGACTAAATCATACTAGTGCTAAACCCGGAGAGGAGATTTTCAATCGTCTGCTCTCTAATGGTGTTGGCGATGGTCCAAAAATTAAGATACGCATTGCACAAAGTGAACCTTCAAGTGTGTCACCTGATTTGGAAACTAAAATCCTAGCCAGTTATGGAGCAGCTGAGGTCGTTACTCTTGATTTTCCCAAATACCTTGGCGGTGGTATATTGCACACTAAACTCTGGATTGTCGATAGAGAGCACTTTTATTTGGGTAGCGCCAACATGGATTGGCGTGCCTTGACTCAAGTAAAGGAGCTAGGTGTCTTTGGTCAAAACTGTCCCCAACTGACCCAGGATTTGGCCAAGATCTTCAAGGCATATTGGTATCTGGGCAGCAATCCAAGTGCTCGCATTCCCTCATCCTGGTCCTATGAATACACCACGAATTACAATCAGGAGCAGCCCATGTTGTTGAATGTAAACAAGGATCCGGCAATTAATTATACTATGCAAGCTTTTGCAGCCAGTGCTCCACCTCCACTCTCTGCTAATGGACGCACCCATGATCTGGATGCCATTCTAAACACTATTAATACGGCTTTAAAATTCGTGCACATTTCTGTTATGGATTATTTTCCATTGATTGTTTTTGGACCCCAGCTGAAGTACTGGCCAGCTATTGATAATGCTCTCCGCACCGCGGCTGTGGAGCGAGGTGTATCCGTAAAATTGCTAATTTCCTGGTGGAAACATTCCGATCCCAGCATGGATAATTTTTTGCGCTCGCTGCAGGATTTGTCCATTGCAAAACGCCATGTAGACATACAAATTGTAAGTCAACGCTACAGTCACTATTCCCAAAATCATATTTAAGATGCTTATCCTAATTTCAGCGCCGTTTTATTGTGCCCGCTGATGAGGACCAGCAGAAGATTCCCTTTGGACGCGTGAACCACAACAAATACATGGTAACCGATAGAGTTGCCTACATAGGTACCTCCAATTGGTCGGGTGACTATTTCACAGACACTGCTGGAATTGGCCTGGTTTTTAAGGACACACAAGCAGTTATGGCATCTTCGCTTCGCAACGATCTCCAAAATATCTTCAATCGCGATTGGAACAGTCAATATTCCCGCGAGTTGACAGTAACTAATTAATTGACTGATTAAAAGCTTTAAATACTTATCAAAGAAAATGTGAACTCAGTTCCTTTGCACAACTAATTAATTAATTAAATAATAACAAATTACAGTATTTTTTTTTAATAATTTGTATTCACAGTTTTAATAAAGTTCTATGCTCTTTTTGTTATTATGTATATAATTCAAATACTTTCGCGCTTTCTTTTAATAACTTTAACCTTAAACTAAGACTAAGCTTCCGAGATTTGTGGTCACATCGTTAATTATTTAATGTTATTGTTGCCGCGCCTGAGAAAATTGTTGCACGCAATGCTCTTTTCAATTACCACATTGATATCTGGCACAGATCTGGTCAGGCATCTGTAGATCAAGAGCAAACAACGTGCATCCATGGCTGCAAACAAGAAAAGAATGATTATGAATTTCAGAATCGTTTAAAATATATTTTGCATTTGCATTCGGTACCCACCTGCATAAAGTATCTGCTCGCGTCTCAACGGACGATTTGCCCAATTGGAGCATTGATTAGCTTTGTTCAGTTTCTTGCCCAGACAGAGCATTGATAAATCCGACAGAGCTTCGCCGGCACGATTGAGATTACCAAAAGGCAGCTCAACACCATGACGTTGCTTCTTGAGTTCTAGCCATACTGTGCGCAGATCCAAATAATGATGAGGCATTTGGAGACGCAGCTGAAGGGGCAATGAACGCTGAAGCACAGACAAATCGTTAAGCAGGGAGAAGCCCACCTTTAAGATGTTGGGATTATTAAAGACATTGGCGCCCAGAGCACGCCAATGTTCCTCGTGCAGCTGCTGACTGGCCACGCAATCAATAAGGTACACATTGTGTTCTGTGGCAATCTGCAGTAAGCACAGCTGATTCTGTACGCACACATTCTGCATCCATTCCGAGTCCATGTAGATGATTTGCTCGCACTGCAAGTGTTTCAACATGCGCTCGAATATCAAAGCGGTATCCACAATGATTAGGCACTCATCCGGCAGATCCATGCTCAGGTACACTTCACAGCCTGCTGTGTTTACTGTTGTTTCATTGAGATGATCCTCTGTTACTTGCCTCTCCTTTTGTCGAATATTTTGTGAGATCAGCGCTTTTATTTCCAGCGGACAATCATCTGGCAGCAGCTTAAATTCATTGTACCAATAGATCGCTTCCATTTCGCCTCCTGATCCGTTGGCGGAAGCCGCAGCCAAGTAATTAACCAAATCCGTCTGCAATGCATAGTTATAGGCATGGACACGCACCAGTTCCCGAAAACTGGCCAGATTTATGCGAGATTTCTCATATTCTCGGTACAGGTAATGCAGATAGCCGCAGGTTTTTGTGAATTTGTAGTTGGGCGTTACGGCATCATCAAAGCCATACTTCTTGGCCAGACGTGCAACAATTTTTGATACGGGTCGATAACTCAGCACATGATGTGATACCTTTAAATTGTGGTAACGACTGGAAACGGAGACGCATATTAGAAGGAATTATTTACAATCCGACAACCCATTTAATACTCACCTTAAGATGTCCTCGCATAGCTCAATAACAGATTTATCTTTGTGCAGCAGCGAGTCGAGAAACTTGACAAAGGGCAGACGTTGATGTGTCGCCTGGTCCAGGTACTGTTCAGCCAAAGGAAGCTTCTCCTGTGCGATCAAGGGAAATGCCAATTCCAACATATCAAACTGATGTGTCAGCTGCAAGTTAATGGCCCATTGAGCCACATCTTTGTAATAGCCACCGTCCAACATCTCTCGCAACTTGGGCACGAGGAGTTCCCGTATTTGTTGAATGCGGTATGCTTGTATCATGGCATTTATCAGAGATTGCATGCCCGTCGTCTTGACAAAGTGAAATGCTATCATGCTGGTGTTGTCATCACAATGTTCACTTAAATGAGGCATATCCGATTGCAGTTTGCATACCGTGTCCAGCACAAAGTAAGAGAGACTCTTGATTTTCACATTGCTACTGTCCGGACAGTTGGCAAAGATCTTAAGAGCCATCAACAAGGGATTCTCATGACGCATCAGAGCTCTACTCAAATCCTGTTTCATATAGGGTGACATGCACTTGCTGTGCATGTTCCATTTCTCACGAAATACTTTGAAAAACTCCTCGAATGCGGGATCTAATGTCGCATCGAAGTCACCATTGATGCCAGCACCTGAAATACACACACATAATATGTATAAACAATTTCGATAACAATATGCTGCGGCGTGTCAATTTCGCAGTGTGTCGCTTACCTGTTGTAATATCTTCTAAACGTTTGATTTTCAGAGATGCCATCATGTGGTCCATTTCCTCCTCGTCAGACTCAAAGCCTGCCGGTATTACGCTATACATTTTAGCCATAATTTAGGGGGCGAGCAGCCCTCTTAACACGCGATGCAAGTGCAATAATTTTGATAAAAGAATTTTGCATTCCCGATAGCTTGATAATTTTATTTTCGAACCTATCGATACTTGTACTTGACTAATCGATATGTCAAACAAAATGAATTTCTAGCTATCGATAAGTGACTTGCAAGATTAATTGAAGAAAATTTCAAATTCTTTTCAATTTTAAGAAAACAAAAACAAAAATTTAAAGTAAATCGGATAAAAAAAATAAGTAAAAGAGTATATTATGGTGTGTTTTCTTCGCTGGAAATTCGAATTTGTAACTGTCGAACAAGCGTTGTCGTTTCTTTTATAAAGCGTTACATATATTTCAAATTGCTTGTTTTTCACAGGAATTGTAAAATTTTTTGAAATGATATAATTTATATTAAAATATATATTTCACACATCCATATTTTTTCGGTTTTGATTTTCTGGAACTCATAAATCCAATTTGTGATCCCTTATTATGTTCTGTTAGTTACTTATTTAATTATCAGTAGTTAACAATCAATTAAAACAACGAGTGCTGTATAATTTTGATAATTATTAAGAGCTATTAGGTAATTAAATGTTGCAGCTAACGAGATGCGCTACGTTTACGTTAATTTAATAAGCCATTCAATAAATTATAAAGTTTCAATTGCTAAGTAATTGGTTTATTGATGTTTGTTAAACTTGAAATGGTAGCAGACGGAAGTTGTCACCTATGTATTACAATTGCAGTTCTAGTTGGCCATGACAGCACGTGTAGTACTCAATGGCCAACTGACCAGACAAGATTTATGTTTCCATTGATATGTGGGCATGACACTTGACAACAAACATTGCCGACAGCTTAAAGAATTATTATACCCTTACAGATGGTATTTTAATTTTGTCAATAAATCTGAAACGCGTTGAAGTCAATATATTTTTGATCGGAACTGTGAGTTCATACTGTCCTGTCTTTTAATTTATTAAGAAAAACTTAGTTTTTCTTAAGATGTTATATTTCAACCAATTTATATACATTCCAAAAACTTATCTAAATCGGACCAGTATAATCAATAGCTGATAAAGGAATGATAAGTGGAAAATTAAGTGTTTCTATGCATATATGTTTTCATTTTCAAGATACTGGAAGATATTATAAGGGTAGCAAATCTTCGACGTGCCGAAGATTATTTTGTATACTTGCTAGAATATATAAATGGACAGATATATAACATAAGCCGACGACTGGCGATCAAGGTTAACTGGCCCTGCTCCAGTTTAATGTATATATTTCTCGGTTTCACACCCATGTTTCAACTATGAGTCAAGTTGATTAATTGCACTGATGTAATCTTAAACTCGTATTAATTGGGATATAAAAAGATTGATTTATATTTTGATTTTAAACATTTTTATTCTGAAACAATTTTCCGGGTGACAACATTTGGTTAACAGATCCTACAGCAGGATAAAATGTACATTCATAGAATAGACCAGAATACAGAGTAGGAGAACAGTTAATGAGCTGACCAGAAAGAGAGAGTATTCTGAACAGCTGCTGATTAGAGGCAAAGCTTGACTTAGATTGCAGTAAAAAGTGTGATAAGAAGGACCTAAGGATAACCCAGGCGAGTAGGAAAACCATTCGAAAAATAAAAACAAAATGAACTTAAGGATTACTGCGAAACTCAAAAAGAATCGATGGCAAGGTCAAGGGTTGGGCTGGTGGATGTCCATATGGGATAATGTTCCTGTTACTGATTACCAAGTGCCTGGTGCGGGTTCCAGATTGACGGAGGCGGCGCTCTGAACATGTCCGGGCAGAGGGGCGACATGGACAGCACCACGGGTCTTGGCCACATACGAGGCAGGAGCGGCGGCAACAACAACTGGAGCATGGGCAGCAACAACAGCAGGTGCGGCATGAACCAAAGCTGGACCGGATTGGATGAGCACGGGACCGGCGGGGGCAAGGGCAACGGGCACAGCAGCTGGCACAGCCGAGGCATGAATAGCTACGGATCCGGTTACAGCGGGAGCTCCAACCACCACACCATGAGCAGTTGTGAGCAGAGGCACCACCGAGCTATTGACACCATAGGCCAAAGCGAACAAGACTACGACAACGGCGAACTGCAAGGAAAGAACAAAAATATATGTACAGAAAAAACTATAATTAAGAAATTATTTACATAAGAGAAAACCAATGTTAAATTTTATTATTATATTTAAGTTAAAATTGAAAACTAATTAGTTTATTACTTATAATAGAAAATCAACCTTTAGTTACAAAAACTTATTGTTTGTTAAACTATATCCTAGCCAAGAACTTACATTTTGAGATAACTCAACAATTTTGACTATGTCTTATACACTTTGAATATTGAATAAAGCATATTTATACAGCAGAACTAAGATATATAATTATAATAAAAGTAAAAGCTTATCCTGTTTCTAGGATATTACATCCTAAACTAGTAAATCTAAGACTTTCCGATTCATTTCGTTATTTTTGTTCAAGGTTTTATTTTTTTATTTTTTTTAATTCATAACTTGTTCTTGCGATCCCTGGACTATAGTCTCTCACCTTCATGTTGCTTCTGTTTGTGAACTGTGCGACGACTGAAACGTTACTAATTGACATCTGCCAGTGTTTGTGGTGCTTTTATAGCTCCAAACCTCGATCATTACAATTGTTCATGATTCTCTTTAGCATATTAAGCCATGTCAAAGCCAGTTCTCGGTCTGGGTTAATGCGGAAACTGGATAGATAACAAATGCCGACGCCCCCCTTGACCTTCTCTCTTGTACAACCCACAGCACTTTGAGCCACAGGCACCACAATTAGCCACAGCCACCAAGTTGACAACACCACAAAAGACACCACACGTCGTTGGTCAAAGCTGCCCATTTGATTCGGCCAATTTATAAACTGGCCAAGAAACAAACTTGAACCACCACAATAACTACTTGTACTAACAATAACAACAATTAAACAATGCTTACAAGGTATTTTAGTTCACAAACTGGAGCAGATTTCATCAGCAATTTATTTTTCCATAACTTGCGCCCTGAAATTAATTTACCGACTAAAAGCTTAGCTTTTATTAGATCTGCATATGCTAATAAATTTCTTATAGATCGATTAAAAGAACAACTATTCAAAGTACTCGATCCATTAAGCTAATCTTAACTTATGATAGATAGATAATATTATGACCGTTCTTCAATTGACACTTCATTAAGTTTAGAATTTGAATTAAATTCTACATTAAGCTGATTAGCTGATTATGATTATGTAGAAAGAGCTGAGAGTATTCGAAATGTACATATAGTAAGTATATATGTCTAAAATCCAATCGATTGGCAAATTCTTAGATTACATTTTTCTTAATTATTGCTCTAAAATAACTATTCAATATGTTTCTTTCATCATTCCCCATATGGTCTCATCTATCCACATTTCCCTTTCTATATTTACTTTGAAAAATCAAACACAAGCCTTTGGAAAAGCTGCTAAAACTAAATTCCAAGTTTTAATTGGATATAAAACAATTACAACACTCCTTAAATTACATACATAGTTACATATTAAATACACTGTGTAAACTTGGAGAAAGGGCCGTGAATTAGACGCGTGAGTTTCGAATATGGCGCGTTTAGTGTTTACGGATAAGGATCACAATGCCTATGATCCTAAAAAGTACAGGGTATGTTAAGCACAAATCATATTAAAGACCTGCTATTGATTTAAACTAAACACAACAGGTGGTTCACAAGAATCATTGGCGTCAGGTGAGCCTCAGATTGGCTCCTACCCAGAAGAAATGGTGGGAGGATCCCGATGTTATTGTTGCGTGAGTATTAAACATTTCATTTCCATACCAAAATCGTGTTTGCTGGAAAGTGTGGGGCCTTTCATTACCTTTGCCTTTACAATTGTATCGTGTGGTTTATCGCTTAAACACAGGGGCAAGGGATTTTGTGGCATGCCATTGATTGAAATCGAAGCAGACACGAAGTGGCGCCAATGCAATTCTCATTCAATTAAGATTCTTTAACAGCAACGTGGGCGCAATAATAATATTTTATGGCATCCATTTAATGGTTGAGCACAGTGTAGCCACACCTTAAAATTACACCACTTAACAAAGCGGAAGTTTTTGCTTAGTAAATTGTCTTAGAGTCATTCTCTGTTGTATTACTTAGAGACCCCCTGACTAGTCATTTCCCTAGTCACTTTGATGTTAAGTTATATAAATACCTTTTAATATTAAGTTATTAAAAACAGCCTCTTGTTGATCAGTGTAATTATACCGGGAGCAATTAAATTCCACATATGAAATTCTTATCAAGAAATATATTACGTAAATTGCATCACTTGTTCAAAACTCTTAAGCTCTTTTTAAGCTTTTGAAATCTTCAACTCACTTTTGGCACTGAATTCATAGTTTGATGGAACTAATTTCTGGGCTATATTCGTTGTACTCGTATATTTACTATGATATACTCGTACTTATATGATAAAAGTGCTATGATAGTCACGCGATGCTAACTAAGCATTTGATTGATGGCTTGAGTTCGATATCGGAACTACCAAGTACCTAGAATAAAGGATAGAGGTAACGCTGCCTTTTGGACAGCCTGTCGGCAAAAGTTTGCCAAGTAATTGGGAAAAATGTGATGGCAGGAAATTGGCTGGGTTCCTCTTTTTTTAACTAGGTCACATACAATTTATCGTTCTTAGGACTATGTGGACAGCCTGAAGTGTTATTGTGGTCTCAAGGTCTGAGAGGGATATTGGTTGCATTCAATATCAGTGATGTCACTATGAGAAATTGAAAGTAATAGGACAAAAAGCAAACTTAAGGGAATGACCTATTTTCAGTATAAATAATATAAACTTTTTCTCCGTTTTTTCTTTATTAAAACTTGTTATTAATATGCATATTTTTTGCAGTAACAGGAGGTTAAATATCCCATCTATTGAATGATCTCTTATTGATCTGTTAAGATAAAGCTTTCATAAAATTTCCTTCAAGTTGATTTATATACTTGAGGTAAGATTGTAATCCATTTTTATAGCTTTATAGCAAAAGTATAAGTTCCTTTATAATCTCTTAAATAGTTTTTATTTAAATTTGTATTTTCCAGTTATAGTAGATGATATTATAGAACTTGGAATACCTGTCTTGTGGTTCACTGTTAGCTTTGTTAACTTCTTAACTCAGACATACAAAGGCAATTTTGAAAACTCTTCATAATTCAAAAATCTCTCATACTTAAGATTGCTTTTCAAAGTTGCAATTGTCTTTAAAAGGTTTTCTTATAAATAATAATTTAAAATAATTATAATATATTTTTCTGAGAAATATAATACATAAGCTGGCATTAACTCTTTGATTTGTCGATATATGTATATTATTTGGTAGGGGATCCACCATTAGTAGAACATTTAGTAAGCTGCGTAGCCGCATATCTAACACTATAGCTAATGGAGGAAGTGCTCTATAGGGACAAGGGAAAGGGGAAGCTAACACTTTGCGTGTTCAATAGACAAAAAGGGAAATCAAAATAAAGCGGAAAATGGTGTCAGTACGGAGTACGACAAAGAAAGTACTTAAACTGGCGCGTCACTCAATCAGAATGATATTATTTTTAATGGCGTTGAATTGAAATGAAGCCCCTCCCCAAAATCCACCTCTTTCGTATTTGGGGAATATACTATCATAGATTTGGACTGCATATGGGCAACAAATAAACACGATACGCGTTGTTGCCACACTGCCACGCAACATGACTTTGACTGCGACTGCGACTGAGACGGCGACTGTGATTCCGGATTTAACTCTCAAATGAAGTTTGGCCGTCAACAGCGTCGCACGCGACAGAGAGTGAGAAAGAGGAGAGAAGAGATAGGAGAGACAGCTTTCAAAACGGAGCAAAAGTTTTCCTTAAAAATAAAAGGAAACTTAATTACATTTCAATTACAAAACAACAGACGTCCATCATAAATGCACAAACGTGTCCGTCAACATTTCCGGCGTAAACAAACTGTTATCCATATGTCACTCACAGCTGGCACTGTTGCTCGCTCCGATTCCAGTGAATGGGTATTACCCGTAAAACCCGCCGGTGGGGCCAAGTGCACCACGGTAACGATGCTCTTGGCCCAAAGGATTGCACGCAACGATTGTTGGTCAGTCGATGACGAACCCTGTTACCGTTCAAACAAGATGAACGTCTGGCAAACGCTTGAATATCTCTCCGGTTTAAGTCTTCGTAAACGTTACAATTATGAGGGATTTTCGGATACACAAAATCTTATTCGGACTCTTACGCCATCCTGGCGACGTGACAGTTATGCGGAGAAAACGAAAGCTGAGGATGTGGTCGCCGCAGTTGTAACCACAGCTGGAGGAGCCAGTGCCTCCAAGTATGTGGATGATCGGGTCAGTGAGAGTGTTGCAGCTGCTGTGGCCAGCAATATGGTCAGAAGACGCACAAGTCCAGCTCCGTCCAGTGATAATGTTGCATTGAGTTTACGTGCCGCAGCTATGATTGCTGCCCCAAGACGCAAGCGACGCAGTTGCAAAAAGCGACGGAAAAATCTACCTCAATTGGATGCGGAATACGCTTTAACGGCAGAGGATCTGCAGGATCTGGTCAAGTGCACGTAAGATTTGTTTTCCTAATTCAATTTAATCGGGGAATCCCCTTAAAGAGGGGAATTTTCTGTGAATCATATGGAATTGTAATAACCTAAAAATAACCTAATGATTCTGTGGTATGTCTTAAGATCTCGCTCGTAATTCGAACATCAATAAGACATTTCAAGACATTCCCGTAGGTAAATTAAATTTCACGAAATTCTCAAGTTAATTCCTAGATTAAAGCTATGCGTGATAAAAATTCTGTTGTGTGTATAAAATTGAGTCTTATATTTATTGGGCATGTGTACATTTTCTTAAAACTAAATCAAAATGTAAAAAAAACCACAGAAGGTGAACAAAAAATTGAGTTTTTGAATAGCATAAACCTTTCCTTTCCTCTTTCGAATGTTTAAAGAACTTTCTGTTCCCAAACTTCAGTAAAATGTTCAGCAAAATAATTCTCAGTGTAGCAAGCTTACAAAGCTCTCACTAAGTTTATCCAGTACACAAACCTGTTAGGTGTCGTGTCCCAGGTTCGGATTATAAAGAAAATATGGGAATACCTATTTAAAGCAAATAATTTTCTGCTTTTATTTGACCACTTGGATTAGTCAGGGGTCACTCAGCAAACACGCCTACAAGCAGCTTAGGTAAAAACGCTCTAAAGAAGAGTTTATCACTACAAGATACCCTATAACAAGACTCTTATATACTTTAACATATACACAAATACAAAAACATCAAAAACATTGTTTTAAAATTGTTATTTTAATTAGACAGTTTTAAGAAGAGGTAAAAAAAACTTACAATCAAGATATTTTCTCTTGTTTTAAGAAATAAAAACATAAAAAAAGATTGTTTTGTGAAAGACAACTTTGCGGGATTTTAAAAACAAAGATAAAGAAGACTGAAAGGTCTTCAAGTTTATATTTTTCTTAGGAATCTTAGAATTTTTGTCTAATTTTGGTTTCACTTACATATCTACATTTTTAAAATATTGTTAACAGTTTTTATTGCCAACTGTATTAGCAGTCTCTTTTACCCTATGAAAGCTATGTGGTGACTACAGGGTATCGCAATGTCGTCGACTTGCCACTATCAAAGCGTGTCTCTAAGCTTAGTGCAAAAAAAAAAAACACACATAAGCTAAAGTCGCCAACGACCTCGTTGCACTTGCAGCGTATTATTGCCACAAAGGAACCGAAAAGCCGTGAAAAGCAGAGAGGAATAACAATCGGAATTATTTGTTGTCAAGGTGTCAAGACGTTTTGGCCAATGCAATTTGCAACTTTGTGGCCAAGTCGAGGCTGAGGCTGACTCTGTGGCCGAGACTGTAATTGAAGCGACTCTTAAAGTTGCAGCACGAAAGCTAGCTTGCCACACGTGTGGCAACCAGTTTGTTGCATGAAGTGAACCATTTCCAAGTATCAAGACCCAAAGTGTTTGCTCAATTTCGGCGCTCAGAGTCGATTAGAGGGAATTATTGTATGACTGTCTGGCATGAAACATGGCCATAAAGTAAAATAGTTATCTGGTTTCAGCTCTACCAAAAGGTAATGTGAGACCAGCTCAACCCTTCCCCCATAAAATAAGGGGTGGTAATCCTACCTCGAGTTGTCGTAAGGCACCAACATACGATACTTTTCGATTGAATACACCGATGACAGCCATAAA